>CM029562.1:36314999-36914999 GCA_017309665.1 Coelopa frigida | reverse complement strand
GGTTCTGCGACAACAACAATGGAGCGAAGTTCGATGATTAATGCTGCGGGAGCTGTTGTTGCTGCAACTGCAACTGATGTGCGAGGCGAGGGCATTCAATTAGCATCCGAATCGACGGTCGGCCGTCCTCGGGCCACACGAGGCGCAGGCGCATCGACGGGTTTCTTCCCAACTTCGTTTTTAATTAAAAACCTTCGGGTCCCTCGCTCGCCTCCGTTTGCCTCGCTCCACCTCGAGATGTCATTCGCGGAAGCCCTCGAAGGGCGACCCCTGAACCGCCGCCAGCCGCCGCTGGGAGCCGAGTATGAGTGGGGCCAAAGAGAGAGGGAGACAAAGCGAAGAAACAGTCACCGCAAATTTCCGGACGGATCGCAGTGTCGAAAAACAATTATGTTGGCAATGCATTGTCGAACGCATGTTCGCAGCAGATGCATAAATCATCCGCAGTCGACAGGTGGCAACGCCATCCTCTGCAGACGCATCGTCGCACAGTGGTTCGCAAAAGGTTGTGCAAAAATTTAGCGAGTCATTGTGGGATTTGGCTTTTTTGGTATATGGGTTTTTGGTATGACTGATTCAAAAATTAAACAACAAAAAAAGAAAAAATATTTTTTTCCTTTTTTCAATTTTTTTTCTTGCTTCTTGGCTTATGAGGTATTTTCATATAGCTATTTTAAATTAAAAAAAAAATCTGTCCATGAAAAAAGAACCAAAGAAAACCACTAAAAAATTTGTTTCATAATTATATTTGTTCTTATAAAGTTTTTAATTATTACAAAATTAGTACAAAATATTTTTTTTAATTCAATTTATATAAATTTTTAAATTGTGGTAAATTTTGCCTTGTCTTGAGAGGTAAAAAGGTATGATCTTTTAATAATCGCCCAAGAATATTTAGACTTTTGAAGAAAATTAAATAATAAAATTATGAATTGAATTTCACTTGCGAACCACTGTACGCATGTTCCCCGAGATCACAATCGAAGTCGAATCCAACCCAATGTTCGCGATATGAGATGTTGTTGGGTTTGCGGTTGTCGGTTATACTGTTGTTGTTTAGGTGAGACGATTCTCTCCGACTTCCAAAACCGATCGACTATTCGCGAATGAGAATGGCTTCCAAATTACGCGCTGAGGTCTCGTGGTTTCATCGGAGATCGCCGCGAGTTGTCGGATGCGGTCGGTCAGAGACAGGGAGAGAGAGAGAGAGAGAGAGAGGGAGGCCGACGAGGTGAGGGGCTAAGAATGTAATTCAGAATAACCGTGGAGAAACCGGAGCGCAAGCAGAATGAGCTGAACTCGTCTTCACTGGCCGCCTTTAGGACAAGTTTCCCCTTCTCAAGCGGCCCAATCGGGCCTCGTGAAAGTCCTTTCGCACTTCCACGGGATTGACAACCGAACGCATAAATAACCACCTCACCCCAAGTCCAGTCGTAGCCCAATTTCACCACGCCACTTCACTACTTCCACTCCGGAGGCTCCCTCCACGCGGTGAACCCTCGAACCTTTCGAATTCGATGGTGACTACGAAGGCACCTCGCCTCGGACCCAGAATCTGGGTCGTGCTCTATTTACTCTGGGCATGCAATTAATTTGGAGCCGCCTGGAATGGTGGCAATAAATCCTCCGTTAATCTGTTGACCATCAGCCGGGAGAACAACACCAGCCTCCGATATCAAGCAACTCCACGAGGAGCCAACAGCCACAGCAACAACAAGAACGACCTCGCGTTGTCTTCATCGGCGTCGTCGTCGTCAATAAATCACCGATTTCCCGGACCCTGCTGCCTCCAGCCCTCGGCCGCCCCGTCCCGTCCCACCGGAGGCAGCAACAACGCATAAATTTGGGAGAATCTCTGGGCAGCGCGAGGACTACGAGAGGGACACGAATCTAGGAACTCCGATAGGATCGCAACAAAGGCTTCGCTGCCGTCGTCATCCATATTCATGGCCGGGTCGAATTATAATGCAGCCGAGTGCAGGGAGGAGCGGATGTGAAACTTTCCCAGCGATGTTTATTTGCGGGTCGGTTCTCGGAATGCGCTCCCGCTCTGCCCCGGACCCAGAACGAACCCGGCTTTCGAAAGTGTTCTCACAGCCCCCGGTCGCAATCTCCTTCTGCGGCCCCTGCCTCCCTGCCGCGGTTCGCAAACGGCGCCCGAGTCCGAGTCTGGGACGTTGTGCGGCTTCTGGACGGCGACTGATTGCGCTCGTCCAATTACGAGCCCATGGACAGGAGACGGACGGACGGAGGGACAGACGGACAGATGAATGAGTGGTCGGGGCCGGAGGACGGGTCAGCCTAGGAGTTCATTCGGTTCAGACCGTTCTTTGGTGCGCCGGCCGTTGGGCGATCGATTGGTCCGTTCCGAAATACCTGCTCCGGGACTTGGCCAGGGTCTGGAGCCGAGTGCCCACTTAGCGGCATGAAATATGGAACCGTTCGACGAATTCAACGCCAGGCCACGCGAGGCTCCCAAACGACCTCCTTCGCCTCGCTCCAGCTGCCGGGTTCCGGAGAGCGCAATGGAAATAATGATAATAGATGTGCTGATTTGTCCAGAGGCACCTCAGCAATGGCCACAACAGCCAGCGCTACGACAGCAACAACTGCCTTTGCAGCAACAACTCCTACAACGACGAGAACAGAGCCCCAGCACGAAATGTCTTATTGAACAGATTAACACAGCGACCAATTGACCCAGTCTCCGGGAAGGAGCGACGGCCACTGGGCTGGCTGCTTTGGGTCTGCCATTCGCCATTCGCCACTCGAGCGAAAGAGCGCCGAGGGTCGCATGCGAAAGCTTCCCAGCCACTCAGACAGCTGGAGACGGACACAGACATGTGCAGCATGTGATCCGAGGGCCCATGGCGAGAATCAGGGAAGCGAGGGCCTCTCTCCATTCGAAAGGGACACTTGACAACTCCTACGACAGGGGGAGGGAGCGCTTGCGAAACAGTTCGACTCGGCTCGCGGAATCGGGAATTAATGGCTTCCCTCGGGCTGCTCCGACCGACCAGTCGTCCGTCGTCCGTCTCCGCCAGAGCTGTTCTCGGTTCCACGGCCGTCGTCCCGATAGAACTGAAAAGTGATTGTTCGTGAGCGATTTGATTGATTGAAAGGCAAATAACAGAACGGATCGAATCGAATCGACCGGTGACGATGGACCGATCGCCGCTTATTGAGGCGAAAACGCGATCTCCTTTGAATGGAGAACAATGCACGACCACTTGGGCTGAAGCCTCGATGATTTAGGCGGCTGCAGTCGCGATCGCAATCGCAATCGGGTTTTAATTCAAGTATAAATCTTCTAATTGGGTCGAAAGGGGAGCGTGGCATGGAGGGGGGCGAGCGCCAGAGGAAGGTTGCTAGCGTGCGAGAAGGGAGCTGGTCCCGTTCTCAACGAGTCTCCGAAGTGTCTGTCTGCTTGATGGAAGAAGTCCGTCGTTTCATGGGGAGATCGGTGGGCGCACAACTAGAGAAGAGCTTTCCTGTGATTGCGGACACATTTCACTCCAGTGATTCCCCCGCAGGTAGGACGAGGGTTTTTCTCGAGTATCGCCATAACTCGAACTGCGTTCAGACCACGACGGCCTTTGGCGAGAGACGATCAGTTGACTGTGGGCCCCGAGCAGCGGTCAACAATAACAATAATAAAAACCCGACAGCGGCGCCAACCTAATCACATATCGGCTTCGGGTTTCCGCAACGCCGACCCACACACACACAGCAGACCCTCGGACTTAAGCTCCTTCACGGCCGCCGCCCTCCCTGCTCCGGAGCGATCGACAATGGAAATCAAGACCCACGAGATGAAGGCATAACAATAAATCCGCAGTCGAAGTCCGCGTCGGTGTCGACGCAGTGTCAAAGCCAATTGGCCCAAAGCCATCGCTGGCCGTTAGAGGGACCTCCGCGCGGCTCCTCCAGATCGCGATCCGACGAAATGGGAGCCTTGAGAGCCTTAATTGAATTTTGATCCGCGGGTCGACTCGCCAAATTACGCAGAGTCGGCGAGGGGCGGAGGCGGTTGTTATTATATCGTCCGGGTATCGAGCGTTGATCTTGTTTGCGAAACGACCCGGCGGTAAATCACACACTTTCGCTTTCGTCGAGAGACGAGAGACGAGTTGTCGACGTTATTGCTGCTGTTGTTGCTGTTGTTGTTGATGTTGATGTTAATGTCGTGGGTGAGCCATTCATTGTTTTTGTTTCTCACTAATTTTCACATAATGATCGCCTCGGATCCGGACAAATCGCGTACTGGCGACCGTTCGATGTAAGTGAAGTGGGCGGGAGGGGCAGCGAGGATCGGCCGCATCCCCTTCACAGTGATCGAGTGTAGTGATCGGGCTCGAGTTGCGAATACTCGACCCAACTCGTCTCGGGAGGGAAAACCAACAGATCGTTTAATTATCTTCGTAAACATTTGTATTTATTTTCTCTGAAGATTTGGAGAAATTTTTAATTTCGATTTCGTAATAAAACAAAACGAGCATTTCCATCTCGAGAGATCTCGCGCAGACCACTTCGGACGATCGGTTAATTTGCGCTCAATTATCGTAAAAGCATTGGCGGGAGCCATCGGCGATCGACCATGAGTTGGAATCTCGCCATGGACGACCGCTCGAAAGGATCGCACGATGGCCATTGTGGGCCCTGCAGACACCGTTAGACGGCCAAATGTCAGTGTCATCGCGACCTCTCCCTCCCTCTGCGGTTTCGCTCCCTCGAGCTGTGGCAGCTGTTGACAACAAAGCTGTAGACGATGACGATGGCGATCGCAGCCGCCGATCACAGCTGACAATGGCCATCGACGAAGACGATGACGCAGATGGATGGAGGCGATGCACGTGACTCGTGACTCGTTCGAACATAAATCACCGCATGTCGCACCATAATCGATCAACGATTCCAGTTAGAACCGCTCGGGGGGAGGCGGCGATGGGTTCAGGTGATCTGTGTTTAATTGAAAGTTCGTCCGACTGGGGGAGAAGATGTGCTCATGCTGATCGTGCGATCGCGGGCAAGAAAGAACGTCATTAGATGGCGATCAGCGACAGAATAACTGTGAACGCAGCATGTGGCGATCGATCGATCGTCCTCCTATAGATCGATCGGTCGATCGGTCGGTCGATGGAGTCGCCGCTCTTCGGACGGATAAGAGGAGGTTGGAGGCAGTTGGCCTCCCCTCGCCTCCGGCCGCGATACTAATTCATAATTCAGCTCATAACTTCGGAACTGCTGTCAATTTATTTCTAACGGTGTGTAAATAAACCGATCAACCGACAGCCAACAGCCAACAACAACAAAGTTGCAGCCACGCACCGACAAACTCATAAATTCGTTTCGCGCCATCATCGGTGGCACGATCGGTGGCCTGCCCGACCCTGCTACCGGTGGAGCTCGATTCGTTCTCCAAACACGCACTTTTCCCCCTCATCCCCCATCCCTCCACCACCATCCCGTACTAATGCTGTCTTCTCTCTTCTGTTCTCGTTCTTGGTGTCGTTCCTGCGTTCCTGCTCCCGTTGCTGCCCGATCGATCGCGCCAAGCAGGATGACATGAGCGACCGGTGCAGCCTCACGCAGGCCGGCCTCGAGGAGTACAACATTCGCTCCTCGTCCTACTACGACCAGCCCGCGCTCTTCCACCACCAGAAGCAGTCGTCGTACGCGCAGTCGGAAGGCTACCACAGTTACGTCTCCAGCTCGGACTCCAGCTCGGCGACGCCATTCCTGGACAGGTAAGTGGGCTGCGCTCCTAATCGCGGTTCTCGCGGCCCGGCGGACGGACGCCCTGGCTGCAAAGTAGCGAGTGCGCTCTTCCGCCACACGACCACTTCTCGCGCTCGGCCGATGGCAGCTCCTGACACTTATTGATATGGGAATCTGCATGCGGAAATGGAATCAATTAGAGGCTCCTCTGCGTGGTCCACACGAACTGACGCGTCCTAGGAAGATTCGACATTAGACTAGCGAGTGCTCGATCGTCACCCTCTCCCTCTCTCTTATGATTTCCCATTAAATAACTCTCCTTCCATCCATCCCAATCAACGCGATCGTCACGTCCTCGCCCTCCCCCGCGAGACCCGCCGACGCGATCATTGTCGCGGTCGTTCGTCATCGGCCAATGGGTCGATCGTGAACCTGTCTGTCTGTCTGTCTGTCCGCCCGCTCGTCCGCAGCACGTCTCCGGCGTTCGTCGATCGACGGCCATAAAAGCTGGAAAGGTGTTATATGGTCACTGGCGCAAGTGGCCACCGCTCCCTTCGCCATCTCTCGTCGACGTCGTCATCATCGTCGTCGTCGTCAGCTTAGAAATAGAAATATTTGTGTAATTAATGTTATGTTGTCGTCGACGTCGTCGTCATCGTCGTCGCTCGAATGCGTCCGTTTTTGTTGTCTCGGCGTTTGTTGTTGTTGTCGGTGATATGTCAGAGATGTTGTTCTCGTGGCTGTTGTTGTTGTGGCCGTCGACAATTCGTAATAAACTTGTCCGACATTCCTGGAGACAAGTTGTCGTCGCACACAGAAGTGAACTTTGGCTAATAGAGGAGTGGATAATCGCACAAAATGGGGGATAGAAGAAGCGGAAGAACCTTGATTTACCGGCCACTCGAGTGAATTACGAGCTGTTCCGTGGACAGCTGCCCGTCACTCGAGGGAGCCGAACCCTCGTAATGATCTCCTCGCGATTCGCAGACTCAAATGGATTCAGACTGGTTTCGAATCCGCCTCGGGTTGGTTCGGTTTCTTTTTGGTTCGATCCGGAGGGGGGCGGACGGGGGTTCTTTCGCGGGGCGTGGGAGGCGCAAAGTGCAAAATGGTGTCTCTGCTCGCGTTCTCCTTCCCGCATGTCTTGAATTTTAATGCCACACGCCACAGCCGTCCCCGGCGACCGCGCCACGCATGTCTAATCTCGGCGAGGCAATCTTGAAATGTCTGGCGAAACACGCTCGCGCTTACGTTACGCGTTACGTCGCGACACACACTCGGAGCTGCGTGCTACGTAATCCTCGCCAGTCTGGCTCTCGAGGGTCTGGTTCTACGGCCCGACTCCGGCTCGGCCGACGCAATCGCCATTGATTGACGCTCCCGTCGACTGGCCGACCGACTGGCTGCCCCGGTCCGAGCCGGTCCGGCTCGCCAGAACTGGACCGGCCGGGACGCCCAAGTGACCACATTCCAGCGCGGTCTGAGCGATCGCCGGGCGATTGGCGCGCGCCGAGGTGGGCAGCCATCGCCTCGCAGTGGGACCGCGGACTCCCGGGCGGTCCTGGGGCGGTGGGCCCCGCCCTCGTTGGGGCCAGGGCTCGATCCGATCGCCGTGCAAGTAAAATACACTTGTTTATCTCCCATTGATGTCGCTGCCGAAGTCGACATCGACGTCGCCGCTGACTCCATTCAAAAGCAATTCGTTTGAATTCGCAGAGCGCGGAAGAACTTGTTCGAGCGTCTTAAATTGAATTTCATTTAAATGAGCGCCGATTGGCTTCGTGCAAATTGTTGTTGTAGTCAATTTCGGTCATCCAAACAAGAACAAGACGTGTAACAACAACAGCCACATTGAGCAGCAGCACAACATTCATTATAATTACAAAATGCCTGAGTCATTGATCGCAAATAAAGCAAAGGCAATCGCACAAGTTGCGGCCGAGCATCGAAATATTGTTATTGTTTTCATACTGCCCCAAACAACAAGCACAACCAGAAAGTGACAGCAATAACAAGCCCCAGTCGGCAAATAACAACAACGTTAAACCAAAATAAACACTTATATCTGAGCAATTACTACCGCGACTAACAATAGAAGCAGGAACCTCACGATAGTGAGGGTGATCTTTGCGGAGTCGACTTCGATAGACTGCTTGGTGAGGATAATTGAACAAATATCCCAAAGTACCCCCGATCTATGAGTCGACATCGGTGGGCTGTAGCGCCGCCGGTGGGTGACCAACGAATTTTACGATTTTTCTCTACTCTTATGCTTTTGAAAACTAAGAGCGAATGTAAAACGGCAAATTTATGCATACTTCTTGGTGCTGCTGGCGTTCTTGTTGTTGCCTTCGTTATTGGCATTCGTTTCGCCTTTCGACATTCATTCGATTCGCGCCCCTTCGCCCCCACCCCGGTCGATCGAGGCACTTGAAGTAATCGGCGAGCTCGAAGAACTTCGGGAAATACAGACATAAATATTCGTTCAGTTCGGCCTTGGGTCGAGAGCCCGCGGATGTGGTCGGTCGCCTTTGGGCCCAAACCGACGGCAGTGAAGTGGACAGAAAGAACAATGGAATTGGCAACAACTCCGATATGCCGACAACCATTGCCACAATATTTTGCGATTTTAATTTGTTCGTCTCTTTCGCCCACAGACTGCGCCAGGAGAGCGAGATGCTGTCGCGCCAGTCGCACCACTGGTCCCAGAACGACCTCTCCTCGGTGTCCTGCGCCTCGGTGGCCCCCTCCCCGACGCCCCTGCTGCTGACCATGAACGGGCGCGACCTGGGCGGAGGCAGCGCCAGCAGCCCCAGCGGCGACAACAGCAGCGACGCCCACCACCAGCAGCAGCAGCAGCAGCACAACAACAGCTCCGAGAGCACCTCGTCCACGGAGACCCTCAAGTGGCTGGGCTCGATGAGCGACGTCTCGGAGGCCAGCCACGCCACCGGCTACTCGGCCATCTCGGAATCAGGTGAGTGCAAGCGTTTTAAGGATCAGACTCCCACAGGTCGCCCTTTGTCGCCCTCAAGCCATCTCTGTTCCTTTTGCTCCTTTCCTCTCAGCGGAATATTGCCTCCGTCTTTTCAAAACATCTCACTCTGTTCTTTGGATTTATTTCCTCCTTCTCTCTGGTCCTCTTCCACTCGCGGTTTTCGTGCCGTGCGGAGCGCAATTATGAGTGGATGACATCAGAATCGGCGCCACACGATGCCAGATATATTTTCTGCCAGCAATTACCACCACCAACACCAACAAGAACAATCACCGCAAGCAGCAGCCACAACAACAGCAACAAGAATGGAGAGATCTTTGTCCCACGATTTGTTTCCTTTTGCATCGCTTTCGCTCCCAACGCCTGCTCCGAGTGTGATACAAATCCGCTCCAATCCATCCCGATCCGATCCATTCGCGGTGCATGATTAATGACTACAGTCCACGACCACCCGGCCCCCTTCTCCGCCTCCCTACGGACGGCCGTCTCGCATTCGATTCGTATTAATTGCTATGCGGGTGCCAAGTGGAGTTTCACCCAGAGTTCTATTATTCTCCCACAGCGCGAACAACAGCGTTTTAACGAACAACGACATCGGTACAAACAATAGCCCACGATATCAACGATGCCCAGACGAACCAGCTTTAGTCAGTCAGAACGCTCTCTGCCAAAAGCGGAGAGTTTCATGGCGACGAGTGCTCCTCCCTCCTGGTGCTCGGCTGGAGGGGCGTCCCGGGAGTCGGCTCCCCCAAACGCCCCCCGTTCGGCCGCGCTCGCCTCTGCCACAGGTCGCGGTAACCTAGTTTCGTCCAGAAACGGGACTTTAACGAGCTTCTATTTTGCGGCCACAACAACAACAACAACAACAGCAGCACAGTGTCCGTCGTCGTCGTCGTCGTTGTCGTCGCTGTCACGTCGATCGTTTAATTTTACTTTTAAATCGTTCCAATGGCAAATTTGATTGGCTCCGAGCTGCCGTGCGCCGCCCCTCGGCCCCCCCGTCCGACCATTCCATGGCCGGAGGAGAGATTGCGCTGATAAAATAACTAACTGTCTCTTGTTCTTGCGGTGGCTGCTGCTGCTGGCAATGTTGCCGATGTCTTTTTTGTTATGGTTGTTGCTGCGATCGTTGCTGGTTGGCCGCCTTCCGCCGAGAATTAATTTGGGCTTCGACATGGCGTTAATTAAAAGCAATCGCGATCGAGATCCCCGTCAGAGGCTTCCGCCCGGCGACTGAGGAGGAGGGCCCCAGTCAGCGACAGGGGGCGGGGGTCGCTGCTCGAAGCGGGATGAAGATCTCTCTGGACAGCTGAGTTTCCAGCCCACTCCCTCCCCGCTCTATCGCAGCCCAGGTCCAAGTTCGTTCAGCCAATTGGTGGACCACGGCAGCTCACGTCGCCCTGCTCCGCCGTTGTTGTTGCAGTTGTTATTATTATTTGACGTTTGACGTCGTTGCCAGCCGATGGCAACAGCTGATGCTGATGTGTTGTTGCCGCTGTTGTGACGTATTCCCTCGCAATTCACCGCCGCCCGATCGATTGCCTAATCGTTTCGCTTCAGCGCCGTCAGCAACGACGACGACAACAACAACAATAACAACTGCAACATTAACAACAACCAGCAACATCCGAATGGCCGTTTGCGTTGAGTTGCCAACGACGTCAGGCGGTCGCTGGGCTGACGTCGGCGCTGGCGATGTCGACAATTGATCTCGTTACCACATGGAGCCCTCGCCTCGCCCCGCCCCTTCCTCCGCGGCCCTCCGGCGTCCCTGGCGCTCTCGATGTTATCTTCGTGCAGCGTGAAAATCAATTTTACGCATCGCAGTTGGCGGCGACACCTCCGATCACGTTGTTGTTGCTGTTGCGATAGACTCTGGCCTTGTTGTTATGGTTGTATTTGGTGCACTCTGAGTGGACTGGGTCAGCGGCCAGCCCCATGACTCGCTCAAACTTGTATGATAAAAATCAAACATATGTAGTAATTTCGAAAAAAACCAAAAACCCTGGTCCAAGAACCAAAATTCAACATTTTCACCAACAATTGAACGTTACACCCAAATTTAACATTTCCTACAAAATTTAACGATTACACCAAAATTCGATATTTCCACCGAAATTCAACATATTACTCAAAATTCAACAATTTCAGCAATATTTCAATTTCATCAAAATTCAACAATTTTACAAAAGATCAACATTTTCACCAGCATTCACTGTTACACCAAAATTCAATAATTTTCAAAATTTAATAATTTCACCAAAATTCATCAATTTCTTCAAAATTCATCATTTTGATAAAAATTCATAAATTTCACCAAAATTCATCAATTTCACCAAAATTCAACATTTTCTCCAAAAATTGAACGTTACAAATAAATTTAATAAAAATTCATCAATTTCTTCAAAATTCATAATTTTTGTAAAATTCAATATTTACGCCAAAAATTGAACGTTACAAATAAATTTAACATTTCCTACAAAATTCAACAAATTCACCAAAATTCATAAATTTCACCAAAATTTATAAATTTCACCAAAATTCATAATTTTCGTAAAATTTAATATTTTCACCAATATTAAAAAAATGCAACCAAATTCAAAATGTTCACCAAAATTCAATTTTTTAATTTTCGTGAATAAATTAAAAATTTACACCAAAACTTAAAATTTTCAGCAAAATTTAAAATTTGCACCAAATTTCAAAATCTAACAATTTCATCAAAATACAAAATTTTCACCAAAATTCAATATTTTATACCAAATTCAATAAACTGAAGATAACATCAACATTCGAACTCATTGCAGTGTCCTCGTCGCAGCTGATCGTGCACAGCTCGCGCGTCCTGACGCCCAAGCGGCACCACAGCGAGAGCGTGCTCTACCTCAACAACGAGCTGCAGCACGCGACGCAGCCGCCCGCCGCCCTGGCGTCGCCGCTGTCCGACGAGCAGCGCGCGCACCACAGCCTCAGCCTCAGCCTCAAGCAGGGCCACTTCCCGGCCGCGGACGAGCGGGCGCCTCCCGGCCACGCCGCCTCGGTGCGCATCAGCCCCAACCACCGCCACAGCCCGAGCTACCCGCCGACCCACTCCGCCCACAGCCACGCCCTGCACGCCTACAGCGCCAAGAAGGACTCCAACGTGGTGGGCCTGCCGCCCAGCCCCCTGGCCATGGCTAATACTGACCTGCCACAGCAGCAGCAACAGCAGCAGCAACAACACAAATCAAGCATCTCTGTGACCATCGCCAGCAGCGAAGACTCCCCGAGCGAGGCTGCGAGCGGCGGGTTCGCGGCGGCCAGCAGCCCCTCGGCCACGTCGCCCCTCTCGGTGGTGACGGCCGGGGCCGGCGGTGCCTCGCCCACGTCGGGCGCGCCCTCCTCGTCCTCCTCGTCGTCCTCCGCGTCGTCGACGTCGCCGCGCTCGGGCCTCTCGACGGCCTCCTGCCGCAGCAACCACCGCCTCTTCCCCGTCAGCACCTACACGGAGCCCGTGCACAGCAACACCTCGCAGTACGTGCAGCACCCGCGGCCGCAGTTCAGCGCGGGCCTGCCGAAGCCCGCCCCCAAGCAGAAGTGAGTAGCGTCCCCCTCCCCCCTCCAGCTCCCTAGTGAACCGCACTCACTCTCCCTCTTTCGCCCAGGTTCGCCTCGCCGCAGCAGCCGCAGCAACTGCCGCAGACGCCGCCGCAGCCCAGCTGGCAGTCGGTGGCCGAGCTGATCCACGACTTCGAGCGCAGCGCGGACCAGGGGCCGCCCGCCCAGGCGCCGACGCCGGCTCCGGGGCAGCCGTCGGCGATGCTGGCGCCCGGGCAGCAGCAGCAGCAGCAGCAGCAGAAGTACTCGTTCATAGAGCCCAGCAAGACGCACCGCGTCTCGAACCCGGCGCTGAAGGCCTTCCAGAAGAACGCGGTGCAGTCGTACTTCGAGCGCCAGCAGCAGCAGCAACATTCCAAAGAGCTCCAGCAGCAGCAACAGCGCCTCTACCAGCAGCAGCAGAGCCTGCGGCCGCACTCCTTCCAGCCCCCGGCGGCGGCGAAGGAGCCCCAGCCGCAGCCGCAGCCGCAGCTGCTGCGCAACTCGCTGCCGAACTCCTACGGCGGCGGCGCGGCCACGTCGCCGACGGGCCCGGGCTACCAGGAGGCGGGCCACAAGCCGCCCTCGCCCGCTCCCCCGCCCCCGCCGCCGCGCTCCCGCTCGCTGATGCCGACGCTGCTGCGGCGCTCCTCCTCCGCCTCCGACTACGCCGAGTTCCGCGAGCAGTGCGCGCGCGCCTCCCAGGAGAAGCTGCAGGCGCAGTCGGTGAAGAACATCTCCAGCTCGGAGAAGTCCTCGTTCAACGACTGCGGGATGCCGCCCCCGCCGCCGCCGCCCCGCGGCCGCGCCTCGCTGCCCGTGCGCCGCACCTCGTCCGCCTCCGAGTACGCGGCCATGCGCGACAAGGTGCTGCAGCAGCAGGCGGCCGCCCTGGCGCAGCACCAGCACCAACAGCAGCGGCAGCGCGCCCCGCAGCCGTTCTACTCGCCCGCCCCGCCGCCCGAGCAGGGCTGGGCGCCCGAGCGGCCCCCCAAGAACCCCAGCCTGCGCGTGCCCTCGCCCGAGCTGCCGCCGCCGCCCAGCGCCGAGGCGGACGCGAGCCCCTCGGACGAGCCGCTGCCCCCGCCGCCGCCCGAGATCCTGCACCGGCCCGCGCAGCCCTTCCACGAGCCCGGCGCGCCGCCCACGTTCTCGCTGGGCGGGGAGCCGCTGCCGCCGTCGCTGCCGAAGCCGCCGTCGCCCAGTCGGCGCAACAGCTTCGCCGGCTCCTCGACGCGCAAGCCGCCCCCGGCCTTCTTCGGGCGCTCCTCGTCCTCCTCGGGCGCGGAGCAGGCGGGGCCGGTGCCGCCCCTGGTGCCCAAGAAGCCGACGTCCATCGAGCTGCTGCAGCTCTCGCGGCCAGCCTCCAGCCTGGCCGCCCAGTGCAACAAGGCCCACAAGGTGCTGCTCAACGGCGGCGGCGGCCTGCCCCACCCGCCACAACAACCGCAGCAACAACTCCATCAGCAGCAGCAGCATTCGCCGGCGTCGAGCAAGCTGAGCGCCAACCGCAAGCGGCCCCACAACCCGGCGGCCATGCTCCACATCCCCCCGATCCTGGAGAACCCGCCGCCGCCGCTGCCGAACCCCAACAAGTTCTCGCCGACGTCTCCACCAGCAGCAGCCCCGAAGAGCGGGCCGAAGCCGTCGCCGCCGCCCCCGCTGAAGCCGCGCATGTCGACCGCAGGGAGCCAGGGACCCGCGGCCTCCATCGGCAGCAAACCAAGGTGAGTCGAAGCAACCCAGACTGACGGAGGACGGACACGGACAGACAGACACCTCACTGCAGATCTTTCCAGAGGCGGGCAACGAGGCTCCGTTGCGTGCCGAATGCAAATCTTGCGACCCACGCTCCGGCTGCGACCCAGTGACAGGGCCACCGGATGGGCCGACTGCCGCACGGCGGGTGGGCTGAGACTGCTCCTGGTCTGTCCGTCCGTCCGTCCGTCCGTGTGTCTGCCTGTCTGCTCCACAACAGACGGAAGCCACGTATGAGGATCGTGCTCCGAATGTCGGCCTGTCGGGAACGCGCGATATGCGCGATACGGGGAACCGTTAATTAGTCAGTCGAGCACGACCGTCTTGACCCGCAGGATCCCCGCTTTCTTCCTCCTGCCTCCACTTGACTGGCATCCATATTTATTGGCACTGAACTGAGATCAGGCCAAACACGAACAACCTCGGAACCGGCTGCCGAGGTTCTGGCCAAGAACGAAGAATGAATCAGCCTCAGCCTCCGTCGGCTCCGTCGCAGACTCCGCGTCGCTGGGGTCAATGGGGGATCGAGCTTGGCACCACGCGACAGTCGGACGGCGGACCCACCGCGGGTTCTCGGGTCTCGATCGCAAATCGCGGTCTCTGCTGACGCGAGGAATGTTCGTGGGTCGCGTGGGGCGTCCAGCGGCCATAACGGGACCGGACCGGTGTAAGACCTTCGACCTCGATCCGCGATCGAAAAAGGATCCGGATATATTTCGGACGGAATCCAGATGCTTTTCCGACACATTCTGATGCATTCTGTATGATATTCGGACGACGAATGCACTGTAGGAACATGTATTCGATGAAATTAAAATAAAAACCCAATGAAGTTGAAGAAATCGGGAGAAGTCTGTTGAAATCCGAATATATTTCGGATCGAATCTAGGTGCTAGATGCGAACTCCCCTCCGAGCCAACCTTGACCTCTCTGCGGTCGCCCCGCTTGGTCGCGGATTAAAGCCTAATTACCGACTACGGCCATTTACGGCCGCGCGCAAACGGTAGCAAAAAGAGGCCCCTCGATTTACGGAGGCTGGAGCGAATTTAATTTCGCCGTATAATGCCCATTGCTTCTGCTGGCGCGCTTCACGACGACGTCTTTTAATTACGCCTCAGCCAGGAGCGGGCGGGGACGGGAGCGGGCCGCCTTGAGGTTCCTCTTGGCCTGGCCTTCACGGGCTTTCATAACTTCCACACGCGGCCGGTTCCGCGGCATCCGCGGCATCTCTTCGCCGCCGTTTAACGTAATTCATCGGTCCAGCCGTCCGTCCTTCGCCTCCTTCGGTGTGTCGGCCCGGCTCTGAACTTGTGTGCAAGCGGCTCGTAATTTGAGGAGAATTTGTCAGGAATGAGAAAATTATTTAATGCCTAGATGGAGGGAAGGGGAGACGAGCAGGGGAACGGAGGATGAGGCCCGGATGGGAGAAGACAATCCGGCGACGCCTTGTGTGCCGGAGCGATTGGGCAATCGATGGCCTACACCTGGAGGCCTTCTGAGGTCGCACCCAGGGCCGCCGGACCAAGCCACTAATTGGCCGTGCGATCGGAGTTGGCGCCCACTCTCGTGACCGCGCTCAACGGTCAGCTGTCAGACCGTGTCTGCGTCGCTGTCTGCTGGCTGCCTCCGATCTTTCTGTCGCCTGCTTCTGGGGCTCTCGACGAAGTCATCTGTCACTTGCTCTGATTTTGCTTAATTGGATTATGAAATGCAGCGTCCATTGATGTCTGCTGTGCTTCGTAGCAACAGCAATAACCACGAAATCCACTGGACCACAAGCACAGTTCGAACGTGGGGCCGTCGAACAAACTTTCGTTTTCAATCGAAGCCCAGCCGAAGTCGGCCGGACAGATGACAGCTGACAGCTCGATTCGGTTGACACCCGACCGCTGACCCACTCCCGCCGACCCACTCCCGCCGTCCACCGTGCCGAGTTTGTTGTTGGGCCCGCACCTGAGCGCGGCCGGTCGCCAATCGAGCGCACTGGGTCCTGAAAGAGGTCTTTTGTCGGCGTTGCCAACTTTGTAGGTGCCGCCGTCGCAGAGTCCGAGACCGCGGAGCACGCCGGGTGGGAACGAGCGAGACAGATGGCGGGGGCAAAAGAACAAAAGTTCTTTATTCTGCGACATTGATGAATGAGGAGGCCATTCAGAGGGCGCGAGTGGGATCGAGGAGTTTCGAAAGCAGGGTTTCAATGTGTTTCCCCCTCCCGCCCCGGTTGACGACGCTTATGCAATCGGAGCGCAAAGTGATCCCGAATCGGCAACAGCGAGCGCCATGTAAGCCATCATAATTACCAACGTTTAACACGCCAACAACAACGCGCCCCACCAATAACAACAAAGGCAAAACCACATTTCCTCGAACGATTCGAATCCCGCGTCGTGTGCACGGCGACCGGAGCTGGTTCGGGCCAAGCGTTGTTGTTATACTGGCATCGGCTGCTGCCCATGGTCAGGAGACAGTTTCGCCTCCTTCCGCCGCTCGCCAGCAACCCGCGAGAAATGGACCGAAGAAAGGAGGATCCGCAGGGCTGCCAGGGACGGGGGCAGGCAGCAGAAGGCGCAGCGGCCCCCTGGTCGCTGTCGTTGCGAATTGCGAGGTTCGGCGGCGATTGCGGCCGTTGTCGGAGGGCGACAGACGGCTCGTGGATCGGAGTTGACACCGTTGGAAGACCTTTGCGGCACGATTTATTGCACAACTTGTAATCGCGGACACGGCGACACGGCCGAAGCTCACACACTCTGCTCGTGAGGAGCCCCAGATTCGGGAGGGTCTTCGCCGCGGCCACGAACCCTGGGTTCCTTCGGCGAGTGCGAAGAAAGGGTTGAATGGAACCAATGGCTGACAATTATCGACGCGAGCCAGAAGTGGGAGAAATAGTAACAGTTGTAGGTGGCTTGGAAAGCAATATGAGGATATGGGCAGGGTAGAAGGCGTCGAGTCCAAGTGATCAAGGCCACAATTGGAGGCTTCGCTCTGTGGGTTCCAAACGACTGCCGAGATCCCGCCCTCCCTCGCAGTCGGGTCTCGCGGGGTCCGGGCCAGATTCGCTGACGACGATACTGTTTTCGGCAACGTGTTCCTTGTCAATTGAAAATAGACAACAGCAACAAAATCTGAGTGGCTTCGACGTTGCCACATCGAGTCTGAAGGACTGACGGAAATCTGGGCGTGTGCCGGGCTCGGGTCACGGCGTTGCCACTTGGCTCGACGACGACGTCGCGGCCGACATTTGCGCATTGGTGCCGCCTAATTAGGCTATGGCTAGACACGCGGAAGGGGCGTGGCCGAGGGTCCTTTTAAGGGTCGCATGGGTGGGTGGCACCTACACAGACGCACACTCACACTCACAGACGAGAACCCATTGTTGCGGCCACGAATTGAGCCATAAATCAGCTCGGTTTCTCATTCTCTTTCCACCTCTTGATTTTTATTTAATTCCCCTTCTCTCTCTCTCTATCGTTGCAGGTGAGTTTCAGTCGATCGAATATAAAAGATCGAATATAAAGATCGAATATAAAAGATCGGTAAGTCACGGCGCACCTGCTGCGCCACGCCCCTTTTACACCCCGCCCCCTCAACCAGCAGCCCGCCATCGCGATGCACGTGGCGCGTGGAGCGACGCAATTAGAACCGAAATCGATGTCGGCCGCAATTGCGAGCGCGACGGCGCCCCGCCCCCAACCGAACGATCGCGTTAATTACTCGCTGCGATTTGCTGCCAACAACAATGGCGAGAACAGCGGCAACAAATTACAGTGCTCAGAGCAACCTTGACAACGCGCATGCGCCACCGGGCTCGCTCGTAAACAACCGAAAATCGATCTGTGTTGTGGAGTCGATCACAACAGCAACAATTAGTTCCGTAGTAGTAGTAGCGGCAACACCAACAAAAACAATAACAACAACAACCGCCCCCTAGAAGTCTCGGGTTTATCACCTCGCCGAACTCATTACGCCACGCCCACTCGCGCCCCCGCCCTGCCCCGCGGCTCGCATTTGCCAAGCACCTTCCTCCGGCGACTGCAGCCGCAGCCCCCGCCCTCTGGCAGCCCCGATCTCTCTATCCGTGGGGTGCTGCAGGTCGTTCGCGAGCGCAATTAACGCTTCGGCGGCCGATTGATTCGGCGATTGTTGTCGCTGCCAAAGGGCACAACATTGAGTGGTTGTTGTTGCTCCGAATAACTACCAGCGAACGGGGTTCTGGGCCGATTTCCCCAAACTCCGGTGGGTGGCAACGAGACAGGGAGAGAGAGAGCGGAAGAATGGAAAACGCGAAATGTGGCGACCTCTGAACTTTTCCTTTCTAAACGAAACCGTTAGGCAACGAAATTATTTGCATTCCAGCGACCTTACGGCCCGACTCGACTCGACTCGACTTGGGCCACGCGGCACGATCGGGCGCCTGTCCCTCGCCTCGCCCCGCCCCCGGTCCGCCCACCGTGCTGAAAGCTCAATTAGAGCGCATTTATCGCGGAGCAAATATTTTCGGCTTAGTCCGAGCGGGAGCCGTGCGACCATCGGCGCGCTCCAATTTCGAGCGGCGACGCTGATGAGGTTCGTTCTTTTGTTGTTGTTGTTGCTGTTGTTGTTTCTGCCGCAACATTCGGGGATCGCCAGAGGTTGCCGTGGTTGACGAGACGAGCGACCGCGGAGTCACGTCTCGTGTCGGCGGGTGGCGGTCAACGAAACCGTAAATCGCTCCAGCACCATCTCCTGCCCCTGCCCGCGGATCATCGCTTGCGATTAAATTCTAACGCACGGAATTTATTGTCAATTAGCTGGCAATCGCTTAGCATGCATCGCGCAGTCATAAATCGATCACAAGCGGCAGCAACAGCAACAGCAGCGGCAACGGTGACTGTCGCGAGGAGCGGGCGATTTCAATCGCCATTTTTGCCGCCGACAATTTAATTCAGTTGGCGATGGAGTCCGCAGTGGCGGCCATTGTCTCGCTCGGACGGCGTTGTTGCTGTTGCCGGAGTGATTGGAGTTGCTGCCATTGTTATTGTTATTGTTGTTGTAGTTGTTGCTGCAGTCGTCGCAATTAAGAGCTACACTTATGCTTATGCAAATGTCAAGCGCTCGCCGAGCCAAACTGCAACACAATCGAGCGGCGTTGATTTTTATGTCCGAGCGACGGAAACGAATCCGGCCTCGAAACGACCAGAGATCAATCGATCGACGGCGACGTCGGCTCAATTGCTCAATCGCCAGCCGAACAAAGGACGATTTATTTTGATTCCCTCGCGTCCGTCGCCCGGTTCTGACGCTGACACAGATCCGACCGCGCTGGATCGGGGAGGGCGCGGCGGTGTTGGACACGTTGCACGCACGATCGCGATCCGCACCAGCTCGATGTGTATTTCGCAAGCGATCGCAGCTTCCGATAAGCGCGATTGAGCAATTACTTTTATTCTCTTCAGATTCAAAGTTAGATAGCGAGGGGGGAAGGCGAGTGCATTTGGGGAAACTCCCCAATAGAAGCCACGAAGACACCTAAAGGTAGGCAATGGTATGTGGACTAAACTCACCTGGCTTGCATTGGAGCTTGCACAGCGCAGCATACTTTCAGACAGCCGGTAACACGATCAGCGGAGACAAGAACCGCATGCTCATAGCGCGATGTGGTGAGAATTGCCTTCAAGAGCCTGAAAAAAGCAAATATTTGAATGCATTTTCAACCACAAAACAGTCAGCTCTTTCGAATCTTCGGTTATAAAGAGATAATTTAGCCCTTCAATGGTCTCAACTTTCGCTTGAGAATCGAGGAAGGTATATTTTTACCGATCATCCGTTAGTATAGTACACGGATGTTATGTTAACGGCATCATGCAGAGGACTCTGGGTCCGGGACGAATCTCGGGATCGTGAGGAGTTCGGCGGTTCAACGCTCGCGCTTCATTCATATTCATAGAATTGGAAAATAATGCAAACATGAGCTGCGATCGGCCCAAGTTGTGATGTCACAAAGGCAGCAACAGCAGCAACAACAACAATGCCTACGTCTAAAACATCAACCGAAGAAGAAACAATTGCAACAGCCACATCTACAAGAGTTGCAAACTAAAGTTGTGCAATTATTTGTTATTGCAACGACTTGACTCGGATCGGATCGGATCAAATGGAAGATCGGGACGAGGGCTCCAAATATTGCGAAATGGAATCGATGTTGACAACGACAACGACAACGACAACAACAGCAACCATAACGACGGCGGCGACGACGACGACGACGCGGCGAAAGTTTCCAGCAATGGTCGCCGTAGAACACGGACCACGAGGGCTTCCTTCAAATTCGATGTCGCCGCCGAAAACACAAAACGAGCCGGATAAACCGAATCAACAAGAAATTCACATCAATCGCGAAGAAAGCAGAGCTGGGGAAAACAATGGCCGTTAACCGCCATCTCCCCCGCCGGCAGCAACAACCACACGCCGCCCGATCGCCGTACGCGCTGCGCAATCATAATTCGTTCAAATGTCGGCGACGGCGGATCTCTTGCCGTCGTTGCATGTCGTCCGGCATTTTTAAGCAGCCCCAGCAACGACAACAAGAACAACGACAACAACAATAGCAGCAGCAGCAACATTTATTGCCTCGCGCGACTTTCTTCGCTCGCCGTGAGAGCAGCTGCGCGTTGCCAATCGCATGCGTTCTGCATGCGACTCCGAGGCGCAGATGCTCGACGCGATCGATCCTCGCTCGGGGGATGCGTTGCGTGGGATCCGAAGTCCCTGGAGTTTCTGCGAACGAATGTTAACCACTCGTGATCGCAGAATGAGTCCGGAGTCGAAACTGAAGAGCAGACCAAATTAAGTCAGAAATCACTTCTCGTTCGATTGGGTTCGGACCATTGTTTAACACACAAAAAACACCTATCGACTAATGATTGTGGGGCTTTTGAAGAAATCGCATGCGATAAAAGTAGTCGACAAGGCCTTAGTGGACGACTTGTTGCTAATCGCTTGTATAACGCAATACCATGCCAGCGGCAGCTTCTGATCGTGATTCTCGAGTCTCAAGAATTGCGAAAACAACGACTGTGACTTGATTTACGCCACTCATCGCAAGCACAAAAACAGCGCTGACAACGACGTTTGCAACAATGAAATAATCACAGCCCGATCGGTGGCGAGACGCGGACGTCGGGGGCCGAAAAGAACCTTCAGCAGCCGCTCGAACGAAGCCATGTGGACGACCATTATTCTCCGCTGTCATTCAGTGGTCATCGAAGCCATCGGCGTCGCCGCCATCGAAAACACTCTGATGTCAGTGAAATCGAATTGAATTTCGTGCGATTCGATCAGCACTTATCTATGCACGAGGCGTTTGAGTGTGTTTGGATCCGAAATCGCATGCAATAAATTTGACACGATCCATGAAAGTGGATCGGTTTTCGAAAACAGATAATTTTGTATATTTTAAACATACAAACGATAGATTTGATTTCCTCAACACATCATATCAAACTGATCAAATTTCGCCCAAGTGAGAAAATAATGAAAAACTATCATGCGATAAATTTTGCCCAACAATGAATGGTATCGAGATTCCATTTCTTGCGGACGAATGGCATGAGAAATGAGAGGAAAATCAAGGCTTACATCATCACCTCTCCATGACGATCGACAGAAGCCAGGCGAGGGGAGATGGGACCGAGGGAACCGGGCCGATTGCATCTAATTTCATTTTCAAATTCAATTACGACGCACAGACGCGCGCCCCCGGATCTCCCAGGGGCTCTCGTCCTCCTTCGCTCGCTCACGTGCGCCCGACGTCCGTCCGCACGTCTGCCGCCAGATTCCTCGACGCGATTGACTTCCTCGATTTCCGCATTCGCGGTGTGATTTCCGACTGAGCTCGACTCCGTCTTCGGCGAGAAGGAAACTTGACACTAATTTGCAGAGTCGATCGAAGCTTCGTCGCCTCATCCTCCATCCACCCCACGGGTCTTTTCGATCGTCGCTTCTCCGAGATCGATCGAGGAAGCGCTGGAGGAAGCTGCGTGGCGCCCTCTCCGATCGATCCGATTGCCTCCGAGACACCACCAGTGGAAATCGCGAGACCGAGGAACGAAAACTCCCTTCGAGCTGTCGTGACATTTCTCGCGTAGCCAACCACTCGCGATTTGCGAACCGGGGCCGGTCTCCGGCTGTCGCACACTCTCAGCTCGATGTCTCTCTTTGTCGACGCGCTCTCCTGGTCTGCCGCTCTTCGGTCTTTGTTTTTATCGCTTCATCCGCACTTCCACCGAATGAACTCCACGCCGAGCGAGCGACTGACTGACTCCACTCGGCCGACGGCTGCCGATGAATCTTCGAATTCGAAGTCGGCCCCACTCGGCTGGCGAGCGGCGCAGCTCGGTTCAAACGAGCAGCGACTGTTGACGCGAGAGCACCGCGTTGCGCGCACACCGAGAGACACGCGACCGCCGAGGAGAAGTTTGACGCGAGATTTTCCAGTTTCAGTCTCCGTGAAGTCACGAGAAGTGCGACAGAGACAGGGAGCCCTGGCTGAATTGCGCGAGCTACCGATCGATCCGCAGGAAGAAACCCCAGCCGCCCCCCTCCGTTATTGTTGGTGGTGGTGGTGGAGTTGCGTGTGAAGGGCAGAAGACGAGAAGCGAGCGCGTCGGACGCAACTTTCGCCCGCCCCACATTCGCTGCACGCGCTGCGCTGCGCTGCGTCCGTTCGGCCGGCCGAGTTGATCGCTGAAATTACAAAAATATCGCATGACACTTTGAATTGCAGTCGCTCACGAACACAAAAGAACCCCCCGCCCGACGCGTTGCGAGCCTTCGAAATCGCGGCTTAAATCGCTCGCTCAGCAGCCAGCGAAATACAACAGAGTAAAAACAACAACTGATACGACTCCAGCAGCCCAAACGTCTCGTCTTCCGTGTGTGAGTGTGCAGAAGCCTTCGGACGAGAGGCGAAAATGCTTGAAAAGTGAAATTGTTTGATGTGTGTCTGTGTGTGTGTCGTGAAAGAATCGTTTGTTCGACAACAACACAATTTTAGTAGTAGTTAAAATATTAACAACAACAAGAAACGAATCAACAACAACAACAACAACAGCAGCAGAAGAGAGTTGTCGCTGTCCCGTGTGTTAATTAAAAGAATCCCATCACGATCACGATTACCGCGGTTGTGCTTGTGCTCGCGACGGACCCCGCGCCCCCGAGATCCCCCAGTTCGAGAAGTTCGCGTTTCGATCCACGGTCGAAGCTGGATTCCGCCATCGTGGAGACCATCAGCCAGTTGAAAATGGTGTTCGGCGGGAAGTTTCGCATACGAAGGTAAACATTCGCCCAGCGGACGGCCAACAGGTCGCCGGCCCTGGTTCTCGCTCTTGCTTTCCCCTGATAAGTTATCGATAGCCGCGATCGGGCGAACAAAGGCGGTGCTGCGATGGACGGAGGGGATGACTCAAGGGACGTCGACCCGTGCCGACTGAGTTTGAGTCAATCAAACAATGCCGAATTCCACAAATCGCGGTAGACTCCGCGGTGGTCACTTTCGATGGAAGGAACTCCGACGTTGACTCACAAACTGAGAGCCTGAAGAACTTTTGGTTTTCGAGGAAAGTCGGATGTTCACAAAGAAGTTCGATTCAATAACTCATGAGATGCCAGTCAATATGTGAAGAACTCCACCAACAAAGGGAGAGTTCTTGCCCCTGAATTCCAGACGATTATGACTTCCATCTCCCAGAACGCGACCCAATTACAGAGCACACGATTCTGTCGACATTAGAAAGTCCGTCAATGTCAACCCCCTCAATTAATGGCTCCTTCCCGAATCGGGCGAAGCTCATAAAATATGCTAATTTCTCGAGCGCTGCAATTAAATTGAACTTCGACGTCCCCGCTCCGCGAATGGAAACTAATTTGACATTTTGATTAGGCGTCGCCTGGCGCAATTCACTGAAATCAAATGTCTCTCCGTCCGTCCGTCTGTTCGATTGGGTGGCAGTCTGTCGGGCTGTCGTTCGACAGCTGTCAGAATGACTTGTCTGGCGGTCGACAGCTCGCAACCCCCAACAGCGGCGTCAATGATTTGCGACCGTAGAATGGATTTTATGCGATTTTGTTGGAATCGAGCTCGATCGACTCCACGATCATTAAGTTTTTAATTGGCTCGCAGCATGGTCTGTCTCGGGCTCTGGCTCTGACTGCCATCGAAGTCAATAAAAATCTCTTCTCGCCTTGATATCGGGTGTTTTATCGATATATCGTTCGCGATTTATTCGCCCTCGTCTTTCTCCTGGCAGCGCGTGAGAGCCGAGGACGATAAGCCTAACTTCTTATCTCTTTGCAACTTTTGTTCAAATCAACTTCAGACTTCACAGAAAAGCAACTCATTTACTCGCATGCGATTTCCGCATAATTAGTCTCTTGATCGAATCGGATCGAAATCAAATCGCCTGCAGCCGCGAAGGTCGTCGTTGGGTTCCAAAGTATCCGCACCGAGAACAACACATAAGTTGTTCATTTTCTAATTGTCTACCCTTATGGGAATATCACGAATCATCCCCGCGATCGTAGTCGCAGGGTTAAGACGCGATGCAGTCGTGTCTGCAGTCGGAGCCGTGTTTCCCGCTGGGCAGAGCTTCGCATGTCGCGGGGCAACTCGATTTAATTACGGTCGCCGCCCCATTCCGCCGCCAGTTGTTGCATGTGAAGGCGTCGTAAAGCAAGGGTTGGCGGCTCAACCGCTGCGCACCGAACCGTGGCCCCTGCCCAGGGCCCAGACGTTGTCAACCGGGGTTGAACGCGGCGGAGCGGACGGGCAAACAAAGCCAGCCCATTGCCATGGCATCCAGTGTGGGCTGTTGCTCGCGAACTCCGGCCCGTCGACCACGATGACGGCGGCAGCCCTGACCTTTGCTGCGAAGACACGACGCCGTCATTTATCATTCCTCACTCGGAAGTGAAACAATGCGAAAACAGACGAAAACACTATCATTTCCAGAGATCGACCGCCGTCGAGATCGAGAACGGTGCGAGCTTTTCATTAGTTTGCGAAAAGACTCCAGTTGAGTCGGCGTCGGACGGCTGGAAACTAAATTAGATCGTCGACAGCCGAATGAAACATCGGACGAAGGTCGACGCCGCGGTCGGGGGGAGGTCGGAGGGCCGAACGGCAGGTGATCGACGAAGCAACTGCTGCTGCACCGCACGACCAGCGAGGCGACCGGTCTGTGGGATGCTGAGGGGAGGGGGGAGGGGGGCGGGGCAGGAGTTTGAGCTCCGGCGATCCGAAGAATCTGACAAGCGACGTGCATTAGGCTCGACTACAGCAACTGCGACTCAGACCCGAAGCCGACCGCGGCGGTTCTTTTGCCGAGCCATTTAGAGCCGCGCACCTCTAATGGCGACGGCAGCCGGACGGACAGCCGATAGATAAACAGACGACCACTGCTCGCCGCAGTTTTACGCGACCACTTTCGCGTTGCCAAAGCATCAGCTGCCTGCAGCGATTGAAGCGGACCTCGACGATCGATCGGATGGGAATAAATGATCATGTAGGAGTTCCTGCTTTTGATAGTCCTTCACTCATTGAGGCATTAGTCGGAGGAAACCCGTTTACCCGGAAACCCCTCTTACTCTATCATACCGAAGGAACTCCACATTCCTCGATGTGTTTCTATGCGCCAACTCTTCGTGTGCTCAAGAGAGTGGCCGGGAACCCCCAGTTTCCTCAGTGCCGAAGATTTCGTCCCTCTTCTGAACTTTCATTTGGTTCCTATTTCTACGATTGCAATCACTTTGCAGTCGGTTGCTGGAAGAATTACTCAGGCGGCGGTTATCGTGATTGTTTACCTTTGTTGTTGTAGATATCGTGGCAATAGAGTTGTTGTTATTGGCCGCGCGGCGGTTGTCGTTGCCATAGTGGCTCACACCACAACAGACTGTTGGTTGTCACTTGCAGTCGGCAAATGCGAGGCCGCAAGGAGAGGGGCAGAGAACGAGTATAAATCAATTGCGGAAGCATTGGCTTAAACCTCGTGCGGAGGGGGGAAGAGGAGGGTGGGACTCCCGACGGTTATCGGGGTTCGGTTCAAGTGCAAATTACACTTTGCAGTTATCGGCGGCCGATTCCAATGAAATCATTACTGAATTTATAGACATCGACATCTACGCGATAGGGCGAATTATCAGATTCGAAGAACCAACTTCTGGCAAAAACCAACCGTCCTCCGTGTGGCCCGCCTCGGACGCTCGAAGACGAGCGCGCGTGGAATCCACAAAAGGCGGCCGTTAATTTGCTCGACCTCCGGCTGCCGGAATTTATGAATGTGCCCTCACCCGGCCTCCGCGACTGAGCCCTTCGGCCGAGGGGATTTTCGCAATTAGCTCGCATCGCTCGGAATGCCCATAAATCGGAAGCAGCTCGAAGACGTGCGAGAGATGGACGTTTCATTGGCGCCTGGCATGCGGGAATTTGTAATTGTTTTCGATAAATGTCCAAACATCCAATTAACGCCCGCCTCTCGCCGAAAAGTAAACACATGAGAGCCTCCCCCACCCGCCCTGCTGCCGCATGCGGTACAATTCTATCTCGTAGATACAATGTGCGCGCAGTTGTGCAAATTGTTTTCGTTGTTCCCCCTCTGGTCCTCGGCTCTGCCCCTTCCTCCGTCCTCCCATTTATTATTCATTCTAATTGCGATCGCTTCGAGTGTTGAGTCTGAAGTCTGTCTTCAATTGTCGCCGCCGTTCAATTGACAAAATGGCGGCCCAAGGTCCACGGCGACAGCAAGTGGACAGACACCCAGATGGACAGACAGACAGACAGACCGACATCTGCTGATGGCCGAAGCAATAAAACCCCAATAAAGACAATAAACAAAGTAATAAAAATTCACGCAGATAAAAGAAGCGAAAAGATCGAATTGAATCGAAGGCAGGAACCTTCGACGACAATAACCTCCCTTTGAAGAAACCTCGTTCCCTCCTAGAATTTCCATTCTCCTCAGAGACCGCTTTTAACGAGCCCACTTCTAACGAGGCTTTCTTCGCGGGACCTCCTCCTTTGGGGATTCAAGCCTAATCGCCCGCATTTGGTCGCGAAAGCTTCTCCGCTGGGCTAAGACAGGGCCGCCACCTGCCGTGCGCCGACGTGGAGAGTAAAAAGTAAGAAGCCCCGCGGAAGTCCAGCTTTTTTTAATTAACGCCCTTGTTTGTCCCGGTCGTTCGTCGATTGATTCGTCAGGCCAGAACATCGCCAGGGCCAGGGGGAGGGGGCGGAGAGAGAGTGAGAGAGGAGACCGCACCACGTCCAAGAACCACTGCGTGCTTCGGAATAAATGGGCGATCGGGCATGATGCCGACCAGAGGGTCTCGCTGCGATGTTTGGGTCATGCAGTGCTTGGAATAAATTACCGCCACCTTCCCCTCCGCCCCCTTCAGTAATGCGACGTAACATTGCGTTGACGTTAGAGCCCACTGCGACCTTCTCCTCGGCGACGTCCCACTGTTCGGCTGACACTTGCGATAACCCAACCGATCCGAGACAGCCAGACGGGCGGACAGACGGACGGGCGGACGGACGGGAGGCCGGGTCCATGGACGGACAACAACAAAAACTAGCCTGCGATCAGCTGATTAGGGTTCTTCTGGGTGGCATTTTAATCGTGTGTGTGTGTGATTGTGCTTTTTATTGATCGTTAAGTAGAAGCGCAAACAACAAAAACAATGTCATTCGAAGCAATAATATTATAATTGACGTCTTATTTTCGCTCTTCGCCGTTCGGAAAATTCGCGATTTTTGTGGAAAAATTTCACGCCGTAAAAACTGATTGGGAGACAATAAAAATAATCAGCACAAGATGCACGAAAACAAAGCGCAAGCTTCCTTATTTTTCTACGAGGCTCAGGATGTTGGAATCGACATAAGACGTGGGGAACGTCGAATGACCCTTCGACTCCAGCTCATCCCATTGTTCGAAGGGTTGGAATTCGTAACTCGTTTTCCCACAGTGCAAACCAACTTCGAAGAGCAACCGAGGAGCGCAGCCAGACGGGCGGCGAGACGGACGGACGGACGGACACCTGCAGCTGGTGTCCGGTGCCAAGTCGACCTTATGTCACGAGTCAGGAATTCCCCTTCGCGCATCGGACCTGCCGAGTGCAGCTCACATCGCCGGGATGCCGCCCGAGCCCCCTGAGTGGAGGTTGCAGAACAAATTCATGTTAATTTCCCCTTTTGTTCTTCTGTTGTTCGATCGCAGCTCTCGTCATCGTGGCTGAGTTTTTCCATTTTTGCCGTAGTAATGGTTGTGTTCGTTATTTCAGTACAAGTTTTTCTGTTATTTTTCTCTATATTTATTTCAATTTCATCATTACTTTTGCATGCCAACTGTTTTCGCAGTGGAACAAGTGCGCATCGCCAGCCCAGGGGCCGCGGTGGAAGGCGCCAGGGGGCAGTGGAGGGGTGAGTTGGGAGTACGTAAAAGTAGAGGAAGCGTTTAACCTTTTACCGTTGTGCTTATTTGTTATCTCGGCTAGCGGTACCGCGAACCCCACTCAACTCGCATCTCCCGCACCCTCCTCTGCTCTTCTCTTCGCCATCTGCTGTTCCTAATGTTCTTCTCTCTGCTCTCTGTCCTCGCCTTGTTCGTCTTCTGCGCGTTCCGTGGGTTTCTTCGGCCCCGACGACACGAAATGGTAACAAATTTTTGGTTTATTGCACCCGCTAATTGCGCCCCCGCCTCCCCTTCCCCTCCCCTTCGGCGACGGCTTCGGCTCCAGTTGCTTCTTCCTCCTCTTATCTGGGGTTTCGACTTTGGCTCCATTTTTCTCTGCCATCCACAGTTATTGTTGTTGTTTAGGTGTTGCTTATGGTGGCGGCGTATTTGTCGTGGTTATTGTTATTGTTGTTGCTGTTATGCAAATTGTCAGTTGTGTTGTTTGTTGTCGTTTGTTGTCAGTTGAGGTCGTCGTTGTCGTTGTTGTTGTTATTGTTGCTGTTGAGTAAACCATAACGTTTGCTTTGGGAATTTGGAACCTGTTCGCAGAGATTGTTGTTGCTGCTGGCGTTGGTATTTTTGTTTTTGTTGTAGTTGTTGTAGTTGTACTTGAAGTTGAATTTGTTTTTGTCACTGTGCAGTGCGTGAACCCGGCCCTCTTCGGCGTCTCCTTCGTCGTTTTTTGGAGCACTTCTGGAGACCCCGACAGAGAAGACGACGTTGGAATGTTGTTGTTGTTGTCGATTGTTACGATGGTTGGTTGGTTGTTCGTTGTTGTTGTCTTTTGTCATTTGGCTGATTTACTCACTCCGCGTCGAAGTCATGGTTGACGGTTGATGGAATGCATAACCGAGTCGTCGTCGACAAAGAGCGCATCGGGTGAATGTCCCGAAGGCTCCGCGAGGCTCGGGTCTGGCGTCGATGACAGATGCCAAGGGTGGCCAGATGTCTGCCAATCGGCTCAATTCGTCTTGGGAATGGTTTCACTTCCTGCATGGACTCGAGTAGTCGATTTCATTGGTTCTACTTCTCTCCAAATACCTTTTTAGACGGCCAAATTCCTCACTTTATCTCTTGATTCGCCTCTGGTATTTAGCTCCATGGCCACTCTTTCTCCCTTTAATGGCTCCCTTCCTCGGAACTTTTCGAAACAATTGCATTCCGCGCAAGCTCTCGTATTTCCACAGCTCGACCGAGGAACGAAGCGACCGACATTCCATCGAAATTCTGACGATTCAGAGAAACCCATGGCACAAAAAGCGCAGCGCATGCAAATGATCACCAACAAAAAAAAACGAGACAACACGGTTCTCGGGACGGGATTCAGAAGCTCAGTAAACATCCGTCAGATGTTCAGAGTTTCGCTTAAAACGTAGTAGAGAATAATAATAATAATATCGAGAAGAAGTGAGAATACATTTGATGATATATCGCGAGACTGTAAATGTGGGAAAATATAATTGAAGATTGTTGATTTTCACAAATGTCGCTGCGAGAAAGGTTCTTGAGGCGTTTCGCGCGTAGAGAGTGAAATCCACCTCGCAGATACGGTATATCTGAGAGATACCACTCATAATTATAAGCTCATCGAAGGTAGGAACGGTTAGAAATCAATGAAAATCGTTCTTCCACTCGCGGCGACTTGTCTATTTTTACCGATTCATTTCCGATAGAAGAAATTCGCTGTCTGCAGACTTCGTAGCCCTCAGATACAATTATGTGAGCTGCCTTCCGCTGCCGTTGTTATTGCAGTAATCTCCTCAGCTGTGAAAAGTCTGAGAATTCCAGAGAAAGCTTTAATTAAATAAAATCTTCATAATTCGCGTCGCAATCGCCGTGAAAGAAAGTGAAAAGAACCCCGGAAGACGAGGGCGAGGAGGCGCAAACAAAGAGAATTATATAAATTTCGCATTTGTTCTCCCTTCATGTCTCTTTCTCCGTGCGCGGGCTTCTGCCAGATGGAAGGCGGTTCGTAGTCCAGTAACCCTTTGACAGACAGCCCCGGAGTCGGTTCTGCCGCCTGGGCCCGGCTCTTGCTGCGTGCTCGGACAGCCGTAAAATGCGTTACCGTTGTTGTTACTCAGCCCGCCGTTGTTCTTCTTGAGATTTGTGAAAATTTTACGAATTAATTTCGAAGTCGCGCTCGAAGACAAAGTGTAGTCGAACAAACAGAGCTTAGAGCTGCCTCGTCCTCAGCCCCGCCTCGACCGGATGAACGAACGAACGAACGACGCCGGGTTTGTTTTTCTGTTCGTGTCGTTGTCGTTTTTGTTTCTGGCTTCGCTGTTGTTGTAGCACGAAAATTATTTTGACACAAATAATGTTTGTGGGTCACGAGAGTCATGTAAGCGCAGATAATCATCATCATCGCTCCACCACAAAGAAACAACAGCATGAACCGCTCCACTCCGCCGACAGCAGCAGCAGCAGCAGCAAAGACAACTGCTCGAAAATGCGTTGCTTTAGTTTTAAGCGAACCCGGCTTGATTCACAGCCGCTTTTGTAACCTTTGCCATTCCCCACTCACCCCCCTCTCTCTCTTTCTCTCGTTGCAGGTAAGTCCCGGCCACGACTCTGACGAGACGGAAGACCGACGGACGTCTCGCGGTGAGTTCATAGCTTTGACGAAGAGGGCTTCGGCTTAATCCGCGAGAACGCTTCCTGCTGCCCGAGGGCCACGGGGCGACGGCGCAACTCGGTCCCCAGTCGGCCGCGGAGCTTCTGGAAGTTGAGCCGAAACAAATGGAGTCCCACTGGCGATGACGCGGGATCTCCGTTCTGCGCAGGCGCCCATTATGTCATGCGATTTCTTGTGGCTCTCGCTCGGCCTCCGCCGCACATGTTCGCGGCTGCCCTTCGGCTGGCGGCGGGCCAGTTGGCGGGTGTCGGGTTTCCGCCGCAATAACCCTGACAACATCTGCATCAACAACTTCCCAACAACGACGACGACAATGGCACCAGGGCTGCCGTGGGCCATGACGTCGGCTTGCGCTCGGGTTTCTCGCTTTGGCCCGCGACTCGAGTGTCGGAAAAACCCGCCGACCTCCGCCCGAAGTCCGCGGTTCTGGCTATAAATCAAGGCGAGCGCTCGAGAACCGCCTCGACGCCTGCAGCGGCCATTAACGGCCATCGTCGTCACCCTAATGCCATGCAATTTGCGCCCCTCGGCACCCATCCCCCCTTGGGGTCCGGCACCTGCTCCTCGCTGCAGCACGAGTCTCGCATCTCGGCCCGGCAGCTGGCCGAGGTGTTGGGCGGAGGTGCTCGGGAGGAGGGGTTCTCTCCGGGAAGCTCTATAATTTCTAAAAATAAACACAGTCATTGGGGGAGGAGGCAGCCGAGTTCTGCTGGATCCACCTCTCCAGCTGGAGCTGGTCCAACATGACTCAGAGCGCGACGAGGAGAAATCGTTCCAAGGGAGATCTTCTCCCTGATCACTCTCTCTCTCTCTCTCTCTCTCGCCCTTTCTTCCCCGGGTGGAATGCAATTGGGTTCTTTCTTTCTTTCTTCCTCTCGCATCTCCTGAGGCGAAATTCCTTCGACTCGAAATAAAGAGTTTCGGCACGGAGTGTTGCCAACCACATGCGATTTCAAGCACTCATTAAAAATGTCATGCGATAACCCCGCTCATCGCCCCCAAGGGACCCTCGCCCCGCCAATCGGGCGGTATCGATCGCTTCAATCACTGCGATTGCGCGGTTTTCGCTGTGTTTATTTTGCGAACGTCCTGATAAGAGATCGTTGTTGTTGTTGTTGGGTAACGCCCACTTTTTCGGCAGGGTGAGCGAGCGCGATATTATTAAAGTAACGGTAATGGAATTCGGAGCACATATCGGACGCGAATCGCGACTCGCAATCAACGGAGCCGACAGAAGACTACAAGAACATCATCAACTACAACAACAACAACAGTACCACGATGACTGATCGAAGAAGCCACGATCGCCATGTTGATGAATTTCAGAAACCCGTTAGTTCTTCGGGGGCCGAGGGGCGCGAGGCTTCGGTCGCGATGGCAGCCGACGACAGAGCCGAAGTCATTAGCATTTGGCGTTCCCACCGCTCAGAACGCGATCCGCTCCAACGCCGAACACGATCACGTCGAAGGTTCTGGTTCTCCGATCGATGGACACCATTGAAGTCGAAGGCGGTTGAAGGAAATAGTTGAGAAAATCGCATGAAATAGAAATCGCATTAGAGGTGCGGAGGGATTTTCGCATGAGGACCACCGACCACCGATCAGCTGACTCGCATCCCATCCCCAGACTCCGATGAGATCACGTCATCCGGTGAAGAGAAAAATAATTGTCGCCGGCCGCCTCCGCGAGTCTCGTCGGGTTCCCCGTGAACGAGCCAAATTTGAAGCGAGCCCCTAAATTAGCATATTTTTGAAAGCGTCCAAATACGCGCATAATAAGCTAATAACTATATTTAATGGTCGCAGCGAGCGCGGTCGGGCCGAGGGGAGACGCTCGCATTCCACGAGAAATGCGAGAAAGGCCGGCGCTGCTGTTGCAGAAGGGAGCCGGCTGGCGGCACATGTTCTGAATGTGTAATTTCTTCGCCGAGGGGGAAGGAGAGGGTGGGCAGCAGCCTCCACCGCCAGCCTTCGCATGGTTTAATGGCGCGTTCACGATCGCTATCGCCGCACAGTGGGCCACACTCCCGCGCATCTCCGCGGGTCCCGGTCGACAAGGTGCTCTGGGTAGTTGGAGCGCAGTTCGGACAGTTTCGAGTGGTTCGGTCGAGGACTTGAGGGAGGTGGAGGAGTCGAGTGCGTGGCTCCTCCACGCATGATGGATGGACGTCCGTCGTCCGCAGAACCTCGTGACGCGCGGGCCCACGATCGTCGACCAGCGGTCGCTTCAAGAACCTCTTCATTTGCGAATTGTCATAAAATTACAATTTTTTATAGTGGCCTGTTCTTTGTCGCTGTTGCTTCCAGCATTCATTAATGAATGCTGTTTGGGTGTTTTTGTTTTCATTGTCGTCACTGACCAGTTGGAGCCCTGGAGTCACTCGCTACACGATCGCCAATTGACGATTCTGCGTCGCCGACCGCTTTCGATCGCGGGTTTATTGACACGATCGCCCCCTCGTCCGCTGCGTAGCATGGGTGACGAGATTTCGCCACAATCTCGAAAACACGTCGGGCCGTGTCTCCGGATCGTAAGCAAATACGCCGGGGAACGAGCAGAAGCGTGCGCTGATCGGGCGATCTTCGAGATTCGGGCTGTCGGCCCTCGTGGTCGCGATAAGGCGCGGAAGGTGGCGACGGCGCCCAAGTGCCCGGCTAGCTCAGTCGGTAGAGCATGAGACTCTTAATCTCAGGGTCGTGGGTTCGAGCCCCACGTTGGGCGGAATCTAATTTTTTATTTTTTTGCAGCGCCCTCCGTCGCAGAATGTCTCTCTCGCTATCTGGGAGTGACGTGTTTACTGCATAGAAGCCGCGACGCATTTCACATAAATATCAAATTTATGCATATTAAATACTTTCACTTTCGTGCACGACACTCACACGGTCCCGGCGACGGATACAGATACAGAGAAGCGTGTCCGAGAGATACAAGTCGAGATACAAGTTACAAGATACGCGCAGGCACGCATGTAGTCGCGATCATCGTCGCCGCCGCCGTCGACCCGTTAGACACTTGTTAGCCACACTCACACACAGAGCCACGCACACAAACCGGCCTCTGTGCTGCGGTCGCTGTCGCTTTTCCCCGAATTTTCGCCGTCGCCGCGGTCCATTGAACAACAATGGCGCGATACAAGAAACCAGATACGAGATACCAGGCTAATCCGTATCGCAGGCGTGCGAAGAAGTGCGCGTCTCCAGTGGGAGGGGGCGTGGCGGGGCAGGGCAGGGCAGGGGCGATAATTAACTTGCATTACGCTGCACTCGTGGCCACTCGAATCGCATGCGAGCGGTGGGGATTAGATGGCTCTGAGTTGCATAACGCAGCGATTGAATTGGATTTCTTCCCATCGCTTCTTGCTCTCTCTCTCTCACTCGTTTCCCTTTCATTCCCTGCCGGTGATCGATCAGCGAAATGGAAATCGAAATCACAATCGAAAACGAAATCGGAATTAGCCGGAGAGGCGGGCGCTTTCCACTTGCCGTGATCCCCAGAAATTCAAATCGACATCGCCGGCGAGGAGAAGAACGAACAATGGAGCCGCAATCGAAAGCTCTTCGCGGTCGTGGAGTTTCTAATTTTCCAGCATGATCGGCAGAAACCGAGTCACGCGCACGGGGAAATATTCCGATTCCCTCGATCGTGAACCGCATTTCCATTTCCTCTCGGCGCCTTCCTCCTCCAGCCAGAACCGCAGGCCGAGAGGTGCCAATTAAGACAGAACCTTTTTCGGAGGCAGCTCCGATCGCGGTCTCGATCGCTCCAAAGGGCAATTCCAATCGCGGGTCTGCTCCGGAGCAATAATTACTTCGGGTGCCGAGTTCGAGTGGCGGCGAGAAACACACGCGTTGACTTCGGACGAAGAGATCGGCGTTCGCAGAGCGTGTTTTATGCAGACTCGCCTCCTTCCCTCCCCCTAGTCACCCCCTTTCGCGAGAAGACGCCGATAGAACCGATGAAATCGAGTTCAAGGTGAGCGCATGAGAGACAGCGACACTTGGGGCCGACAAGAAGAAGCCGTAAAGATGATCCTCTGTCAGGGAGAACCTCCTCCCCTCGTCTACACGTCCCCTTGAAACACTTGCAGTGACAGCATTATTTGCCGGCGGTTGGCAACAACTTCAGTGCCACAAAAATATGGGCAACAACATTTCAGTGCAACCGGCTCACATTTTGCACGACGGCTCCCCATTTGAAGCGAATTTCTGATGTCATGTCGTTGTTGCCAGACTAGTTGCAGCCATTGCAGATTCCAAGGGCGCAGGAATTCTGTTTTACATTTTTATGCACCCCCTCGGCTGCCGGCGAGCGTTTGATTTCGGCGCCAATCGCGAGACAGAGCACGAAATCACAAAATGATGGAGTTTCCCGAGGACCTGGCGAGAGGGAGAATGTATGCAATGTATCCATTCCAAAGTATCTGCTCCGAGAAGCAGCTCAAGGCACGTCGGAGCGATTCCCATAAAAGAACATGGGGCCCCCAGACAATTCCCATGATAGACCTCAAACGCAGAACCAACCTCGGCCACATCCTCGGAGATATTTCCAATTATCAATGAATAATTGAATTTGCATTTCTCCACTCCGCAAAGAAAGAAGCCCGGCCGAGGAGGGCGGGGAGGACGGGAGCCGGCCATGGTTCGTTGGCTCGAGGGCTGGCGAGGACTCCATTTGAGTCAAGGTCGGCGAATAACAACGAAGACAAGAGCCATCCATCCATCCATCCATCGCGGCGGATAATGCATGAGCGACTGTCGCTCATAAAAATATGCGTCTGCCTCTCGGATGCGCGGGGAAGAGCGGAGGTGCTCAAACGCACCGCATCCGAGGGATACAAAGTAGCCGCGACCAATTACACGCCACGCATCCGTCGGCGACTCCGCGGATCATCCTCGGCGGCCCAGCGTCCGACGTCCCTTGTTCGCGGCCACCGCCGCCGCCGCTTCTCTTTGTGTCCCACGGCGCGTCGAGACGTGAGCGTCTGGCTCAGATGGGTTCTTGGCCTTTGTTCGCGAGTCCGCGCCACGCACGATGCGGCCACACCTCGCGACTTCCTTTGTTGCCGGCGGACGGCGATCGGGGCGAGGGAAGTTCCTTCTCTTCGCTTTCCCACTCGATGTAAATTGCACGCCAAACACTTGCTGACAGCCGTCGTTTGTGCCTTTGTTGTTGGGTGCGAAATGCCAATCGGCTTTGTCGCCGGGTCTGGCAACGCTTTAAAAGGCAGCGGCCGATTGCCTAGGGAGTTGGTTCTATGGGCAGACTTCCACAGGAGCTGCTCCAACATGGCGATAAAATAGAAGAATGCAAATTGAACACATTGTGATTGTTGTTATTATTCAGAGGCTCCAAACAAAGGGATCCCGGACCGATCGATCGGAGGGGGAGAACATTTGTCATAGAAGCATATAAAATAAAATATAAAATACAATGCGGGAATTCTGCGCAGATGGAGCAACTGTCGGTGTTGGTGACTCAACGAGATCAACGAATCAACAACTTTGTGTAAACACGAGGAAAATAAACAAACACACAGTCGATTCGGTGACACCAAAGCGACCCCCGCCCCCCTCTCGCCGCCCTCCGGGGGACCTGTTGACGCAACAGGAAAACATAAATTCCTCCAGAAACAAACAAGCGCCCGCCCTCAGGTCTGGTGCACCGTGGACGCGTCAATCGATGTCAGATGGCGCAACGCTTTCTGGGTCACGGAGCCACATAAATCACGGCGGCATCAGCATCGGGAGCCAAGAACAACACGGCCAGCTTCACAACAACGCCGCCAACAACGATCGACAAATGGCCAATGTGTTGGCAATAAGAATAAAGTCAACAGCCGCCGCTGCACCCGAGGCCGCCGGCAGCCAGCGACGTGTGGCCAACAGATGCGCCGCTAATGAGCAGCCGCTCGGCCAGCAGAGCACAGCAAATTAATAGACTTCATCTCGGATGCATTAGTTTTCGATCCGACTCGTTCTGATCCGATCGCAGAGATGCGTCGTCTCGATCAGAGGCGTGTTTGCAGCACTCATTGCAATGTCTGGTCGATCTTGTTCTCGACGCCAAGACATTTGGATCAGGGGCGATCCGGCCAAATCTCTTTCATCTGTGGAGAACTCGGTATAAATATATTTTCTACTCTTTGCTATTCTGCGGCGTGTGGGCGGAGAGAGTCATATCAGTGAGTGATAGAGTTCAAGTTGTCCATATTGTCCGATCTGTTTATCAATACGATAATCTTCCAATCAGTTACTTTCATTCAGCGACCAAATCTCCTGTTTCCAAACCCATTCTACACCCCTCCTCTATGACCCTAGGTCAATTGGTAGGCGTAATTTTACTAAATCAATTACTTTTTACGATCCACCAAGTTATTTGTGTATAATAAATTGTGGGCACCTAATAACAAGACGTCGCAATTCCTTGTGGAATTTACCGACCAAACATTGCTATGTCGATGGCTGCAATAGGAATGTGCTCTTGAAAATCCCGTCTTTTCATGCCGTATGCAGAAGCAAAACTCTTTCCATATGCGCCACTCGGACGTGAATATTTGAATATCGCAATTTCCTCGCCGATCGCCGGAAAACACTCAGCCGCCGATCTCAAAAAGAAAACGAGCTTTTGCGATCGTGTCGCTGGTGGTTGCTCTTGTGTGGCTGAGGCTAATAAAATAATATTTATTTGCCGCGGGAGACAACCGCCTCCCACCCAAGGCGCCGGACGGCCGGCCCGAAACGGAGGGAGCGAGCGTTGCCAGCTGCGAGGAAGAACTCAAATTTAAGTTACTCGCAAATCATTTCTCGCCAGCTTTTCTCCGAGCGAAAGATCTTTCTGTCCATCGGTCTGTCTGTCCCTCTGTCTGTCTGTCTGCCGGCTGGCTGGCTGGCCGCCCTGTCTGTCGCTCGGCCGGGAAAGCGCCGCAGTGCGAGAAACGTTTCGTGATCGCGTTCGAGTTCGCGTGTGATTCAATTGCGGGAAAATAACGATATTCGCGATTGTTTGTGGATTTATTTATTGTTGTCTCTTGGTTAATTGTGGAAAATATCTATCTGCGGCCCGGAGGAATGCTGGCGATAAGTGCGGCTGCCTGAGCACGCGATCTGCACGAACACGCTAAAGTCTCAAACCTACTCATCGATCGATCGCCGATCGCCCCTCAAAACATTTCAATTTGATTTCGAATCCAAAAGCAACAGCGGAGTGTCGACGATGTCCGGATTATTGCAGTGGCTGTACGAGCTGAGCTTCGGGTAAATACCGCCATCCCCAGATCTGCTCCTCGCCCCCCCTCCAACCTGTCGCGCGGCAGCTGCGATTTATTTCAGCATCGATGACATACGCCGAGCCCCGTTCGCACCCTCGCCTCCCGCGCTGACGTCAATGGCGCAAATTCTGGGAGGGAAATATGAAAATTGCGACGGTGCCAGCAGCAGCTGAGGGAGCGCGGGGAGCTGAGTGCGGTCGATGCAATTTGCACGACTACTGTAAACACTTTGCCAGAAGTCGCCGAAAATTACAGCTTTTCATAAGTGAACTCGCCTGGCGAAAAAAACCTCGTTGTTATTGTAGCGAGTTGTTCTCGTCAGCGCATTATATAATGCTATTTATAGACAAAACAACAACAACAATTGTCGATGTTTTGCCGCTATTCCTACTGACGAATTCACAACATTTTGGCACTCGGAAGACGGAAGCACTCCCACCATTAGTCCGAGAAGAGAAATATGGGGGGAGGGATTGTTATGTGTGAGAAGACTGTGAAAGTGAAAACCTCGGCGACATATGGTATTAGTCTAGAGGACGCCATGTGGTAAGCGATCTTCATCCACCGACCTTATCCAACTGCTGGGATCTCCACATGCACAAAGCTTCGGTCCCAATATGTCCGCATTCAGTTGGAGTATTTTAAAGTACATTAAGCGTCATACGACCTCCTCGACTTGGCGATGAGGGCGGAAGAGGCAACTCCAATCGTACAAATTATTCCGTGAAACGATCGACAAATCGTCGTAAGCTGGAAAAGCTAATGGCGTCTCTGTGGACACGCCATCCGCTTCCGGTGCGATATCGCAGTGTTGTTGCTTCACCTCGCGCAGTTGTTGTGATCGTCTGCCGGAGTTGTCATTTGAACTTATCTCAGCCGCTGTTGTTGGGAAAACCCACGAAGCGTCGACACATTCCAGGCAATTAATTCGGTTCACCTGACCTCCCCTATGTGGGTTTCTCTTACAAACTATTTCTGCGGCCGTCCGTCCGTCCGACAGTCTCACGTTCCGCCGGCCAATTGAACGAATAAGAAAGAGGCGGGGCAGGAGCGACGACGTGCCTCCCATGCATGATTGCGCGATGCACAGCACATCGTCTTTCGCAAACCCCTTCCCGGTGTCCGAGCCCCCATCCGCCCTCCGTCTGGATGCGAGGTTCAGTGTTCGACCACTCCAAGGCTTGTCGATCCCTCCGCGAGGAAGACTTTCGCCTTCATTGACAGATTGACTGGGGGAAGAGGCGGCCAGACAGATTTATGTGTCTTTCGGGACTACGTGGGCTCCATGTCAAGCGGAAGGAAGCTTCTTGGCCCGGTCTAAGTCGAGGGTCTGTCTCACAATGAAGAACGGCGTTCCTGTAGTCAGAGTGAGGCAACGCCGACGCCAGCGTTGCCAACGCTCCGAACGTGACCGGATTCCGATACGACGACTGCGCACAACCGTTTAAACTACATTTTAATTGTGTTTTGGACGATTTTCGCACTACGCCAAATCCATTGAACCGACTGCAAAAAAGTCGAAAAACCCAAAAATAGCGAAATCGTTGTCGGAATTTGCATTTCAACCACTTGTTGCTTTTCACATATACTTACTCCACTTCGGACATGTTTGCTTTTTCGGTGTTTTTCTCTTTTCTCAATTAACCATTAAAATCTTAATCGCCGCGTTCCGCTCGAAGTCGCAGCGCTTTTGGGTTTCGCAGACAGTTTTAATTTTTATTCCATTTCGCGACCCCCACTCGATGGTTTCCACATCGCGACCAATTTAGTTCTCGACCAACACGAGCGACAGTTGTTCGGCCGCCTCTCTGCCTCGGGTCTGTTCGACTCCCCTCCGTCTTATGTTTCTCCTTATTCTTCCTTCTACCCATCCGTTCTGCGAGGTCAACGCAGTTCGGCTGTGGCTTCTGACCGAGCGACCGCGGCGAGCGATGATCCATTTCCGAAGCCAATTTCTCAATCCGGATGGCTCAATACCAGCGACTGCTCCTGCTCCTCGGCCGCCACGTCGACCCTTTGGCTCATTGGCCACGTCGCTCTTCGCAGCAGTCGTGCTGCCAACTGGTAGTGGCCTGTCCGGCCAGTCAGCGCTGACGTCGTTCGCGTCGAGTGCATTTTTCGTGCAGCTGTCAGGTGACGGGGGAGGAGCGGCGTGGAAGCCGCAGATGCCACCGGCCTCCGTTCACCTGACTTTGGCATCGATTCCCAGCTCAGTGGGCGTGAAATATGTCGCCATTCAGCGGTCAAGCACGGCGACAACCACAGCGACCAGAGTAACAGAGCAGCCGCGTCTGAAACAATGACCCTAACGGCCCTTCAGCCGCCGGACCCACCTGGCCTCTCCCTCGCAGTGGCCGCCGGCGACCGAGCGCGAACAATAATTGAATCTCGGGCCGGAGATGCGGATGTGCTGTCGCGCCAAGGAGTGGTCGCCGGCCGCTCCCCCGACCCCACCAGTCGAAACAAAGGCCCCAATCGTATCTCGAGTGATCTCCACAGATCAAGGTTCCGTAAATAAGCTCGGTCGCCGGCCATTCAGCCGCTCGCTCGCTCGCTCGGTCGGTCGGTCTGTCGTCCGCGGAATATTGATATTTTTATTACTGCTGCCCGCCACGACGTGTGGGCGTCTTCGCAGCCGGAGCCACGGCCAAGCCCGACCCGGGCCGGTGAGGGCTGCAGCACGACCAGGGCGCGATGCCATTGATAAATCCTACGATACGGATTGAAGGGGCGGCTCGATGGTCGATCTTCAGGTCGGCGGTGGGAGAGTGTGGAGCACCTCTTTATTGAATTGAGGAAGACATTATGAATTGTTTTTGCTGTTGGTGGGTTATCGTGTATGAGCCACAACAACAACAATAGCGAAGTTAATCTCTTCTGAAAGCATAAAAATAAAACTTTACAGACCAACAATTTAATGATAATAACAACAATTACAACAAATAAGTGTGCACTTTTACGGCTGCCGATGTTGATTCACCGTGTTGTGGCTTTCAGCATTGAATCGTTGGTGGTGATGATGTTGTTGCTGTTGCTGTTGCTGCTGAAGACTTGGGTTGGGCCGCGGGAGCGACCTCGGGTTGAGTGCATGAAGAAAGGAGCGACGCGAGTCGTCTCAGAGGAACCATTTAACTTGTCGTTCAGCAAGTGATGATGCTTGAGGTCATTACCGCTCTGTTCCTTATGCTTGGTGGGCGATGAATCCTCTCTCCAGGAGTCTTCATTGGGTCGCGCTACATCAATGTGAGGCAGAAATCCGGCGATCGGCAATTCAATTCCGACACACAAAAAGTAACTTCAAATAGGCAAAAAGTGCATTCGAACAAAAACTAAACAGGGTTCCGAAAGACTCCGATTATGTCCACATTTTCCCTGTAGAAATATTGTGCTCCAAATTTCCGACAGTTGAAAGTTCAAGGACCTGGTGAACACTGATTCCTTTCGAGGCCTCGAATCTCGGTTTCTCGCCTTATATGTCGAACATTCAAGTCGTGTCCAATGAATTATGAACCGATCCGCGGGACAGACAGACCAACGACGGACGTCAGTCAGAGTTTCGGCCACAGAATGGCAGCCGACGCACTGTCGGGCGACAATCGAGGCACGTGGAAGGCCAGCAGCTCGTGATGAATTGACTGCCGCGCAGTAAGCTGCAACAATGCGGCGCAGGAGCGACTCGGAGTGAAGGCGACATTCAAATTGCGAGTGATGGACGACGGCTGTCGGCGGCGCAGTCGCGGGATTGACGCGTTGTCGACAACACAACGACGGGTGGACGTGGTGGAAAACGGGCTCGGCTTCCGAGTTTCGCCGTCCTCGCACGACACACATCTGGCTGCTGCTCGAGAAGTTGTGAAAATTCTTCTGATTATAGTGTGTCATAAATCACACGACCCAACCCCTCCCTCGCCTGCAGCACGACCCCTCGTCCGCGCGCCGCAATCGATTAATAAATCGTTTGCTTAGTTGCTATCGGTAGTCGCTTAATTTTCCGCCAGACTTTGCATGCATCGTTGCAGCAAGATCGTCTGTGGCAACAACATCATCAGCATCGAGGAACATCGTCATCGGCAACACCGTCGCCGGCTGCAGGAGGGACGGCGACTGCAATTAAGTGCTCGCTGCGCAAGAGTCGCGCTCGCATGCGAGGAGGAAATATTATTTAATCGATTAATCGACAATAAATCTCAGCTGCGGCCGGTGCGGAGGTTGTTGTTACTGCCGACCGACACCGACGCTCTGGCTCGGAGCTGCACTTGTTGCGGCTCCACGGCTTGCGTGTCGCCGCTTCGATAACAAATATGGCTGCCGCATGAGAGCCGCGGACGGACGGACGGACGGACGGACGGATGGACGTCGGCGCAGCTGCTGCTTCGCGGTAGCAGGTTCGGCCGACGTCGTTGTCGTTGTCAACCGTTTAACATTTGTGTGAAGCTGCGATAACAATTGCATGACTTCGTCCCGGACTCGACTCGACTCCGACTCCGCCGTCGCCTCATCTGATGACTCTGCAAATGCGAGTAGATTAATCTCCGCCTCGAGCTGCTGCGGCCGTCGACGCCGCCAAGTGCCGGAGTTGCAAATGATTTCATTAAATTCGGCGGTGGCGCGCGCGGACCTCCGTCGACGAGGCTGACGCAATTGGTGGCTGTCGTCAGCGGCTCTAACATCAGTCCCCGAAAATCGACCATGGCCAATTAGGCAGGTCCAGAGGGCGCCTGTGGCTGGACCTGTGACGACCACTGGTTCGCGGCTGTCGGGCGCCTTGGAAGTTCCGCGAGGCGCTAATCGTGGAGAAGTCGTCGACCGTCTTCAAAAGCGGGGCCGCCGCCGCAGGGAGCCGGCTGCGATATTCAATTAGCACCTTTAGTGGGTCGGCCGAGACGCCGTCCCAGCGGCTCAGAGAACTCTTAACAGGGCCTAGAAGAAGGCTTTGTGGCTTGGTACCTTTTGGCACGAGTGCGATTTCGTTCGTTTCTCGCAGATTTTCTGACAACCGCCTCAGCCTGCCGTCCAGGTGGCTGAGAACAACAACAGCGACAACGATGGTGAAAGTAACTGCACGACGATTGCTGTCCGGACACGATAATGACGAGGGCTCCACTTGTCCGCAACTGCGGCCGACATGTCACTCGCTCCGTGTCATTAATCGCCAGACAGACGACATCTGTCGACGGACATGTGGACAAGCGGACTTGCTTGGCTCATGGCGAGTGCGAGATCGGGGCGGATTTGTCCGGGCTTCGCGCAGATTTACATGGACTTCCGTGAGAGGAACAGACAACTCGACCGAAGACGGCGGCCTGTTTGATGGAGACAACAATAGACAAACAGGGTCTCGAGAAAGGTCTTCGCGAGCGCCGGTGGGGGGCGAGGGTGCGACATTCAAATGAAACCGTAGAAGCGCGCGACACCCGCAGATTCGGGCCGTGAGAACGTCGCTAAGCTCGCGATAGTCGAGGCATATTTCAGGGTTTTTATCGCTGACATTTGAATTCATTTGCGAACTGCGGCAAAAGGGGCGAAGCGCCCCACACCTGATAGAACACTTCCACCGAGTTCTCCCGACACTGCGGGTACCCACGAGGGGTGAGGTTACGATGTTTTTATGTCTCATTTTAATGTTTCGTTTTTCACAGAAGTGGGTTCTTAAATACGGGTCCCTCTCCGCTCACACACTTGCCCTCTGCCCCTCTCTCCCCCTGAATGGTTGGGTACGTTGTTCTCCAGCAGAAGAAATTGGGAATTCCACTCGCATGCAATTTCTGAAACGCTTTTTAACGGCTCTAATTGCGTCGCTTTCGGCTGGGGTCGCGACAGGGGAACGGGAGCGGACGCATTTTACTCACAATATACACAGCAATTAACACATGTGATGCATATTTAATAACCAGACTTTCTTCTCGCTCTTTCGTTTCAGGTGAGTGTTGGGTCGACCGAGACAGACCGATCGACGGACAGTTGACGGGGCGTCAAAACAAACACCTCGCCACAATCGCCAGGCAGCTGTCGCGTGAGAACCTCCGGCGTGCCCGGAGACTCCATCGGCTCCATTCTAAATGTCAAGATCCACAGTTCGTTAGTTGTGAAAACAGCTAAGTGCAACAACAAAGTTGAGAACACAAGAACAACAGCGAAATAGCCCCACCAACAATGGGACAATGAAAATAAATTATTACGATCGATTCTGGCCCCGTCCACCCGAGCGTCTATACGTCTGTCCATCTGTCCGACGAGCTGGGAAATATGTTAATTGGATTCTCGATCGGTCGACGATCGATCGCTCTGTTTGGACGTGTTTCTTCCACTAATTTAATTAGTTGTTCTCCCATTCTATTCCACTCTTCTCATTATTATTGTTATTCGTCCATTCTGATTCTTTGTTGTGTTCTTTAAAATGTAAATTCGTATGCAAATCATGCGATTTTTCTCTCCGTGATTGATCTCCCCTCGCTGATTGGATAGTATTTTCCTTGTTGAGTGCTCCGTGTTGGGTCGTAGTCGACAGGCGTCTTCAGAACTCGCACGGCGCTTCCTGCGAATCCCGTTGGGCTGTTGGAGTCGCTCCCCTCCAGGCAACACAGCAGCGGCGACATCATCGTTCAGTGTGAGCGATCGACGCACGATCATCTGCATGCCAATCTCCAAATATTGTGCCGCTGCTTCTGTGGCCGGAGCGATGGTGCCACCTGTTTTACCTGCTCGGCGACATCTGGCGGACGACGCTGCCGCAACCTGTTGCTCGGCAGCACGTGGCGTGCGCCGCTCGAGAAAGTCCCGCGATCGCCGACCACGAGGAACTGGTTCGGCTGCGTCTCGGAGCCCGGCGGCGATCCGGCGATCGATGACCAGCTGTGCCGTGGACGAGCGGGCGGCTCCGACCCGCGACGGCACCTCGGGGGACGAGGGGCAGGTGCCGTGTCAAGCATTAAACCAGCGACCGGCTGAAGGTCAGCGCAGGCCTCGGGCTCCGCCGAGCGACGGAGCGACCCACGTACACCGCGTGCCCTGGTTCGTTGCGATTTTCTCGCGGAGCGGAGCGAGTGTCGCCAAAGAATGTCGCCAAGTGAGTGAGTGAGTGTGAACAGTGTGCGCGTGTGTGTGTGTGAGCGAGCACAACCTCGCGCCCGACTTCGGCGCAGCCAACGCGCGCTCCAGTTTGTGACTTGGGCCAGACCTTTGCGAGTTGTTGGGGACTATTTTTGCTGCCTTTGTTGTTTGCTCGTGCCATTGTTGTTGCAAATGACATGGGCGTCACACATAAGTGCACACACACACACACACTCACACACACAAACTAACGCACATGCAATTAGCATTTAAATGGAATTCAAATCCGCATCCAAGACCCCGCTTTCATTGCTCTCTATCGCGCTCTGTTTTTGCTCCTCTTGGTTTCTGAGTTACGACCGATTTCCAGCGGAAATCTCGCCGTGCCGCGAATGTCACTTGCCTTGGTGGGCCGTTGGGCGTGGCGAGGCGTCAGGCACTTGAAGCGCAGCAATTTTTCACAGTTCAACCCAGCGATCGGCGAGAGAGCGTGAGCTCGTTGTTTTGTTATTGCTTTTCGCTGTTGTTTGTTTGTTTGTTTGTTGGTTTTGCAAATGTATCCCTCGGAAAAAGAGCAAGATCCATAAAAATCGGGATTTCAGCGAAAACTATTTTCGAGCCTCGCCGGCCGATCATAATTTCGCTGCAACAAGTCGTTGTTGTTTGATTTTTAGGACGTGATAACTGCAATTTCGTTGTTGTTGCTGTTGTTGGTTTTTTTACCCCTCGCCTACAGCTGCTGTGGAACGCAACTTTTTCTTCGAACGTCGCCGGCAGCTTAGATTCGCAATTGTTTGTAGTTATAGAGATTATAGTGGTTGTTGCTAGTGTGATTAACAACCACGCTAGACTTGTCCAAGGGTCAGCAAGTGGGATTTGTTGTTGTCTTAATTGTTGCCGCCATTGTTAGCACATCATTGTTGTAGTGTTTTTTTTTTTGCTGCTGCTACTGCTGTTGGCCAGTTTCTGTTGTAATTATTAATTCCTGAATTAATTCCACTTGACTATGATGTTATTATTTCTTGTTTTGATGTTGTTACCATTTTTATGGTTGAGGCCACTGTTGCTTCTGAAGTGTTTTGATATTTACGGCTCACATTTGCATTTCATCTCAAGTGGTGGGGTTTGAAGTCTTCAGGGAGAGAAGTTTCTGACAAATTATAGCTATAGTCTTCATAAAACTATCTGACATACCGCCTTCCTTTTGCAGCCCTAATTGGCAGTAGAAAGTCCACGAAAGGTGCTAAAACCTAGTCCTAAAACCTCTCCTCTCTATCGTGGTTCTAACACGTTCTCCGAAAGCTTCTTTAGTGGGTCCTGGTGGTTATTTGGATTTTACGACCGGCTGTCATCAATAAAGCATTAGAAATTTTTACACCATGGGCCACAGCGGCCGCAGCGACCACAACTCACACAGCAATCATTTCTAATTACACGCGCAGCTGCCGTCTTCTGCCCGCCCCTCCCTCGGCCCACGGCTCGATCATCGCACGCTCACTTTGTTGCCCTCTAATTACTTGTTCTTTTGTGTCAAAAGCTTTCATTGCTTCGCGACTGCAGCCTGATTGCTTTCATTGTGCGCAACAGCGTCTCGAAGGCAGCTGCGCATGCGTTTTATTGTTCTCTTGCTGGGATGCCATCAACAACAACGGCCACGATAATAACGTCGCAACAGCATTAAACGCGTGCTCAACATGGCTGCCAACAATAGCCACAACAGCCAAGCCACAAGAGCGCCAACGACAGCAACAAAATCATTGTCATTCGGTTCTCGTCTCGTTCTGCGGCGCATGACGCATCGAATTGTTGAATTGTAGTTTTAATCCTCAATCATAACAATGAAATCCATTGCTGATTGACAGGCACAGCAACGGAACGGATGAAATCGACAACAAATCGACAAGATGTTCCCGCTGCTGTCGATCACTGGGAATGCATTGCGAACACGCGGATTTGGTCACAGCAATCGATGGAAGCTATGGAAATCGGAATGGAAATGAGGAGGGGAGTGCGAAGAACTATTCCCTTGCCCAACTGCAATATCCATGATCTCGTCGAGAACGGTTCGATTAACGATTCCCCCAGGTCCCAAGAACCCTACTCAATGTTGGAAACCATTTAATCTCGCTTCCCTCCAACCCATCACTCATAATTTCCCGACACTTAATGGTTGTTATTCTATTCTTCCCCAACGTCCAGATCTAAAGTATTGTCCCCCACTCTCCACCCCACGGGTGAGCCCCACTTATTGGACAATTAATGAACGGACGTCCCGACGATCTAATCCAGAAGGCATGAAAGTTCTGTCAAGGGCTCTCGTCAAGCCGCGGAAGATGGCCTCTTAATGGCTTTTCAAAATTAGAAACCTCCGACAGCAGCAGCAGTAGCAACATCAAGAACCATAACAATGGGATGTCGAGCGAAGAAAGCACGTGTAATTTGGGAAAACGTCGAGAGTCATCCGACGATCTGGACGCTGACCCACAAACGGAAAGCGGGTCGCGCGACGTGACGGGAGGGAGAGGCTTCATCGCGCCCGGTTGTGGCTGCAGATGGCAGAAGATAAAAAGGCAACGTTGAACCCAGCGATCGATCGACGCAACTACGACCGCTCGATCGATGGACACTGACGCGGATCGCGAGGACGCACCGACGAGGGGCGCAATTGACGTCACGTGAAGCGAGGTGAAAACAACACCGAACTCGTCGCGCTGGTCACTCGGCCCATGCCCGCCCCCCGTCGCGCCCGGCCCCGGGCGGCACATTTAAATACTTTTACTATCGATGGAAACCCGTCGACCGCCGTCCGCCGTCCGCTGCACGCATCGCGCGGAATGCAGCGCGCCACTGGCTGCGGTCGGGCGCGCTTTGGCGAGAGGCATCTCGTCCCTCCGGCCTCCCCTTGGGTCCAGCGCGCCCATTGCTAGATGGCGTCAATGGAGCAACGACATGTTGGCCGTCGCCGACAACTAGTTATCGCTGCTGCAGCGGTCGATCGCCGCGCGCATGCGCGAATATTTCAATTTCAATGCGCGGAGAATGATATATGGCGAGTGGCTCGACGGCGACAACATGTTATGTTATGTAAAGAAACTACCGTAAGGTGCTGACAAAAGGAACGCTTTCTTCGCACTATTGCCGCACCGATGAGTGTTCCAATGAGGTGCAACAGCGCAGACCACGGCAGCAACAACAAAGGCATTAGAAGAAGACTCGGGGAAAACATGGGAAAACGTTGTCTCCGATCACAGCCAATCGGCGAGGAAGACGCCACTAATTAAGAGAGCAGGAACAATAGCGGGCCGATTAGCAGCAACCAACCAACGGGACATCACTGCTGATCTGCATATCAAAGTCATTCGTTTGTTACATTGCTCACAAGGCGGCAACAAAGGTTACAACAATAGGTACAACAACAACGGCTACAATAGTGACAGCGACAAAAGACCTCAATTCAACTCAACTCTCACTTTCGGCGGAACCTGGTCAGACTCCAACTTCGGATGCATCGCAATGAAATGGAAAACTTCTTCGACTGGACGCATGAGAGAAAAATCCTTCCATCGGCCGCGTCTTGACTAAATGTCAGGAGCGCCGACGTACTCCCAAATGTCATCACATGGTGGGCGGTCCGCAGCAGTGGAATAATGATTGCTAGTAATTTGTGTGCGCCGGTGGCCAACAGTCTTCTGGTCGTGGTTGACATTTCGACGACTAAACTGACAAATTAATAGACGCGTGCCGCTTGTGAGAAGCGGAGATCGATCGAAGGCCCTTCGAGACCACCGCAACCCGGCCAAATCCCCCTCGCTCTTCTCCACGTGAAGACAGAGCGAAGAATAATGGCAACAGACCATTATCTTCGATCGCTGATCTGGCGATCGCTTCTGGTAGCGACTCTTGTAGTTGGTGTCGATGCCGTGCGGATGTGGTTGGCGAGATACAACGACGATAAGAGATGTTGATTTGTGTTGAGCACTCGCGTGCTCTTCGCTGTAGTGAATAGTTTCGAGTGGGTTTCAGCTGCGGAGTTGTTATTGTTTGTTGTTGTTGTAATATTTGACGCTTTCCTTCACGCTTGGCCGGCAACATTTCGCAGCAACGTCCACGACAGCAAGTATGGAAAGTTGTCAACATATTTTCGTGCTCAAACATTGCTGTCTCCGCATTTTATTTGTTGCTTCTGCTGAGTAGATGTTTGCAATTGCTCGTTGAGCTTGCTCTCGGCATGGCACGTGTTGCTCACGTCGAAGATCGAGCCGCATTCCAGAGGCCGAAAATCGCGAGATCGGCTTGGAGTCGGTCCCCGGTCGATCCAGGGAGAGACTTTCATCGATCGTCGGAAGTCGCGCCACGATCGCTCCACGACTGAGGGGGCGGAGGAGTGCGCTCGCATCGGAAGTCGTAAATAACGATCATCCTCGACGCAGCAGCGGCGGCGGTGACGCAACAGCGCGGGCAGCGACGGCGGCCGCCTGCCGCTGAGCTCCGCGCTTAATTTATGTTAATTAATTTTTAGACGAATTTCTCTCTCCCGTTCTCCCCCATGTGTGTCTTCGGCGCCTTCATCTCGCGCGCTCGTTTACATCACCAATTTCGATTTAAGCTGTGATCCGTTACCGTTAGCTCGTTTTAGCCAAGCCGCCAACGACCATTAGAGCTAGCAGAGGAAGTTGTATTGGGGGACGGAACAGTGGAAATATATGAGCGAACAAAACAAAACAAAACAGAGCGAGCGAGCGAGCGACCGAAGAAAGAGCTTTTGAGGCGAAGACGCAAATCGAATAAAAACCCATTCACCTGTTTGACATTTCTGTAACAACCACAACAAAAGCCTCTCGAACAAAAACACAGCGCCGAATGGAGCTCAAGTGCAATTAAAACGACAACAACGTCAATCGACAAAACGGTGAGGAAGGCAATGCACAAACAAAGCGACGACGAAATAAAAATAAATCCATGCAAAACGAACGAAACAAAGAAGTTGTGCAACACAACAATTGATATAAAACCCCATCAACAACAACAACCACTATCACTAACACCATAACAATATCAACAACAACAACAACAACACGGCGGCAGCAACAAACGGTAACATTTAAATAACATTTTCACACACCTTCGCTGCGGGTTGCCGAAGTTCGCGAAACCGAAGCAAATGTATTTGTTATGCAAAGTCTTGTGTTATTTGTGCTATATTTTAGCATTTTTGCTTCCTTCAATTCCGATTTAATTTTAATGAAATTCGCATCGAACGCAAAACAATGTGTGTCTTTGCGATTGCATAATTTGTCCGCTTGTCTCAAAGAAGTCAACATCGGGTGAAAGACCCAATACATCAAAGCTTAGTCTAATTTTTGATGACCATATATCTTAGTTAACTCCTTTGTTTTCTCTCGGTTTCACTTTCAGTTGGATTTTTGTCTTATTTTCATCACAAAAGTGAGTTTAATTGAAATATTTTGAAGTCAATTTCGCAACCCCCACTTGAATCCAGTTTTTACTCTGGCATTGCATGCAGCATGTGTTTTGCATTTCAGCGACTGTTTTTTGTTATGCGTTTATTTCAATTTCAAAGTCGCACTCAATTCATTTGGATTTTTTTGTTCAGTTCGTTATGTAATTCTCGTGAATTCTAATTTATTTTAAATAACTCCTGACTGCAATTCTAGCCATGTTTTACTTTGCCTAATAGTCGACGTAAGTTCACTTTTCGACCGCAATCCGCATAATTTGGTAACTAATTCTCGGTTTATTTTTGCTTATTTTTACGTTAAATTAATTTTCGTTAATGTGATCTAATTCGAGTTCGATTTCAAGTCCTCCGTTAGCGTTTCGCCCGTTTCGTTATCTCCATTCGCTTGCTAATTACTTGTCAAGAGTGTGAGGAAAATGTCTGAAATGGAGTTTTGAAACAAGTTTCTGCAGTGCAATTAAATGCCGGCCATAGCTGTTGCTGCTCCCCGCACCCCTAATCCGCACCCTCAGCTGCTGATTACCGTTTCCGTTACCGAAGTTTTTTCACTCGCTTATATTAAACAATTACAATTATCTGTTTTAGCTTATTTTTCCCATTGTTGTTGCGTTTGCCATGTGGAAACCCGGGTTTTTGTGTCAAATGGCGGAAAGTGTAGTTCGCTTTTTATCGTGCTTTTTATGGCAAACGTAACCCCGCATACCTTGCCACATTACAGTTGATATCGTGGTCTTGGCTGCTATGGCAAATGGAGGGAGGCCTGCCAGAGATGGAATATTTATCCAATGCTTGGCTTGAGGTGTTTCTAACGACCAATTGACAATTTTATCGATTTGCAATTTTTGGATTTAGACCGATTTATTGCTTTTTGGCCAAATTTCCTGAGTTTATAAGCACTCTTGGAGTCGTCTTTGCTCACGACTAGTTTCTCTGCGCATGGAGATTAACATAGAGTTTAGTTACGTTTTCCCACGAGTTCCAAATGGCGACGAACGCGATGGCGCGAAAGGAAAAACAACGCATTAACGCGATCGAAATGGAAAATGCACACGCCGCGTTCCCCATACAAATGAGCGCAAGCTGCCCATGGAGCCGAAGAAGAGCCGGTACACCGCAAAAAATAAGTAGGAAAGTACCCCTTTCCTCACTTTTACCGCGCGTTTTTAGAGGAGGCAGAAGAGACGGAAAAGTTGAGACCAGGAACAAAAAGAGATATAACACAAAAGTTCACGTATCTCTGACTCGCACTGTCGTTGCCGCGGTTGTCTCTGCGTTGAGATTTGCAAATGTACACAACAACAACGAATTAAACATGCGCCCGCTGAGCCGCCCGAGATCTCTTGATATCCGCGAAATGCGAAAGTGCAGCATTTGTTTTGTCTTGTTTCTTTGTTGTGGCCGGTGTTGTTGGTGTTGTTATTGTTGTTGTTGTACCACATACTGACTCATGCTTTGCGTGCTGTTCAGGCACACATGCCTACATGTAGGTGTGTGAAGTTTGTATGCGTTTCCCTACATTTCGTGCTTGTTTTTATTGGCTTTCAAAGTTTCTATTTTTGCGTACTTTTGGCCTTTTCTCTTTCTCCTCAATATTTGGAACCCAGTGGACTTTGTTTGCTTGTTTATCCTCTCTTTGCACGACTCTTGTTGTGCACATCGCTGTTGTTGTGGACGTTATTGTCGCTCTTGTTGTTGGCGTTGTAAACAAACAAATGTGTTCGGCGATAACATCAGTCGAAGCGTAAAACAAGCACATCGGCAGCAGCGACAACAATGGCGTGCTCTGCAATCGGGGATGATTTGGGAGATTCGGCAGCATCGGGGCGCAGCAGATGCACCTCCAGAGTCATGAGCACACAATCCCCCAGTGAACAAGTCAATTAGAGTGAGGCGAGGCGGGTGAGTGAGACGGCAACACGGCGGGGGGACGCAAGAAACACACTCGAGCGGTCGGCCACAAAGCCAGCCGTATTTCAATGCAATCGAAAATCCGCAAATAATCATTAATTATTTGGAAGAAAGCCGCGGCGCCGGCCGGATCGTTTCTGATCGCTGCCGTTTCGCGGGTTTCGCGTGCGTTGAAATCAATCATTCGACACAATACCCCAGCAACAGAAGCTGCCGTTGTTGCCAACGAAAGGAAAATCGATTCGCAACTGCGCATTCGTTCTGCTGATTTCCTCACCGTTCGCTTCCATTGTTATTGCTACTGCAGTTTCGTTGACGCCGTTGCAGGCGAGCCAACCGGCCGTTGCCGCGAGTGGGCCGCGCGATTATCTCCGCGCAATCGTCTTGAAAATCAATCAATAGCAAAATGGCGCAGGCAGCAATAATTGCTGCAGAGCCCGCCATAAAAGAGTTTCTATTGGGACTGCTGCAGTCGGCCTGACAGCGCCAGACCACGACAGCAATTCCGACAGCGACAGCTCTGATCGTGCTGTCGCAAGCTCTGGCTGCTGCGACCCGACTCCCAATGACGGCAATTAGAATACGGCCGGCGACAGTTGTCGATGGGCGATTGCGAAGCTGCTCAAAAGTCAACGCCTCTGCGCAGTGGTCGGTGCCGAGCGACCACTGGTGAAGCTGGAGAAGGTCGCGCATACGCCGCGTTCGTCCGAGATGGCTTCATGTTTGTGGCGGCTCGTCGTCGTCGCATCGTCGTCCCGCAGCCCGCGGAATTCGCGTTTAGAGATTGCCCAATGCCGGCAACACTGTAGTGGCTGCTGTGCGGCTAAATCCCAATTTCGAATTCTTGGCAATTCGCAGCCACCGTAATTAAGCTTAACAAATACTCGGGCCGGCCGTAATTGCAACAAATCGGCAACAAATTAATTGCCCTGCTGCCGCAACAACAACCACTCGCCGGCTCATCAGACGCCGCTGTTCGATGGACGCGAACGCGCTTTGTTTGCGAGAGAAATAGTTGGCTCCGGCTCAAGCTCCAGCTCCAGGCCGTGATCGCGATCAACAGGCGTTCCGCATCGGGCCGCGTTCGAGCGCCGAAGCCCCGCATGCCAAAGCGTACGCCACGACGACGACTGCGTCTGCGATGATGATGTTTCCGATGGAGCTGCGGCTGACGACGCGACCACAGGCCGGCGTCTATGACCGGGGTTCAACTCGCAGAAGACTAATTAAATTGCACCCAATTCGAGAGGCCGCGCTCGTCTCGAGATCACTTGCGATGGATCGATCGTCGTCGATTCGCTTTCGATTGCAAAACCATGTCAGGCGGAGCGACATGTCGCGATCCCGACTCCGACAAACGATCGCTGGCCCAGTTACGGCTTCGCCTCCATTTGTTCGTCGAGTGGACAGAAGCGGCTTCCCAGAAACAGCGCCTGCGACAGATCGTCATCGTGCGCATTGTTCCACAATCCACAATTACTGCTCTCTCAACGCCAAGCTTCCAAGGTTAGACAATGCGTCCAGCCACAGCGAGGCTTCAATCCGGCTCTTGAGACTCGAGTATAATGGATTACGTCGGCTGCAAAATCATTGTCTTAATGTTGCCGCTCAGCTTCGGCCTCAGCTTCTAATTCGATCGCGTGAGAACGCAATTTTCATTGGGAGTGGCGCTCGAGTGGCTTTTTGTCTGCCTGCCTTTGGTTTCATTCCGTTTGCGATCCCAGTTTCTATTGCGGAGTCAAGTCTGCCTACACCAAGAGGCCGCTGTTAACAAGTGGTACAGCCGCAGTGACAATTGGTGGCAACAGCAATTACGATCGCGCCGAGAAGTGGGACAAATGAGGCGAGCTCCATTTTCACGGGGCCAATGTTAATTTAATATAGTTTGGCACGCAACCAACGCCGTTGGCGAAACCGGCAGCGAAGGCTCTTGTTGACAGCATCGCTGCGTCGCGTTTGCTGTTTTCGAAAATTCACTACTCTTCATTTTAATTAAAAACTCATTAAAAGTCACTCGTCTGCAAGACAACGTCCACTTGTTGTCGCCAACGGCTCCGAACAGCAGACGACATCTTCGTTGGGTTCAAACAATTCGTCGTCGTCGCTGTAGTCGGAGTTGTTGCTGGTGTTGTTGCAATTATGTTGCATTTCACTTTCGCTTGAGCACATTTTGGCGTGATCAGAATAATTATGAAGCTAGTAGATCATTGGCGGCGACCGATGGCCCGGCTGCTCCCGTGCCTCGCCTGTTTCTCTGTACGGCTTTACGGCCGTGTTGTTGCCGCTCAGCACTCTCATAAGTTGTGACTAGCAACGCCCTCTGGTTTTTGATAAACTCGTTGCGAGTGAAATTGGTACTAAAGTTGTTTGTGTTTCGAGCTGTTCGCCTCCTCGGCAATTGAACTTGACTTTCGATTTCCATGAGAAATCTTCGTACAATTATTGTAACAAGTGTTTTTCCGTTTCGTTGCTGGTATCGCTATCGCATGGTGTTGTTGTTTCCTCTATTGTTATTGGCCGAGGCGTAGTTGTTGTTGTTATTGTTGTGTTGCTTGTTGTCTCTCATCGAGACAATTAAATTTGGAAATATCTGAACGTATTCCAAATGCTCGGAAACGCGCATAGAAAGCGAATTCGAGGCGTAATAAAAGAAAATAACAACTAAATAAAAACAATAAAATAACACATTATTCAAAATATTATCTGTGAAAAGAAATAAACATCGACAGTAGCGAAGAAAGTCGAAAGCATTGTTTCAAGGAGTGCGGCGTTAGAAAGGGAAATTAATTGCGAGTGGCAGGTTTCATGCCCAGGCACGTTAGACATCGAGAAACCTCATTCACAGGGCAATCGATACCGAATTGGATTTAGAAGTGTCCGATGAAGATCTCCAACACCAACGACGGAGAGACGATGTTTTCAGATGGCACATTGAACAAAAGTCAGATTCGGAAACCGATCATTGTCCTTAACGTATCATGATGTTCAGGTATCATGAGCTTCCCCAAGAGTCCCATAACCGAAGCGAAGAGTTGAAAATCTCGGAGGCTCCCACCTTGATATCTTTCGATAGCATTCGTTTATCCGAAAACTGAACGGGTTTTCCTTACATGTGGTTTTCGTGAGGGTTTCGTTGGGTTTTGTTTTCCTATTTACTATTTGCTGTGCTTACTTTGTTTGTAAGACATTGCTCGTTTATACCATAATCTATGACAAATGCGATTGATCGTACAACGCTTTCGAGTTCTGTAACATGGTGCGGTTATTTTTAACATTTATGCATATATTCACCCATTCACTCACTCACTCGCAGACAGATAGTCCGGCGGACGGACATTTGATCGTGCTGGTCGGTTTACCTTCGACGGTGATTTAAAATGCGCATGAGTTTGCTATAAAAACAACTGCTGAGAAACAACAACAAGCTCATGTACCCCGGCATTATTCAATAAAATAATTGTTCGATTTATGGCCAAAAACTGGCAAAAGCAACAAAAGACAAGTCAACACAAGCAAATGTTGAAAAATGACGCCACGAAAATAAATGATGTTGTTATTCTCGCCATTGTTGTTGTTATTCTCGTTGTTGCTGTTGTTTTGTTGTTGCAAATCGAGAATTCGATACATTGAGCACAAGGCGACAACATGATGAATTTTGACAGCTTGACACCTGCCGTTGCGAGGCGTGTCCCGCCCCCTTTGTCTCCCCCACAATGGCGAATTCTTCCGAGGATTACGAACTCTCGGTTAGCTGCCTGAGGATAACCCGCCTCCCGTCCTTCGGTCAGAGATTAGGAGCCGAGAGATGGCGACCGGAAGCCGAACGTAGACAACACGTCGTCTGCCGCACTGAAGCGGAAATCGAATCGAAACGCAAATTGCAAATGATATGGACGCTGCGTGCAATGGAGAAGAAAATGGCCATAACAAGGACAGCAACAACAGCAACTCCGGCAACTCCAGGGGAACCGGCCAACAGTAGCATAAATTGGCAGTCGGCTCGCTCCAGCTCCAGAGACATTCGTCAAGGCCGTTCCCATACCGCAAGCGCTCATCGGGAAGACGGAGATCAAAACAAAGACTGACGGACAGACAGACGGACGGACAGCCACCCAGCAAGACGTATTCAACGAAGCACTTGGAAGGAAAGCAAACAAAGCAAAGCAAAGCAAAGAAAATGAGAATGAGACGAGGAGTGATATTCAAATCAAAGTGCAACGGAAATGCGGCGACCACAGTATCGCGTTGCCAACCACTGCCTCGGCTCTCGTATCGAAAGGGTTCGAAAGCGAAAGGCGAACGAGAAGACGCGGACAGGGAACACAATCCTGCTGGGAGCTTCGCCTCTTCCTCCTCTGTCGCTGCCTTCGCCTTACATCATGCCAAATGCCACCGACGGACGGATAAAAATATTTTACTTTCATAGTGCAAATAATGATGGTTGGGTATCGACAACCAGAGCAACAACAACGAGCCGCTAACCATAAAAACAGCGACCGACCAACCAACTAATAATAACAATAAAAGTAAGAATTAACTAAAGAAAAGTCAATATAAATAAAGTCCGAAGCGACGGTGGTCGCGATGCTCGATCGACGATCGGCCCCAACCGAGGAAGGCAGCAACCACAGCAAAAACAACAACCAGTCGACCCAGCCAACTTGAGCTGTGAAGATGAGCTCGATGCACGCGAAGGTTGTTGATGGTCCTCGTCGTTGTTGTTGTTTATGTAACTGCCAGTGTCTTCGAGGCCCCAGCTTCAGTGGTCGGGCGAGCGAACGATCTGTGGGCTGGCTCTGCGAGCTGTGAAAGAAATGCTGTAATTTCTTTTCGCTACCGATCTCGGTTTGCGATGCGATTGTCGTCGGGTTCGCTTTCTCAGTCGCGCAGATGCTGGGGGCCATTACGGGAAGCCAAACAAGGAGCCAAGTCTGTTGCACGCATTACCGCAGTCGCAGCGAGTTCGATCTCCTGAATTGGATGCTCACAATTACACGCTCATCTGGGGGCCGTCGTCGTTGTTTGCGGAAGGGGCGGAGGAGCAGATTTGATGCGACCGCGTGCATCGCATCCGATTCTACTACTGAATATTGGCCCATCTAAGGAACCAACCCGTTGTCTAGCTTGACGCTGATACCATGTCGAAAGCCGCAAATCGTTGTCGCTCTGCCCGTCCTCGGGTCATGTTTCTGTCGCCGATGCCACGTTTTGAGCCCCCACGACCAAGTCCAAAAGCGGCCACACTCGCCTCGGCGCTTTTTGGGCAGCCGCCCATCGTCTGCCGGTGCCCCAAAAAGCCACAAACGCCGCGCCGCCAACTGTCAACAGCACATGTTGGCGGTGGGTCGAAAAGGGGAGCGGCTCCGAAGCCACCCGAGTCGTTTATGACACGATTTCCGATAATGAACGCCGTCGCTCGCCTTCGCCCGCCGTTGGGGCGGAGGCAGGGAAAGGTTTGCGGCGCAAACGACTCACCGCTTTCAAGGAAGCCAGGATCGCCATTGTTCAAAATAAGGAGCGGTTCAGGGGCGGCGACGTCAGGCCTTTGTTTGCTTTGGCTCCGGGCCGCAGCTCGGTTTCCGCAGACCCCGCCGGGTCCCCTCAACTCAAGCGACGGCGACGCAAGCATGGCGTCAAAATTTGCATACCGTTCGTCACTCCTCATTTCGGTCGCTGTCGCTGTCGTGGTTGTCGCTGTCGTTGTCACCGGGATGTTGCAAGAAGTCGTGTCTCCGGCCGTCGTCGCTCCACCGCTCGGAGTGCGCCGCTGACCCCAACCTCTGAGTGACATTTCACTCGCACGATCCGCGCCAGCGAACCCGGAGCGCGGGCAGAGACGTGTGTTATGACAATCGCAAATCGCGCGCCGTCCGGACGTCACTGCGACGCCGGCGGATCCAAATGACTGGTGCCTCCGGCTCTGGAAGTGGGGCAGCTGAGGACGACGACGACGACTAGCAATCAAACAGGCTCCAGATTTTTGACAAACCGCAGCTTCCGCTTCCAGCGCAGACAGGCTTGACTGGGTCCTCGGCAGCCATCGGATGCGGTCGCTCTTCCTGCCCAGCGGGAGCCATAAGCGGCCGTAATTGATGAGCCCGCTTAATTTCAATGGCTTGGGGCAGGAGCGCACGTCCGCGAGGAGGGCGCGGGGAGGAGCGCATAATGACGATGGAGGCGATTACGCTGTTGCCAAACGAAGAAGCGTCAAAGCACGAATTAAATTTAATTCGAAAGTGCGGCGGGCGCGATTTCACAGACTGTGATTAATAAACCCGAACACATGGATGAATGGCGGGGGCATCCATCCATCGACCAAGGAGGCGCGAGAGCAGCATCCATCTTCTTCTTATTCACCCGCCCTTCATTTCCCGCGGCAGCAGCGCCTTCACTTGAGACGAAACCTGGGCTTCCTGGCATTTAAAAGCACATCAGCAGAGAAATCGCACCCCAGTCGATGATTCGTCCCCGCCATCGAGTAGTGGTAACAGACACCCGCTGGCTGATGAGGTTTGGGGTTTGCGGGTTGCGTCGGCAGACATTGCGCAAGGGCCCAGAAGGGTCAGCAATCGGCGGTCGAAGGGACGCCCCCTCGTCGTCCGACGCTACTCCGTCACCTCGGTTAACGCAACCCAAGACGTGAGGCTTCTTCGACTGGCCGGGGGTCGCGCAGTCGGAGTGGAACCAGGTCTGACTCGGTCGTCCGCCGTCTCCACTCTCGGCGATGCGTCGGCGTCGCCTGTCCGTGCGCTGCTTCCGCGTGCGTCGCGCAGCCTGTCTCGCCAATGGCTGCACCGCCGTGTTTGGGCATCGCATTCGGGCCGCTATTCACGAGCGTGTGAACACATGCAATTTATGAAGCCGCGCTCGTTAGACGGCCGGCGCATCTGCGGGAACCTCGCGGGGAGCTCGTCGGCCCACATGCCCTGGAAGAGGCGGCGAATAAATGTCAATGTGTCGCCGAGGAATGCGATCCGCCGACTCCGATTGCCATTGTTACGCAGTCCACTAACTCACTTCTGTACTTGTCTCTTGCAGATGTAACTCCAAGGCCTCCTACTTGCCGCGCCAGAGCCTGGAGAAGCTGAACAACGCCGACCCGGACCACGGCAGCTACAAGCTCACGCTCACCTCGAACGAGGACCTGGTGGGCCACGCCAAGCCCGGCTACGACATCCTCGCCCACAATGGCAAGCTGCCGAGCAACCTGCCCGACGTCCTGCCGCTGGGCGCCAAGCTGCAGCCACAGCCGCAGCCGCAGCCGGCGTCGCCCACCGCGGCCAACGGGTCGCCGCTGCGCTACAGCTCCAACGGCAACCTGTCCGCGGCCTCCACCCCGTCCCCCACGCAGCAGCCGCCAGCCACCTGCTACCCGTCGATGTACCCGGCCCAGCACCGCTACTCGACGCCCGCGATGACGTCCTCCAAGAACTACTTCAACAACAACAACAACAATAGCAACAACAGCCAAGCAACAAACAACTACACAAGATCTCAGTCGTACGACGTGAACTCGAACCCCAACACGAGCGCCTCCTCCGCCAGTCCCACGAAGTTCATGTCCCAGTCAACCATCGACCTGAAGAGAACTCACAACCTCGAGACGACGCAGGAGGAGGCGGCGTCGACGGAGGGCGCGACGGTGCCGGCGTCCGCGCAGTCGGAGACGAATCTCAGCAGCATCAGTCACTCGGCGCCGGCCGCGAGCCCCGTCAGCCGCACCGTGAGCCTGGACGAGCGCGGCGAGGCGGCCGAGGGCCGGATCGTGCGCGCCGAGTTGGTGAACACGACGCTCCCCGCCTCGCCCAGCGCCAACGCCAACAACAACAACAAGACGGTCACGCGCAAGGACTCGCTGCGGGAGAACATCGAGAAGATCACGCAGCTGCAGTCGAAGCTGATGTCCGCCCACTTGGCCGACTCCGGCCTGCTCGGCGGCTACAGCGCGAAAGCGGCGCCCAGTGTCCAGACCTCGAGGGCCGAGCTGGAGCTGGAGTCGAAGCCCAGCGCCCCGCGATCGCCGGCCGGCGACACCCACGGAGACGACGCCGACAAGGAGCGCCCGGACAGCTCCGCGACAGCCGAGAGTTGCGCCACGCCCCCCGCCTTGCCCAAGACCCCGCCCCCGGTGGCGGGCAGCGAAGACGCCACCGCCAGCCAGATCTCGCAGATGGACTCGGACACCGACGGCCTCAAGCTGATGCAGCGCAGCGAGCTCGTGCTGCGCGTGAACCCCGCCACCGTCGAGACGGCCAGCCAGACGGACGCCCTGCCCGAGGGCGACATGGGCCGGCTCACGGAGAGCCTGCCGCACGCCAAGGACGAGGCCCAGACGCGCACCACGCTGCAGCCGCGCCGGCGCCACCCCATCGAGCTGAGCTGCGAGCTGATGGCGCGCGAGCTGGCCGAGCTGCTGCCGCCCGACGACAAGCTCGTCGAGCTGCTGACGCCCCGCACCGTCCGGTCGCCGGCGGACTACGTGGCCAACCTGTACAACCCGGACGTGCCGCTGCGGCCGGGCAAGCGCGACGTGGGCACCTCGACGCTGATGCGCATGCGGGCGCGCGACTCGGCGCACGGCGACGGCGACGGCGAGAAGCACGGCGTCACCGTCGAGCTGCAGTACGCGGAGATCGAGGTCTCCCTCGCGAACGGCAGCGGCCCGGAGAGCTGTGATATGCTGAAGAAGAAAGTGGTAAGTGGGCGGCGACTCCTCCTCCCTCGCCCGCGCTCTAATCCGCCTCGAATCGCTCTCTTCCAGGACGAACTCATCAAGCAGCTGAATCGCAAGCTGAAGATCCTGAACAGGGAGCAGACCACCCTCGGCGAGGAGGCGGCCATCAACGACGAGCTGGGCAGCGGCCTGGTGAGCAAGCTGGCCGACAAGGTGCGCCCCATCGAAGCATCCAAGTTCCGCACGTACATCGACGACGTCGGCCACATCACGAGCCTCCTCCTGTCGCTGTCGGAGCGCCTGGCCAAGGCGGAGAACTCGCTGAGCGCGTTCGCAGAGGACCACGCCGAGAAGGTAGTACGCCCCGTTCCTTCGTCGAACCGCAGTCTGATTGTGCCCTCTTTGCAGAAAGTACTGGAGTCGAAGCGCGACCGCCTGCTGGAGCAGCTGGAGGAGGCCAAGCGCCTGAAGGAGGACATCGACCGGCGCGGATCGACCGTCACCGGCATGCTGGAGAGGAACCTGACCGCGGACGAGTTCGCAGACTTCGACTACTTCATCAACATGAAGGCCAAGCTCATTGCGGACGCCCGCGACATCGCGGACAAGATCAAGTGCGGCGAGGAGCAGTTGTGCGCCCTCAGCGAGGCTCTCATCCAGAGCGACTGCTGAACCCGAGCGCGCGGAGCCGAGCTGCCGAATGAGTGCGAGGAGCGCACGACCCCGACAATGCGTGACGAGTGGAGCTCCACCCGAGCACGGGGACGAGCGGGGGATTTGGGCCGGCGCAAGACCAGACAGACCTCGCACTGGAATTGCACGACAAGGCGCCGCTCAGTAGTTTAAAGAAGCCCTGGATTCAGCAAGATTTTCCGTGCCTTCAACGCCAAAGTTGAGAGTTTCGCGAGAGAATCTTGAGACCCAGTGGGAGTCGCCACCCGCCCTCGGGTTGGGGAGTCCACTCGTCCTCCTGTTAGACCCCAGGGTGCTTCGTTCGCAAGCATATTCAACTGTTCATGAGTTTGGACCCGAGCATTTAAATTTGTAAATTATTGAACATTATTTATCTATTGTTTTACTGTGGCGTCCTCCGTTGGCGGAGGGCCCTGATTTCGCATACGCATTCGCATATCTTACTTTTACTTTACTTTTGTACGCTGATCAGTTATGCTTAATTTTACGCCTAAACTAATTTTGTTGTTTGTGATTTTAAAATACGATTTTTAGTTGATACGATACGAAATACGAGAGGGAATTCATGGAAATCATAACGTTTCTAAAGCGTTCGACGTGACGTGACGTGACGTAACGTAACGTGACTTACTTACGTGTGCTTAATTTAGTTACTATGCCTCAAATGGAGAGACGGACGGAGACGGAGGTGAACGTAAATTAGAACTTTAAAATTGATAATACATATAATAAACAATACTACGTAATGCCTTTAAGTTATACTTAACTAATCTATTGTAAAAATTGCAACATTATTCAATTGTAATTGGATTAAACCAAGTGACTTTTTAATTCAACTACGCTGTACTTATGAAGATTATGATGAATAAATGAAGAAAGTTTTAAAAATACCCCCATCAATTTATTCCCTTTGGGCAGGTGGAAACGGTATGTTTTGAGGTAAGAACTGGACTTACCAATAGATGTCGCCTTGCCTCGCCGCACTGCGTTGGGTTAGATGATCCTTCTTCTTGTATTTAGCCTCACATCAACAAGCACTTGAATCACAACACCAGGATGGATATCGAATAAATTCACTTCACAACACTGTTTTCACTCGGAGCAAGTTCTTTCATGCTCACTCACTCAACACACACACTCACTCACTCACTCACTCACTCACTCACGAAACGCGCACTTTTTCATTTTTCTTTCGGCATTATGAGGCTTTTCAATGCAAAAATTTAGAATCTTCACTTGTTTAACTTATCACAAACGATATTAACAACATTTCAACATTTCTTTGCATTCTTGGCATTGCCTCTTATTGCACATCGAAGTTGAAAAACTTATTATTCTCATTTTCTTTTGATTTTCCGAACACAAACGCCCGGAGTCGCAGATTAATTTTACTCAAATTAATATCATTTTATGATACATTACCCACTGATAATAAAATAAATCGCGTACAAAGTCGGTCGTGGATAAATTATTTTCAACATTTAAAAACAAAAAAAAACCGAAACCGAAACCGTTAGAGCCGAACGAAACCGAAAGCGGAAACAAAGCAGGGTTTGAACTATACTACGATCGTATTAGATCTACTTCACTTTTGAAATTTTTTGAAATCTACTCCTCGACTACGCTTGAACTTTAATCTACTACGATTTTTTAAAAATAATTTTTAGTGGAATTTCTTCATGTTCATGTTCGATAGTTCATTTCATATGAATTTCGTATCCAAAATATGCAAATTTGGGACATGGTTTTTACAAATCTACTTCGGAAATTTGTCGCCTACTACGATTTTTGCCGGTCTTTATCACGATATCTGTTTCTCTATGCCCGAACCCTGAAACAAAGTGGAGTTCCTTGCGAAGAAAATTGACGTGAAACACTTCGATTCGGCAACCCTGCTGGTCAGCAACAAACGTCAGTCAAAAGAAAAACGAACAAATTTCTGGGTGCGGATGACAATAATCAAAACAAAAATCGACAAAATTTTAAATGTCAAAAAAGTCTCGGAATTTTCGATACAGCCAACAGTTTGTGAAGCGTCCCTGAAATCAACTATAGGATCTAGCTCCATCTATTGGTGCATAGCCATGTTTAATATGTTTGTTTTTCATGATTTAATAATTTATAAATAATGTTAATAATTTTTATAACATCCCTGATTTGTTAAGTTAGTTCGGGTCTTGTGTGTTACAATTTTTTTAATAAAAAAGATTCATTTGGAGTATAAAAAAAACAAAATATCCCGTTTGGGAGAAATTGGTTCGATTTCGCTGCGCACGGACGTCGCTCCCAGTTACACGAATCTCTTCATCGCTCCAAGGAAGCCAGGACGTGTTTTGACCCGACTTCGCAGAGAACGCGGCGTGAAACCACTTTCGAAACGTAGTCGCCCTTGGAATTTGCTATGTTCAAAAACATTGGTCGCTCCAGCACTTGGATCCGCCGAACATCAGCACCGAATTCCACGACTTCGCCCTCACCCGCCGCAGCGTCTGGCAACCCGTCGATCGGCTCCTGCCCCCGTCTCGCAGCCGCACTCGCCAGCAGCGCAGCCCTCGGCCTTCCCCTGCAGCAGTGGAAGACGACCGCGTCCACGTCCTTCCCATCCACACAACTACTCAAGTGAGGAGCGAGTGAGAATGTCTCGTGCTCGGTTGCTTAACTGTCTGTCTGCTCTGAATTTGAGCTGATTGTTTTCGTTTCGTTTGACTCCTCTTTCAAAGGCCAGCCTTCAAGCGCAGCATGTCCAGCGAGGCCTCTTCCGAGCCGCACAAGCACACCAACCGCCTGGCGCAGGAGAAGTCGCCCTACCTGCTGCAGCACGCCCACAACCCCGTCGACTGGTACCCGTGGGGCGACGAGGCCATCCAGCGCGCCCGGGCGGAGAACAAGCTCATCTTCCTGTCCGTGGGCTACTCCACCTGCCACTGGTGCCACGTCATGGAGCACGAGTCGTTCGAGAAGGAGCCCGTGGCCAAGATCATGAACGAGAACTTCGTCAACGTGAAGGTGGACCGCGAGGAGCGGCCGGACATCGACAAGATCTACATGCAGTTCGTGGTGATGATGAACGGCAGCGGCGGGTGGCCCATGTCGGTGTGGCTGACGCCTGACCTGGCGCCCATCATGGCCGGCACGTACTTCCCGCCCCAGGACAGGTGAGCGACCGATTCTTTGCCACTCAGAGCCCATCCAAACTCATCGATGCTCGTTGCAGGTGGGGGATGCCCTCCTTCACGACCGTGCTCAAGGCCATCGCCTCCAAGTGGAGCACCGACCAGGAGAAGCTCAAGTCGACGGGCCTGGACGTGATCGAAGCCATTCAGAAGACCCTGACCGAGAAGGCGTCGGACGCCACCTTCGAGCCGGGCAGCGCCGATGCGAAGCTCCAGGAATCGCTGCGCATCTTCAAGCAGCGCTACGACCAGCAGTTCGGGGGCTTCGGCTCGAACCCGAAGTTCCCGGAGGTGTCGCGCCTGAACTTCCTGTTCCACGCCTACATCGTGACGAAGGACGCCGACGTCCTGGACATGGCGCTGCAGTCGCTGCGGAAGATCGGCCACGGCGGCATCCACGACCACGTGTTCGGGGGCTTCGCGCGCTACTCCGTCGACCGGCAGTGGCACGTGCCGCACTTCGAGAAGATGCTGTACGACCAGGGCCAGCTCATGGCCGCCTACGCCAACGCCTACAAGCTGACCAGGGAGGCGCCGTTCCTCGAGTTCGCCGACGGCATATTCCGCTACATCATGAAGGACCTGCGCCACCCGGCCGGCGGCTTCTACTCGGGCGAGGACGCGGACTCGCTGCCCGCAGCAGGGGACTCCGAGAAGATCGAAGGGGCCTTCTACGCGTGGACGGCGGGCGAAATTCGGCGCGAGATAGCCGAGGTCGCCGATCAGTATCCCGAGGGCCTCGACCAGGACCAAGTCTTCAAGATCTACTCGTACCACTACGACGTCCAGGCCGTGGGGAACGTGGAGCCCAGCAGCGACCCGCACGGCCACCTCAACGCCAAGAACATCCTGATCGTGCGTGTCTCCGAGGAGGACACGTGCGCCAAGTTCGGCATCACGGCCGAGCAGCTGCAGTCGCTTCTGCGCACAACCAACGAGGCGTTGCACCGGCGACGCGATCTGCGGCCACGGCCCCACCTGGACACGAAGATCATCACCTCGTGGAACGGCCTGGTGCTCTCCGGGCTGGCCAAACTGGCCAACTGCGGCTGTGAGCGACGGGGCGAGTACATGCAGGCGGCCAAGGAGCTGGTCGACTTCATCCGCGAGCACCTCTACGACAAGGAGCGGAAGGCGTTGCTGCGCTCCTGCTACGGAGTCGGCACCGACAACAGCGCCCTCGAGACTGTGGAGTGGGTGGCTCGACCGGCCGTTGGTTTCGCCAGTTCCTAATTACGTTCCCTTGCAGATGCGAGCCCATCGACGGCTTCCTCGACGACTACTCGTTCCTCATCAAGGGGCTGCTCGACTACTACAAGGCGTCGCTGGACAGCGCCGTGCTGCAGTGGGCCAAGGAGCTGCAGGACGTGCAGGACGAGCTCTTCTGGGACCCCGAGCACGGCGCCTACTTCTTCTCGAAGGCCAACTCGCCGAACGTGGTCGTGCGGCTGAAGACGGGTTTGTATTCGATTTGCGACTTGCGCTTGCTCCGCCGTTCTTCATGAGCCGCTTTCAGATCACGACGGCGCCGAGCCCAGCGGCAACAGCGTGGCCGCCCGCAACCTGATCCTCCTCGCCCACTACTTCGACGACGCCAGCTACCGGGCCCGCGCCGGCCAGCTGCTGGAGTTCTTCGCCGACGAGCAGCCGTTCGGCTACGCCCTGCCGGAGATGATGTGCGCCCTGATGCTGCACGAGTTCGGCCTGGACCTGGTCGCCGTCGTGGGCCCGGACTCGGAGACCACGAAGCGCTTCGTGGAGATCTGCCGCAAGTTCTACATCCCCGGCATGATCATCCTGCACGTGGACCCGCATCAGCCGACGGAGCCGTACAGCCAGCGCGTGCAGGAGAAGTTCAAGATGGTGAACGGCAAGCCGACGGTCTACATTTGCCACGACAAGGTCTGCCGCATGCCGGTGACCGACCCAGCGAAGCTCGAGCAGAATCTCACCGAGAACTTCTTCAAAGGCAGCCTCTAAGTTAGCCCTCGGGCGTTGTTGTATGTAGTGTTTGTTTGGAGAGTAGAATAGCCTTTTCGTAGTTAGTAGTTTTGATTGAAAATCAAATGTAAGAAAGCAATTGGCAACAAATTATTTGTTCAGCGATGACGACGACCAGCGACATGTCGATGGTATATATTTTTGGAATTATATTGTAAATGCGCTTCCGATACAAGCCTTGTTTCTAGTTTATTTGATTTCTTGGTCGGGAAGCATTTCCGGCTCGGGCACGACGCCGTTCGAAAAATCAATAGGTCCCGGTGGCGGAAGCTTCCCGCTTGGCAACGTGAGAAGCATCCTCGGGGAAGTCGGGGCGGAGAAGCACGCAAAATCGTCGCCTGGCGACTCCTTGGAGACCGAGCAGGCGAACACCCCAATTGCCAATTTGTTGCGTGTCGGGGGAGCTTCAGTTCCAGCGACAGACGTCTTCTCGAATTCTGACACAGAAACGTCGCCGGGCCGCATTCCGGATACCTAAAAACTTTGTTTTTGGTGACGTCTGCGCAAACGGATGAAACTTCAGGACTCGCATACACATCGCGAGCCGACACCACTTCCGCGGTCCTCATGGCCCAAAGTGGATTTCAAAACAAACACTCGTTCTAATCCGGCCCCAACCGCCGCTCCACGGTGACCCCTTTACGTGGCCACCACCCCAACCCCGCTCCAGAACAACAAACAACGGCTTCTTGTTTACATTTAGTACACAGTTTGTTGAATTGATTTTTATTAATTAATATTGTTTGTTGATTTAAATTGAAATCTTGCCTTATTTACAAAAATAGTAAATTCACTCGTTCACAAGTACAAATAATAATAGTAATAATAGTTAATAGTAGGTTCGAAATAATAAGAACTGTTCAAGAAGGCCCACTCGGGCGCCTCCCCCCGCCGCCAGAGACCTGAGAATGCCCGAGGTCCCACTAAACATAATACAACTCCTGCGGCGCTGCTCGTCTCCTTCGCTATACTCTAGACACGAATTTGTTTCTATTATTTAATAAAGGTTTAATATTAATATTTTATTTAAAATAAAATAAACGATTTGTGTTTTCTTTCATTTTTTAAATTAGGAAACAAATTATTTAAAATTATAATTATACGAAGAAATTCAAAACTTAAATTCATCACATGAACCATTGGAAAAACGGTTGGACAGCGCTGCAGCCATCGACGCCGTCGCAACCAGTCTCTATCTAGCTGACCGTCCCGACCGTCCGTCCTCCTGTACCTCGCTCGTCTCTCGTCGTCTGTGCTGTGCTGTGCTGAGCTGTGCGGGGCGACGCTCGCGCCCGCTCAGGCGTCGGCGAAGCTCATGGCCGCGTCGAAGGTGTCCACGACCGCGTCCATGCGCTCCTGCAGCTCGAACTTGGCGAAGCGCCGCTGCCGCTTGGTCAGCATCAGGCGGCGCAGCGGTTTGAGCCGCGTGTAGCGCCGGTGGCGCGTGTCCTCCTCCTCGGTGTCGTACTCGGGCGCCGAGACGGAGTCCTCCTCGTCCGGCTCCCGGAAGAACTCTTTAGGGTTGCGGTGGATTTTGAAGACTTTGACGCCGTTGTCCTGCTTGCGGATGTTGCGGGAGGCGGCGCTGATCCCGCGCTCCGGCGTCAGCTTGCTGGAGGAGGACGTCGCCGCGGAGGAGGTCGCGGCAGCCGCCGCCGAGGACGCCGCCGTCGAGCGGAGCGCGCGACTCGCCGCCTTGTCGCTGCCGGTGATGGTGACCACGTTGAAGAGCTCCGCCAGCTCGGAGTCGGTGCGCTGCTGTTCCTTGAGTTTCTTTTTGTACTTGGGTGCGTAGTCAAGAATGTAGAGCCAGTTGAAGTTGAAGCAGTCCGAGTCGTAGTCAGCCGCGTTGGCGCTGCTGCTGCTGAACGACGACGCGAGGGTCATGCTCGACGATGTGGGCGTGGACGGTGGGGCCGGCGGGGTGCCGTGCGACACGGTGAAGCGGCGGTGGCGCCGCAGCCGGCGCTTCACCAGGTTCCAGTTGTACGGGTTCACGGCGTCGCTGCTGTCGTTCAGGTCCTCCTCCTGCTGCAGCGGCAGCTCCAGCAACTGCGCTGCGGGAGGCGTCGTCGCCAGCGCCGAGAGCGAGGCCGCGGTGTCGTCACGAAAGTTTTTGAAGTCTTGCCCGGATTTGGCCATTTCGATTGTCTGCAAACGGGCGTGGAATGGGGAAGTGAGCTGAAAATCTATACATTCCGCTCCGGGGACTCGCGGGATATTTACCTGAAATAGATACTCCAACTCGGTGTATTTCTGGTCCGTCAAACGAGAATCATCCATGGCGCATCGCGTGTCGTGAAAAAATAAACAAAAACAAAGTGTGAACGGCAAAAACGCGACGAGCGAGAAAAATTTTTCGACCGACGACGGTTTTTTCACGATTTCCTCTTTGTTTTCGTGTTTTCTGGGTTTCCACTCCGTCGTATTTTCTACGTTTTTGTTTTGCTTTGTTGTTATTGTTTTTGCATGTGTTTTGGTCTCGGCCCGGAGCGCGGGTCTGTTCAGTGAAGAGCTTCCACCGTCGAAGTTTGTTCTTCTTCCCAGGGTTACAAAACTCAACTCTTCTTCTTCTCTGCTGATTTTTGCTCAGAATTGGCGATTTTTACGGATTCTGCTTTGCGCTCGTTCGCAAAGTCGTGGTTACTGCACGAACCGCTGCTACTCGCAGTGGCGCTGCGGCCCCTTTGATCTGACTCAGAGATGATAATTTTGTTTTTTACTATTGTACCAAATCAAACCGTAAATTGTACCAAATAGGGCTAAAATTGATTTACCACACATTTTCATATAATAACACATTATTTCAAATGTTTTAAATATAATATATCACGTTTTGTGGTAAAGCATTTTTCACTAAAAAAATGAATCCTACCCCAATAAAACACGCATATAGGGTGAAAAATACCACCGGGGTAACGACCAGCGTACTTTTTGGTTACATATTGTTCCAAAAAGCCCAACAATTGTGGTAAAAATATCATCACCGGTCTGACTCATCGCCGCCTGACAGCTGTCACAATTTGACACTCGCCGGCGCTGTTCTGCGATTTTTTCTCTCGTTTTGTTTTTGAAACCCAGACGAAATTTTCAAAGAATCATCACTGTGACCGAGGGAGGAATTAAATCCGTGAGAATCCTGCAATCCATCGTTTCAACTCGAGATTGAACCATGAGCGCCTTTCCGGGAACCTTCGCTTTCGACGAATACGGTCGACCTTTCATCATCTTGCGCGACCAGGAGAACCAGAAGCGCATCACAGGCACAGATGCCATTAAGGTAAGAGTCCGGCGGTGCAGCTGCAGGAATCTCGCTCGGAGGACCCGCGAGACCGCAGTGAATTGGCCAAAATATATGTATTCTTCCCTCGAGTGCCCCGAAATATTGTTTCTGTGATCGCTGGGAGTGCAAACAAAATCGTCGTCTTGCGGCATCTGGAAGTTTCGGCGCAGCTGTCGTTTGTTGCTCTCTCCGCATACATGACTCGACTTCTTCCTCACGTTTAAATGCATTTTTGGTTCATTTGTGCTCAAAGTGTTGGGAAAACCCGTGGTTTGGGCAAAATTTTCCGAATCCTATTCAGAAAACCGCCCCGACATGACCAGCCGCTCACATGACGTCACGGCTCGTTGTGTTGCTTTGAGGTTAAAGACGCTTGTTTGCAGTCGGTCCGTGGGTCTGGGATGACTAATCGATCGGCGCGAGGTCTGAATGAGTTGTATTGATTTGGTGTTTCCTTTTCGTTTCTTCCACAGTCGCATATTTTGGCCGCCCGCCAGATCGCGTCCACTCTGAAGACCTCCTTGGGTCCCAAGGGCTTGGACAAGATCATGGTCAGTCCCGACGGAGAAGTGACCGTCACAAATGACGGCGCCACCATCATGAAGCTCATGGAGGTCGAGCACGAAATCGGCAAGCTGATGGTGCAGCTGTCGCAGTCGCAGGACGACGAGATCGGAGACGGCACCACCGGCGTCGTTGTGCTCGCCGGAGCCCTGCTCGAGCAAGCCGAGGGTCTGATCGACCGCGGCATTCACCCCATTCGCATCGCCGACGGCTTCGAGTTGGCCGCCCAGTGCGCCGTCAGGCAGTTGGAATCGATCGCCGAGCCCTTCCCCATCGACCCCAACAACAAGGAGCCCCTGATTCAGGTCGCCATGACCACTCTGGGCAGCAAAATCGTTAACAAATGCCACCGTCAAATGGCCGAGATGGCCGTCGACGCCGTGCTGAATGTGGCCGACATTGAGAAGAAGGATGTGAACTTCGAACTGATCAAGATCGTAACCAAGGTCGGCGGACGCATGGAGGACTCGATGCTGGTCAAGGGCGTGGTTCTCGACAAAACCATGAGCCATGCGCAAATGCCCAAGACGTTGAGGGATGTCAAGTTGGCCATTCTCACATGCCCGTTTGAGCCCCCAAAGCCCAAGACCAAGAATAAGTTGGACGTCACCTCCGCCGATGACTACAGGGCGCTGCGCGAGTACGAGCAGGAGAAGTTCACCTCGATGGTGAAGCAGGTCAAGGATGCCGGCGCCACTCTGGCCATCTGCCAGTGGGGCTTCGATGACGAGGCCAACCATCTGTTGCTGCAGCACGAACTGCCCGCTGTGCGCTGGGTTGGAGGTCTCGAGATCGAGTTGATCGCCATCGCCACCGGTGGCCGCATTGTTCCGCGGTTCGAGGAGCTGACCGCCGACAAGCTGGGCACAGCAGGTCTCGTCCGAGAGCTGTGTAAGTCGAACGTTATTTCACAAGCAAGACCTGGACCTACTAACATTAATTGTTTTCCGTTTAGCTTTCGGTACTTCCAAGGACAAGATGCTGGTGATCGAGGAATGCAAGAACTCCAAGGCTGTGTCCATCTTCTTGCGTGGCGGCAACGCCATGATTATCGAAGAAGCCAAGCGTTCCATTCACGATGCCATCTGCGTTGTCCGCTCTTTGGTTAAGGTGAGTTCACGTTTTTGTATTGTTGATTCTCAATGATATAGAAGTTTCCTCTCTCAGGATTCCCGCATTGTGTACGGTGGCGGCGCCGCTGAAATCAGCTGTTCTCTAGCTGTAGCCAAGGAGGCTGATCAGCTGTCCACACTGGAGCAGTATGCTTTCCGCGCTTTCAGCGTAGCTCTAGAGAATATTCCACTGGCCTTGGCTGAGAACAGCGGTCTGCATCCAATCGAGACTTTGTCCGAGTTGAAGTCGCGTCAAGTTGCTGAAAAGAAACCCAGTCTTGGAGTCGACTGCATGTTGACTGGTGATTCCGATATGAAGCATCACAATGTCGTAGAATCCCTGCATTCCAAGAAGCAACAGATTTTGCTGGCCACCCAACTGGTTAAGATGATTCTCAAAATTGACGACGTGCGTTCGAAGAACCACGGTCAATAGAGTTCATGCTCGTAGAGCCACATTTCACCGCATACTAAACCCCTCACATAAACACACGCTCGCCTAAGACTACTTATTCTATTTTTTGTCTAAACCAAACTGTTTTGTGTTTGTTGGAACGAACGTTCTCTGAATTAATTTCTAATAAGTAAGATATTTAATTACTTGTATTTCAAGGATCTTTTGAGTAGGATTCACATATTAACTGCTTTAAACCATACAAAAAAATGAACTAAATTTAAAATCCAATCTGGAGTAAAACATTGAACAAATAAAAACTGTTTGGATACAAAATGCTATTGTTGTTTCATCTAGCGCTTCAATGAAATACACATTTCGATAACTTATCAAATCATTTCATTCAATTTATTATAAGAACTTATTCAGTGTACAATATAAACAATTCATGTTTCGCTTTATTGTCTAACTTGATGTATGCAATTGATGGGAATGCGTTCGATCCCTATGAATGCTACGATGCATAGAGGCGAGGTACGTGAATTAAAAGTTTTAATACATAATACTGCAGTCTTCATTCGTGTAAATTGAAAAGTTGCACTCATAATCTATAGGAGATAAAACATTTAATTGCTAATTTGTTTGAAATCGTTGAAAGGATAGAAGATATTAATTTTCTTATTTGTGGCGTTTGTAGTACAGCTCTTTAGCCGTGTAGAATCTCTGGAAGTTCCTGAAGCTATCATCCGACTTTTCGTATTTGACATCACTACGATTACAAGAACGTGTGGTTTGAGCCGTGCTGTAACTGTCGACATCAGCTGAGTCCAGTGTAGAAGCAGTCTCGAAGGCACTGGAGGTACTACTGTTATCAGTACGTGACCTCGACTCCAATTCATCCGAGCCAGAAGATCGCGACGTATTCGCCGAATCGTGTGTCGTGGGAACCCGGTTCACTTCTGGTGCATCCGAGGACTCCGAACTATTCCCGTCTAATAGGGACGGAGACACGAGAGGCCTTAGCTTAAAGTACTTTTCATCGAAGAAGATCGGCATCCTTTTGGAGCCATTGTGCATCACAAGCATGTCCTCGGCTATGGGCAGCGTGGCAATGGTGAGGTCTTCCCGCAGAGGCTCGTCGATGCTGCGACAGAGGCCGATGTGCCGCATCATCGCCACGGTCTCCCGCTCCACGTCCTCGTCGTTGTCCCAATCCGCGATAGTGGGCAACTCCCCCAGTGGCTTCGTCTTTGCGATTTTCTGTATTTTCGATATGATTTCCAGCTTCTTGTTGACACCGGGATGGGCTTTCTTCCCGACCCCCTCCCTCTTCCGAACGTCTAGGACACTGAGGTAATGCCTTTCGGGACGAGGGAAGAAAACCTCGGGTTCGGGGTCGGCCAGCGAGCCGAAGATGAAGTCGTGGCCCGGCTGCAGCGAGAGGATTTCGTTCTCGAAGTCAGTCACAGGCTGCCAGGACATGTTGACGAAGTCCGATTGTGGAAGGTGCTAGGTGAAGAAAAATAGTTAAGACGACGTAACGGTACTTTGAGGTTTCCACGGTAGACGGTGTTTTTGTAGAGTTGGGCTGCTGTACCGAGAACTTTTCTCTTAAGTTTCGAGAATCTTTATTTGTGACAATTTCTTTTCCATGTTACAACTTTCAATTTAAATGAAAAAGTAATTAGAAAAAGTAAAAAAAAAATTAAATGAGAAATGTCGCCGAACTGAACGAATGTCGCGAACAATGTTGCCAACACTTCTTCCCATTCCCCTTTTCAGACCACACCTAATTCCGTGTAAAAATGGAACAAAATCGCGTAAAATATTTGGAATTTTGATTTTCAAACCGTTTTAAGGCAAAACTGCGTAAAAACAGAAGTGTACATCTTAACGAAACATTGTAGATATTAGAAACTTTTATTAAAATTATCAACATTTTTCATAAACTAAATTGCACTACATCCATCCTCCTCGCACTCTCGTCCTACACCTTCTTTCCGTTTATTTTCGACAACTGCTTGCGGTTGATCTTGTCGAAGAAAAGCAGTCCGGCGGCGCGCTCAATCGACTCGGGCGGCACCTGGAACGACTGCAGGGGCGTCTCGTCGCTGATCACCTGGTTGGGCATCACGTACGCCTCCATCTCCAGGTGCTGGTCGGGCGTCTGCCCCACGACTATCTTGAAGAAGTGCGTCGGCACCGCCACCGTGTTCGCGCCAATCACCTGGTACTTCACGTACATCTTCCCGTCGTCCTCCTTGCGCGGCAGGTACAGTGGGCCCGTGCACACGTACACGTCCGTGTAGACCTTGGTCAGCTTGCGCACGTGCATCTCCAGGCGGTTCCAGGAGTCGCGGTTGAACCCCTGGCCCACCTGGGGCGCCATGTTCGACAGGTAGAAGGTGTCCTCGCAGTGCTTCTGGTGGCGCCGGTGGTTCCCGGCCGCCGCCATGTGGCCCCGGTCGAAGCCGGAGCGCCGGTAGTCGGAGTTCTCGGCGCGGAAGAAGGCGTGGATGCTCTCGTCGGGGCGGAAGTCGCACTTGGAGCGGTCGACCTCGTCGTTCTTCGCCACGGACTCGGCCGTGAGGTGCTCGAACACCCAGTGGGGCACGCGGTTGCGGCGGTCGTAGGAGAGGACGTGGTCGGAGAAGGAACGAACGTGGTCCAGGCCGGGGAAGCCGAACTTCATGATCTGCGAAACGCGGGCGGGGGTCGCGCTCAGGTTCGCCTCCTGGGCCGGAACGGACGGCGGCGGACACGGTGCCGAAGATGGGCAGCGCAGGCCTCTTCTCGATCTGGCCAACAAGACACAATCTCAATCAAGTCTCAATCTCTCCCAGCCTCACTACTTACGTCCTTCCAGAAGCTGTCCCTCTGCGACAGAAGGTAGGCATCTCGCTCCGCGCTCTTGTCGAAGCTCCTCTGGAGTCGCCTCCGCTCCGTGAGGGATCCGAAGTAGAAGGCTCCCGCAGCAACGGTGGATATGGCGAAGAGACGCGTGGCCACCCTTTTATTCATCCTTTCGCAAGCCAACAAAGTAAATAAAATAAAAGTGCTGCACGTGAAAACAACAAATGAAACGCAACCCGGTCTCTCCGATTACCCAATCGACTACAACAACAAAACAGAGCCGCAGCTGATTGTCAAGGTGCGAACGAATGCAGATGGGGCAACAGTGTTTTCACAAAAAGTCACGAGTAGATGGCGCTTCAATTAGTCGACAGTTCAAATTTTCTCGAAATGGCGGAAGTTCGTCGGCGGAAGTCGAAATCGGAAATATAATTTAAAATATTGTAAAGGGACGAATTGTGCATTGAGTGAAGTAAATTATCAGATCAAATGTTTTTGTGCTTGAAATTGTTTTTGGAAATTGTTTTTCCATCGGTTTTGAACTTAAAATTTATTGCTAACATTTTTTTAAAGATGGCGGTTGAATACGAAATATTATGCAATTTAAGGTGAATTTTAAAATGTAATTAATAATTATATGTTGGTTCGGGTGTGCAACAAATTACAATAAAAATTAAATATGCAAATTTAAATGTTCCTTTTTTAAGAAAAAAAATATATGTCTACATCTAGTGAGTATTAATTAAAAAATTTATTATCGAGTGCTTCAGTGAGAAAATGTCTCTAATATTCTCCTCAATTGTGTGCAATGAAATCGCATTTAAAAATGTGATTATTAATTGCATGTTGGTGCGAGTGTGCAATAAATTATAATAGAAATGAAATATGCAAAGTGAAATGTTTATTTTAATTAAAAAAATAGTATTGGCCAAATATATAATATTAATGAGTATCAATCTCAAATTTTATCATCTAATATTTTCCTCAATTGTGTGCAATGAAATAGCATTTAAAAATGTGATTAATAATTGTATGTTGGTGCGGGTGTGCAATAAATTATAATAAAAATGAAATATGCAAAATATATGCAAAAAAATATGAAATATGTTTAGTTTAATTAAAATATAGTATTGGCCAAATATATAATATTAATGAGTATCAATCTCAAATTTTATCATCTTTTATTTTCCTCAATTGTGTGCAATGAAATAGCATTTAAAAATGTGATTACTAATTGTATGTTGGTGCGGGTGTGAAATAATTAATATAAAAATGAAATATGCAAAGTGAAATATTCATTTTTCAATATTCTACATATCTATATCTAGCGATTATCAATTCAAAATTGTATTGAAAAAATGTTGTCTCTTTATGTTCTCGCTAATTGTGCAATTAAATTGAATTTAAAAATCTTATTAATAATCTTGTTTTAGTTTTGGGTGCAATAAATTATAAAATTATATTTGCAAAGTGAAATGCTGCTGTTAAAATCACTGTGAAAAATTCAGTCTCCTGCCCCTCATTGTGATCCCATTTGTGTGTGTGAGTGATTTTTATTTGAACTAGAAATTCGTTGTGAACGCTGTTTGAGGAATAATTCTGGAAATGAAGGTTCACTGTTTTCGGTGTGGATTTAGCTTCGTATTTATTAAAGGTTTGTTAATTCTTGTTATGCTAAGATCTGCCATTATGAATATAAATATATATTAATTTTATTAAATATTTAAAAGTACGGTTAAAATTAATTTGTAAAACGTAATTAAAATGTAATTTTAAATTCGAATCCAATCTCTTTGAAATCACATTTTCTCTCGTCCAATGCAGGACCACATCTGAAGCCCAGACCGAGCTTCAAATAGGTCCTCAGAATACTTATGGGCTAAACAAGTGTTTGTTCCGAATAATAGAAATAGAAGTACAACTAAACCTAGGCATGTTAGCAATTCTCCTTGTTGCAGTCGACGAAGTTGCTGAACTCGGTGGAGTTCGGGGGTCCCTCGCTGTACAGATAGGTGACGGGCCAGAGGCGCGCGGCCGCGAAGTCGCTCAGGCTCTGCAGGCCGCCGGGTCGCGGGGGGCGCTGGAACTCGCCGCTGCTGCTGTCGGCGTGCGCGGCCGCAGCAGCGGACGACGGGTGCTTCTTCTTCTGGTCGTGCTTCGAGGGCGGCAGGGTGATGCCGGAGTGCGTCTGGGTGCGGTTCCCGGGGTAGTAGCGGTCGCTGCACTTGCGCCACTGGTCCGGCTTGTCGCCGACGAAGCACCTGCGGAGGAGGAGAAAGCGTTGCTTGAGCGTGCCACGCCGACGGAAAGCGCTGTCCGGGCTTACCATGGGTAGTCGAACCCCCGGGAGTAGCCACAGGGGTGGTCCGCCTTGCAGCAGTAGTCCCAGGAGCCGATCTCTCCGCCCTCGGTCTCGCAGGAGTAGAAGCCGGTCACGAGGTTCTTCTCGCAAGGGCTGCTGCGGCGGCAGGCCTTGCCGGAGACGGTGTAGTGGCGCCAGGCTACGTCTCCTGGATGGAATTCAATATTTGGTTTAGAGTCAGCGGTGAGGGATTCGGGCTGGGTTAGGTTAGCACCATTGTTAGGATTTATCGGTTGTTGGTTTTCTGGTTGGTTGGTTGGATGGGGAGTTAGAGATTAGCGCACAACTGTTGGATGGTTATTTACATTCAATCGAACTTAGGGGTATTTACACGGCTAGTACAAGGGTCGACATGCTTAACACTAATTACGAAACTAAATGCTAGGCGCTCTCCACCAGAGGCAGTTGCTAGACCCCGCAACCAGGGCTTCGTATTTACACTAGTACGGACGTGCAACAGGTTAGAACTGTGAGTTTACCCGGTTCGCGGAAGATGTCCATGCGCCGGTCGTTGTTCACGCGGTTGCCTCCGATGGTGTTCACCTTGTCGCGGCACGTCCAGTCGAACGGGTTCCAGGCGAAGAGCCAGTAGTCGCGCTCGGTGGTGTGCGTGTAGTGGACGTTGAGCTTGAGCTCGGTCTGGTCCAGGTCCGACATCTCGCAGTTGTAGGACTTCGCCCGGGTGCTGGAACAGAACAGACAGAGAGAGAGAGAGAGAGAGTTCCAAGTGAGGGGCCGATATTTGGGCATTCAGGGGTCTGGAGCACTCACCCGAAGCTGAACGAGTAGCACTTGAACGAGGTGGTCTCGCGGAAGCGCACGCACTCCTTCTTGCAGTCCAGCTCCGTCGGCACCGAGATGACCTTCTTGACCGCGGCCGACAGCAGCTTCGCGGGCGACCCGTAGCCGAGATAGCACACTGCTGAGAAACAGACAAGGGCACAGAATTAACTGGGGGGAGCTCCAGTGGTGGGAATCGGCGCACTAACATTTCTTGTGCTTGTTGTCGACGATGGGCTGGATCTCGCAGCCGTGGCCGTAGCTGGCGCGCTCGAACACGTCGAAGGCCGGGTCCAGGATCAGGTGCCGCTCCTTGTCCATGTCGCGCACGGGCCAGTCGCTCAGCTGGCAGTTGTCGATGACGCCCGCGTGCCGCTGCTTGCTGTAGCGGTAGGCGAAGGCGCGGCACGTGAACTTCGTCGACTTGATGCACTCCAGCTCGCACTCGCCCACGGAGCCCACGGTGAGCGAGTCGCGCACGATCGACTTGAAGAAGCGCGTGGCGTCGATGGCGCGGAAGAAGCATTCTGCAAGCACAAAGCGGAAGGAGGTTCAGGTCACTCAGTTCGGTTCGGCTCGGTTCGGTTCGGTTCGGGTCTGTGGGACTTACGGGCGTTGCGGGGGTCCGACAGCGCCGTCGTGCCGGGGCCGTCGCGGCGCGAGGGCCGCCGACAGACGTCCATGTCGTCGGCCATCGAGTAGATGTCGTAGTCGCGGTCCGGCTCGATGTCGACGTAGTAGTCGAGGTTGTTCACCGGCCGGTCGCACAGCATGCAGTTGTCGCGGCCCACCTGGTTGTACCGGTAGCTGTAGGTGTGGCAGATGAACCCGTCCTGCCCGGAGCACAGCCGCTCGCACTCGGTGAGCGTCGGCACCGTGAACGCGTGCTTCACCACGGTCTTGTGGAGCCGGAAGCCCTCGCTGGTCTTCGCAGAGCACTCTGGTCGGGGAGAGAAATCACATACTGAACCTACGAGATCGGAATGCAAACCCACCGTCGGGTCCTGGGCGCCGGGTCCACTGGTGGCGGTAGTCGTGTCGGTCCCGGACGTCGGGGCCGTAGCCTGCACTGGGCGGGTAGCTGACCACGGAGTTCGACTCGCGGGGCGGCTCCCTGCGCGGCCCGCCCAGCTCGAAGTAGTTGAAGTCCAGCGGGTCCTTGCGGCGCCGGTCCCCGTCGAGGCCCCAGTAGGACGACTGCTTGTTGTAGGTGCCGCCATAGCTGCCGCCGTAGCTGCCCCAGTCCGACTCGTCGCCGACGAGGTAGGGCACGAACTTGCCGGGCTTCTTGTAGCCGCCCGAGGGGGGCGGGGGGCCGTCGCGGTCCAGGTAGTTGTGCGAACTGGGTCCGGGGTGGTAGGAGCCGCTGGGTCCGGGCGGCCCGTCGTGGTGCGCACTCGGCCTGTACGGCGAGTAGTCCGAGCCGGGCCGGTACGGCGGGCGGAACCTGTCGGCGCGCTCGGGCTCGGGCCGTGGCCGGTAGCCGCCGTCGTAGCCGGGCCCGCTCGGGATGGACTCCCAGCGGTCGGGGCGCCCGGGCCGGTGGCGGTGCTCGTCGGGGCGCACGAAGTCGTAGCGGTCGATGGGGCCCGAGGCGCTGCCGCCGTAGCTGCTGGGCGGCGAGTGCTCGAAGTAGCCGGAGCCGTGCGACGAGAACTCGTAGGAGCTCTGGTGGTAGTCGGCGCCCGAGGGCGGCGGCCGGCGGTGGTCGTAGGAGAGGGGCGGCGGGGGCCCCGAGGGCCGGTAGCGGTCGACGGCCGTGTCGCTCGGGCGGTAGCGGTGCGAGTCGCCGCCGTAGCCGCTGCTGCTCGGCGGCGCCGGCAGGAAGTGGTCCTCGTGGCCGGGCTTGTCGCCCCAGCCGCTGGGCTTGAGGTACAGCGGCGGGCTGGACAACGGGCCCTTGGAGCACTCCTTGCAGACGTTCCGGCGACAGCTTGAGGGCGCGTTGCGGTCGCGCTCGTAGTAGTCGTAGTCGGGGTGCCGCAGCAGGTTCGAGTCGCGCTGGTGCGGGCTCGAGTAGAGGTCCATCTGGGCCAGCGGGATCTCGATCAGCTCGCAGTCGCCCTGGCCGTGGCCCGACGGGTCCAGCCGGTAGTTGAAGCCCTCGCACATGAAGCGCTTCTCGTTGCCGCACTCCCGCATGCACTCCTCGACGCGCTCGCAGGCGAGGGTGCGCCGCACCCAGTGGGGCGCGATCCGTTTGCCGGCCAGCACTCGGCGGAAGCAGGCTGCAATGGAAGACGGTTAAAGTCGGACACTGGTATCGAGCGGAGTCGTCTGAGAATCGAAGCGAGCTGTCACGCTAGGAAGACTCCCCGGAATAGAAGTGTACGCTGGAGGCAATCTCGCGAATCTCGCGAAGCGAGGCACCAAGGTCGCAACACCAGCCGCAATCTGACTCTCACACGAAAGCTCCCAACTGGCTATTTGTTTGTTTGTTCGTCGGTCGGGTGGAGCGGAGGTCCAAGGTATTAGGGTGTGAGTGTCTGTTGCTAATGCAATCGGCGGAGATCGAAATGAAACTGTTTCACGCTCGAGGAAGCTCGTCTTCCCCATGCATAGCGTTCTGCGATCCCTGACCATCTTCGGCTATGGTATGCAGGCTGAATGGATTTACAACTGTAGCAGAGGTTTCGCTGAGTTTCTTATGTTCTAACAGCAACAAAGATCTTTGAGTTATTGTTGCGAAGCTCGGGACTGCTGACTAGAAACACAGTAGAAACACCATTGATTGGATTCGAAGAAGCTCTACTCGTATAAGCACAAAGCGTTAGTCAGCAACATTGTACGCACGAGATAATCATCGCGACCAGATGAGCGATGGAGGGAAAATGGATATTGCTTTCCGTGTCTTTCGACTGAGGTTTTTTCCAAACAACTTCCGCTGTTGCACAGAGAATTGATAATAGAAGAACCTCCGACACGGCACAACCCTAGAGCTCGGACCATTGGCATCCAGTAACCGTCTTACAGTGGGCAGAGATGGGCGCTTGTGAACGTGCCGTAGGCCACAAACGTAATAAAAATTATGCAAATTATTTGATTACGCATTTAATCTGGAATTATGTCATTATAAAATAATCTAAAGAACGTTGGCCCAATTCAAAGCCACTGGACTGAGGAGGAGCACGATGAGTCGGCGCGACTTCTGGGGGTCACGAAACTTTTATTACCTTCCTGCAATTGGATTTAATTACTAACGAAAATTGGGTTCTTCGGTTGGGACTGTTCCCAAGAGTTGGCTTGCTTTGTGATTTCGCTTTGTTTATCATTGTTCTTGTATACACAACTATAAGCAAGATTGGCATACAGTTAAATTTTAGTTATTTTTAATGAATATACTATTTTGTCATTTAGTCGTAGTCCTGCTGCTAGAAATATGGAAAGAACCTAATTCATTGAAACAACATTAACTCTTCAAAAATAGTTTGAATACTTCAGTTAACGAATAAATTTGGTGGTAAATTAATTAGGATAACATCGATATTTTATCATCATTTTATGTTGTGTAGAACACCTCAATACAAACTGTAAGATCCTCACATCCTTGGATATTCCTACCTTTGGCATCTTCAACGATTATGATTGTGCTAGAAACTCCGTGAGTGGCGTGCGAAGCGCCAATTATCGAGCAAAGAGAGATCAATGCGGCGATGTGGATGTTTGAGTGGAGCCACATTTCGGCCCTGGACACGCAGCGCGCACTGATCGAGGGTGGGACACAGATTCACAGATGACAACTACACGGAGCTCGCGACCATTCAATGAGCATCCACAATTACGTCAGCACGCGTTCTTTTACCACAATCGGCTTTGTTGCTCTTTTTATAGTTCTGGTTGGATATCGTTATAGCTTTAGTTGATGCGAATGTTGTGATTGTTTCAATTGTGGTCGTTGTTATTGTACTTAAATTGTTTGGGTTTGAATGTCAAATGAATTAAAGCACTCGTAAGCGTCACAACCGCGACGAAAGCTCCGCGTGCACGCCGACTCCAAAGCCCACAGACGCGACCGACGCGTTGTCAACAGCCACAACAATGGGTCGAGGGTTGCGTGCGAGCGAGCGTTATCCTTGCTCGTCGGCGCGCGCTTTTGTCCCAAACGCGGTCAGCGAGCGTAACGAAATGCGAGCCGCGATTGCTCTCGACCGAAATCGCGTTCGAATTCAAGTGCCGGCGAAATTCGGGTGGCGGTCGTGGCTTGTGTTCTTCGCGTCTGAGCGATTCTCGCGATAGTTCGCTGCGGCTGGCTGTTCGGCGGTCTGGCTGCCACCTGTTTCTAATTTGGAAAATGCTCGGCAACTGAACGCTTTGCGGTTGCTGGCGGTTGGTTTTATATTTTGTGCTAAAAATTTCGAGTCCGAGGCAACAACAACAACTACCACAACAATACCAGCCACAATCAGCCGCACGAGAAGCTTTGGGGTGGGAAAATCTTCTAACGATGGTGGGAGCTTTGTTGGCCAGGTGTTTTCGGGCGTGATCAGTGGGGGTGAACGAGAAGAAGGTTTTCCGAGATCTCGAAGCGGGTGATGAGCGATATGAGGTCTGTCGGAAGAAGAACTTGCCGCGGACATTGTGACAATAAGAGGGTGGGAAATTGTTTGACAAGTTATAAAAAGAAGTCTTGGGGAACCATTACGCAGGAAAATGCGCGGTTCTTTGAAGAATATTTCCAGCCCAGAAGACCATCGAAAGCTCTGTGCCACCCACCACATCGAAACGGACTCCTCTCGAGCCGAAAGCTTGCTCTGAGAGTATTGCGAGCTTCAACATAAGTTACATTGAAACGTCACCCATTGTGGTTGTGGTTGGTGGTGAACTCTGAGTTCGTGTGTTGTTGTGTTCGCAGAACAATGAAGATTCATACAGGAAGCTGTCGGAGGTTAATGAGGCACGCTACGGTATAAGAAGCAGCGACCAACAAAGTGGTTTCGCCCCACGTTGGAAGACGTCTGAAGATCTCGAGGTGTTGGTGTGTTGGTGTGGGGGAGGGAGTTTTATGTGTGTGTGTGTGTAAATTGGTTACTTGTTTTATAATAAATTTTACTGCTTGCTAATTGAAACAATAGTTGTGGAAGAATTTAATTAGTTTTAAGTGGAACTTGAATTTTCGGTTTCGTCGGAACGCGTTTTTCAGGTTCGCCGTACTTCCTTGACATTGACAAAACGTCTCAACCTCTTTTTCCTTATCGCCTCGGTGTGTTTGCGGCTCGTTGCGTAGGAATTTGCATGAAATTCTCGTAAATATTTAGAGGGAAATATGAGTCTCAAGTTCATGCAGATGCTCGCGCCATTCGTTCTGGCTCGTAGCGAAGACTTGGGCGCTCAACAAAATGCGCCCTGTGGGCTTTCCACATTTCGTATTCCCCCCACTGAATTGCACAACCCCATCTTCAATAGGAGCCGGCCTCCCGCCCTCCCTTGTGCAACATGCAACCCATAAATACATCGACTGGCATTCATTATTCATCTCGTTGTTCGAATGCGAGAAGAAAATGATCGGGCGATTTTTGATGAACCAGCGACTGCAAGAGTTCGGTGGCAAAAACCAGCAGCAGCTTTGAAAAACACATCCGCCCGCTACTCAAGAACACTTGAAAGTGCAACTCATGAAGCCAGCTCCGATTCAAAGGTTCTGCATTCGTGTCTGTCCAACGAGCGTCTGTCTGCTGGTTGGGAAATTTGCATACAATGCGAGTCGAGCAAGACTTCTAAACAACTGTTTTATAGGTGTTCTTCGGACAGTTACACACTCTCTACAAGGGAATCCGAAGCCGACCTCTTAGAACTTTGCTGCGGTTTCGCCATTGAATTGACTTATATCCTGTTGCTGGCAGAGAAGCTGTTCGCGTTGAAGGCTTAAGGCCGCGGGACTCATTGAATTAATGTAATTTAATCGGGCTGGCGGGGAAGGCGCATCTCCACTCATCCTCGCATTTTGACATTTCAGTCAAGTTCGTTTCTTAAGTCTTTCGTTTGCGACCGGAAGCGCCCACTCGAAATATGCTAATGTTCGGCGACAGGCTTCCTGTCGCGGAGCGCCGTGCTCCATGGCCCAAGTGCCGAATTCCAGCTAATTAAACTGTTTTAAAATGATTACATAGAAAAAGTCACACATCACGACGTGGAGTTCGTTCTTGTTGCATGTCGGCGTTTTGTACGTTTTGGTTTCTAAACTCAAAATCGTACAATTTATGCGAGATTATGTCATAGCCATGTGAGGTGAGGGTGCGAGCGCGCGGCGGGTCCGTCACACTTGAGATGTCAGACCCAGCCCCGTGCGCGACCAGTCCAAAAATCGACTCGACATGTCGCAACAAAATTACTTTCGACGAAAATTGTTCATAAAATATTGTGACAGTGATTAATTAAACGCTGTCGCCGATGGGAATGAGTCTCCCAGCCGAAGTGTTCTTCTCCCGCCTAGCCGAGATTTTCCGGAGTGAGCGCCTGATGTGATGTAGATAAAGTCGAGGAATTGCATGTTTGTAGGATTCTTAATTAATTGAGAAACGAAGGCACATCCGGGTTTCGTCGACAAAGCGAGTAAGAGGAGATAACAAAAGTATGAAAAAGTAAATTCCGGTCATCGGAAAGAAGTCGCTTTGCAGTTTGAAGTTTCGCTCTAATTGCGCGGCAGAGGATCATACGCATTTTCCCATGAAAATGGTTTCAATGATTATTGATTGAAAACTGATTTAGTTAATTTTCCGCAATTCGAAGTCTTCCCATCCCCGTCCCGTGCCGTCGTACCTAAGGCCAGTGCTCTACACACACGGAATGTGGGTCAGTTCAGTGACTCGCTCGGTCTGTCATTAAATTCTGCATTGTCGAGATCACAAACTACATCACGGACAATTAGCATTGATTGCGATTGTTTGTTTTTCATTTCACTTTTTTCTGTTCACTCTTTGGGCGACTGCGACGCAAATAGACGTCAACTCACGGCTGTAACGCGAACCGGCCATTTTCGTACCAGTAGCACGTGTTTCGCTCGCTTGATGCATTGTTTCGTCGCGTATTCGGATGGTTTTTTAAGTGCCTAATTATATGCTTCACTTTTTTGTTACAATCTTCAAAAAGCGGATCATTTGAGTAAGAAACTATGACAAGCTAAAAGCAATAAGGGGCAATTTATATTGTTCAACAGACGACTATACAATAAATCCGATCACCGCAAAAAACTCTAACCAAAGACTGTACAAAACGGTTATGTATATAATGATAACGATGTTCAACCATTCCCTCCTGAAAGACGTCGATGTGACAAGTGACAAATTCCAACCCAATGTGAATGAGTCGCATGCTTTAGTTAATGACCGATAAGTTGTCCTTTAGAAGCCGGATTTATTGCAATAAGGAATCTTCTCATTACCTTTCATGCCGTCCATGGGATATCCGACGCGGTCCCGATCTCCATAGCCGCCAGGACGTTCTGCAAATACTCAATGCAATGTGACATAAATCGCGATGCATGCAGCGCCTACTCACTCTTGTTACCCTGCATGTAGTCGTCGGGATTGAAGAAAGTCGCTATGGTCTTGTCGTCACTGTAGTTGTAGCCATCTGGTCGGGCCGCGGTTCCGTTTCGCCGAACGTAGTCGTAGCGGTTGGGGCCGTTGGGGTGGGCGGGGCCGGAATACGGGCCCTGGTCGCGATCCGGCATCGGCGGCCGAGTGCCGTTCGGCGGTGGATCGGGGCGGTTCGTGTAGTCCGGACGGCTGCCGCTCGTCGTCGGCATCGTCGGCCGCGGGTCCATCGGCGGGCGGTGGGGGGTGCTGGGCCCGTACTCGGGGCGCGCGTAGTGGTTCGGGGTGGTGTGGTCGGAGTCTGGCCTCGTCGGCCGGTCGCCGGGCCCCACGGGTCGATCTGGGCGATCGTACGAGGTCGGACGGTCGTTCGGATTCGGGCCCGGCCGGTCGTCGGGGTAGGGACCGGGTCGGTCATTGGGACGGGGTCCCGGTCTATCGTTGGGAAAAGGCCCCGGCCTGTCGCTCGGGTAGGATCCCGGCCGGTCATTGGAGTAGGGTCCCGGCCGTGGCCGGTCCCGTTCGCCGTTCTGATCGTAGGGCCGTGCCGTCGTCGGATCGTATCTCTCCGGCTTGCCGTAGCTGTAGCCGTTGCCGTAGCCCAGGCCGAAGATGGGCCTCGGGGGGCCGTTCGGGGTGGGGCGGACGGAGTCGTCCAGGGCGTAGCCGGGTCGGTAGCGGTCCTCGACCTCCGGGACGTTGGACGCGTAGCCGCCGGGGATGTAGACCTCCTCGTTGGGCGCCGGGTAGTTGTGCTCGTACAGCATGGGGTACTTGTAGAGCGGGTAGATGTCGTGCGAGAAGTAGAGGCGGTCGCCGTCGGAGGTGGTCGGGCCCAGGGTGGACCCGGGCGCCTCGGGCAGGTGCAGGGGCGTCGTGCCGTAGCCGCCGGCGGGCGAGGGGGGCCGATCGTCCAAGCTCGTGCTGGTCGGCGGGGACGGATTCACCACCAGTACCGGGGGGTCATCGCCGGGGCGGCTGGGCAGCTGCAACGGGGGTGTGGGCGACAGCAGTCCGTAGCCGTCGTCGGCCCCTCCCCCTCCCCCGCTGACGCTGTCCTGCATGGGGATCGTGTTGTCGCTCAGGTCGAAGCAGTTCGTCTTGCGAGCGTACAGGTCGAAGTCCGGGTCGAAGATGACGCCACTCGGCCGGCCCCCCGAGGTGCCGTACTTCTCTGTAGACAGTTGACAAGTTCCGTTTCCGCGTCGGTGAACACTGGGCGTTGGGAGAGAAGAGAGAGAGAGGGGCGCGTTAAGTAATCGACTGAGTCAAATTAAGGGATTGCTGTTGTAATTGTGCTGTTGACCAACCCGAAAGAGATCGATTGGCATTTCTCGCCGGCCTGAATGCACTTATCTTTGCACGTCTTCAGCGAGTTGGTGTCTTCGGTGCGGAAGGTCTTCTCGAACGGCAACATTGCCTCCAACGCGATCCGCTCGAAGCAATCTGAAAACGAAATTCAAGCAAACGGATCGAGTGATTAGGTAATTGTGGGCATTATTTCGCAACGAGAAGTTGACAATTTCCTACAGAGCCGCTGTCAATCACGCAACGATCTGGTAACGTTACGTCGTGCCCAAATCGGGGTCACGTCTCTGTGGAATTCTGTCAGTCCTAGTGATCGTGCCATGCCTCCAAATTATGTCCGAGGACTCTTCGTAAATATAATTAATGTGCCCGACTCTTATATTGAATGAATTAATAATGCCGAAGAAAGCATTTTAATTGTATCATAGTCTTGATATTAGTTTGTTTATATTTCTTTCTAAGGATTCAGGTTAGGAAACCTCACAAATGATAATAACGACGATAGTAAAAATAACCTCGTTTTGGAAATGCATGTTCAATGATGCTGGACGTATGTTTCGAAAATATAAGTATAATTCAATTGATATAATGATGCGTCTGTAGCTCATTTCAAATACCACATGCGTATAATCGTTACAATTCAGGCGGGGAGCTGAAGCATGACGAGCCCGCCAAATTTTAACTGCATTGCAGATATAAAAATGTGCTCGGTTGGATATTTTCACGGTTGCGTCATATGTGGGAATATCATGCGGATTTAGTATTGTCGACAACAACATGCAATATATTGTACAAATCTATACCTGAGTGTACAGTTAGGTGTGTACCATCTATAAATCATGTCAGTAATTAAAGAAGTTTATTTTCATATCATCGTTTGTGAATTGAATCCCATCAACAAGTCGGCTGTTGGAGAGAACCGTCCAATGACGCAATTGGGGATAAATATAATATTTTATATATCTGTTGTACACCCGCCTATTGCTTCCGAAACCCTGATTCCATAGCAGATTGCGTTTTCTGACTGGTGGAAGGTGTGTTTGTCTGGCCGTCTGTTCGAGCGTGCGTCTCTTTGTCGAAACACATACACCCATGACAAATACAGCTCCGAATCGGTCTCAATGCCATGCACTACTTCGGCGATGCTCTAGAACGATTAGCGCCGTGTTGGCAATACGACGACATGAACATAGCGCCGGATTTTGTACGGTAGGTTAGTTTTAGCCAAAAGCACTGGAAGCACCACGCACTCTGCCTCCAGAGCCGACATGGCCGGAGTCGAGACCGGGGGATGGGTCTAATGTTGAAAAAGCTTCAACTATTAATAAAGTGACATTTGCAGAGCTTTGACTTTAAATTCACAGAATACTGACCCAAGCTGATTCTATTGATCTATTGTACTTTTTGTTATTGCTGGTGCAAATGTTCAGAGTGGGAGCTTCTGATCTCATGAATTATTCAAAAAGGTCAAAAAACGAAAGGGGTTCCAGCGAATACACTCGCAAGGTTGGATGTTTGAAATGAGCTGTAAGTCCGAGTCGAGCTCGGGAGTTCGTTTATGAGGTGTAAAATGGGGGCGTCACCCCTCGCTGTTTGGACAGGTCGAAGTTCTTTGTTGGAAAATGTAAATATTTCGCTTTTAATTATGATTTCTAACAATTGTGATTCTTTTGTTATTAAATCAGAAAACGAATTAATTGTATTCAGTCCGTCATTGTCTCTCGGAAATGTTTTCAAGGACAAAGAAAGAATTAAATAATGACTTTCTGGTGAATGTTCACGGTCATATACGACATTCTTTTTTCGTCAATGCTCCAAGAATAATAAATTTCATTCAAATTACAAAGGACAACAAGAGCATTTAATGTTATGTAAGAACTGTGTGAGAATAAAATTTGGCGCTCCAAATTTCATTAATTTTGTTAAAAAATAGAATTTTAGCTTTTATAACTCTGTTCCTATTTCACAAATAGCTATTAATATAATAGGTACAAGGGTATGGTCATAAATATGTTATACCAGAGAGATATTGTAGAATATTTAAGCGTTTTTTTTTAATTAGTTCTTTCACTTCTTTAAATAATATTAGGTTAGAAGTAAAACTTTAATAAATTAAATAAAATAATATAAAGTTAAATTCAAATTCAATGCATACAATAAAAATTTGGTATGTTTAGAAAAAATTACATTGTTTCCTATATCTTATATCCCTATTGGTTTGGTCCTGATACCCCTCTATTTTTAACTTACCATTTCTCGCAGACACCAATTGGTTGTCAACCGTAAGTGCAGCAATTCCGTTCACTAGCAGCAGCAGCAACAAAGCAAGGCTTGATATCGTAGATGTCGTCGAAGCATTTTTAAAATCACTCATTTTTAACGATCGTCGCTTTTGAACAAATTTGAAATTCCGTTTGGTAAATTAGCATAAATTGGTAAAACGCTCGTCTCGTGTTTTATCTCAAACCATAATTAATTGATTTGTATAATTTCGACGAAAAATTTCAAATTTCACTTTGTTTAGATATTTTCGAGTTTATGTTTGTGATTTTAGTTATTTGCACTCTTTCTAATCCCTTGGTCCGTGGGGGATCTTCCTCATTGGATGAAATTCGCGACGATACTGAAGAACACCGTCGACGACGAAACCCATTGAACCGTTCCTTCTGCTTCCGCTCGAAGGTTTCTTTCGCCGGCTCCGGCTTTCCACTGCCCGAAGTGGCGTCTCGTCTTCTCGGGTACCGTGTCTTTCTCTCTATCTTTCTTCTGGGGTTCGGTGTCGCGTCTCCAGCGCCTCTGCCCTAGGCTGCTCAAGATAAGAGACGGGTTTAAAATTTCACTAATTCACAGCGAGCTGTCTCATGATAGAATGGGGGATAGAGAAGGGAGAGAAAGAACAGACTGTGAGACGGATGAACCACACTCGAACTGAGCTGAGGAACTGTTAACGCGCGAAATGATCCAGCGAGATCTGGGAGCCTCGTAAAACCCAAAAACCCATCCAACGCAACGTCGTCGGCGTCGCCGTAGTAATGAGAAGTCGTTTGGGTGGCACCCCCGGGCGGGAGGCTTCCACAGAAGTGATCCGCAGTTGACTCCCAATAACCTATGCAGCGAGGCGTGTAAGAGCTCCCCCCTCCCCTCCGCCGCAGTGGATCCGAGTGGGGCCCGATTGCTTTTAGCAGTAGCGATTCTGGTAGTTACAGATTTTTGGGAAACGCCGTCAAAGACATTTAAATGTTATTAATGGTCGACTCGCTTCTGGCTGGAGACCCCGAGACACGCCAGCCACTGAAACTGAGACGCTGGGCCGTCTGAGCCGGCGAAGCTTGACTCGTGCTCCTTCAATTATGTTAATTACTCTCTGAGACCGAGGTGCCTTCGATCTTGCCATTGACAGATGTGCGAATCTGATGGAAATCTAATATTGAAACCATGTATGAAAAACGTTCGTTGTGCCGAAGAGAAGGTAATGTTGCTAGTATTGGGTAGCAGACACTGTCTGTCCGTCGTCCGTCCGTCTGTCAATCTGCACTCGTGGGCTCCAAACGAACACTGTTCTGGGACACATTTGCTGGTTGTTTGGCCAATCCGAATGACAAGGCGTTCAGCAATGCGTAAACATAATTATTGTTCGCGAAACAATGGCTCACAAAATTAATAACATTTTTGTGCCATCGTTTCTATTGCTTTGTAATTAGAATGTTTCGGAAATTTCGTAAAATTCGAGCGCCGGTCATGGCGAATGCATTACCCTTGCTATTGTTATTGTTGGTGTGCCGACAAACGAATCGCGTCCGAACCCGCAGCCGATCACATGGGAGACAAGAGCGACGAAAAACCGGAAGAGAGCGAACCCTTGGGACGATGACCGAGTGTACGGTTCTCCTATGGACCGGTGGCAGGTCGTAAATCAGCACGAGATTAGTGTCGACGGCGGATAAGAAGACGCTCTCTAGTTAAGAAATTTCACTAATTTGGCAAAGAACCTCCGAATCGGCGTGTGAAAGTCGCAAACGGCTGGCCATGCCACGCAACTCCGATCCAATTCGGATGTGATTCAATTCGGGCCAAACTTTCCTCCCTCAATTACGGCCAACGCGACGAACAGTGTCAATTAACTTTTCTTTTCGCACCGAGGCTTGTTCTCCCTCAAGTGTTTGCCGAATCTGGCGCGGTTCTCGCCCATTAAGTCCAGACTTTCATCCGTTAACTTCCGCCTAACTCCTCGCCGTTCCACGTATTGTTTTCTTTCACTTCGTTCGTTCAAAATTTAATCACCTTTTTTGTTCATAAAGTCTCGAATTCACTCGCAGAATTCCCTGCTAATTCGCGTCGTATCCGCTTCGATTATACAACTGACTATTCTTTCTTTTTGAGTCTGTTCTATTCTCTTTGGAGGCGCTATTCAAGAACGAAGAACACGCTGGACTATATTCCCAGCATCGGTTCTAGTGTGCAGTGTTCGTATCCAGGGCTTTTACTTCTAGCTGCGATTTCACAGACAGATCGCTTTTCGCACCCGACACCTTCGTCCGCACTCTCTAAACAATCGAAACTGAATAAATTCTGATTTAGTTGTTCCGATGGCTTCGGATGAAATTATTTATTATTTTTCTCTCCCTTCTGTCGGCGCTCTACCAGTTGTTGTTGTTGTTGTCGGTGGTGTTGCTGTTACAGTTCTTGTTGTTATTGTTGTTGTTGTTGTTGCGCTTTGAAGCTTTTCAGCATTATTTAGATTTCGGTGTTGTTGTTTTTTCCAGCATTTAGATTGTTACTCAGGTGAGACAGCGCAACGCGCTCCGTGTTGTTTTGAGTGCTTCTCCATTCTACTCTCCTCCATTCCATTCCACACTCCTCCACGGTCCCTCGTGCTCATCTGAGTGAATCTGAATGAACATTTGGTTCTCTGGAGTATCCATCGGTGATGATGATCAACTCAGCTCAACTCAGTCACAGCCGGCTGCGAGGGGTTCGGGGCTGGAGCCTTGTGAAGTGTTCTCCCATCGCAGCACGTTAGGGCTTTGGACTATTGAGAAGTGGAAGCTGGCATCCACAAGTCTCAGGCTATGCATCCGACAGAAATGCGGTTGCAATATGGTTACAGTTTCTTTTGAATTTAATTAAAAATTAATTTCAATGGAGTTGAATGGGCTTCTTCTTGGCGTCGTGATAGTGGTTATTGAATAAATATTCCACACACGTTAAGGTGCTGACTCGTCAGTCTCATTTACATTAGACAGTTAGTGTTGTAGAAACACATATATGATCTAAAAGTCGCACCGATAGTCATGTGGGTTTTGGAAAATATAATGCAAATAAAACTGATATTTCCAAATAATACAAAATGGAAAATTGGTCTATGAGAGGACTCAATTTAATCCAACCTCTCTTTCATATAGGATACAGTCGCCTTATGCCACAAGTTAACCACAAAGTATAGCTAGCCGAAGCTGGCGATACCACATCGGTACTACATCATGTGTAAAAGAGTTAAGAGCTCGGTTTCTCCGACTCTTCGCAGCACTTAGAGTAATTATTACACTTGTGTGCGTCGCCAGCCCGGGGTTTACTTGAGTTTAACATCGTGTTTATCTAAAGTTCTTAACTCCGCGAGATAATTTTACTTTTACGCTTTGTTGGCGCCAACAAAAGCGTACAATGAAGATTACAGTAACAACAATGTACCTGCGAGCTCCAAACGGGCAGCTAACGACTGCAGGCCGTCCGTCCGTCCGTCCGTCCGCCGGTTTGGCTCGGAAGCGGCCGCCAGAACACACACGGTTGGGTAGAAAGAACAACAACCTGTGAAGCAATCGACTTAAAAACGAATTAAAATTAAATTCTGATGAGAAATCGTAAACACATAACAACATAATGATTCCAAGTGAAGGCCCGACGCCCATGCGCGTAAGCGTCTAAGAATAGTGCCGAAAGTTCGGTCGGTCTACGCGGCTGGCTGCCCGGCCGACGACAGGGACAGCGATGACTGGATGGGGTTCGGCGACTGTGGTTCTAATGAGGTGTCGTCACAAGCGAGGGCAGCTCCACGTTGACGTTAATTAATAGCCTTTTCCCTGCCGCTGGATGAGGGCTTTCTCCACGCGCTGGAGCAGGCTGAAATCTTCCGAGGTCCGACTCCGGGCGACAGCCGGCTCGACGACCTTGTCACGCTGGCTGGCGCCTAATTTGGGCCGGGGTTGCTGCATTCATTGAGCGTACCAGCTCTTTGATTGCGATCGGTGCTTGGTTAGTCGTCGACTTGGAAATGAGTTGTAATTTCTTACGCCTAATGATTAGAAAATTACAACATTATTTCTTGCGGTGCATGCGCGAACATGGACTTGGTTAGTTGCTTCCAAAAACCCAAATGTGTACAAAAGCCACGTGATTCTTCTATGTAGACCGGGTCCACAACTCCTCTCCTTGGAAACTTCCTGGTATCCCACTCGAGATAACTTCCTGCTTTATTTCTGGCGAAATCAGAGGGTTTTCGAAGCAAACACTCCCTCCCATTCTTATTTGGGTTCCACATTCCTAGAATTCCAAAGCAATTCCGAAGTTCGGGGTCACCGAGCGGAGCGATTCGCTTACTGCAGTCATCTCTCAGGGAAGCGGCAGAGGAGGTGTTGTCGACGATCGCATCAGTCATTATCGAGTTAACGATCAGCTTCCGTTGGTTAAAAACATAAAGCGTGGAAACTGGGGGCATTAGGGGCGTCAACAGCACGTGTCCGGCTGAGAAGCAGAGAAACAGTGCGTCGTTCACAGAGGCGGGCAGGGAGGAAATCTGTATAGATTAGTCATATTTTGGAGATTGGTGGCAGAAGCGGTCGCTTTGGACTCTTATTTAGTACTTGCCTCCCTACCCGACCCTCTCTATGTCGACATTCGCAATCATATCGCATCAAACATTGTCGTCGAGATCCAAAACAAAACCGAAACCAAACGCTTCAATTACCAATTAATGTTGGCACTGCTCTTGGCTCTTGTGCAACCTGCTCCAATTCAAGTCCGTGCGTTCGTCTGTCCGCCTCTTTACGGTGTTTACTTCATTTCCATATTTATGTCACCCAGTGGAAGCAGCGAAAATGAAAACATGGGCGAAGATGGAGCAAAATCCAAACAAAAACAGACATCAAAATGAAAGAAAAATCAAAAATGAAGTAAATCAATCGAAATTCAAAAGGCAAACGTGCGAAACACGACGAACATCGCAAAAATACCATGAAATGGTCTCGATTTTTAAGTGATCACGTTTTCAAACACCACACGATCTCTGGCACCCACAACACCGCCCCGCCGACCAGCCCCGACCCGGCCCGACTCACCTCGCCTCGACCCGGACGGACCGGACCGGACCATTCCAAGCCGAAGCATGTTGTCCCATCTGGAAATCATACTTTATCTGTCCATCGATCGGTCGGTCGGTCGATCGATCGAAGCGGACCAGAAATGCACGCAATCCGAGTTTTAAATTTATTGCACATACGCCTGATTGGTATGTTTATTTTGTTAGCTAGTACCATCGACCGACAGTCCGTCCGACTTCGACAGTCTGACGCCCCGTCTGTACGACTGCTGTCCGTACGACTACGGAGAAATCAAACTTTGGCTATGATAGATTGTCAAATGGCTTTGGGCCGAATTGTTGAACGTTTGTCGTAGAGTTACGTATCTCTTATACGAACAAAATCATGTATATTTGCATGTTGGCACTGCTGTAGAAAATCCAGAAGGATTATATTCATATTCGGAGATCATGAAATGTATATGATGCAATTATATGTTCTTGCGATTGAAGCACCCAGATCCTTATGATCCATTCTTTACACATCACAGATTAATAATAAGGTGGGAAGCAGAATATTTTTGTGCACGACACAAGAGGTAAATATCAATGAGGGTTACTTAGTCAACCATGATATATAGAAATTGGGAAATATTACGAAATTACTACCGAGTTCAATTCCAATGTCAAAAACTTATCGTACTTAATCTTAATCTACCACTTAATCTGTGTACTAAACAAGGGCGATATTTACAAATATGCTCACATATATCAATAGCATTGTTTATATATGGGTGCAGCTTATATAAACTTTTGTCAGGGAAAGTATATCCTTCTTAAATTTTCAGAATTGCTATTGTTTTATATTCTTAAAAAATTAAGCTGATACATAAAAGATAATATAAATACTTTGGTAAAATTCTTTTAAGTTGTCCGTGGTGTCGCCATTTGATCCTGAGAGTTTACTACAATTGGGACAACTATATTTTCCAGTGCAACCGCAAAGGATTTCCTGTATGCATGTCCAACGTGACGCAATTGGCACAGATTATATTTTCAAAGAAATTTAGCAGTGCGTAGAAATATGATAACTAGTCATAGTTGCAGCAGGCACGACGAAGAAGGAGGAAGTGAAAGTGGTGGACGGTCGACATCGGCCCCGTGGTGTGTTACAGAACCCTGAAACACCAGACCCTTAAGGTGGTGGAATATACAGAAAACTTGAATTGTACACATTCAATTTAGACAGGGAGAAATACTGAAGAGCCTCCATTCCATTGCTCCGTCAATAGCCCAGGTGGTTGCCAACAACCGGTAACCACAATCATTCGGCAGCCAATTGAGAAATTCTCTGTTGCACGTTTCATCTGAGCGCGAATTCGACGATCTATAAACTGCAACACTCGCCACTTGGCCAGTATACGGCAAACAGGCATCTATGGCTAATAGACAATAATGCGAAGTCGGGAGAGCGTAATTAAAATTTTATGAATCACATGAATCTCACAGAAGAAGCTGGAGTGGACGAATGCATGGCGTGACCAGCAGCAGCAATTCGAAGCAGTCTAATAGAAATGCGATAAATAAAAGCAGATAGTATTACGACGACCCAATCTCGTTTGCGAATTTTCTTTCTCCAGCCATAAGAGAATTGCGAAACATGACGTAATCGGGACACGGCGTGAATCAGGATCCTGGAGCAAGTGCGTTGGGCGGTGGTTCGGTCAACCGGTGGCTCCAGATGGGGACAGGTTCGGGCTGGGCTGGGCGGCCAAACGAAAGGAGGTTAGCAGACCTCGGCGCGGTCGACAGAGCAGTCGGCGTCGCTGTCTCAGCCGCAGTCGGCGTTTCATATTTCAGCACAGATCCATGCACACATATAACCGTCACTCACACACCCCGTGGGCAACCGTTTGGTCCAGATCAAACTCACTTTTCAGGAAGTCATGGCTCGGCGCGAGTGAAATGAAAGTGAACTGTCTGATTGATGTTGTTGTTATTATTGTTATTATTGTGTTTCTTATGTTGATAATGTTGCAGCCGCAGCCCGACGACGACGACAACAACAAGTAAATGCAAATAATTTGCACTCGTTTAGCGATGTTTTTCTCCAAGCATTTTCGAAGTCTTCGCCGTTGTGGTTATTGTTGGATGATCTTGTTGTTGCGGTGGCTGTTCACAAATTAATTATGCAATTGGAACCAATCGCGAAGTGAGCGCAACCCCGCGAGAAATATTAATTGTCGAAATTCGTCCCTCCGCGAGCGACGACGAACCCTCGCCGGCGGCGATTGCAGAGCGTCGTGATTTTTGGCCTACTTTGGCCAACGTTAATTAGAGTCATTAAAAATCAAAGTAACAACCTCCGTGACAACAACAACGTCAGCCAAAATAATAACCAACATCAGTCGTCGACGTCTGTGGGTCCGTCTCTTATGTTCCTCTATCTGTCAACAAATTCGGCGGCCACGCTTGACGGCTTCATGCGAAGCTATTCTGGCCCCTTGCTTCCTCCCTGTCTGTCTGTCTGTCTGTCTGTCTGCGGATTCGGCTGCAATGGGCCACGCGATGTGCTGCGAAGTAGCTTTCGCTGTTAACGCACGGTGTGTTTTATTGTGATTCCGATTCTTCCTCTTCGTTGACTCACTTATGCTGCTCCTCTCGTCTCCTCCTTGGGTTCCTTTTACCTGCGACGCTTGCGCAACATTCTCCTCAAGGTTGCTGCTAGTCAATGACATGTGCAGAGCAAAGAGACAGGAGCTTCAACTTTTGGCCGGTAGCAACAACAACAGCTGTTTACCGGCAGCAACAACAACAACAACAACAACGCCTGATGTTGCATAACTAAAAGATAATTCGGTCGAAATATAATTCGGTGCAACAACAAGAGAAGCGAAAACATAAACAACCACATCACCAGATGGCCACAATTACCACTGGCCCAGTTTATGCTCTGCACGACCTTCACTCGCGGCTCGTCCCATTTACATTTACAAGATTGCAACGTTGTTGAAGTAGGTCATCGGCATTATTCGCAAAGTTCTGAGGGTTCGGCATTCGAAAGAGCATCTTTCGACCTGGAGCATGGTTCGATAAGTATATAAGCTAGCTTTTATTAAAGTGCCCCTGATTTGCGGAGTAAGAGTTCATGATGTTTGAAAAACCTCCCGAGTCCTTGAAGTCTCTTAGAAAACACTAAACATTTCTTTGAAAATAAGTTGAAGTCACACCAATAGTTCTACCAGTATTTTCTACTCGCGCAATGTTCCAGCTTTTTAGGTCATCGATTGCTCAATTCGAGGCTTCCGCGCCCTCCAGGTTCGGGCGAATCGTCGAACCTCTCCGGCTATCGTGCACCAACGCCCTACCCGGGTTTAAACACCCATCGATTGGTCTCGGGCACCTAATGACGGAGCCGCTATCTCGCGAGTGCCTCGGGGAGCATCGTTTTGTTTTGGTTGTGATTTTTAATGGTCTCCACATAATGGGCCCCGATCCCGTAGCATCCGGCGAGACGTCATTACCGCCGATGATAAATCGATTGGCCGATTATGATCGACCTGGTCGGATTATGAAACCCGATCCGGTCTGGAACAACCAGAGCAACAGGTAACAGTCTCCGGGAAATTCCGGGTGCCGGACGGAAGTCTCACGAATCTCAAGAACCAACCCCTTTAAACTCAAGCGTTGCCCAAGGACTTCACGGCCTCAGAAGAGCGTGTGGGTGGAAATTTTATTAACTAGTTCACTCTCCAATCCAATGTTCACTCTCCAAGGCTGTCTGGGGTCAAGTGAGAAGCAGCACGTACCGAGTACAAGACCTCCCTCAACCACTGCCCCCTCCTCCGAAAATCAGATTGGGATAGGTCGGGCTCCCGATCGGCGCCAAGAAATTCGATCGGCTTTAGGCTAATTAGGCAGACTTGAAAGACGGGCAATAAAGACAGAAAGGCGAGGAATCGCTTCTAATTCATTTGTCGAATGGAAACATCAACAACATCAACATCATCAGCTTTTGTTGCACGATGGAAATTAAATGCGCGCGATTTCGAAAGCCTCTGTCCGCTGACCGCGCTCGATCGACCCGCGGCCGGCCGTTGAACGCCGTCGTCGCTGTCGTCTTCACCGTGGTCGGGCGGTCGGTTGGTCGCCGGGTTCAGCGAAAAAATGAAAATTATAAGTTAATAGTTCAAATTAAATCATGCGGCAACGGTTACAGAAATAACACAACGAAATGTTTACGAAAAAGGTTCAATTCAATAAAAGCTCGGCCCGTTGACATTGTAAACACAATGGGCCAAGTGGACGGCGGCTGGCCGACTGCGCTGCCGAGCAGATCCGAAAGCCATTAATCCGGAGGGGAATGCAAGAGCCAGCAACAACAATGACAACAATCGGCCAACAAATGAGCGCCGAAATGGCCAACACTGGCTCGGAAAGTTTTGTTATTGTTAAGTAAGTCTTCGGACGCCGGCTCGAGTTCGGTGGCAGGTCGACGCAACAGCGCCGCGCTCCACCTGGCGTTGCTAACAGAGCGCTGTTAACGTGGCCAGCAGCGCGGCGCATCACGTCTGCAGCGTCGACGGCGGCGGCGACGACGACGTTGGCGACTTCGTCCGAAGAGTTGCAAATCGAAACTGTGTCGTCCGACGTCGGGCAGCCCCTGCGCGCGTGTGTGTGTGTGTGAGTGGAACATGAGCCTCTCGGTGGCGCTGGGGGCTGGCGAATGTCTGTTGGATTGGAACCGCGCGCTGCCGTCTGCAGCAGCGAGAGACGCGCGGAATTCGCTAACATTTCGTACCGCTGGATGGAGAATCGGCGCCCGCGGAGCGCACGGAGCCCACGGAGCGCTTGTGGTATATAAAAGATCGCCCGGCGGAGCTGGTTATCAGTCACAATTAGCCAGTGCATCGCCACGGATATCCACACTCTCTCAGTCCCAGTTTGAACGTCCAGTCGTAGCCGTCACCAGTTCCAAGCATGGCCGCTCTTAAAGTCTTCGTAAGTCCACGGCTCGGGCGTCCAGAACGCGTCCCACCCCCACCGACATCCGCGCAGTGAAATCGGAACCGTGCTCGTAAATCATTCGATTCGCAGAGGAAATGAAAATAATAACGTTGAGAAGCCGCGAACGAAATTTGAAAACAAACGTGGAAGATTAAAGTGACAGTTATTGCATCTGCATGCGAAATTCGCAGGCGCCACCGACCCCAGATCCGGCGCTCGGTGAAGAAATTCCCATAGAAATTTCGAATACGTTGGCGGAATATCAAGTGATCGCAAGTGGTCGCCGTGCAAATCTCGTGGAGCTTGAAAATATTCAACCTTATTCAAGGTTCTACAGACCAACCGATACCGAATGAAGGACTTTTACTCATAGAATCGATATATAATTGAACTATATATACTATGCCGCACACTGACCGGGATGTCGTCGATATATAAAATATTTTGTTTTCCCGAGTTTTTATAAGTTGATAGTTAATCGTGAATTCTTCTCTTTCAGGTGATCTTCTCCGCCCTCTTCGCCTTGGCCCACTGTGCTCCCCAACCCGGCGGATTCTTCGGTGGCAAGCAGTGAGTATTATTTTCATTATTTTTCATCCGCTAATCAATTACTTCCTGTAATATTCATCGCAAAATTTGACTGATCTTTGTGAATGAAGTATGCACTTTATTCATGCTATCAATATCAAATAGTATTCAATCCGTGAAATTCCCGAGAACTTCTTGATATTAATTAACTAAGTCGAGGTTATTTCAAATGACCTCACTTTGCTCTCCCCTTGAAAACAATCGGGCAGGATTTCGCTCCACCTACGGCACAAACTTCCTTCCGCTTTCTCCTGCTTTCCACGGGTCACCGTCCTCAAGTGGAAATCATGGATTATCGCACGATCGATAGCAATGTTGTCGTGCGATTCGATTGGAAATCATTGCGATTCTTCGCAGCCGTCCAATTATTGGTTCTTCAGCCAAGTGCCGTGTTAATCGATTGTGTTTAGCATAACATTAATGGCTAATGAGGCTCCTGGTCGCCGGCCAAGTAGCCAGAGTGAGGAGAAGTTCACTCTCGGCGCCTGGGTTCAATGTCTACCTCCATGGATTCCATCGAACGGACCGCGAGCACTAATTGTTGTCTCGCAACCGAAAACCGCAATTGGTGCAGACAGCTTGGGCATTAATTATCCAATCCGTGCACATACCACGAACTCCAACCTGAATTTTCACTTTCGTTTCCCCGATCCATCCATCCATCCATCCATCCACCGCTGGCCTCACCTCGTGATGCGATGCGATGCGTTGTGATGTGATGTGATTTGTCGTGCGTTGAATTGATTTGAGCAACAGTCGCATTACGACATTCTCGCCGCCTGCTCACGAGGTTCGATTCATGTCATGCCGTTTCGTCCACAGCGAGCACCACACCATCCATGTGCCGTACAAGGTCCACACGATCCACCACCACCACGTGCAGAAGGTTCCCGTGGTGAAGCACGTCGAGGTCATCAAGGAGGTGCCCGTGATCAAGGAGGTCCATGTGCCCGTCTACAAGGAGGTCCACGTGCCGGTCCATGTGCACCACGAGGACCACCACGACCATCACGACTACCACAAGGGCTGGTCATCGTCGTCGTCCGGCTGGTACTGATCGCTGTCTCGACCCAGGAAGTGACACCAATTGCTGTTGCCACTCGCAACGAGTGTTTGTAAATACTCTCATCTATTTAAGCTCAACCACACCGACCCTCCACCGCCCCTCCATAACTTTTAGTTGTCTTTCGTTTTACAAACCAACTTCACTGCATGACTTTCGCAAAAGACTCTCATGTAAATAAATTGTAAATTATAACACCGTTGAATGTTTCTCTGGGGGACTCCTTGGGCAACTACAAGGGATTAGGAGCAGGTTCCTCAACAGATCCCTCTTGAACCTGATCAATCAGGCCATTTCCCACACGTCTTCTAAGGTCCTTGCGCAGTGCCGCGACGGCTCTTGGCATTCTTATTACAAAACCCGCTCGAAACTGGAAAAACGTGTTCAAACACTGTTCGCTGCTCCCATTGAGCGTGATTCAGACGTGATCCGCCTCCAAAGGCGACCCGACGCCAATTACGTCGGCGGTTCTTTGAGCGTGGACTTGACCTTGGCGACCGCGTAAACTACTTTCGAAACCTTCGCAGCCGTCGTCGTCGTCGAGTTCCGCCTGCCGCGGAGTCGACACAACAAGTGCCGCCCGATCTTGGAATTCGCTCTACTTTGGACATGGAGTCCTCGCCCGGCACCCCCTGGCTAAAGGAAACAGATTGGGTTTTCTGAAATAACAATATTTTTATTTCGCCAACAACAATCAGGGGGCTTCTTCAGGGAGCGGAGTTGGAATTTGAGCGTAAATGCTGAGAACTTCTAGGAGGTGGGTGGAGCGGGTCGGGTGAGACAGAAACAGGGGTAGACAGAGAGAGGGTGGTGGACAGCTCGTTCTGATGCCGACAGCAGCACTCGCGTCGCGTCTAGTGGCAGTAGGGGAAGTTGGGGCACTCGTGGGCAGAGACGCCGGCGGGGTAGAGGCGCTCGGTCCAGCCGGGCAGCGGGGGAGCGGCCGCGTGTCCGGCGTGTCCTCCGTTCACGTCGCAGAAGGGGTAGTTGGGGCAGGTGTGGGGGTTCACGCCGGCGGGGAACTTGTCGCCCCCAGCGGCCGGGGCCGCGTTCCAGGCCGGGGCGGGCTGCCACGACGGCGCCGGGGCGTTCCACTGGGGCTGGGGCGCGTTCCAGGACGGCTGCTGGTTCCACGAGGGCTGCGGGGCGCCCCAGTGGGCCTGCGGGTTGTGCAGCCTCGCGTTATCGCAGATGGGGAAGTTGGGGCAGTCCTGCGGGTTCACGCCGGCCGGGTACTGGGCCGCGGGCTGGTGCTGGGGCGCGGCTGCGGCCAGCGAGAGGAGCGAAACGAGCACCTGCGGGAGAAGGCGTTAGTGGCGTTGGGCGGACGTGCGCGGACCTGCGATCACTCACCAACTTGAACATCTTGTGGGTAATCCTTGAGGCGAGGAGGCGAGAAGGCGGAGGACGACGGTGGTGTTGTGAGCTGGGGTGCTGCCTGGACTTCCAATTGGACTATAAAGCCGAGTTTACACTTCCAATTAGGCTTTCAGAATCGAACTGTTGCCTTGTCCAGATCGGGTTGACACTTATATACCCTCCATAGAATAGCGGTCGGCGTTGGGCGAGACCCGCTCGACTCAGTTCTGCCCGTGCTCTCGTTCTGCAGTTCTGTTGTTGTTGTTGTTGTTGGCTCACTCCTCCCAGTCCGTGGTTGTCCCATTGGTCCACGAGACGGAGTTGTAAGTATGTGGTCGGCATTGTTGTTGCTTCGCTGACTGATCGAATACTTAGCATGATTACTGCAACAGATCATTTCTTGTTACCGCCGCACCGACGGCGAGACAGACGATCGGACAATAGTCAAACTGGCAAACAGACAGACGGCGCGACAGACAGACAGACAGACATGCATTGGCAATGGATTGAACGTTCATTCATGCGGTCGCGAGCTGCGACCAGGGGCGAAGCCGAGCGCTCGACTCGGAAATACTTAAAGCGGTCGCTGGATTCCTGAAACAGGCTCAGGCGGAGATCAAAGAAACGTTTTATTTATGAGCCATTACAGAGATTATCGGACCCGGCTGGGGAGAAATAAAGCAACACGTCGAAAGTGTTGGCTTTTATTTATGGTGTCCAACTAGACGTGTACGATATACGGGGAGAGCAAATAAAACAGACAATTTTATCCGTTTTACGGACCTGGTGTTCTGATATAGTGCCATAATCCCGACATTAACTTATCTGGGCAATATTCCAGTCGTTACGAAGATCTTCATAGCAATTACAAAATTAGCACTATTCCCCCACTCGACTACCGAGGCCCAGCACCGGCCGTTGGATCTGAAATGCAGTTCGTATGACCGTAAATTGTTTCGTCGCGCATTGTTGTCTCACCCATACATGCAGCCCATGGAGTGTGAGCGTACGGAGATCTGGTAACCTCACCTCTTTTTGCGACTTGCGAAACTGAGTGTTTACCGGAAGATAGATATCTGTGCGGCCTGTGGCTGGGTTCCCACTCGAACTTGCACCAGTTCTTACTTTCCGAGCACACATATCGACAGACAGACAGACAGACAGCCATACATATCGCATGTATCTGACACTGTCCTTCTTGCGATAGTTTCTTGTTGTCTTTGAACACTTCACCTCTAATATATTTAAATTATTTCTTACATTGAAAAGAAAGAACATTTCAAAAAAGTAGAATTAATCGAAATTAAATTGTTTTCAATTAGCATTTGTTGATTAATGTGTTTCTAAATCTCAGGTGTATTAATTAAATAGTGTCCTTCGTCGGACCGGGTGACTCTGAATCGGCGCAGTGTATTAATGACCCCCGATCCAACCCACTGGCGCATATTTTAATAACTAGCTGCGATTAGTCACGCTCACAGACACGCGTCCTCACACATGCACACATTAACGGTAGTTCAAGCGGGCCACGGCGCGTGGCCCCAGTCGCCTCTAGAACGGCTCCACGGAGCTGCGGTGTCGCCGGGTCGGTTGCACGACCTGCGTCCCGCCCCCCCCGCTGCCCGTCCAGCGATCGATCGATCGATCGATTCTCGCTAAGTGCATTCGAATTTCCATCTGTGGTCAAGTCGTGTTCGTAGGCGTCTGTCGAGCGTTCGGCAGGAATGTCGAGGCGCGGTGGGGCCGAGATCCGACGGCGCTCTCCCATTGTGCTCTAGATGACCGTGCGCGCTTGGCGGTGGCAGTGGACAGCCCGCAGTCAAACACCGTAGGTGGCGTCATTCCCCGGTCAGGTTTCGGCTCGCGCCATTCGGCCGGTGGTCGCCGAGCGGCCAGATAAGCTCTTGCTTCTGCTCCCATCTGGTCTCGTTAGCCTTGATCACCCGTCCGGAAAAGTGTCGGGATCGCAATTCTCTCGTAAGTGATTTTTGCGGTTAGGGTGGCGTGCCACGTTCCTCCGCAGGCCAATTGGGCCGTGATTTGCAGCACCTCTGGCCAAAGACATGGAAATCCATTGGACCTGCTAAATACGCGCCTAAGCTGAGCGTGCAAAATTATTAATGAATTATTTCCACACTGCGATATCCTGGCATTACCAAAACGAATCGAGGCGAATCTAATCGGATTTTCAGCAATTTTTCTCAATCAACTTCGCAAAATATGGGATTCAAATTGTTTACTTCATTTTTTATTTCGCTATCAAGGCGAAAATAAATTACATCATAAATATTCATTACTTCAAGAAAATATCATAGCTTGGAGCTAACTTATTAAGGGTGTTGCTAAGACTTCATGTTAGAATCAGGCATTAACAAATTCTCGTAACAAGAGCCAAATTAAAAGTTAAATGAAAATAATTTATAAATAATTAACAAAACAAGCATGGTGTAAATTCATAATCCACAGAGCTACATTTCCTTCTTATGTCCATCATTGGGTTTCGAGTCTTCAGCAATGTTGCTATCAACGTTCTCCTTCTCGTTCTGTTGGTTCTCCTCCTCATCATCAGCGTAATCATCGGGTTTTGCAGCATCCTCCGTTGTATTGGTCGTCTCCGGTGAGCTGGCTTCAGTCATGTGTATGTGTGGCACTTTGTGTTGAACATTCTCCTTATCTGAAAGCAATGAGTCATCGAAACTTGCACACAGCAGACGAGTTCAGTTCAATTGCGCTTACCGGAGTCTTCATCATCGGATGACGATGAAGATGAAGCAGAGCTGTCGCGAGCAGGTTTTCTCCTCGGAGTCCCGGCTATTTGGAGGGGCGGGGCAACTGGGCGAGCTTTCCTCGACGGATTCAGCGCACTGCAGAATGCACAGCGGAAAGTGGCAAAGTCAAACTCCTCTTTCAGAGCCATGCCTGCAAAATCAGAGTTCGAAATCAGATCTCATCATCTTGGGAATGCGCTGACACGTTACCATTGTGCGCAAAGCATTCCTTGCAGATCATTGCGAAGCGATCCTGCGGCCCGTCGCCGATCAGCACGTCGACGATGCGCTCGAACACTCCCTTGTCGTTCTGATTGACGATGGGGAATGGCGTGCGTCGCCGCAGCTCCTGGCCACTGCGTATCTGTGGCGAGGAGACCAGTTGGCTGGACATGGTGCTGCTGCTTAGGCCTCCAGAGCTGCTGGGCAACTGTGTCTGTCGTGGCGTCGCGGCGAGCGACGTGTTGAGCGTGCGCATGGACGAGTTCAGTTGGTTGCTGGCGTTCGTCGTCAGAGCACGGGTCGCGATGTTGGGCCGCGCTGGAGTGGCGCTCGGCACCTTCGGGGTCATCGCTGTGCAAAGAGTATTCAATTATGTATATGTGTTTCTAAATGGCGTAATTATTCTCACCAATCATCGACTTGGTGCTCTTATCGCCGAACCTGGCCAGAAGACTTACGGCCACCTGAAAGGCAATAGTCGGTATCTTAACTATTCCAATGGGCAATAAAAGCAATATCGTAAACTACTAGACCGTAAACCGGGCAACCAGTTTGTGCTGCTTGCACTCGCTGGCGCGCACACAGTGAGCCAACGCTCCTCTGTGCGAATTGGTAGCGCGCGTCATCCGACATGACGCGGCTTAATGCAGCGTCGAGCCCGGCTCTTATCAGCACCATGCGAGCAGCACAAGTGGCGCCTGCATACCTTGTAGGTCTCCTTGTCCATGACCTGTTCCAAGATCTTCTTCTTCTCCGCACGCAGGTCTTTTAGCTTCGACGAGTTCTTGTTCAGCTTCCGCTGGAAGTACCACGTAAACAGCATGCGCAGAAGGATTATTCTAAGGAGCACAAAGAAAAGGAGAGGTGAGTGAAGGACTAAGGGAGCCGCAAATCCTCCAGTCGGGGACGGAAACTCACACAAACGGGAAGAGGAAGAGCGGCACCGAGTAGATGATGCGCTCCTTCCATGTCGGCGGGAAATAGACGAAGTAGAAGACCAGGAAGGCCACCACGTAGACGCCGATCGAGATGGCCAGGAAGTTGCCAACGAAGCGCTTCTTCTGCTCCTGCGTGTTGAACGAGTAGTTCTCGATTTGCTGAATGCGCTCCTCCAGAGTCTCGAGCACCTCGGCTGTGGTCTTCTCCTTCTAAAAATAGAAATCGCAAAATAGATCGACGTCGACCGTCACGGCCACGGAGCGACGACGGCGGCGCCGACGGGGACGGCGGCAGAAGCGGAGCGTTGAATAACAATTGGATCGAAATGGAATATTCAAAGAGCTAGCTTACCCTGAACTTTGCCAACACTATCCCCATTTTCCCAACGCCTGCTAGTGTTCAGTATTTATTTCTGGGGTCGCGCCGGTGCTCCTCGCCGTGGAAATTTCAAAATAATGCTTCTTGTCCCTCGGCCGCCTCGTTCAAGCACATATTTCGTGTGGTCACGAATGCAATTGTACCTCTCTCTCCTTCGCCGATGAGCGAGCAGCGATGACTTCAGCTTGGAATTCTATTCGAAAATATTTTGAAGCAAAACTTGTATGCGTTGCAACCAACAGCAGCAACAAAAACAACAAGAATGTCCAAAAACGAGCGCTGCCGCTGAAAACGAATACAAGCAACCAGGGTTCGGACCTTGCCAAACGGAAATCGTAGTGACTACTGCAGAAAATCGTAGCAAAAGCCAACTTTATACAATTTCTATAAAACGTATGCTTTCGATTGAAATTTTGGGGAACTTCATTCAAACATACAAAATTAGGAATTTATTTCTGATGCAAAACACAAAATTTTTTATTCAAAACGATTTCAAAAAATCGTAGCAAATCCGAGTTTGAGCGGAATGAGTACAATTTGTTAAAAATCGTAGCAAAGTCCGAACACTGCAAGCAACACGTTCAGCGTCGACCGGCAGATACTACGGGGTGTGTTCAGCGAGGTTTTCGCACAAGTAAATTATGAGAGCTGTTGGGCGGTGGGAAGAGGAACTGAGAAAAAGACGCGTTCGTAATTGCGAGTAAGCCGAAACAATTCAATTTCATTTTTGAACTCTCTCAAATACGTTTTTATTATTGCAAATGATATTTTTATAGAAATATATTTCCTTATTATGTATTGCATTGATTCAAACTAAATAATAAAATCCTTATTCATTCGATCTTAAACTCTACATGATCTTTACAATGATTTGTCTCCAAAATATTACCGAAATACGAAATATAGTCTGGAGGAATTTGCCAGCCAAGTGATTATAGGTCATGTAACGAGAACATTGACCACAGCCACAGCAATAATAAGACCTATTAAAAATATTCCCAAGTGGCTGCCGCGGTTTGGTCTCCTCCCCTGCCTGCCCTGGCCATCACTCGTCGTATCAGTGCGATTCTCACTCTGTTGGTAAACAAGCGCTCCCTTGTCCTTATCAGCAGCTGTCCGCGCGAAGGTGCCTCGCGGCTGTCTGTCCCGACACTTACATGACATGCATTCGTCAAAAGTGACCGCGACCCAACCGCCGAACAGGGTGGGGGGAGTCTTCAGTGGGGCAATGTTTGTAAACCACGATCCACGGGAAACGTTGGACGCTCTCGATCGCTCTCACACCCTGTGAAGTGCGCGAGATAAACTTTATGGGCGCATAAATAAATTCGAGTCTACGCGAGTCGAGTGCGAGACACCGGAGCCTCCGTCGCCACCTCCGTCGACTCGCCACTCAGTCGTAGGCTGCATCCAAGCGCGAGCTGTTGGTTGTTTCTGCGGAGAAGGTGAACTTGTTTGGAGACCGATTGCGACCTGGAAGTGGAGGAATCATGACGACCTGGGAGCCTCTGGACACCGCGAAGCTGCTCTTCGAGGAGAAGCCCCTGTTCGTGCCCGCTCTGGAGGAGATCAAACACGGTAATCCACGCAGTCGAAGTCCAAGTTTGCAGATTCGGGTTGCTCGAATTCCTCGGATTGACCGAAAGAGTTGACATTTCGTAAATGCCCAGAGAGCGCTCTCCACCGCCGTGGGCGAGCTTTCGCTCCGGAAAGCTCACCTGTAGATGGCGAGATTAGGCGTCGATAGCTTTCACAGTGGCGTGCTAACCTAGTGTCTCTGCTCTCTCCCACAGTCGTGGGCGCCGCATTGGCTGCGAACTTCGCCAGCGCCCAAGTGGACATCGTGGACTGCCCCGACCTGACGCAGCCCACCTTCGGCCTGAAGGACGCAGGTGAGCAAAGAAGCCCCCGAAGTGACCTCGCCTCACCGCCGCTTCCTCGCAGGTCTCGCCGGGTCCCCGCTGCTGCTGGAGATCGGCGGGCCGCCGTACCTGCTGCCGTCGGTGCAGCGCTCCAAGCTGTACAACATCAAGGAGATCGCGCGGCGGTGCCTGGCCCAGGGCAAGATCCTGGCCATCGGCGCTGGGGCCGGACCCTTCCCTCTGCGCGGCTCGAACTGCGAGGGCATCTACAACGTGGCCGTCGCGGAGGACGGGACGCTGGCGAACGGCAGCTACACGGCCAAGGTGCACGGGCCGCAGGAGGAGTGCGTCCTGGAGCGCGTGCCCGAGGCGGAGGAGCGGGCCGCGCTGCTGGTCAACCTGTTCGTGTGCCGCGGGGAGCCGGGGCCGGTGCTGCGCGTCCGCTGCCGGCAGCGCAGGGGGGAGCTCAATTTCATCGAGTGCATCCGCAAGGGTCTGGAGACCAGGTACAAGGACCAATGTGTCGGTAGGTCGATCGACGCTCGAGCTCCTCTCAGCCTCATCTTCATCTCCTGTCTCCCTAGGCATGGGCGGCATTTTCCTAGTGAAGCAGGGCAAGGTGCACCAGCACGTGATGCGTGACTTCAGCCAGGCGCCGATCCACACGGAGGAGCAGCTCAACTCGTGGCTCAAGTTCTACGAGATGCCCGCCCAGCTGAACGCCGTGGGCACCCTGATCACCCACGAGAACGTGAGTCGTCGACAGCCCTCTGTCTTTTGGCCCTAACTGTGGCTTCCTTGCAGGACCTCGACTTGCGACTGCAGCACTTCCACTCCTTCTCGGCCTCCAACTGGGGCGGCCACTACCACTACGACACGACGCCCGAGGAGGTCGAGTACGAGGCCTACCTGAACGTGGCCGAGCGGGTGGTGCGCGTGGACAAGCCCGTGGACACCCACAAGGTCGGACGCGACTGACGCGCTTCTCGACCCAATTGTTCTGATCCGATTTGTATTTTTATAAACCTCTATCTCAATCGAAACGATGTCTTTTCACTATCTCCCGTCACTTCTCGTCAACGATTATCTTCTCATACTAACGTGTGGGCAATTGATTCGAGGACAAGGAGTTGCTTCTTAGAGTCACCTTTTCTTTGAATAGGTTCTCACTTCTCAAATGGGTTCATAATGGGCAAGCGGCTTTTTTCCTCTCGAAGACAACTTTTCCGCTTACATCGACATTTATATCTGTGCCCACAAACAATAGCAGCCTAAGTCGACATAATTAGTATTTGTATTGTTTTTATAAATTAGCCCTAATTGAATTTTACCAAAACTTTTTTATAGTCAATAATACCCTACACACATATTTCAAAAAACACTTGTTTACATCGAATGGAGCGGATTTTACCCAAAATATCGATTATATCGAAACTGTGTTTCTCGCCTTAAGCTACTATTGAGTGTAGGCACAGATGTATTAACCAATAAAATAAGAATCGTGGTTATTTGGAAAGCCGTCGCCTCATCAGAGGTCTTCGAATTTCGTCCGTTCCGAAGCGAGCTGCTCGACTTGGCTTCGACTGAAAGCGACTTCCAGGCGCATGGCTCCAGCACTCTGGACCTGGAAACCTGGGTGTGGCCCGGCGCATGGCAGACATTTTCTCGCCTTCCAGCGTCCCCCTTCAACCACCTCCTAGCAACCAATCAGCGACGAGATGCCGATGAGAGCAGCAAACGTCGCCTCTCCAGACACACACACAGACGTCGTCGGGCGACTGAGTATTATTAACAGTCGTTAATGTATTCATCGCCGTCTCCATCGTGTACATAGAACAGATGTGGAGAGCGAGCGCGAGGGGGCGATGGGGTGAGCGAGCAAGAGAGCGACACTGGGGAGGAATGCGGAGAATTTTCAATTTATATTGCAGAAGCCATAACGTTCAAAGACACATCGTCAAAAGCATAATAATTGCCGTTCCACGGCTCCACCGCCGCCGCCATCGTTGCTGCTCTGCTGGCGTCTCTGCCGCGACAAAGCGGCATCGCTGATAAATGGAACAAGTGTACTAAAAATTAATAATTGAGTTATTTAGCAGCAGCGAGGCGGGTTCGGCGGAGTCGGTTATGGTGCCATCATGATGCTAGTTGGAGGAACCTCACCGTCCCCTTCCGGCCATGCACATATGCGTCGCCGAGCGCTGCCTCCGCACGGACATCATCTGCATATCTGCATAAATTACTTTTCATACACTTTTTTCTCCTCGCCTTGGTGTTCTTCAATTTGACTTCTTAAAGGTTCTCCGAGAACGAGAAGTCACGTGTTTGTGAAAATCGATGCTGGAGAGAGAACTCCTGTCCATTGAGAATATCCGATAGAATTGTCTCTTCTCGGTTTCCTCTCCTCGCCTCACGAGCCTTTAAATGAAACCCTTGGACACATTTTCTACCATTGCTCGTCATTGACTTTCCTTCTTACACTTTTAGAGGTGAAAGCCTAAATATTTATTAGTGGAATAGAATACTTTGTCTCCTTCTGTATTCCTCTTTTTTCAACATGAAGTGTTTATGGGCCTCTGGTTGTGAAGTGTTCTTCGTTCCAATCAAATTACTTGGACTTTTAAAATGTATCCTAGTCAAACGTTTGGCTCATGGGGTAAACAGCCAAAATATTTACCCAAATGGAAAAATATGTAAATACTGAATTATACATATATTTTGCTTCCTTAATTCCTCAATTTGTGACGACCTGTATTTTTTAAAAATTTTCATAATTTGGGAAAATTGTGAGGAAAATCTTTAATCGTCCATAACCGTTATTTCGAGAATTCGTGATTCTACAATCCAAGTCTATTTACGAAATCACGATTTCCTGAAGTATGCTTGAAAATGGTGTAGATTCAGATCCCCTCCTTCTAAGTCTTGAAATAACTTATACATTTAGAGACCCCTGTTGCGATGTGAGCCCAACTTTTAATCCTACTATATTTTAAGTTATTTTGTTACTCCAGGTTTCAATCAGTTCATTTGTATAACCGTCGATCGTATTGTTCTAAAAAATTCAAAGCACTCATGTAAATATGCGGAGGATTCTTCCCTCTGCTTCTACTTGGAAGAACCTCATCCCGTGGAGTGCGTGAAACCTCAGGGCAATTAATTGATCGACGCCACAGCAATAAATCGCCCCTGTCAAGCCGGCCGATGCCGCGTTCTAAATTAGGGATGAGGACAAACGACGCCCCGACCCGATGGTTCGATGGTTCCCCCAGATGTCAGCGCGCATCAAGGGAAGTTGTGTGAAATCCAATAAAAGCACAAACAATGGCAACAATAACAATCACATCACACAACGACACCTATTGTAGGACGGCAACAACAATGGCAACAAAACAACACCAATTACACGACCAGCTCTGTTTGGTTCCACATAATTGAGCGATATCCGACGTCCGGGGTGACATCGTCACCGGGATGGGTCGACATCATCGTGCGAGGGAGTTCATGGCCCGGAATCACTAATTGCAGCCACATCTCGTGGAGGACAATGGCGAGAGCAAGTGGTGGACGAGGAGTCGAGGGTGACTCCCACACCGGGCCCGAGGCGGGGAGGGAGGGAAGCGGTGCTAAAAGCGCAAATTGATTGCTCTGCGGTTTTAATCGATGCGCATTTATTTCGAATCACGCACAATAATTCCGATGAATGAGACTCCCGTCTGGACCGGATCGTCGCAGATGGGGCGAGGGGGTGTTAGCCGGAGTTAATTGCTTCAAAGGATTGCGGCGACATCTGCGCCCGATTGACTCTGGCTAATTGCCGATCGAAGCGATTTAGCTAATTCGGCGGGAGAGCTCTCGCTCTCTCTTCCTCTCGGCATAGCATGGTTTTCTCTCCGTGTAGCGCGGTCGAGGATCGGTTGGGTTGCGGGTTGCGCAAAGTTGCGTGATTGTGTCCTTTGTGTGCGCGACGTCGCTCGCTGGGTGCGAGTACCTGGAGGCGTAACTCCTTTGTTGCGTGAGAGCCGTAAAAACCAAGGACCTTCCTTCCTTCCTTACGCAAGGGTCCGTTTTTTACAGCCGCGTCTCGCTGTTGTCTTCAACGGGTTGCTAACTACGCTCTCCCTCGCATTCTGCGACTTTTTAAGGGGTTTACGGCGACCCATGATGAGCCATATAACCCATTATATAACCCAGGGTAGGGTTGCATCATCGCCGCCTCGCGGTCGTCGCCAGCCTCGGCCGCTTACCTGGCCGGAGGCACAACAATTGGCTTCCAGCGAAAACGGCGAAGGGCTTGCGTAAACGGATTGGCAAGAGGTGAGATCAGCCAAGGGATTGCGTGGAAAAGAGTTCTGCGAACCGGAGGTCCCTCGATTTTCGCGTAAAAAACGGAAAAGTGCTGACGAGTTATGAAATTTTACGCAAGTCGTCGTAAACGCAGGAAAACTGCGACTAGGAATTCGGACGAAGGCTAGCGCGAATGTCCCGCGGACAAAGGCTTGAGGGACGGCGGGGAATTCGCTAAAAAGCGCAGTAAAAGGCTGATGGAATTATGGCCGTTTCACCGGGAGACAGAGAGCCGCGCAGACTCCGAGGCCGGCGCACAAAGGGCCAAATTGACTCCGGCGATGACTTTATGCCGGCTTCCCCGGAACCATTAACGGCCTCGCACTCGCTTTACGACGTCTCCCTCCAGGAACTGCGGCAGCGACTCCCGCCGATCGCGATGTTGACTTCTCGACTTCTCACTCCTCGTCGCTCCGGACCCCGCCCACTCGGCTCGAACCTAGCGGACGGGGGAGGAGCAGTGTTCGTTGTTTGTCGATTTGCCGTCCTAGAATTCAACCCTTCATCTACGCCTCCTCCCGGCTGGCCCGGCCCGACCCGTCCGTCCGTCCTCCCCTGGTAATTGCCTGTGACGCTTGCGATTTCACTATTTGCGAAGATTAGCAGGAATTTGTTCGCAACGCTCTCCTCCAGGACGAGATCAGATCGGATCGCGTCGGATCTGCTCTCAAAACAAACAAACAAACAAACAAATATCTCGGCAAAACAATCGCCGCCGCGTGTTGTCTGCAATTAAGGCAGCTCGGAGTTGACTTCTCCTCGAGATTATCCCGGTAATCGGAGATAATCCCATTCGAGCTCGAGCAGATCTCGCCGGTTTCGGCCGAATCGCGCGCTCCTCGTCCTGACAACAGAGCGCACCCCTTTCCCCGGTCCGATCCGCGCGATTCGATGCGATTCGCTGCGATTCGATCCGATCTGATTTGCTCTGATTTGCTCTGATCTCGCCTGATCCCCGGGCTCTGCGTTGACTCTGCCTTAAGCCTTTCGTTTGGAGATCAACCAGATCGGCCGCTGGCCAGCTCGGACGAAGCCAGCCGAAGACACCGAAAGGATTAAGGATCATAACGCCTGCCTTTCGACGGCACGACCTGCCTCCGCACGCCTCCGACTACTCCTTTCCTGCCTCGGTCAGGTCTCGGCCGGCCCGCTGGTAATGGGTTCGCAGGCGAGGCCCCGCCCTCCGTCCGTAAGCCGTTTATGCGAGGAAATTAAAGCAACATTTGCCCGGTTGGTATGCAAAGGGGTAGGTGAAAGGATGGCGGGAGCGAGAGCTGGCACAGGAGTCGCAGGAGAGCGAGCGAGAGGCCGAGGAAATTTGCAATAAACGCATGATAGGGTTGCTAATTCCCGGCTACTTGTAGCCCATTCTCGGCATTGTCCACGACGGATTTGGTATACGGTGCGGTGTCGCAGAGAAAGGCCTGCGGACAAAGGCGAGGTCGTCTCGAGGCCCGATGGGCAGATCAGGTTGGTTGGTGGACCCGACATTAGGAGCGACGAGGGAGATAATTGATTGGAAATTGTATCAATTATGCCGTTCCCAGAATGGACCACATCGTTAAAAGGATTTGTCTCCGCACACGGACAAAGGTCCGTGCACCTCGCTGAGGCGCAGCCCGCAGACGGATGTGGAGTCGTCCTCTCTGCCTACGGCCCTCTCCTTGCGGCCCAGAAATAGACATCAAATAGGCGGCTTCCTTGGACCCGGTCTGATGCCCCGAAAACACACCAGCAAACACAACGCCAGCCACTTCCGTAGCGCCACTAGAGGCGAGGCATCGCCACCGCCAACGCCCGGCATCGGATGGCACTTAAGTGCTTCAGATGGTCGGCGAGCTGCCCCCGCTCCTCCGCTTCGGAAGCTACTTAAAAAACAATTAGCATCCGATGCATCGAAGCCAAAGACGAGACGACGAGGGAGGCAGGAGGAGGAGGGCGGCCGAGCCCGAGACTTTGGTGGCTCTAATGAAGCTGTTAAGTGACTCAATTTATGTCATCGCTCGCTTTGATGGCACCGTCCGCGGCGTCACATGTAAATGGCTTCGTTTCCACCGCACCCCCTCCACTCCCCTAGACAAGTCGGAGAGGGATGCGCCGCAATTAGGGGTCGCGGACGACGTCTCCTCAAGTGTCCTCGTCCTGGCCGCGGTGGGAGTAGTTGTTGTTGACAGCATTTAGTTCCGGATCTAATTAACCACTTGGAGGACGGAGACGTCGACGACGACACTCTGGAGAGGAGCTCAAGAGGCTTCCCATCGGAGGCCCGGCGGAGTCTCCTCGAGGCCGATGATTGATCGCAAACAGCTAAACCGCAATCAGCTTCCGCCAAAGGACACTCGTCCCCTCGCTTCACGATCGTAGACAGGACAGAGGAGCGAGCGCGATGGACAGTGCAGTGAGCGGGACGCACGCATTGCGCATTATTCCGCATTTGCATCGCATCGGAGGCCAGCATTTGCATCCTATAAAAAGCAAGCAAGCGTTTAGTAGTTTACGACCGCCTCGTAAATCCGCGCTCTATTCCCGGTACAGCCACCTCCGCCTTCGATTCGACGCGATTCGGTACCAGGCTGGATGCGTTCGCGGTCCACCGATTCTCAACGGGTGCCGGGTGCGAAGTGAGCGAGCGAGAGGGCGACAGGCCTCAATGGCCAGGCTGGCCGGGACGCGAAATGCGAGATTCCCAAATTCATGCGTAAAAAACAGGCAGACGAGTTTCTAATGAACATGCATCGACACCAACAACAACTGCTGGACCAAGGTGCGGCGAGAATGGGCAGAAAGACAGAGCGAGAAGGAGAAGCGACCAATATATGGCCACAATAAAAGTAGAAGGTCAATGGGCGCGTATTAGGGAAATTAATGCGTTTTGATTGCTGGAATTTCGCCGGCTCGCCTTTGCCTTCCTCGCCCCGTCCCCGACAGCCGCGCTGTCCGCCGTGGACTGCTCCGAAAGTAGTTAATTGGTTTACTGCTCCATTTACACGAATTAATTCCCGATCTCGGCGTGTCGACCCGATCCCGGTGTCGATTGAGGGCGGCCGATGAAAGGGGTTTCGGGAACCTACCGAATCCTTCCGTGTAAATCTGCATTCGCCAAATTCGTCGCAACCGGGTGACGACGGCAGCATCAATCGGGCTCCGGGTTTGTCACGGCCTTGTGATGCAACCCTTTGAGTCTCCTCCTGGTGCCGACGGTAATCGAAACACCGTGACACTGGAGATTCGATTTTAGCGGCTTCTCTTTGTGGGACGTGTCCGAGATGACATGGTTTCCCGCGAGGCCATGGATCCTTCGAGGCCGGCCGTTCCTGTATACAGTCTCTGTATAGATGAGGTGTGAATTTTCATTTATGGAGACATCACGATCCTGACTCAAGAAAGATTCAGGAACATCTACAACAACCCACTTAATAGTTTTCTACAACTAAAGCGCACTGTATCAATATCTCTATTTGTACTTTGTGGAACTTTCGTCGCAAATTATTACGAATCCTGTAAATCAATTATGGGGACTTTGGACTTATGTCTGATATTGAAATTTTTGAGGAGAGCGAAGTAAAACATGTATAAGTTAAAATTTTGTATGATAGCAAAATATATCAGATATTTTGATATTTTCAAAATATTGTTAAATATTAAATTTTAATATTAAATGTCTCGACTTCGTTTATTTTGTCAAAAGTCTACAGATGGGTCTGGTATTCGACTCAGTAGATGTCATTCATCAAGGAATCTCCTGATTTTGCTGAGAACGTATTTGAACTTTAATGTGAACAAAAAGGGCGTGGCTTGGAATTTCTAATATGTTCTCGCGTTTACTTATAACGATCGAAATAAAAACAAAATATTTTGTATGCAATATTTTTATATATTAATATGTTCTAGTGAGAAATGAATTGGCTCTCTCCTGAAACTATGTTGAGATGATTGCTTTTGCCATCCCTATTAAAAAATTGCCGTTCTTTGGCGGAATCGCCCGATCTATTGACTTCGCAGATCTGAATTAAAGGCAGTTTTTTAGGGCGTTTTTAGGGATCAAGGATAGAGTCTGTCGATTTGTGGTGCTCAAACATTCTCCATTGTGCATGGTTGGAACTTTCCCTGGAAAAAAATCATGGGATTATTATGTTAGTTTTCCAAAAACAGATTCGAACAGAGGAGATCATGTGACCGGAGATGCAGGCGCGGACATCTTGCTGACATCCATCCTTAATGCGCTATAAAAGGACGAGGGCGAGGACAATGGATTTCCGACGACTGCGGCCGAGAGCGACTCCGAGTGACTTTTTTAAGGAGATCTGGGAGAACTGGGCTTATTTTTTAACTTGCACACAGAGTCAATTCCTTTATTGCCGCAATTGATCATCGCCCGCAAGGTCAATCGTCTTCCTCCGCCGCGGTTCCTTCTGCACGAATTCCGCGAAGCGCGGCCGAAACGAAACTAGATAACTAGAACTGTAATTCCAAGGCAGTTTTTTCCTCCGCTTCCCTCGCCGCCCTTTGTATAAAAAACGGAAAGGAATAATCGTTTCCGTTTGTGAGTCGAAACAGCACCCATAAACGGGCTCCAGGTACCGCGGAGGCGAAGGCGAAGACGGGCCTAGGCGAGGGTTGTAAAAAATCACTCGGAGGGATGGCCGGACAAGGTTCTAAAAAATACACAAAACTGATTTCATTTTTTAGAAATGGTGCGCGCAATGAAACCTCAAAGACAATGGACGCCGAGGAGATGTCGTCCCGACTCGCCGACGGCTTTATGGCGGACAATTAGCGCTCCGGGTGACGAGGGCAGCGAGGGTGAGCGAGTCGGTGGGACTGAGCGTGCGAGAGAGAGAGAGAGAGAGAGAGAGAGAGAGAGCGGGTGCGAGTAAAAAGTGCTCGGGAATCTTCTGCGTTTTACAACGCGCCGTAAACCTTGGTTTCGAAGCTAAAAAAGGTCACACGGCCGGCCAACTAGAATCCCCAGGCTCGGACCTCGCGACTTTGACTCCGACTTCGATGCCAACTCCGGCACCGATTCCGACCCCGACCAGCAAGTCAAACCGCAATAAAAATCGAATGTTCGCGCGTCTCGATTTCGCGAGGGTCGGCGGCCAGGACGAGGACAATGCATTTTTTACGCGCAGGGCCAAAGGTCTCCTCGGCATCCTCAAGGTGGCCGCTCGACAAATTGAGCTGGCAGCAGCGCGGAGGTCGCGGCGACCACTGCAGACAATGATGACTATACATAGATAATTCACTCCTGGACGAGCCGGGCGAGCACATGGCCCATCCCGCCAGGCCATGTACCGGCGAAACGGACATGCGCGGCTCTTCCTCTTCTTCGCTCCTATGTACTGCTCCGCCGGAGCGCGTTGTTTTTATCAATCAACGCCTCACCGCACCAGTGATTGCGGCAATCATTTTATTTTCATTAAGGCTGCTCCGGCGCTCGCCTCCTGGGCCGCCGTTTGTGGAGCAGCAGCCGCTCATTAATCAGCCCGCCGTCTACTGCCCTCCACCTCCCTGCCTCCCTCCCTCAGTCCTCTGCACCGTTTATTGGCATCGAATTTATTGCTTCGATTTATCACAATATTTGGACCGTTTTATTAGCGACTCTCCGGCCCTCCCACCCCTCGGCGGACGGATGTGTTCCGATCGAATTATGCCAATTACACGACCCCCGCCCTCGGTCGCTTATCGGCGGGGCGGTCGGGTGTCCGGCGCATTCAAATGCGATCGGATTTGTTGCGGCGACAGGCGATGCACTGCCGTGTCCAATCACGCAACAACAACAGCTCAGCATCGTTCCAACCCTCGCAGCAGCCGAACGGGTGCGGCGTATGGAAATTATTAACATGCAGAACATCGTTCGATTACATCATCGCAGGCCCTGGGGTGGCCCTGGTGGCCTGCGCAGGACTCTCCGGCCCTCTCTGGCTCTCACGGCCATTGTCCTGATGGGGACGCGATTATCGGCCGTTTGCATCTGACCCTCGCTCGATCGGAGCGAAATTTTCGCCCATCGATGTCCCATTACGATTACGTTAGCGTCAACAGTTACGCTTACGCACGCGATGACGTAATTTCCGTTACGCTGCCCGCGCTATCGGGTCGATTAGGGGTTCGCTTCCGACGGCGCTGAGAACCGGAGCGACATGAGCTCCAGCGATTCCCAGGAAGGAAGAGAGTCCGAAGGAGGAGGCCTCGGATCCGACTTTCACTCACGCCCTTCTGAAGTAACAGCCATTGCTGAGACAGTCGCGGGGTGGGGCAATAAAATAGAAACTCGGCTCGAAAACGAGGCTCAAACGCGGGAATAATTCAAAGTTCGAAATGTGTGTAAAAATCCGTTTATGCCATCGTTAAAAGGCCGTCGATCGGAGTCGGAGACAAGCCTCGCCATTCATCCGACGACCCCAATACTCCGGGCCCTGTCCCCCGTGGCTCCGCTCGGCGGTTACGCCCCATAAACACAGGCATTCATTTGTGTAATCGAGTCGTTCCCACCTTCGGCTGCCGCTTCTGCCATCAGACCATAATCACTTTATTTCGATTGACTCTCGTCCCGGCCGAACGACGGCTCTGACGCAAAGGTCCGAGCCTGGGCCTGGGGCGATCCATCGGAGGCAGGGAGCGACCGCATCCATAAACCGAGGTGCTAATTCGCCATTAACGGAGATCACAATGGCATCGGCTAAAAAACGAATCCTTTTTTCTTCGCCGCATCTTCGCCCATGCCCATGCCATGCCCCAGGCTCCTGCTTCGCCTCGTCATCGTCTTCGCTGAATGAGTCGTTAGATTTCCACACATCATCTCGGGGCCATAAACCGTAATTCGTTGGAGCCGAGCCCAGGTGAGGGGCCGGCTCCACGCTGCGAAACCCAATCGCCGGACGGAGGCTCGGGTTCCCAGGCCGTCGACGAGCGATCGCGTCGATTGGCCCAATAAATGCCAGACGTAAGTGCGGAGACGACTTTACGACTTCTTCAGGGAAGAGCTCGGCGCAGCTGGGGCCGGCGAGGGCCACTCGAACCCTCTCCGGACGGGTGAATAGGACAGACACGGACTGCAGGAGGCAATTGGCAATTGCACATGATTTCCCAATAAACAAATGTTTGGACTGTTTCATCGCCCGAAATCCCCGATGATAAATCGCCCCGATGAACCTGCGAGCCCGGCCGGTAATCGCTGGTAATCCCGGCAATCCCTGCGCACATCTGACACACGCTGCCCAGCGCGGAGTGGGAGCGCGACGTCGCCCAATCTCATTCACACCTCCAGTGTTTAAATATTAATCGTCAAAACATTGCCGAACACGGCCCCCGACACCAGCCGAAGCAGAAGCCAATCCAATTCAATCCAGTCCAGGCCCGCATCCTGTTCCGGTTCCGCCAGCAATCTCGCCAGAGCCGACCCGAATCCTTCTCGATCCCGGGGGACTCGGGCCTCAGACCCTTGTCGCTATCTTTATTATTAAGTAATAAAAGTTAACACTTGTGCCACGGCGTTCATGGCCTCACAAGGGCGGGATGCCGCTCACCCTCCCGCCGTCCTCGTAAAAAATGAACAGACAATTTTTTATGATACTCAACTTGTCAAAACATATTTTTTGATTGAGCATACACACTCAATTAGGCCTCGGCTCGCAACACCGCGCCCGGCTTCAACCACCCGAGCCCTCTTCCCCACACCCCGTTCGCTCGCCCGGCCGCCAGATCCACCCTTGCTCTTCGCATCCTCGTCGCAGCGATGACTTACGTGGATGAGTCTGGGTCCCAATTCCAAGGGGTTGAGAGCGCGCTACAGGCTGCATTGTGGGCCACTGGCTCTGACGATGAGAGGCCTCCTCTGGCAGCTCCCATCGCCGCATCAGACCCGCGGTAGCGATCCTGGGATGGTGAGCGGAAGGATTCTTGTGTGAATTATGGGCGTTTATAAATGATAGCACATGTTTGTTCTCCAATTAAATGTAAATTTGACTTTTCGGATCCGGGGGAAGATTGTCGTCGTCGCCGGGCCGTGGAACCCCGCGTGATCCCCGAGGGCATTGAGCAATCGTCATCGCCGGATTATGATTTCTCTATTATGGCTCGCAATTGTTGCTGGAAAGAGTTGCGGATCTTCCAAACAGATGGCTCCTGGCGGGTGCTAAAAAGCAAAACAAGACCTCGGCAATTAGTCCGAGGACATCGAGTGCTGTGTCCGGGCCGGCTTCCTGTTGATCGCCCGAGTCACAATGGCCGTGGAGTGACAATCACCTCGAATGATCGCATTAATGTCTTCTCCCGCTGCCCGTGGAGAAAGTGCTGAGACCTGGCGCGTGGCAGCGCTGCCAAAACATCGCCCCGTGTCCTTCGTCGTCCTCCGAGCCTGCTCAGCGCACACGGCGCAGCCTTGAAGGCCGCTCGTTCCCCTGTGGACGGCTCGTTTCGTTTCGTCTCGACTCTTCCGTCCTCGTTGCTCCCTCCCGTGCGCACGGTCGCTCGCTCGCTCACAGCCGTCCGTCTGCTCGGTGTCCTGTCGATCGACCGGCCGGCCGGCTCGGGCGTGCAAAATGAGAATGTTCGCAATGGCAATGAGAGAGCTGTCACACAATCGGTTAATGTCCTGTCCCTCCTGGTCCTTGGCTCGGTGCTCGATGCCTCCCGACAGGAGGGGCCTCGGAGCACGCCGGCCCTCGCCCAATTGCCGATCGCATTAACGAGCGATCTTGTGCCACAGCCTTTGTCGGCCGAGGCGACGTGACGCCGCCCGAGAGGGCCGAAGGTTAACGAGCGCTCAGTGGGGATGGCACAACAGACCAGGACTCGACTCGGGCTCCCGGCGAGTGTCACGGGCTCTTGGTGGGCGGCAGGGACGCGTGGCTCGTGGCCTTTGACCGCCGGAAATGGGTCGTTAAGCGACGAGAGTTGGTGAAGGACATCCGCGCAGCTGCTCCTTCTCCTGGCCCTCCCTCCTCGCGTCCCTCAGCCAGCCTCAGCGTCGTGACCTTCCACAGCTGGACGCGCGGGCGGGATCGGGATTAGTGGGTTTCGCTCGCTGATCCGCGCCCCTTCGGTTCGGTTCGGCGGCTTCCAATTTTTTAACTAATCGCCGCCTGTAAAAACATCATTACGATCACCTATTGCCAATTACCATAAATGCGAATGCTTCGATAGAGTCCTCACTCGCCTTTATGGCGATGGCCGGGCGCGAGAGGTCGCAGGTAGAGCCGCGGCCACCAGATGTGGCCTTGGCCACCCGACCAGGAGTCGCTGAGGAGGTTGTGCAGGCGGAGAAGAGAAAGAGTGAGGCTTAATTTGGAGATTTCTTGATTTATATTTAGTTTTGATTTCGATTTCGATTGGTTTCTTAATTGAGCTAAAGTCTCTTAGGTCTAGTGTATATAACTTATGGGAAGATCCTTATACAAATAATAACAATGTCTGGAACTAACACGGGTGTGTTTGAGTGGTGTGTTAAAACTACTTTGTACAATGTCCCTTAAACTAGTCTGGATTGCGATTAGCACCACGATCACATGCGGAAGCACTCCCTCAAGGCTGCTCCTGCGCCTCTTCTGGCTCTGGCTGCGGACTCCGGTCTAGGCCTCGGTCTTGTAGGGCTTGAACAGCTTGGGCTTCGGCTCGGACACGAGTGTCTGCGAGGGCGAGAGCGACGCCGCCGGCTGGCGCACGCTGGGGATGAGCAGGCCGCCGGCCGAGGGGCTGGAGCTGCTGTAGACGGGGCTGGCGGAGGAGGTCTCGTGCTGGAGGCTGACGGAGACGGGCGGCAGCAGGGGCAGCGGCAGCGGCAGGCCGGGGGCGGCCGAGCGCACGGGGCTCAGGCTGCGGTCGAACACCTTGGTGTGGTCCGAACCAGCGGGACTCAGCGAGAGCGTGGAGGAGTGCGGCGAGGAGGACGACTGCAGGTCGAGTGGCGGCGTGTGCGGCTTCGGCACGCTGAGGGCGGCGTAGGTGGGCGGCATGGCGCCCAGCATGCCGGGGTAGGCGTGCATGGGCGCGGCCCCCATCGAGGCGGCGGCGGCGGCGGCGGCAGCGACTCCGGACATGGCGGCGTGCGGCGGCATGTGGGGTGCTGGGGGCGCGGGCCGGGCCGGGATGTGGTAGGGGTTGTAGCGGTACTGGCCGTACGGCGAGGGCCCGCCGACCGGCATCGACGGCATCGACGGCATGGACGGCATGGCGCCCATGGCGGGGAGCATCGGGTTGGCGGCCGGGTACGGGGCGTACGGCATTCCGACGCTGTTGGCGGCCGCTTGCAGGATGGAAGCGGCGAAAGCGGGATCGGAGTAGACGGCGGCGTACGGCCAGGCGACGGCGATGCGCTGGCGCTTGTCCTTCATGCGGCGGTTCTGGAACCACACCTTGATGGTGGACTCGGGCAGGTTGAGCTGGGCGGCCAGCTCGCAGCGGCGGGGCCGCGAGACGTAGTTCTCCTTGTAGAACTCCTTCTCGAGACGCGCCAGCTGATCGCGCGTGAAGGCAGTTCGGTAGCGGCGAACTGAGGGATCAGCGGGGATCTCCGAGTTGGAGCGGCTGCCGTTCAGCGAGGTGTCCGGGCTGGAGAGGCATTCTGCAAAAGGAGAGGAGAGGAGAGAGCTCGTTAGTTGCCGTTCGGAGCGGGAGCGGGAGAGGGGCGGAGGCGAGACTCGGCCGGACGGTGCGGGACGCGTCCGGCCGGCGGGTCGGGTGTGGAACTTACCGTTGGGCGAGGGGGGCGGCGTCTGGGGCTTGCCGTAGTGCGACGAGATGAGGTCGACCACGAGCGGCTTCTGGTCGACGCTGCTGTCGTGGTGCGGGTGGTGGTTCTCCATGTTGTAGTTGCGGTATCCTTGCATCTTGCTCTCAAGTGCTTTCTCTGTTTTCCTGCTCGAGTGCGTTGTGAGTCGTTCGCGACGGAGACGGTGTTGCTGGCGATGTGTTCGGATGCGGTCTGAAGCTGATGCTGTTTGTGTCGATGCTACAGCTCAAGTGTGATGCTCTCGGCACCCCCGAAGCCTTTTATACCCGCCGGCGGAGAGGCGCGCAGAGAAGGTACAAGGCGTGCTCTCCGAACAATGGCCGCGGCGCAACAACAAACACACGCCGCGCATAGCAACCAATGAGCAAGTGCCTCTCGCACACACACCACGACGAGGGTGCAGAGGGCTAGGTAGTCGCAGGCCAGGGTGGCTCTGGAAGCCCAGCCGAGCGGAGAGCATCAGCGGTGCTAATGCTGCGGTGGTCGACGGGAAGGCGCGCCCGTCTCTTTCGCTCTCTCGCGCCGCAGCGCTCTCTCCCCGCAAAACGCAGACTATAATGTGACGATGACGGCGATTACGACGCTGAAACAATGGAATAAAAAACGCATCAACGGAGCCGAGCCGAGCCGCGCCGCACCGAGTCGAGCACAGTCGAGTCGAACAGGGCAGGGCTTCCAGGAAGAGCCATCATCGGCTGCTGGAGCGAGATGGCGAACTTAATGATCAAGTTATAATGGCGCAGGAGCGGGCGCAGACGGGGCTCCGCTCTTCCACATAGGAAGCCCATGTTGGACGCTGCTGTGCTTCCACGGCGCGGTTGTTATCTATCGTTGCTGTTGTTGTTCGTGTTCGGTTTTTATTCGCTCGCAACCCGAGAACATCTCGTATTCATAGCGATGAACGAATCTTTTGTCTCAGTTGCCCGCAGACGGAGCCGGCAGCGGGAGCGAATGAGATATGAAAAACCTTTAATAATTGGATTTTATCTGTTTCATCAAGAATGATATCGCATAATGGGCCATGGGGATTGGGAGCTCGGCACCAGCACGAGAGCAGGGTGATGGTGCGGGGTGGAGATTGGACCATGTACTCGGCCTGGCCTGGCCCGATCCGGGGACGAGGCTGTACCAGTGGAGCCCACATCTAGGGGTTGTGCAGCTCCAGCCTGATTACGTTCCTAGGTACATTCGCCTCGCCGCCCTCGACGAGTCCTGGAAGCGGGTGGCAATCATCTCCCTCCATACGCATTGCCTCCGTTCGCCTGAGATGGCGTTGTTTTCGTCAGGATGGAAATTATTTGCGCTTTTAGGACGTCCTAATACCAAGCTGTCCTCGCCTCCCCTCGCCCCGCTTGGGGATGATGGAACGGCCCGGCTGCGATACAGTGTAATAAATGAGTTTATCTGCGAGATAAGCCGTTAAATCCTCTCTAGCTTCGCGTCGTTGTTCTTGTTGTCATTTCGTTTGCGTCGCTGATGACGAAGTTAAGTTTGTGTCTTATTAAAAATTTCATAGTATGTACTAGACAGATCACCATTCGGGGGGAGGGGAGCCTTTAATGAGCTCCGGATATTGGATTCCCTGCGGCTTCCGGGCCAGTAAAAGGTGCCTTCAATTGGGCTGTTTTGGGGTTTCGGCTTCGGCTGGCGGACGTCTTGCAAGAAGGTCGCACATAGGATACATAATGTGTGTTTATTAATTTGTTTTTTACATGCGATCTGAAAGGTGGTGTATTCAGGCAAAGGGAGCGAGGTGAGCTCTCGTTATTGAGAGTTTCTCCTTGGGTCAAATCAAGTCAAAGATATAACTTGATTCCGGAATAGTGAAAGTGATGAAGCAACCCCAAGCCACGACTCTCTATTTAGATGGACATTCGTGTGATGAAATCAGATCAGGTAGTGGCCTCCGCGCCGATTTCCGTTTCTGGAAGTCCTTGGCGAGATTGGGCGCGATAATGGCAAAAACAAACAAGATCATTTGAGAGGACCCTTCCTTCCTCCGCGACCACGGCCGCCAACCGAACCGATTCGTGACATTTCGACCCGCCGCGACCATAAAATCACAGCCCAAAGTTAAACGCAATCGCATCCACCGGCGACCCATTTAGGAAGGATGGCCGGCGGTACGGGGAACGGATACGCGGCGACACAAAGGCCCGATTGATGGCGATGGGAATTTGTAACAATCTCGGCTTGTTTGCTTTCATATTGTGCAAAATAATGTTAAAACAAACAAACTGGGTCGTGGAATTCCGCATAACACGGCGGCGATCCAGGGCACCGTTCGCTCTACTTGCCCAGCGTGTCGTCCGGGCGGCCGTTGTGTCGTTGTTGTTGCGCCTATGGTGGCTGCGATTGTCCAAGATGCTGCAATAAAATCTAACTCGTCGGATCCGACGAGCCCAGACCATCGCATCGAGCCACCAACAACTCGAGCGGCGACTCATCGTGGACGACATTTCGAAAATTAACTAATAATGTCGCTTATGGCAAACGGATTAACGCGGAACAATCGGCTCCGTGCCGGGCCGGGCCGGGCCGGGCTCGTCTAATCCCTTGAGATTTAGGGTTCCGCAACGGTCTCCTCGGCCTCGCGTCGTTGGGTTATATTGCGCTGCAATTTGCATTTGTCCACCGCACCCTCGCCTCTGCCTTCCCGCGAGTCGGAGTCCGAGTCGCCGCCAACCGCACCGCGACGTACCTCGCCGGATGACTCGACTCGAGGAAGAGGCCCGATAACCGCTTGGCTAAAGTAAATAAACACGACTTTGTAAATACCCTTTGCCCATCACCCATCGCCCTCGCAGCCACCATAAACGAGGGCCGCGATCGGGATGGGCGAAAGTGTTCGCAGCTCGAACCAGGAAGCGGACAATGGACAATGGTCCACGAAGTACCTGCGAGCAGCGCGGCGATGTCACATGATTCCGCTCGCAGCCTTTGCTGGAAACTCTACTCCGCTCTGGCCGCTCACAATCGGTTCTCGAAACCATCCTTCCGGGTATTTATGGCCGGGTCTCTTCATGAATTGTTTTATGGCCGCGCGTTGTGGACGGCGATGTGACTGATTATGCTCGTTATAATTGAAATTATTTATTATGGAACATGTTTATAACTGGGTTAATAACGCCCAACCTGGCTGCGAGGCGATCTCGATGCTGATGCGAGCCAGAGTCCTTGACGCGTCCATTGGGAAACGCTAATGCCATCGCGTCCAGGGCGAGGTTGGCTGCGTCTGCCCTCGATTCCTCGGGCAACGAATAATTGCGTTTGCAAATTGCATTGTTTTGCCGCAATAAATTCCCGATTTCCGAAGACAACCCTCTGCCGTCTGTCCATCCATGGTTCGCCATGGCCAAGACGGCTGTACTTGTCCTCCTTCTCCCGTTTATTTCTGTAGATACGACTCCGAAGAGCGATTTAGCAGAAGGTTTGTGAGAAAATCAATGCCACATTTCCACCTTGAGAAACCGCACAGTCTACACCTTCCCTCCCATGCCCGCCAGCATTCCCTGTTCGTTCTCGTCTTAAATTTATAATTGAAGTTTTGGCGTCCTTCTCTAAAAAGTCAAATTTCTAGTTTAGAACCAGCACAAGGGAAGAGTATGTGGGAGAGTACTAAACTAATTTACTCGAACGTCATTAAAATGCCTGCTCACATACATATATATTCGTTGATATATAGTAATTTCAAATTCATAGTCCCTTTTATATTCCCTTCTCGACTCGTCCGATTGCAGGAACACCATAAATTTAACACTGCCATTACTTCATCCCCATTCATTCAGATTTCTTAAATGTATCATGGTATACACAGTGCATTCATCTGAAAGTCATGAGAATAATTCTTCACTTTTTGGGAAATCGTAGAAAGCGTCGCTCTTCAACACGAAAACGATTGAATGCATATTTTGGAAAAACTTCAGAAAATGGAGTCGATGTTGACTTGAAGGGGGAATCTGAAGCCCCACCCATAAAACTCTGGGTCGCCCATCTGCACCCTGGACCTCTTCTCATGGCTTCCGAAGCCCAGGGGAGGGGGATTTAAAGAGGTCTGGCTCCAAGGAGGGGTGGAAGCATGTGCAAACACTGCGCACAGACTCGGGGAAGCACAGGTTCGATCTTCTGACGCATCCTCAGACGCTGCCAGAGCGCGAGAGGCGGAAAGGACCTTTGAGACACAATCGCCAGGACACGGGACAGTTTTCAGAATCGACTATCGAAACTCAAATAATGGAGGAACAAGAAAAATCAGGACAAATGATTTATAGCAGTCGACGAGGTGGAGGAAGCGGACGAGGACAAATTCAAATTTTTACGGTACAATAAAAATATGGAAATTATGCATATTTTTTCAGGTACAGCGCGGACGGACCTTAAAAATGAACCAATTTCGCCGTGCTCCTGGCGGGAGGGCCATAAAAATCAATGTCAACAGCGTAAAAATAATTAAAAAATCAGAGCAGTCGCGGACTTCGGCCGAAGGACCTTTGGAAAAACGGAAAATCTTTCGGTTTACGACGCGCACAAAGGACGAACAAAAAACTTGATCTACTTTCCTAATATTGTTTGGCCCTCGTGGGCCCGACGCAGGACGCTTTCCACGAACGCGACGGCGATCGCGACTTCGGACATGCAAAACGACGACGCAGGACGAAAATAGAGCAGACAAAAAGGCCGGACACAAAGGACCCCGGGCCGAGGGACAAAAATCCAACAAAAAACTGATCTAGTTTCCTAATACGGCTCGTAATGGGAACAGCGTTCCACTCGCAGACCCAGATCCTCGCGCCGTTTCCGTGAACGTCGCATTCAGCGTTTTACAAGCCCCGGATCGCCAGATCGCCGGATCGAGGACTCGAGGTGCACCAATAAAAATCCGGGCGCGCCCTACCTACGCAAACAAAAAACGACCCAATTTTTAGTTACAATTTCCCCGGACCTCGGCCATAAAATCCCGACGCGGCCGCTCCGATCCGATCCGACCCGTCGCGTCGCGTCCTGCGCCGTGTGGGCCGCGGCCGGCTGAGGTTGCCTCAATTATGGCGATTATAAAAAATATATGTTTTGCCAAATAAAAAAAGAACAAACAGCTCGGCGGTTTGGCTCGAGTTTTTTGAACAAACAAAAAGGCGAAGAAAAAAGCGGAACAATGGCAAATAATTAGGTGACACATTTTTAGGATCTTCCGGACGCGCCGCCGTTTATAGAGCAATTAAGGCGGGGATCGCAAAAAACAGAGCACCATCGCCGTGCGGTCGTCGTCTGTGCCGTGGACGAGTCTTTTAGTCGGTCGCTGTGGACCCGGTACCTGGTCCTGCTCGTTGTGGGCGATCGCAGCCGCGACATCGCCGGTTTGCGGCAAGGACAATATGTGGTCCGTGGTTTTTTGTCCCCGGTTTCGTTCTGGCAGCGGCGGCGGCTTCGGCGTAAATATTTTGAGAACCTCCTCCGAAATAACCGCAACGCGCACAATTGATCCCGGCGACCATGCGGCGATCGGATCGGATGGGCCGCAATGGGCCTCCGCAACAGTGCATAAAAAATTGACCTTCGCCGGGCTGCAGGACCCAAGGAGACGGGACAGCGTCGTGTTCGCCAACAAGCACAGTTGGAAATCCACAAGAAATGGTAGCAGTAGTCACCACACTGACGAATCTCATCAAAGTGGAACCTATCGGTGCGTTACCACAGCAAATCGTAGAACCCAGCGGGTCGTACCATAATATTTTGGTTTATGACTCCTGTCCTGGCCGCGTTCTAGCGCTCTGCCGGCCACAGAGCGAGCGAGAGGGCCCGAGTGAGCGAGCGAGCCGGCCTGCTCCTCCCGGCCGGGGCTGGAACGCTGCGATTTGAGGGAAACGCTACGGCGGAGTAGGATTTATTGGTGGCAATTATGCACGCCCTTCGAGAGGCTCTGTGCGCGCTGGTTTGTTGGCATGCATGTGCGCGGTGAGCGGCCCAGCGAGGCGGCGAGGCGGCCGAGCAGAGCAGCGCCGCAGGAGCGAGACGCAGACGGAGGAAGGAAGATCTGCCTAAATTAAGTCGTTACGGTCAACCTTACTTGGAACATTTGAGGAGTTTAAATATAGCAATATTATTGTAACGTAGGTGTTGTATTTGTCAACATCTATGTAGGCTAATGCCGGAGCCGTGGCGAGAGGGAAGGGGCAGTGCGAAGCAGAGCGGACAGCCGAGCCGACGGAGCGGGCACAAAAGTGGAGTGCGGTGCGGTGAACAGGATGCGCTCTCCAACAGAGAGGCCCGGAATTGAGATTTCAACTGCCGCCCTCGCCGCACTGATGGCCTATTTGGGAAGCAGTGGCTGTTAATTGCAGGATCCGTGTGCGAGCTGAGCACGATGGTGATGTGTTAATGAAGAGGCTTTTAGGGGCTTCTGATGAGGCTTCTTTAAAGAATGTCAGACAGTTAAGAATAGAGATGTTTGCTGCTTCCAACGTTCGGTAATGCGGTGGAAAAGTTCAGGGATTATCTCAACTAAAGCCACAGATTATCGATATTTTAAGGATATAAAGGGTATTTTTAAATTAGAAGTAACAAGGCAGGATATAATCCGAAATATAGTGTCAGGAGTCGTTGGTTCCTTTTTAATCGTGCAAAAAAAGAGTAATTTTATGAAACAATCTGGTTTTCTTCAAATGAAAGCGCATTTTATCGAGTTTATCGAGTTTAATGTAGGTTCATAGGAAAGCGAAAACGAATACGCGTTATTTCGCGAAAAGGACGTTAATTCGTGACGACCTCAAAATTATTGAAAATTTCAAAATTCAGGCAATTTTTTATGGAAATCTTAAATCGTTCATATCTCCATAAATACGCGTTATTTGGCGAAAAGGACGTTAATTCGTGACGATCTCAAAATTATTGAAAATTTCAAAATTCAGGCAATTTTTTATGGAAATCTTAAATCGTTCATATATCCGTAAATACGCGTTATTTCGCGAAAAGGACGTTAATTCGTGACGACCTATAAATTTTTGAAAATTTCAAAATTCAGGCAATTTTTTATGGAAATCTTAAATCGTTCATATCTCTGTAAATACGCGTTATTTCGCGAAAAGGACGTTAATTCGTGACGACCTCAAAATTATTGAAAATTTCAAAATTCATGCAATTTTTTATGGAAATCTTAAATCGTTCATATCTCCGTAAATACGCGTTATTTCGCGAAAAGGACGTTATTCGTGACGACCTCAAAATTATTGAAAATTTCAAAATTCAGGCAATTTGTTATGGAAATCTTAAATCCTTCTTATCTCCGTAAATACGCGTTATTTGGCGAAAAGGACGTTAATTCGTGACGATCTCAAAATTATTGAAAATTTCAAAATTCAGGCAATTTTTTATGGAAATCTTAAATCGTTCATATCTCCGTAAATACGCGTTATTTCGCGAAAAGGACGTTAATTCGTGACGACCTCAAAATTATTGAAAATTTCAAAATTCAGGCAATTTTTTATGGAAATCTTAAATCGTTCATATCTCCGTAAATACGCGTTATTTCGCGAAAAGGACGTTAATTCGTGACGATCTCAAAATTATTGAAAATTTCAAAATTCAGGCAATTTTTTATGGAAATCTTAAATCGTTCATATCTCCGTAAATACGCGTTATTTCGCGAAAAGGACGTTAATTCGTGACGACCTATAAATTTTTGAAAATTTCAAAATTCAGGCAATTTTTTATGGAAATCTTAAATCGTTCATATCTCCGTAAATACGCGTTATTTCGCGAAAAGGACGTTAATTCGTGACGACCTCAAAATTATTGAAAATTTCAAAATTCAGGCAATTTTTTATGGAAATCTTAAATCGTTCATATCTCCGTAAATACGCGTTATTTCGCGAAAAGGACGTTAATTCGTGACGACCTCAAAATTATTGAAAATTTCAAAATTCAGGCAATTTTTTATGGAAATCTTAAATCGTTCATATCTCCGTAAATACGCGTTATTTCGCGAAAAGGACGTTAATTCGTGAACCCTCAAAATTATTGAAAATTTCAAAATTCAGGCAATTTTTTATGGAAATCTTAAATCGTTCATATCTCCGTTAATACGCGTTATTTCGCGAAAAGGACGTTAATTCGTGACGACCTCAAAATTATTGAAAATTTCAAAATTCAGGCAATTTTTTATGGAAATCTTAAATCGTTCATATCTCCGTAAATACGCGTTATTTCGCGAAAAGGACGTTAATTCGTGACGACCTCAAAATTATTGAAAATTTCAAAATTCAGGCAATTTTTTATGGAAATCTTAAATCGTTCATATCTCCGTTAATACGCGTTATTTCGCGAAAAGGACGTTAATTCGTGACGATCTCAAATTTTTTTGAAAATTTCATAATTCAAGCAATTTTTCAAGTAAATCTTAAATCGTTCATATCTCCGTAAATACGCGTTATTTGGCGAAAAGGACGTTAATTCGTGACGACCTCAAAATTATTGAAAATTTCAAAATTCAGGCAATTTTTTATGGAAATCTTAAATCTTTCATATCTCCGTTAATACGCGTTATTTCGCGAAAAGGACGTTAATTCGTGACGATCTCAAAATTTTTGAAAATTTCAAAATTCAGGCAATTTTTTATGGAAATCTTAAATCGTTCATATCTCCGTAAATACGCGTTATTTCGCGAAAAGGACGTTAATTCGTGACGACCTCAAAATTATTGAAAATTTCAAAATTCAGGCAATTTTTTATGGAAATCTTAAATCGTTCATATCTCCGTTAATACGCGGTCTTCCGCGAAAAGGACGTTATTTCGTGACGACCTCTAAATTTTAGAAAATTTCAAAATTCAGGCAATTTTTTATGGAAATCTTAAATCGTTCATATCTCCGTAAATACGCGTTATTTGGCGAGAAGGACGTTAATTCGTAACGACCTTTAAATTTTTGAAAATTCCAAAATTCAGGAAATTTTTCATGGAAATCTTCTTTCCTTCATATCTCCGTAATACGCGTTATTTCGCGAAAAGGGCGTTAATTCGTGACGACCTATAAATTTTTGAAATTTCCGTAAATTTTTCATGGCATATTAAACACATCTTCATTGCGGACAGCTGTTCGGTTGACAGCTCGTTGCCATCGACGAGTCCCTGGCAATGCTTAAAGAATGTTCGACCATTTCTTCATGCCTGGTTTTCTGTCAAAAAATTCGACGACTTGAAAGTGATAAACGTCACCACTTGTAGAAAGTTGTTTTGGTCTCTCCAGTGGAATATTCCTTAGTAAAAACTGAGTAAAATATGGTGGATGAATGCACGAAGAAAACGCTGAGCAGCATCCCGCTGTTGCAAACCCGGGCCGGCCCCAGGGACAAGGACATTTGGGTGCAACGCCTCAAGGAGGAGTACCAGGCGCTCATAAAGGTAACACGCGAGCTCCCTCAGCCCGGAATGACTGACTAACTACGTATCCTCGCTCTAGTATGTGCAAAATAACAAGGAGTCGGGAACCGACTGGTTTCGCCTGGAGTCTAACAAGGAGGGAACCAAGTGGTTCGGCAAGTGTTGGTACATGCACAACTTGCTGAAGTACGAGTTCGATGTGGAGTTCGACGTGAGTCTGACGTCAGAGACCATGTAACCCCCAGAGCCCCATTGACATTTAGCCGTTCTCTTCCAGATTCCGGTGACCTATCCGACGACCGCTCCAGAAATTGCGCTACCCGAGTTGGACGGTAAAACAGCGAAAATGTATCGTGGAGGAAAAATCTGTTTGACCGATCATTTCAAGCCGCTCTGGGCGCGCAATGTTCCCAAGTTCGGGATCGCCCATGCCATGGCCCTCGGGGTAGGTTGAAATAAAATTTACAAAAAATTTGTAATCGTGAGTTGCAATCGTTTACCGTTCGAAATTTCAGCTGGCGCCATGGCTCGCTGTTGAGATTCCCGATTTAATAGAAAAAGGAATAGTCACCTACAAGGAAAAATAAATGTATGCCTTATATTTGTTTTAATTTTTTTATATTTGTTGCTTCGAACGCCTTTGTTAATTAAAGTAAACTAAAAGAATTTAAAGGTTAAATCAGTGAGAAAAATAAGTATAGTAAAATATCGAGTATTTTCAACTTGTAGTTTATATTCATAAACATATTTTAATAACAAACAAAATTGATCAAAAATATTCAGCTTTTTTTGAATATACAAATAAATGAACATTGTAATTTCTAAACAATCAAAAGTCGGATCGAGTGTTTATTTAATTTTAAAGCTTTGAACAGAATGTTCATCATCATTTGAAGAAATATTGTACATAAAATAATACTCGACTATTATTTTGTTAAAACATATAATAATGTATTCAATTAGGAACAGAGAAATGCCGAATTTCAAAGGTAATAGTAATTTATTTAAAAATATTTAACAAGTCAAGTTGGTTCTGTTTTTGGCAAATTAAAGAAGTCACAATTGATGCTGCTGCCTTCCGTTGTGCAGCATTTACACCGATTACCCAAACATTCCGGTTTCGAAAGAAAATGTTCATCAAAAATAAACATATTACAATTCACATTGAATTTTTGTTGAGTTGAGTTTGATACTGATATTTAGATCCTAGTTATGGCATATGTTTCAGTTTTGAATTGTAAAAAAGTAATGTAATAAAAGAGATTAAATCTTCGAAATTATATTATGGCGATGCTAATTTTAAAGTAATCTAAATGTTACTCCAGTTTGAAACTGTGTCACTGTAAAGATTCAGTCGACCTTAAAGATCGCTTTCAATATAATCATCGTTTACCACATTTGTTTTAAGATCGCGTGCATTTTCAGATAGCCAATTATTAGTTTTTCATTTGTTTTCAATTATTCTTAAGTGAGGATCATTCATCGCGCTTGTGCCTTAGTTCATGTCATTGCGATTGTTCTGATTCCAATTCTCCGACCAAATGGAACTAAGCGAACTGAATGGATCGAAGGTTTGCATGGACTGCACATCGTCCCCGCTGATTGAAGCTCTAGGAGGTGCTACAGTGCTGGGTATATTCGTCGATGTCTGCTGCGCGAGCTGCTGCTGTTGTTGTGTTGTGGGCACTTGGTTTGGGAAATTCTGCTCAAGTCCTGGAGGTGGCCGAATCGGTGTCGGTCGATGCCAGGGGACCAACGAAATACCACCATTTGCATTAGACGGCGCTGTGGTGTTTACAGCGTTTTGCCCATAGCCCATTGGAGTCCACGTTTGCGAGCTCATGGGCCAGTTGTTTCTCGCCTCCATTGCTTGCAGTTGTTGTTGTTGGGCGTGCAATTGTTGCTGCCGCAAGTTGAAAAGGTATTCGTTTGTTTGCCACTGACGCAGCTCCTCTTGAGCCTTCTTCAGTTCATACAGACCGGACGGTAAACCTTCAAAACAATAAAGTTATCAAATCCATTCTTTACACACAATCTGCACAGAAACCTACCAGTATATTGTTGATTCTCGTTGTAGCCATAGGCGGGCATCAAATTAGAAAAGAAACTGGAGTTGTTGGATAAAGTTGGCTTTGGGATTGTTTGGACATGTGTAGCAGGAATGCCTGCCAACGGTTCCCATACGGGTGTAGTCGACGGAGATTTCTTTGAACCGATTGGACCCAACTCTCCCGAGGGAAAGTTGTCTGTTTTATTGTAAGTATTGAACAGTTCTTGCTGTTGCTGCGAAATTATCTGTTGCTTGAGATCATTATTCATCACCATTTCATTAACTTCCATTTGAACGAGTTGCTCATGTGTCGCGTTGTTGTCTGCTTGCATTTCTAAGCCAAAATCCCCGCTTGCGCTGCTCGTACCGGAAGTACTCTTGGGATTCTTTTGTGATTGTAAAACATGACTAAAGGATACTTGACTGCTCGTGTCCCATGGACTCGAATTTGAATTAAACATATTCGTTTCATTGGTATCCACCGGACTGGGAGAAGAATTAAAGTTTAGCGCATTTGTTGCTTTGTTCTTTTGCTTGCGTTCGGAACGCTTCGAGCCAACGGAGCACGACGACGAAGACGACGATGATGAGACCGCGGTTGTACCGCTCACATCGGCTGAACCACTTGGCTCCTTCTTGCGCTCTCTTCCCGGAGTTTTGCCATACTTACGTCCAGGTGCGGCTGTTTCGTTCGAACTACTTGTGATTTGCTTGCTTGCAGCAGCAACCACTGATGTCTCCGGTGCTGGGAACTCAGCAATAGGCTTCACGCAATCGATTACTGATTTCGTATTATTTGTACTAGGACTCGGTGTTTCACAAATTGTTTTGTGATTCTGTTTGGGACTCTTGTTAACTGGCTTTTGTGTCAATACTGTGCGTTCAGTCTCCTTGTCGACTTTCTCGTTCGACGTCGCCGGAGTTATATTTTTGGCTTTCTTCGGATTTTTTTGCTTTTTGTTTCCACTGGAGGCCGAGGTCAATTCCTTTTCTGCAGTTTGCACTTCGACTCTCTTCTCAACCGCTTTGGGGGGACTTGATTTGGCGCTGCTCTCACTCGAGGAAACGCTCGTGCTCGAATTCGCCGAAGACTGCTCGGCACTTTTATCCGCTTCCAGCTTCAGTTTGAAACTACGTTCACTAAAGGTTTGCACATTTTTTGTGTTTGCTCCCTTCACAGGGGCTTCTTTCAGTCCTGATAAATCCAAAGGCCACGTTATGTCCGAAAACGACATGTTTCGCACTCCTCCACTTCCATTCGAATTGACTTTCTTTAGATTGCCGCTTCTTCAAATTAGAAGTGTTGTTGTTGCCACTAGTCTTTTGCTGCTGCGCGACAACTCGATTATTGGGACGCTGTGTACTTTGAGCTATCTGCTGTTGTTCAGCAGCAGGCGCTGCTTGCGATTTAACGGCGATATTTCGGAGATTGAACGTGGGATGCACTGGACCCTTGTCGCGTGACATGTACAGAGCCGATTGCGTGAGCAACACGTTGCCGTAGTCTATATGGGCGGCGATGAGTACGAAGACAAAAGTCGTCGCCAGCAACACCAGTGCGACGTTCTTTATTCGCTGCTCCCATTGCGGACGCGGCAGGAGTTCGGAGCACTGGTCCAAACTCATTGGAGGCATTATAGCCAGCAACAAGTAATTCACGTCGTACGATAAATTCGTCTTCAGGATCAATGGACGCGAAACCCGTGCTGATGTAAAGTCGGGACTGAAAACTATTTCGATCTTTTTTGAACTATTCGCTTTAAGTTCAAAACTGGAGCAGTCCAAAATTTTGAACCCGAACCCTTCGCATGTCTGGTCGCCAATGAGGAAGCTATCTATCAAGATAGGAATTTCGCCTGTGTTTCGAGCCGTGAATGTGCGTTTGGATACCACCTGCAAATAGAATATATTATAGTTTATCGAATGTATCAACGAAAACGTAATGTAGTTACCGCTAAGTGCTCAGCATTTGCATATTCCCTGTTCGAATTCATACATGAGGTCAAATGTTTTTCGTTTACTTCGAACAGTAGTGGAGTACTGGACCCAGGCTTCCGATTTCCGAACTTGAACTGGGACTGCACTGTCTTCGAGGTTATCCAAACGGCTTCGTAGAGCGTCAAGTTGTTTCTAATGTGCAACAGCGTGGAATACGTGTCGGGATGATCTGCAGCGAAGTGCACATTGATCGGCATGCTCGCACCTGGTGGGAGCAGAACTGGCTTGGCTGGACTACCGCCAGGCAATCTAAATACATCCTTATCCGTTAGGAAGCGATTTGTGCTAACGTCCACCACCTCGAGAGGCAGATAGAGTTGCGTGAATTGGGAATACTTTGGATCTGAGAGGAAAAAGTCAATCAGTATTGGATGGGTGGCGGGATTCGTGACCATCACTTGGATATTCTGTGTTTTCCCCACCTCAATTGTCGGCATTGTCTGCTTGCCACTTACTAGTTTGGGCCACTCAATATCTATGATGAGATAGAGTTCGAACTCTCGTAACTCGTTGCTTCTGAGTGAAAACGATATCGTTTGTAAATACCACTTCAAATGGCGAAATAACTCGGTTCTTTTACGCAGTTCTGTATCAACGAAATTGAAATTGCCAGGACTGAGTTTCCAATCTAACACTTCAGGAAACGCTATTGCATTCGATTTCCCGTCCTGCTGAATGTAACACCGATTCGTGCAGAGCTTCGCTGGCTCGAAGTAGATGCGGCCGACTTTAGTAGTTGCATCAGGTGCAATCCAGGATCCATCGGGGTCGAAGTCTTTAAAGGTGAGTCCCGCGTCCGTGAAATTTAAGGAGCTAATGCGGATTGGTTTGAGGAGCGTAGACCGAATGCTCAAATCCGAAAAACACAGTTTACCCTACGAAGAAACGTTTATAAATATATGCAAACGAAGAAAAGCATGGTTGCTTACTGGAAAACAGTTCTTAAAATACAGTTGTTCCTGGTCCACTTCTAGTTTCCCGATCCAGGTTTTAAACTTCACGACCACGTTGATCGTCTCGTGCGGCGTGGAGATTTTGAAATTGGCCACGCGTTCCTCGGTTGTATAGGAGTTAATCGAAACTACGTATAAGGCAACATCGTTCTCCGCCAAGTGGGAGCAAAACTTAAACTTCGTGCTGTCGATTGGCAAGTAGCCGTTTTCCATTAGCGACTTCAAAGGTGCTGCTCGCAAGCAACCCATGAATTTTGTGTGGTAATACACGCCTTGGGGCGTCTCAATGTTCCACGACTTCACCTCGATGCTGATTGGATTTCTATTCTGAAGCACAACATATCGAAAATGAGACATTTCCGAAAAGTGGATAATACCCAGATCCATTTCCGTATTGTATTCTCCCAACGTCAAGAACTTTTCTGAATCCATCGTTTGAACGTGGAGTCGCCCCGAATAAACCATTAGAGGAACACTAATGGTTGTCACATTTGTATAAATATTGAGAATTGTCCATACGGTGACCTTATCATCAAGTAGTTGCAGTTTTAGCAATTCAGCCGAATCCCCTGGATTGATGGTTAGGTTCGAGAAAACCTCCGTGCTATTTAGTTGAATATTGAAAATGTTCGGGATTTTGTCTTCCACGGAGACATTCAGAATTGATACAGGTAGCATGAACTCATTTGTCACGACCAGTGGCCGCCACTCTCCCGAAATGAATTCTTTAGAATTGGTCACAAAAACTGTCGTGTTTTTGTCATAGGCCATGCCTCCCTTGAACACTTCGCCGCGAATAAGTACGGAAAACTCCTGTATTTCGCTAGCATTTCGCTTTGCAGCAACTCTTATCGCCAGTAATTCTTCAATCCGTGTATCTTCTGCGAACTGTTGTGGGTCCAAGGATACCGTCAATTCCTTCATATTAAAAGTGAGACCTGGGATCTCACGCAGTGTATATTTTACAACGTCGTGCTGCTTTTGATCCGTTGAATGCTTCAATTCGACTTTCAACTGCACCACCTTATCTCTTGTCGTCAACCGTCCGAAGTCTACGAACGGATTTTCAGCGTAAAGTCCCTTATTGGGCTGGATTTCGAACTCTATTGGTATGACCAGTACATTCTCGTTTGTGTCTGTGGAATTATTGGCGAGATCGGAGATCTTTATTCGTACGTATGCCGTGTGGTTTCCTGCCTTACTGCCGTGGAAACGAATGCGGATGACAGATTTCGAAGAATACGAAGGTATTTCCCACAGGGTCTGAGGACCCTCCTGTCCGCCACTGGGAAGCTCCAATTGAAACTGGCCTCCACTGCTGTACACCTACAAGAGAGCACCGATTTGCAGTAGCACCATGAATTACACTACATAAGTTGAATCACTTACCTCCATTATCTGCAGTGGATGGCCATGTGGGTTGTACATCTGGACTTCCGGAGTTAGGGTACAGTTCAGCGGCGCTTTCACGCCCACGAAGGGTTTCAGTCTGTAGGGGCACTCGCGCCCCTCGCCCTTCACTGGCAGCTTCGCTTGGCCGAAGGACGTATGCACAAGCAAGCTGGTGGTCACGGCGCCGTAACTGCACGGCAGAAAGACTACGTTGAACGTTGTGTTTCCTTGGGGCGGGACGACCTTCGCCTCGAAGAATGAACTATAAAAAGCGGGCGTTCTGCCCGACACTGAACTCAGATAGACACTGCGGTTTGTATTTTGGTTCACGAGGGTGACCGTGTGTGATTGCGCCATCCCAATGGACCAGGCGCCGAAGTCCAGCTTGGGTGGCTCGAAGCGCAAACTCCTGTGCAGGTCTGTCACCATGTCGGGACTCTCGCTGGGCTCCTGTGGCTCCATGTTCATCGGCAGGGAGTTCATTTGCGTCGGCAGCTGCGCCGGCGCCTGTTGCACACTCGCGATTATGTGGTCTGTGATCAGCAGCTGGTCCGCTCCAACCATGTGGCCTCTGCTGCCCACCAGGCACAGCAGACCCAGAAGCGCCACTGGAATCGAGAGCCAAATCATGATCTCTGCCAAAATCTCACAGGGCCACAGTGGTCACTCAATGCTAATGTGATAACTCTATCTATCCTTGATCTGCGTGAGGGCGATCGTAAGAGGCCGTTTGTCCGTTTGTCAGTCAGTCGTTTCCTTGCACTCGTGACGCCAATTTTATCCGCACTTACTTATCCTGAACTCAATGTCTTCCTTGTTCTCCCGAATCTTGACTATTTATTATTTTCGCTGATATTGGCAATTCTTATCTCTGGAAAGTGGTATTTTCTTTCGTTTTCGTTTATAAATTTACGCAAATGATGATAGGACCAGAGTTGCCATTCCGTTTTTGAAAAAATTTAATTTTTTACCTCTTTGGTCAATTTTTGTTTTTGTGTTTTTGTTACTTAATTAATTTATTATAAATTTAAATTATTTAATTATTATTATAAATCTAAAATTTTAATAAATTCAATAATTATTTCGAAGAGCGGCAACTCTGGAGAAGACGAATGTCGAATAAAAACAATTGAAGTTTGAGGGCTCTGTTCGTTTTGCTCTCTCGGGGGGATATGCGTGTTCAGGGCACTGTTGTATGTAATAATTTAATCCCTTGTCATCTCAATGAAATCGAAAATATTCGTATAATTGTTCATGTTTATAAATGATTTCATCGCAGTCAAACTCATAATCTGTTCTCTTGATTCCTTCGAACACAGCCATCGCAGTAATAGCCAGAAGAGTGGGTGCGCGGTGAACACATCCATCGTATTAAATTCGCCCTCATCTGCCGAAGCAACTCGTTCAGCGCCGACTGGCTGGGCCCCGACTACGGGGTGTGTTTAGGGAGCGTTGCGCAGAAGAAAATCATGAGAGACGTTGAGCGGTGGATGAGTTCTCAACAGTTCATTCCGACGTTCGTTTCGCTGACGACAGTTTCTCCAGTTTTCCGTGGGACTGTGGAATTTCTGACTTTGGAATTAATTATAGCAGACCCGTGGAATTCAGATTCAGGCACTTGTATCGAATTGTGATGTGAATAGTTTTCAAAGTACAACCAGCTCTTGAGACGAACAGGAAATCACTCGCAACACACACATCCTTCAACCTTGAGCACCATTATTTGCAGAAGGGCGGAGAGACAGAGACAGGAGACGACACAGTGGAATAGAAACACATTGTAAGTAAGTTCGCGAATGGTGCCGAACGAACAAAACAGTGAAGTTCAAATAATAATTATTCGGTAAATGTAAAGTATAAATTAAGTATGTAGTTGAATAACGTGGAATGGATAGTTGGCGAGCAGCGAAGTGGTCTCCGTCTACTCACTCCCCAAGGAGCGGAGTGTGTGGATTTGGAATGCGAATGCTAACGGGCACAGCGGGAATAAATAATTGTTGTTGCTGCGCTGTCCACTGGCGTGACCTCTGTGCAAATTCACTGAATTGAATTTTTGATTGCGAGGGTTTGCGTCGATGTAGACACCAGCCAAATGAATGGAGAAAAGGAATTTTGCAGGGATAGCGAGATTTTCATGAATGAACCGAGCTCAGAATGTATGAAAGGAAGGAAGGAGATCTTCGCACAACAAACAGTTGCTCTGATGATACGCAATAGCATCTCGCATTTCATAAGCATATTGATTTTACCCACTTTCTCTTTTCCCTGTGCAACACAACCGTTGGCGCTGCGTGTGTTAAGTAACACCTGCTCGCCAGGCTGGCGGGGAACTCGTATTTGGGATGGTGATGACGCTCACCAGACAGACTGACAGACAGACAGTGAGATTGAGTCAGTGTTTCTCTGGAGCAGCAGTAACGTGTCATAGTGCGCCGCTTTAGTGCGTATGTTAATCGAGGTGCTTTATTACATATTAGTCGCTAGCCACCTTCTCCGAAGCGACTGAGAAACTTTCTCAGCAACCCAGACGATCATCTGCTACTTTCACTCCCATTGAAACTTGGACGCTGACAAAAATCAGCGGCAATGTTTACGCTGAATGACAAACGACGACGTCTGCCCACCTCCGGCGAAATTCAAAAACGTTTTTGCATAACTTTCTGAATCGAAACCCCACTACTGGGGGAGCATTACATGTTTTTGGCCTCTACCCTCGGCCCGGGCGTCATAACGATTGCATTCGTGTAGAGCTTTCCGTATCTGCTCTCTTCGGCTTGTTCTCTCTCTCCGTCCGGCGTTCGTCTCCACACGTTTGTTGTACGCGCCAACATGGAACACATCACGCGATACAAAAAGCTCGCGTCTCCTCCGCCTACCTGCAAACAAATTCAATCTTTGTTTTTTTTTTTCGAGAGATTCGTGCCGGTGAAAATGTTGTTATTGATTGGTCCCAACTTTCGGGAAGTTGTAGTTTGGCGTGTTCTTTCTTTCTCTGGAGTTGTGTCGAAACATATCGGAACACCATCAATGTGAAGGTCTTCCAATGAGTTCAATTATCAATTAATATATACACCAGTGCAGGCTGACGACAGCACTTTGATTTATAACACACAGTGTGTTAATATTAATAAGGAGATGATATTGATTAAAACGTCGTGCGACCGACGTCGTCACGCGCCCATCGTCGAGCGCTAACCCAGTGTCCATAATTCAGCTGGAGGCACGACCTTCACACAAGCACATGTCCTTCCATTCACACTTGATTGTACAACTGATCTCGTTGTAGGGCATTCAATTGCGCAACTCTTAATGTAGTCGCACTCATAAGGTTCATTGAGTCAGCTCTGACTTTGGTTAATTCTCTCATTTGGGTCGGCCGCCTACCGAGTAATTTACAAATGAATACCCATTGCTTATTGCATATTTGTACTTGTATTGTGTTCTAATACCTTAGAAACACTCTTCATCAGCCGAGTCGGCGAGCAAACACATGAGGCATCATACGACGCCTGACGCCCAACCACGTTTGTCGTTCGTCGCTCTTTGTTTGACTGACTGGGTCGACCGCGGTGACACTCAACCGTCCGCGCTGAACTTCATCTCAGCAGCCCATTCGCTGTTTCGCTCGCACTGTCGGTTGGTCGTTCGCACACTAGTCGCTGGAGCTGGGGTTTGATCTCCCCTGACAACTGTTAGAACAACCTTATTCCTGCTTCGATTCAGTTGAGCACGATCAGTTCCCTTTCCACTCCATTGTGAGCTGCTTGTGTCTCGTGTGCTCTCAGAAGAACTTCCCTCGCGAGAAACCTAACGACATTTACCGTATTGAAACTCCTCTGGTGAATTTTTTGTTTCACACTGTACCGTTAAAATTCTGAACCACTGCATTAGTACAAAACATGGATAACAATATCGGTCTGTTTTATTTGCAGGATCCAATTCTGAATAGGCAAGCGAAATGTCGGCAAAAGCAATCTGTGAAGCCACTGGCAAGGACATCCTCAACCGCCACCTGAACGAGAATGGCGCCGGCGTTGCAACGTGTCGCTTCGCCACAGTCAACATGCAAACCGACTGGTCGGAACTGGCTGCCAAGAACCCGTGGCTGCTGACAACAGTAAGTGTGCCATGGCGCAATTTTCTTAATCGCAAAGCAAACAAATTAAACTAAACGAATAGGCATTTGCCATTGAACTTGAACTCGTCTGCCATTAGATTGTGTGTTCGCAGAGACGCATGTCTTTCTTTCCTTCTTTCTTTCGAATGTCAAAGTGAACTTGAAAGAGAGCGACGACACCGCTCCATCGCGAGTCATTTGCCTGCACAAGCTATAATAAGTCGATCTTATCGGGAGAGCATTTAGTCATAAATGAAATCTGTTAAATCTGGAAATAAGTCAAGGTGATTGGTATCGGGGAATTGTCTTTGATTTGAATCGTTCTGCAGAACAGCTTAGTAACTACTGCAGCTGTGGGGAGTCATCAAATTCACTTGATTATAACATAACATGGGAACAGTAGATTAGAAACCTACAAAGCTCCGGTAGTGGTCAACTCAATATATTCGCCTATGGCTAGATAAGAGTCTCACGCGTCATAAATCATGCAATCCTATATAACTTCTGTTTGCACATATTTGATTTCTAAACAGAAACATTTGCGATTACATCTTGCGATAGTATTCTAGGTGTCTCTTCTTATTTTTTTGTTGGGTAAAAGATGGGGTGATGTGGGTTTGTCATATAGGAAATTAAGTGACATAAATACTAATAACATTCAATACTCTGTCGGTGTGATAAGTGACGCCGTTAAGATAATGTTGTGAATTTGCATAATGTTGAACTCTGACACAAATAACCATTTAGTTGAGCATCTGTTTGTGTGTACTTTACATAACATGTTACCAGTATTTTAGAACGTTCTAAACCGGTTGATAATCAGGTGATCATGAACCGACAACTCTGGTTTTTTATTGTTTTAGTCTGGTAAACATTATTTTTAATGCACTACAATGTTTTTTATTTAGCCTCTGGTGGTTAAGCCCGATCAGTTGATTAAGCGCCGTGGTAAACTCGGGCTCATTGGAGTGAAAAAGAGCTTCGACGAAGTTAAGCAATGGATAGGCGAGCGCATGAACAAAGATCAAAAGATCGGCAGCGCTGTTGGAAAACTCAGGAACTTTATAATTGAGCCATTTGTGCCGCATGCGGATGTGAGTACTTTTACCACATTTAATCTGTTTATTAACATATCATTTTTTAGGAGGATGAGATGTACGTTTGCATTTACTCACACCGCACCGCGGACACCATTCTCTTCTATCACCAAGGTGGTGTCGACATTGGCGATGTAGATGCAAAGGCCTTGAAGCTAGACATTCCTGTCAACAGCGAACTTAGCACTGAAGACATTTACTCGAAACTATTGACGAAGGTGTCCGAAGGGGCAGAGAAAAAGCAACGCATTGCCAACTTCATTGCAGCCCTGTACAAGACATTCGTGGATTTGTACTTCACTTACTTGGAAATCAATCCCTTGGTCGTGACCAACGACAACATGTACATACTTGACCTGGCAGCGAAAATTGACTCTACTGCCGATTTCATATGCCGTCCCAAGTGGGGGGATATTGAGTATCCGCCACCGTTCGGGCGTGACGCCTACCCCGAAGAGGCTTATATTGCTGACCTGGATGCCAAGAGTGGCGCTTCACTTAAGGTGACATCAATATAATGGCAACAAGACCAACGGCCTCACAATGCATTTTTCAGTTGACTATTTTGAATAGAAACGGCAGAATCTGGACTATGGTTGCGGGTGGTGGAGCAAGTGTGATCTACTCGGACACCATTTGTGATCTGGGTGGTGCCTCCGAATTGGCCAATTACGGTGAATACAGTGGAGCTCCATCCGAACAACAAACGTATGAGTATGCCAAAACCATACTTAACTTGATGACTTCGTCGCCCAAACACCCCGACGGAAAGATTCTGATTACTGGTGGTGGTATTGCTAATTTCACAAACGTGGCAGCGACCTTCCGAGGTAAGAACATGCTGTTGCCTACAGTCCAATATGTTTATCAATAAATTACTTCGCTTAGGTATTATAACTGCCCTTCGCGAGTTCCAACCCAAGCTCGTTGAACATAATGTGTCGATATTTGTCCGTCGGGCTGGCCCCAACTATCAGGAGGGCTTGCGCAAAATGCGAGAATTCGGCGGATCTTTGGGCATCCCGCTTCATGTCTTCGGACCCGAAACGCATATGACCGCAATTTGTGGCATGGCTCTCGGAAAACGGCCGATTCCGCAGACAGCAAATGTGGAGTTTTCAACAGCCAACTTCTTATTGCCTGGTGGCCAACAAGCGCAGCCCGAATTGAAGGCAACAACAGACTTAGTTGGTGAGTGTTTTATTACATTCTGTATTGCATATTATTTTTAGCTTTATGTTACTTTTATCGTTAGATAATTAAATAATTGCTATCTCTTTTAGATTCCTTTAGTTTTAATGAAATGTAACTTTCCTTACTAAATAACTTTTGTTAAAATGAATATTTTTTGTATTTTTGTATGTGCCCTCTTCGTCCTCTTGTTGTATGTAATTGGCCTACCTGATCTACCACCAACACATCAAATCCACAATATCACATCATAATCAAAATCAAATTCAATCTGATTTGCAACAAACAAACGAAAAATTAATATTATTGTTTCGTCGTCAACTCGTTCATTTGTGCTCGTCTCTCGTTTTCCTGTGTCTTGTATCACACCAAAATCGATAAATCCTCAAAATCATTTGGGAACAAATTTAAGGTATAGGTTCACCACAACAATCGATTAAACTACCACCTATCTCAGCAGATGACACAAGAACTAATGACGTGCATAATAACATAGCAAACAATACTAGAAAATATTTTTCAAACAAAACCAAAGCGATCGTCTGGGGAATGCAGCAGAGGGCAGTTCAATCGATGCTTGATTTTGATTTCATATGCAGGTAATTTCAGTGCACCACTTGCACGTCCACTATAAGCTTAACATTTATCGATACTCTTTCAGGCGCGACGAACCGTCTGTGGTCGCGATGGTTTATCCATTCACTGGCGATCATAAGCAGAAGTACTATTGGGGTCACAAGGAGATCCTCATCCCAGTCTACAAAAAGATGTCGGACGCCATCAACAAGCACAAGGATGTGGATGTTATGGTGAACTTTGCATCGCTGCGATCGGCCTACGAATCGACACTGGAAGTTCTGGACTACCCGCAAATTCGCACCGTTGCCATCATTGCTGAAGGCATCCCTGAGAATATGACGCGCAAGATGATCTTGGCGGCCAACAAGAAGGGAGTGGCTATCATTGGACCTGCCACGGTGGGCGGAGTGAAGCCCGGCTGCTTCAAAATCGGAAACACGGGTGGCATGCTCGACAACATTCTGCACTCGAAACTGTACCGTCCTGGAAGCGTGGCCTACGTGTCGCGCTCCGGCGGCATGTCCAACGAACTGAACAACATTGTTTCGAAGGCCACGGATGGTGTGCTCGAGGGCATCGCCATTGGCGGAGATCGCTACCCTGGCACCACCTTCATGGACCACATCATGCGTTACCAGGCCGACCCCGAGTCCAAGCTGATCGTGCTCTTGGGCGAGGTTGGTGGCACCGAGGAGTACGATGTTTGCGAAGCGCTCAAGGACGGCCGCATAACGAAGCCACTGGTAGCGTGGTGCATCGGCACGTGCGCCGGTATGTTCACATCGGAGGTTCAGTTTGGACATGCGGGTTCATGCGCCAACTCCGATAGGGAGACGGCTACTGCCAAGAACAAGGCCCTGAGGGAGGCAGGTGCTTATGTGCCAGACTCCTTCGATTCCCTGGGCGACTTGATTCAGCAGGTGTACGCGGAATTGGTGAAGTCCGGAAGAATTGTTCCCAAGGAGGAGGTGCCACCGCCAACAGTGCCTATGGATTATTCGTGGGCGCGTGAGCTGGGCCTCATTCGTAAGCCAGCCTCCTTTATGACCTCGATCTGCGACGAGCGCGGTCAGGAGCTCCTGTACGCTGGCATGCCCATCAGTGAAGTGCTCAACAAGGATGTCGGCATTGGGGGTGTCATTTCGCTGTTGTGGTTCCAGCGGTGCTTGCCTCCTTATGTTTGTAAGTTCTTTGAAATGTGCTTGATGGTGACCGCCGACCACGGACCGGCTGTATCGGGCGCTCACAATACAATTGTATGTGCTCGAGCTGGCAAAGATCTGGTGTCTTCCTTAGTGAGCGGCCTGTTGACAATCGTAAGCATGAACTACTCTGAAGCGCCTATAGTTTGTTGACCTATCTGAATTAAAGGGTGACCGGTTTGGTGGAGCTCTTGATGGTGCTGCTCGGCAATTCTCTGAGGCGTACGACTCGAACTTGCACCCCATGGAATTTGTCAATCAGATGCGCAAGAAGGGACAGCTCATCATGGGCATTGGACACCGTGTGAAGTCTATTAACAATCCTGACGTCCGGGTGAAGATAATCAAGGAGTTCGTTATGGAGAACTTCCCGTCCTATCCCTTGTTGAAATACGCTTTGGAGGTCGAGAAAATCACCACCAGCAAAAAACCAAACTTAATTCTGAATGTGGATGGCGTGATTGCCACTTGCTTTGTCGATATGCTTAGGAACTGTGGATCGTTTACAAGGTAACATACACAACATCGTCATAGACCATAACAAGAACATTAACAAAATCGATTATTATAGTGAGGAAGCTCAGGAATACATCAACATTGGAGCCATCAACTCATTGTTCGTGTTGGGACGCAGCATAGGCTTCATCGGACATTATATGGATCAGAAACGACTCAAGCAGGGTCTCTACCGCCATCCCTGGGATGACATCTCTTATGTCATGCCAGAGCAATTCAATTAAATTCCAACGTTGGTATAACGAAAAGCAAATAATGATATTGAAATATATTGCGGCGAATATTTCTCCCGAGTTAAGCAAAACACTCCATAATCTACATTTTTAGTACGCCAGGCGACATTATTCATTTAAGTTTGCATTTCAAATTACAATTAATTATTTTTTTCATTTCGTATTTAATCTTAAATTGATATTTTAATCTGTAAGAGCTCTTCTTCGCTATCTACTCTATTCTACTCTATCTACTCTATTCCTATGAAATTATGTTTAAATTTAACATAACCATTAAAATTAAAAGGAAAATAATTAATGTAAAATGTGTACACAAACGTAGAAAACATGGAAAATACATTTTCTTCTCCACTGGAAAGAGAAATGACATGTGTTGAAGTAATCAATACTAGACAAAGTTATTTATTCGAATCTAGCGAAAATGTTCTCAAATGCACGGTGCACGGATTTTAAAATGTTGAATGTATTGCTCACAAATAATTGTAAACAAAAACCAGCCAAAAATTCGAAAGCCTTGAATTTCCAAAAGCAAACGAATTTAAATTGATTTGTCGTTTGAACAAATGAATAATTGAAAGTCTTTGCAACACAATGTACATAGGAAATAGTAAATATATTTAACTTTTGCACGAGTTACTTGCACAAAAATTGAAACAGTTTGAATTTATTGTAAAATGCTAAATTTTGGAAGAATAATAAATATATGTTCCATATATTCGGACCCTCGATTTATTTCACAACGTCGGAAGCGAAGAAATCAAAAGACAAGTGGATAAATTTGACTTGCGGAGGTATAAATTCTAATCTTTATTTTTAACTTACGATCAAACACCAGGAACGATTATAACATAAACTGATTCAGGAACAAATTATAATGTAAGATAGCGCATGGAAAAGCATACAGAAATATACAATGCGTAAATTTTGAACAGCAGCAGTTTCAAGTAAGTATTAAGCTATTTTGTAGTGTTTTCATCTCATTCGCCTCATTTTACGATCCATTTTTCGTTGTTTCTTCTCGTCAACCTCGGGCTCCTCGTTAGCATTCCGCTGCGCGAGCCAAGGTTGGATAACGCTTCCCCAGAGCATCCACACGGCACGGATTGGTGCCAACAATAACAGAAACCAAAAGTAGTTCGAAAGCATAGAAAGCAACAACGTGCCTGATGTGAGAATGATCAGGTCTTTCACATTCCTAGAAGAAGAGTACAATGCCAGTGGTGTTCATATTTCAATCAGTGTCCCACTTACTCAGCTATGCCTCCCTCCATGTTCAGATCGTTGCCCGAATCCAGCAACGCTCCCGACTCGGAGTACTTTGGTCGGGACATGAACGTCATGAATTGATATGCGGCAACCAGAGCAATGACGGACAGGAAGCTCATTATCTACAGAAATTGGGAAATTGCGGGTTATGCAAATACATTCCACGATGAATTGCACTTTGGCTATCTGCTCACCACTGTGACTTTTGTGATTTCGAAGAACACAAAATTGACTAGAAGCGATGCCGCTCCACTTCCCAGTGCCATGTTGCGGTAGAAACTCAGGGTCCCCTTGTTCTCTTCCACGATTTGTTTGGCTCCTTTCGTGCCTTGTTTTCCCTTCTGTGGCGGCTGAGAAGTAAAATGCCAGTCTTGAATGACCACTCCAACTACAATCACTTCCAGCTCGAGCATTACTTACTGCCATTTCAAAGAAGTTCTATGAGTATTTTCCAATAACCTTTCCTGCCCGAGGATCCACTTGGGTCACTAAAATCCGTCCACTTGCGAAGTGAAATCAATCTCAAAGGAGGTGACACGCGTCAGATGTCAACAGCGCCTTTTGACAGTTCGATCGAGTTTGTGTCGTTTTTCGACCTTCCCTGTTAGAGTTGTGTTAATTGTTGTTGTTTCGTTTGTTTTCTTTTCACCTTCCCTGTGAAACTCGTTAATATCGAATTGTACCTTGTACTGGGGACGAAGAATAATTTGGGAATCATAAATTCTGGTGGAGTCCAAAAGAAATACACACAAAATCTAGACTATGGACAAATGGGTGGCTCTGAACAACCAGGCGTCTGGAAGGGACAAAATAGCACGGTATGTGAGGAGAACTCATGGTGATATCGGAAGATTATGTATGTTGTTTGTTTATCCTTCACAGTCTTGTACAGTACACATCGCGTGCGATTTGGGACTCTCTGGAGGCCGCCGACTCCAGTCCAGCATTCGCCGATAGGTTCAAGACCTTGGAGTACATTCTCAGCTCGTTCAGGAAACGTGAGTGGCTGCTTGTTTGCGATTTCCATTTCATTTGGTCTATTCCGTAGTACTGCGTTTTGGGAAATGCCTCGATGTTTTCTATTCCTCCCTGAAGAGCATTCACTACCCGGATCTGGCTATTCGAATCACCGTGACATTGAGCAAACTGTCCCAAGCGCTCTTCCTTCTGGCCGATCACCTAATGTGGCTCTCACGCACGGGTCTCTTCAAGAGCATCGACGCCAAGAAGTGGAGCCAGTTCTCCAACAAATACTGGCTCCTCTGCATAATCATGAACCTGTGTCGCGACGTGTACGAAATATTCAGGCTGTTGGACTTGCACAGGGCAGGCGTTAAGAGCGGCATTTCCCGCTGTCCAGCGGTGCAGCTGAGCATCAGGTCGCCGCGAGACGTAAGCCGGCTGGCGTTGCAGTCCTACGCAATGATGCTCGGCCACAAGGATGTGGTCGTGGACACGGTCAAGAATGTGTGCGACTTCTTCATTCCACTGACGGCGCTCGGCTACACGAGTCTGACTCCGCGAACCATTGGAATGCTGGGAGCCATTTCATCGGCTGCTGGCTTGTTGGCTCTCTGGGAGCCAACGGCAAAGCTCTCGCCATCGTGATGGAAATAAACAGTACAGGAGTCCTACAAATTTGATGTATTATCGCTGTCGAGATATTTTATAACTTTATTTTTATACGAAGAAAGTGGAAAGGGTGTCGCAAATATAATTCGCTGATTACATACATACATGTATATCAAACAATACACGCTTTGTTTATCTTCAATCTAATCTCTCTGCCGGTACTAGTAGTGATTAGTACTAATTTTGGGAGCGTGTCGGTTGCCACAGCACAGCAACCCTGGTGTTGACGACATCAGCTGTTTGACATTGGCTCTTGTTTTCTCTTATCTTCCCCACAAGTGAAGCGGAAAAAAGTGTTTTTCCGAACGGAATTAGTGGAAATCGCGAATGGCTCTGGTGCAGACGAAGCAGACAGGAGCACAGCAGACGTGAAAACCCGAGGAAGGAAGATTGCGCAGAAGTGACCTTGGTCCAGGATGCAGTACCAATACGCGCCCATCCACAGCGGACGCGACATGCACAACCGCTGTTGCAACGGCAGGGCCTGGTGCGTGAAGGTTCGACTCGGCCTCGGATAACGCCATCATACCACTCCAGTAACGCTTCTCTTGGTTTGCAGGACATTTGCGGCATCGTGTGCGCCGTGCTCACCTGGCTGCTGATTCTTTTCGCGGAGTTCGTGGTGATGCGGGTGATTCTCCTCCCCAGCCCCTACCCGGTGTTCAGCACGATCAACATCATCATCTTCCAAGCACTGGCCTTCCTCGCGTTCGCCTCCCACATACGCACAATGCTCTCGGACCCGGTAATTGGTTGCAGTGATTGGTCGCCATGATTGTGCGCTATTTTCCCGCTGTTTGTTTGGTGTTTTCCAGGGCGCCGTCCCCCGCGGAAACGCCACCAAGGAAATGATCGAGCAGATGGGCTATCGCGAGGGCCAAATGTTCTTCAAGTGCCCCAAGTGCTGCAGCATTAAGCCGGAACGCGCCCATCACTGCTCGGTGTGCCAGCGATGCATACGCAAGATGGATCACCACTGTCCGTGGGTGAACAACTGCGTGGGCGAGAACAACCAAAAGTACTTTGTACTCTTCACGGTAAGCCGCGATAATAAACTGTTTGTCCAATCGATAATTCAACATTGCTCTTATTCATTCGCACCGCTCAGTTTTACATTGCATCGATTTCCGTTCACGCCATGTTCCTGGTAGTCACTGAGTTCGCGGAATGCGTGAAGAACGAGTGGAGGCAGTGTTCTCCGTTCTCGCCTCCAGCGACGATTTTCCTCTTGCTCTTCCTAACGTTCGAGGCGTTGATGTTTGCGATCTTTACCATAATTATGCTGGCCACACAACTGACGGCCATACTCAATGATCAGACCGTAAGTATCACCGCGACAGTTTCGACATCGATGATTAATTGCCCCTAATTACGTCGTCTACTTGCAGGGCATTGAGCAATTGAAGAAGGAGGAAGCTCGGTGGGCTAAGAAATCTCGCCTCAAGAGCATACAGTCGGTGTTCGGACGGTTCTCGCTCGCCTGGTTCTCACCGTTCACCAAGCCGTCGTGCAAGACAAAATTTAACACACATTTCTACTCGGTCTAAATGTCTTGTCGTCCAATTTCCAGCTACTTAACGCGGCGGGCATAGTTTTCTTTTATACGTTTATTTTATAGTTGGGGTGGCATCTGACGCGGCCAATAGCTGTCGGTTTATATATTTCGTTTACGCTGTGAGTAGTCTTGTGTACAGTTACGTTGTTTAATGTTAAGACAAATGTATGAGTAACATCGATCGATCAAATCCGCAAATGAGGCAACAACAAACTACACTTGGCTCGTTATGTTTCTATTTTTCTATTTTTGTAAAGCTTGGGATGAAAGTGCTAGAACATGGATCTTTCCACGGCTTTCTCCATGAACTTAATACTTCGTCGTTTGTGCTGCGAATAATAAATTATGCTAGTGCATGGTTTTGACTTAATCTTCTATTTAATGTAAGCCATAGTTTTAAGCTGCAACCTGTAATTGTAACAATGTACAATATATTATTGAAATTCTCGACATACAGCGACTTCGCATTAATTGAAGGAGTTTTATTTGAGGTGGAATTCGTCGCAATGCCGAATTTCAGAGACCAACAAGTCAGGAACTCTTGAGGGGTCTCGATATCACGTTTTCCTCAACGCCCGTCGGCTGGGAGTTATTTTTGAATTATTTAAATTTATTGTGCTTTATTTCGCGATTTGTTTGAGTTGAAATTTGGCAGCGTTTATTAAATCTTAGTCACGATTGCTAATATTCGGAATATGCGGTGCTCTGGGTGTCCGCGTCCGAGTCACGGCGGTCTTCACAAATTCGAATCTGAGAGCGATCTCTCCACAAGAAGAAGTTCTCGCACCTCGTCCACAGGTCCATCGGTTTCACTCTCGCCGAGAGTCATCACGAGTCTGGCGAATGCGACATGCGACTGAGTTGTTGATGTCGTTGTTGGAATTCACGGATGTTGTTGTCCCGGTGAAACGCATTGGGATGGAATTTTCGTGATGTCTGCGGAAGGCTGCCAACGAAGAACGCTCTCGCTCGGCAGCTCTCGAGCGGCGAGAGAGCTCGGAAAGAAAAGTGTGAAAAGCACCTCGCCGCCGAGCGATCGGCGATCTGTCTGTTCAGTCTGAGGAAAACTATCGGAGATCCAGGAGGTGTCTCTGGATGTGCGCGCGCGTTGCTCGAGTGGACCGACCAGCTTACTTATAGAACCTACACATACAAATATATTCGTAACACGAACACACAGATAGCATTTGGAAGTAAAAGAAAAGCAGGGATTCGGCGAGTTCTTGGTCGTAAGTCGACGACGGTAGAAGAAGTTGAATTTGAAGTTATCGCGCGGTCGATCGTGGCGGATTTGCCAACTCCTTCCGGTTATCTGCGAGATCGAGAATATAATCGGCACCTATATGTGTTAATGAGTGCATGTGTATGTGTGTATTTTCAAATGCATAAATTTATATCGCTGTGCGGCCGAAAATACGTTCCGAGTGTGTGTGTGTTTGCGTTCGAGTGTGGATGTGTGTGTGTGTGTTTGTGTATAATGCGCGGCGTTGTTCTAAATATAAAATTTTGAATTTATTCCGCTGCTCGCTGCCTCACGAAAAATATTAAAAATAGTTGTTTTGTTTCCTCAAAGCACCGAATTCGTGTATTACTGTGTGAAAGCGAAACGAAGCGAAGCCTGCACGGACCTGGTGGACGAGGAGGGCGAGCAAAAGCCTGCCCATGAGACAGTCCGGTCGCCAGCGCTAGGACCCGACAAGATATGGACGCAGCCAACCCGCCAACCCCGGCGCCGGCCGCGACAGCAACCGCGGTCGATGGTGCCACAACCGCAGCAGGTAAGCGTCGGCGGCTCTTCGGCTCGCTCGCGGTTACGCAACCTCTTCGCGCACGGAGATCGCGACCCCGAACGCTGGGAGGAGGACCGCGGAGTCCTCCCAGCGGGCCGGCTGGAAGGCGGATCGATCGACGACTCCGGGTCACGCATTCGAAACTAGGTCTGGGTGCTGCAGGGGCGGGGAAGGGGGAACCCGCAACTCAAAATATGAATAATGCGGACGACAACTGCGACGACTATTTTTAGTCGGTGTTTTCCGACGGAGCCGCCGATGTGTGCGTCTCCGAGACGCCGGCGAGCGCGAGAAGGAGCTGCAGAAGCGGTGGAGTGGCGTCAGACTTTATTTACACTTCCTCGACTGGGACTGGGATGCGGAAAAGTCGCGTTCGTTCGTTTGACCGGCGGCAGGCGCTTTAAATAAATAAATGTTCCCCATACGCCCCGTTGACCCCATGCGTCTGGCTCACGAACCGGGGACACTCTTCTTAAAATACCGCCGCTTTGCTGTTGCCAGATCGGGAAACAATTGCACGAGTTATTTTCGGCCAGAATGATTTACTTTTAGCCAGAGTCGCTGCAGCCCAGACTCGGGGAACACGGGAAAGCGTGACTAGAGGCGTTTTTGCATTCAGTTGGAAAAATAAAAACAATTCGACTGTTAAATGAATTGCTTTTCAATAGTTTTATGTCTTGTTTGTTCTTTTGCAGATTCCCGAGGTTTTCCTCTCGGCGGGGTGCAGACGAAAAACCCGCCAAAAATCACATTTAGTGAAAATTCGAGTTCATTGATAAGATGCATACCAAACGAACGAGCGACGTTCTTCGTCAAGATCGACTGTGCCGAAGACTCCGAGATTCTCCCCCTCAAATTCGAATGGTAAGACCGAGACAAGGCCAATGAATAGCCCCATACATAATTCAATTCAAGATAAGCGCGCTCGCTAGGATATTACGAATATTCTAAAAATAGGGTATTCAATAGGAATTCATTGTCGCACGAACCCGGCCCGAAATGTGGTCATTTCTATCTTCGCTTAGCCATGTCCTTCCGCTGTTCGGCAACAGTTCATGAACTGCTCCCCGGCCCTGTCTTTGACAGGAGCGGCAGCAGAATTTTGAAATGCCTCGACCGAACCTGCATCGATCGGTGAGTTATGCTTTCACTGATCAGATCCGATCTGCAAACGTCTGCGAGCATATGCTGGTGCTCGGAGTTGGCGCGGTTCCAGCCCCGAGGAGCGCCGTCGGCCGACCGCCTCCGCCTCCAACCGCCGAACGGCCGACGCGCCGAGCGGTGTCTCCGATCCCCCGTGAGCGGATTGTTCATCGTCCGCGAGCGCGGGAGAAATCCGCCTGCAAGCAGCGGATGAGGATTTCTGCGCATATTTCGGAAGTGCGCGCAGAGATGCGAACGCCAAATTGTGAGAATTATTGAGAACGGGCGCAGGAGAGCCGGTTCAGGTCCGCCGTAGCCGAGGCAGTCCAACTTTGTCGATCGCCTCGTTAAGATTTCCGCCGTCCGCGTACCGTGAATAGGTTTTTCTTGGCATTTCTTCCCAGCGATCCCGGCGCACTCGGGAGATTCGATTCATAACCAAATCATAACTCGTGTTCAGTTGTCATGACCATGACGCCGATGCTGGCGATGTAAGGAGGAACTTTCAGTGAGCTCGTCGGGTCGGGTCGGGTCGGATCGGGTCGGATCGGCGGGACAAGTGCACCTTGTGTTGGCCAGTTCGGGCCGTGATTGAGTCGTGACGTCCGCCTAAATTTAGAAATATTAACCAACCGCGCTTGTGTAATACGTTCGCGGCGGGTCCGGTGCACTTGCCCCGTCCGCAACTGGCGTAATTGTCGGGGGGCGGCCCTAAATATTGACGGCGGTGCTGGCGGTGGGTCTGACGGCGTTACATAAGAGCGCCCGGCGCCCCGCCCGCGCGCGGTGTGCACAAATCGAATTCTGAACATTCCTTCGGTTAGAAAACAACGAATTATTATGTAGTGGAGATGAGATGAGATGCGTGGAAGACGACTTCGTGAGATACGCGTCTGAAAATAGATCGTCAGAAGTTGTGTCTTGGCGTCTCTGTTTTATTTGAATCTCTTCGTTGTTGTTTTCGTTGTTGTTTTCGTTTCGTTTCGCTTTTCTTTGTTTTTTATATCGTGCGGTGGTGTTTTAGCTTTGTTTCAAATTTAAACAGCGTCGAAACGAAAACGGCATAAACATCGATTTATTAATGTGCCCTGTCAAAGGAAACTACTTGTTTCCGAGAGTTAATCACGCTTTCGCTCGGCGGCGGGCGACAAAGTTCTTTTATCCAATTCGAAATTAGACGAGCGCTTTCTGTGTTGTTTTCTAGAGTGGCCTCAGCATCGTAGAAGAAGAAAATTAAACGAAATTCGCAGAATACAATTAAATTGGTGTTCAAACATAATTAAGTTCGCGCGTCTGCCAATCTAATTTATGTGAAAATAATCATCCGACTGCTGCTGCTGCTTGCTGCTCCTGTTGTTGTTGTTGTTGTTGTTGTTGCTGTGAAAGTATTCGTCATTGTTGGTCGCAAAGTGCCTCCTAGTTCCCTTTGTGATAGCCATGGGCAACGGCTGCTCGAAATGCTGCAACTGCGCCGACCACAAGCATCACCACGGCACACTCTCCTCGGCGTCCTCGGTCTATCGGCGAAGGTAGGACAAGTCGCGCCAGACAGACAGACAGACAGACAGTTGTTTGTGAATGTCTTGAGTCTAGACGAATGATCTACAGCACAATATGAACCTGTTTCCATTGCCTCCCTGGTTATTGAAGCTAGTAAGCCTTAGAGGGATATGAATAGTCCAATAACGGCTCCTTGAGGATATTTATATTTATTTGATAGTTTGCTCCGGGACAGAGAGATCAACTAGGTCCATGCATGAAATCAGAAATAATAAATACCCTCCTTCATCCTTCCGCGAGTTCTACATGGGGTTTCCTAATATCGGGTGGATTGAAATCTGTACAACTCATTAAAAAGGCATTCCTTTTACGACCACCAGACCCAACGTAAACAAATGGATTATTTGACTTGAAATGCACATGAAACAACAACATGTCTGCCCGAAATAGTTCCCGAGCAATATAGGTCAGAGCATTTGTATTAATCGGACTCGGAATTCCTATGGACAGTCCATGTCTAACTCGAATGCTGGCCCAAAGTGTGAGTTGTTGGCGGGCAGTAAATCGGCCCGATGTAAACATAAACAAAGACAGGAAATGGGGAGATGATCGGTTGTTCTCTCTGTCTCTCTGCCACAGCCTCTCTCTCTCCCGCTCTCCCGCTCTCAATGGGATTCAAGTGGAGAGCACGGCTCTCTCTCGTGCTCTTCCACCTGGACTCTCTTGCAGTCGCTTCTCTTAGCCTCCTCCTCCGTTCTCTTAGACCCCACTCTCTTCTGGCTTTATCAAAGTAAACAAGCAGGTTCTCTCTGTTGTGTGTTTCGGTAATGGCTTAGTGCGAATGTAAACAAACGGAATTCCCTTTACAAACCGCAGGAGCCGAGCTGAAATGCCGATCGAGAACTCCGACCGGTTCCGCATCACGCAGACCAGCAACGCCGTCCAGCTGGCCATCGAGCACGTCCAGCGCGACGACGGCGGCCACTACACACTGATCGCCCGCACCAAGGACAACAGCGTGATCCGGAAGGACGTCGAGCTCATTGTCGAGGACAGATCGGCGGGCGACGATCCGCCCATCTTCCTGCGGCGGCTGGGCGACCTCTCCGTCAAGGTGGGGACCCGCACGAGGCTCCTGGTGGAGATCCGCAGTTCGACGGACGTGAAGGTACGCCCGCCCCCACCGACCTTGACAGGCCATAACCATAAGCTGCTCATCCTTTTCAGATCACCTGGTATCGGAACGACCGCCGGATATGCGAGAACGAGCGCATAAAGCAGATGAACGAGGGCTCGTTCTTCTGTCTGGAGATCAGCACCGTGGTCCTGGAGGACGGCGGCCAGTGGATGGTGATGGCCGAGAACCTGGGGGGCCGCAACTCGTGCATCGCGCACCTGAACGTCCTCGTGCCGAAGGCCTACAAGCCGCCCGAGTTCATCGAGGAGCTGCGGGCCGTGCTGACGGAGCAGGGCACCGTCTCGCTGGAGTGCAAGGTGGTGGGCGTGCCGACGCCCCTGCTGCGCTGGTTCAAGGACTCCAAGGAGATCAAGGCCGGCGACGTGTTCGCGCTCACGGCCAACGCGGACGACCCCACCTCGCTGGGCACCTACACCTGCGAGGCCGTCAACTGCATGGGCAAGTCCTACTCGAGCTCCAAGGTGCACGTCGTGGGCCGGGGCAGCCGCGAGGGCTCGCTGAAGCCAGCCGACAGGTAGGGTCGCCATCTCATTCATCCTCCCACCAGCCAGACACTCACCCCTCCTCCCATCTCTCTCCGCAGCGTGGGGAATAATGCACTCCCACCCATCTTCACCAACGAGCTGCGCGGCGTGAGCGTCCGCATCGGCGAGACTGTGATCCTCGGATGCCAAGGTGAGCATGATCGATGTGGTGTTTGTTCTTGCCGCTAAAATTGGACTGGGCTCGCTGCCAAATCGCGCCGCGTCACTCGGGCTAATGAGCGGCGTCGTGCCAGAAGTGGCAGAGCCGCACCGGCAAACGCCGTTGTTTATTTTCTTAGCACGGCGTTTTCAACTTGAACTCGATCAAAGAATCGCCGAGGTGCCCGCCGATGGGGTGCGGTAGGTCAGCACTCGGACGTTTGGCATTTGGTTCCAACCCGAGTCCGAAAATAGCGGGAGAGACACGAGAGTAAACACGCGTCTCCCTCCGTTTTCTTGCTCGCCATTTGTCCCTCCCTCTCCCACTCCGGGCAGAGAGAGAGAGAGGGAGCGATGGGAGCCTTTGTTCACCTCCGTCTCCTCCTACTTTCAGTGGTCGTCCCCCCCTGGCCCAAGACCGTGGCCTGGTACAACAAGGAGGGCCGGGTCGAGTCGACCGAGAAGTACAAGCTCATCGAGGACGGCCTGGGCGTCTACATGATCGAGATCAAGCCGTCCGAGAGCTGCGACGAGGGCGAATGGAAGTGCGTGGTGACCAGCCAGGAGGGCTGCGTGGGCATCTCCACGTGCGTGGTCAGCATGGACAGTGAGTACTTGGGGCATGAGCCTGGTGCGAGGTCCTTTCATTCCCCCGATTTCCTTTCAGTTCCGAAGAACTACCGCAAGCCGCGCTTCATGGAAAGCCTCAAGGCCGTGCTCACCGACGAGGGCCTCGTGTCCTTCGAGTGCAAGGTCGTCGGCTTCCCCACGCCCGTGCTCAAGTGGTTCAAGGACGGCCAGGAGCTGAAGCCCGGCGACGTCTACCAGCTGACGGGCACGAACTCCCTGGGCACCTACTGCTGCATCGCGCGCAACTGCATGGGCGAGAGCAGCAGCGTGGCCGTCCTCACCGTGGAGGACATCCAGAACCAGCTGAACGACGAGGAGCGGCTGCTGTTCACGAAGCAGAACCAGCCGCCCAAGTTCGTGGTCGGCCTCAAGAGCCAGGACGCGAGAATCAACGAGCCCTTCCAGTTCTCCGTGGCCGTGAAGGCGACGCCGGACCCCGTGCTGTCCTGGTTCAGGGACGAGCTGCCCATCGAGTCGAGCGAGCGGTACCACCACTTCCGCGGCGAGAACGACAACTGGCACCTGGACATTCGCGGCGTCGAGTTCGTGGACCAGGCCGAGTGGAAGTGCGTGGCCGTGAACGACTTCGGCACGAGCACGACTTCGTGCTTCCTGAAGCTGCAGATCCCGCGCCACTACAAGAAGCCCCGCTTCCTCGAGTGCCTGCGCGCCGTGCTGACGGAGGAGGGCGCGGTGAACCTGGAATGCAAGGTCATAGGCGTGCCGCAGCCGGTCCTCAAGTGGTACAAGGACGGCGTGGAGCTGAAGCCCGGCGACATTCACCGGATCATCTCGGGCCAAGACGGCACCTGCTGCCTGGGCACGTACACGTGCGAGGCCCGGAACTGCATGGGGGTTGTGGCCAGCTCGGCCTCGCTGCTCGGCTTCGAGGACGCCTACAAGAACCAGAAGCCCGCGGAGCCAGCGCACGAGAACGAGCTGCAGCGCAACTTCTCGCTCTCCACCATCCAGGAGGAGCGCACGTCCCAGCTGTACGAGACGCCCGTGGGCGACATCACCATCGACGACAAGGGCGACGTCTCCTTCTCGTTCGACGGCAAAGAGGTCTCGGTGTCGCTGTACGAGACGCCCGACCTGACCGAGGAGGAGGCCCTGAAGATTGTCGAGATGTACGCCGACCAGATCTCGGAGCACGTGACGGAGCACAACGTGGTGGAGCTGCCGCCGCTGCGGTTCGTCAAGGAGACCTCCCAGTCCGGCAAACTCCTGATGGAGGCGGTGGTCATCGACATCGCGCCCGAGTACTTCGCCCACGAGGAGGACCTGCGCACCGAGGCCGGCATGGACGACATCTCGATTTGCGAAATAACGATTCACGGCTCCTCGGGCCGCGAAGGAGTCTTCGACAAGGAGACCGAGCTGTTCGCCCAACAGTCCATCGAGAAGATGGAGGAGGAGTTGTCGATGTCCGCCCCCGTGAGAAAGCGAAAGAAATCACGACCCACCGAGACAGACGAGTTCTTCAGCCTGTCCAAGGCCTCCAGCAGCCAAGGGGACGAAGACACCTCTGAGCTGCAAACGTTCGCCAGCGCCCAAATGTCCTCGCGGGTCGAGAACTCCGCCAGCCAGAAGCAGAGCCAGCCGGAGCCGAAGCCCGCCGAAGAGAGCCTGCAGCCGCCGCGGAGGAAGAAGGGCAAGCGCCTCTCCGACAGCGACTCGTCCAAGACGACCGAGGAGGAGGCCAAGCTGCAGGACATTTCTGGCGCGGTTGGCGACGGACTAATGACGTCGAAGCCGGCGAAAATCATCTCGAACGAGGTGGAGATCGAGAACAACCTCAAGATTCTGGTGCCGCTGGCGAAGCATCTGAAAACGATAGAGAACCACCTGACGGTCGTCGAGAACGAGGTCGTCGCCCAGTCGGCCATGATGATGACGCCGGCATCGGCCGAGCAGAGCATTGCCATCATCAGGAACATAAACGACCCGATCAAGCAGATCCAGAGTAAGCTGCGCGTGTACTCGGGGGAGACCCCGCTGGACACGCTCTTCCAGTCCATGGACGAGGACATTCGCATGCTGCACACGGCGCTGCAGGTCATCGAGAAGTGCGTGGAGATCGACGAAACCGGGGCGACCCTGATCCAGCGCACCAGTGTGTGCATAATCGACAGCGTGGGCGAGCAGTTGGCCAAGGTCCTGGACGAGGTCCAGACTATATCCTCTCTGTTCGAGGTGGAGAGTTTGAAAGCCCACATCGAGATCACCCTGGCCGATATAAAGCAGGGCATAGAGATCACGCAGGGCACGATCAAGTCGCAAGCGCTGCTGCAGGAGGCCCAGGACCTCGAAGCGGCCAAGCATTTCAACGAGACCGTGGCCAAGCTGCAGGACGTGCCGGAGCCACTGTCGTTCGAGAAGGTGAGCGAGTCCAAACTGCCCAGTGAGGCTGACTCCTTGAAGCTGATTTGTCGGCCCGTGGTGAAAATCCAGGAGGCCTTGGAGCGCGTCGAGAACGAGTTGTCGATGGAGGAGAACGAGGAGCAGATCTACGCCAAAGTGCACGAGAAAGTACTGACGAATCTGGTGGAGCCGATCAGGGAGCTCCAGAATCAGTTGGAGCAAATCGAGCAGAAAGGAATCGCGTTGGCAGGCACGGAGTCGGTGGAGCAGAAGATAAACATGGCCATCCTCGACATAGTGACCCCGCCCTTGTTTGAGCTGAAGAAGGGACTCGAGATTATTGCGAACGAGACGTCGGGCAGCGTCCAGTCGGGCATGTTGACGGTGAGCACTGTGGAGTCAATGGTGCCGCCGCTGCAGGAGATTCAGAACGGCCTGGCGCAGTTGGGCCAGGACATCGAAACCGGCCAGATCAACGACGACTTCGGCGTCGACTCCGCAGACACGCACAAGCTGCTGCAGTCGATCGCCCAAGCCGTGCTGCACTTCGAGTCCAACATAGGCCGCCTGTCGGCCTGCTCCTCTTCGAACGTGCAGTCCGGGCTGTACAGCTTGAAGGAGGAGCTCTCGGCCCTCATCAGCAACATCCTCGAAGCGAACATCAACAAGTACCACGTCACCCTGTTCGAGAACTTGAAGCGGCCCGTCGACGAGCTGAACTATTGCATTCTGCAGACGGAGCGGAAGTCGATGTCCGGCTCTCTGGCGGACCTCATCGACCCATTGCGCGGCTTGAACGAGAAGGTGAAGCTGGGCCTCGACATCCTGAACATATCGAACCCCGGCCAGAACGAGAGGAGCCTGCAGATACTGGAGCAAATCAGGAACATAATTAAAAGCGTGGTAATCGATATCGAGGAACACGAGTTCAACATAATTCAGAAAGAGGTGGAGCTGGACGAGAGAACGGCCATCGAGGAAGACCAGTCCTTCATCTCGATGCGGGAAGCGCTGTCCAAGCAAATCGCCCAGGACGAGGCCATCAAGAATCTGGAGGACTTCAAGACACACCTGACTTGTTTAACCAAAAATGTGACTGGGGATGCGAAGTTTGAATGCACCATAAAGGAATTGGCTTCAACTGTTGGTGAAATAGTGAAAAACGTTCGCCAAACTCGGGAGACGGCCGCTTCTGCTGAGAGTCAGCAGCGCCAAGTGCACGAGAATGCGTTAGGAGCTGTCGTGGAGCTAGGTAAATCCGTCCAAGCGCTGAATGCGGCAATAACTAGTGCCATCCGAAGTGCGGACTCAAGCCTCCTCAGACAAGGACTGGAACAGGACGATGCCTACCGGTCGGCCGTAGCTGATGTGGTCGCCTGCATCTGCAACATCGAGAAGGGCATGACTGCAACTGGCAATCTCGATTCGTCCTCCCGCGAGATCGCGGGGCACCTGACCAGATTACAAGCCCACCTGAAGGCCACAGTTGAGCCATCCGTCGAAGCTGACGACGTCTCTACGATGGACGACATATCGGGACTCAAAACTGCCGCGGAATCGCTATCCGCGGACAACGACCAGACGCAGTGCGATGACAGCGTGAACCACCTCCAGGCCTTCGAAGACACCAGGAGCAAGGTGGACTCCATGCTCTCGCAGCTGAAGAACAGCATTGCTTCGGTGCTCGCGCACTGCGCAGAGCTCGATGTGGGTTCGCTGCAAAACGAAACTGTGAAGCGAGTGCAGGCAACGGTCTCCAAGATGAACGCATTCGAGCAGTGCATCGCGGAGTTGCACCAGCCAAGTGTGGCTGAGCCCCTGGCATCCCTGTCGGGATCCAGCGACCTGCGCACCTTCGCCGACGCCGTGTGCAGCCTCGAGGCCTGTGTGGTGCAGGTGGAGGAGTACCTGGCCCACAGCGCCATTCAGGACATAAGCGAGGACGACATCTCGGCACTGAAAATGTTGGCGTCGCCTCTGAAGGAGTTGAAAGAGTCCCTGCAGGTGTTCCACGTCGAGGAGCTGGAGCAAGCTGTGAGCTTGTGCACGCCAAATGAATCTCTGACAACGGCGGAGGTCATTCAGGCGATCACTCCGTTCGTACTCGCGGTTCATGAAAATCACTGCCTGGAGACCCTTGAGTCCATTGCTTCCGATTCTGCGCTGAAGCCGCTGAAGCACCTCGTGAAACCCATTCACGATTTGCAAACAGCTGTCCTAAGTGTGCAGGAGCAGGTGCCTCTGTCCCAGGCGGTGGACTTGAGCACCTCAGCGAATGCCTCGCAACTGGCCACAGTCGCCAGGCCGTTGCTGAGTCTGCGAGAGGCCATTCTCAATGTGCAAGAAGAGATGGTTTTCTCCAACATCGAAGACTGTCGGGCCCTAGATGTGGTCAAAGCGCAAACAGAGGCCGTGTATGACTTGCTGGTGCACTGCGAGCACGCCAACTTGGAGGCCTTGGAGAATATTGTTGACATCTCAACGCAGGATGACATATCGGCCCTGAAAACGTTCGCCGATCCTCGTTCCCTCGAAAGTGGGCTCCGATCGCCGGTAGAAAGCAAGCAACCAGAGGTCCAGACTCTAGGCATCGAGGAGTGCGTTGCAGGTGGCATCAAGCAATTGCAAAACTGCTTAAAAATTACACAGGCAGCCGATGCCAAGGAGGTTAAGCTGGTGGGGGAGGTGATGAGAGAACTCAAATCTGGTTTGGAGCACATCCAGAGTGAGCTGTCGAACCGGTCTGCGGAGAAGGAGAGCATTTTATCTGAGTCGTCTATAGCCAAAACCATGTTCAAATTGAAAGAGTGCTTAGTGCACACCTACGAATCAGGTTTCGAGGAATCGCTCGAGGAGGTGGAGAAAATGTTTGAAGACATATTGCAGGCACTTCCCACTCTAGAAGTCCAGTTGGCGCAAGAAATGTTTGCGAAGATCGAAAACGACATACGTTCTGTGAGAGCACTCTGTGTCCCTAGCCAGAAGCAAGTCGATTTGAACAAGTTAGAATCGCCTCTCAAGGCGCTCGTCGACAGTCTGAGGACTATAAGCGAATGTCCCTCTGTTGATATTGAGAAATCGTCCTCAACGGTGGTCAATCTACAGTCGCACTTGATGAATACGTTCAGGATACTGAACGATTGCAGCGAAAATGTCCCCAATGAGACCCAGAGTACTTTGTTGAGCATACAAAATAGTTTGGTGTCGATCTTCGACTTTATCGAGCACAACGAGGGAACCCTCCGAATAATTGAGCTGCTGCAAGAGGTAGATGCTCTCGGTCCTCAATTTAAAACCCTGGCCTTGAATGTGACTTCGATAATCGAAAAACCAGAGAGAGCCGAACTCAATGAATTACTTCAGCATGTAACCCTGGCCAAGTCGTTCCTGTTAGAACTTGAGGAGGAATTGAATACCGATAATGAATTGGTGAATAAATTCTTTGAGGAAAACCGAGCCGGTGTAGAAAAACTGCAAGATACGTTAGGTCGAATCGAAAGCAATGTAATGACTAAACCCGATTTAATTAAGTTAAATGAAATCGATATGAACTTGGTGCGATCAATAGAACGTCAGTTCTCCAGTTTGCAGCAGAACCTAGAGGATATGAAACTGCGAATGGAGAGAGAAAGCGTGGAGGAGAACGTTTCGAAACCCAGTGAACCCACGATGTCTGTCTCGAACTCGGACCATCTGACCGTTGACTCGAGTACACTAGTCGAGGCCTATATAGTTGATAGTTTAAAGAAAATACAGATGCTCACCGAAGATATTAATAAACTCGATAAATCGAGCATAACTAAAACCACAACGGAATTACTTAGTTCCTTGAGCGGAACACTATCGGAAATCAAAAATGCAGTCGAAACTGCGAATGGAAGTGAAATGGAAGACGTTCTCTTTTTGCCATTATTCAAACTAAGAGACTTGTTAGCATTTACTCAGAGGACAGCTTCTGTCGATTCCAAGGGGGAACCAGCATCACGGCCTCCAATGGCAATGGCGAACACGATATTCATTGGAATCCTTAATGGGAACGCATCTCTACGTAAAACGTTCATTCATGATATCACTGAGAAAACGGCCTCACAGATCTCTGCAATTATTAGCTTGATACACGAATTCCAACCAGATAATAAGAACATTCAGTGCGTTAGTCGCTCACTGAAGAAAATTGAAAGCGAAATAGATGCGATTAGACAGAACAATGAACCTAATTTAGACGATCAAAGCATGCCCTTTCAGAAACTGCATGTGGGTATTCAAGAACTAACCCAGGCCTTAACGAATCTCCAATCGATTTCTGGGACAGAGGTCCTGCCAGGTATAATCAACTCATTGAGTGAGATTGAACGAAATATCTCAAATAGCAAATACAGCGACATTATAGAAATATTGCAAGAGCTGGAATCCAAAAATGAACATTTTACGACCTTAGCTAAATTGATGAGAAATTCCAAATTATTTGGCATTGAAGAAGTGTCTAAGGATGAAGGCGCCAAATCACCCCTTGAACGAAGGCAGGAAGAAACACAGGTGATTCAGAAAATGTTGATCGAGCTCAGGGATAAGGAGCCAAGTGCGGAACTAGAAAGTGATATTGGAGCATTTATTGAAAATACAGATGATACGGTCTTGGCTTCCAAATTAATATTCAAGATGAGAGAGCACATTGTCCACACATACGACGGAGCTCCGTTAACAGAAGACGACCAACGAATTGAGAATTTATGTTCGATGCTCTTGAAGCAAAATCCTGCAATTCAGAAAACACAAGTAGCAGATCTTATTGCGCAAATTCAGAGTAATATTTCACTTGCAAACGAATATGTAGGGAAAATTGCAAAACCTGAGAATCTGTCAGAGTTTTCGCCACTGCCAAAAAAATTAAATGAACTGGATAGTCTAATTAAGCACGTGGCCGACCAAAGTGAAATTGGCAACTTCGCCGATAAGCATGCCTTACAAAACACCATCATGGATTTATATGTATTATTTGACGAAGCACAAATGTCGGAAACTATTGATAATAAGGAGGACTTGGCACATGTAGTGAAACTAACCAAAATCGTACACGACTACATAGAGGGACACGAGGAACCAATAAACCCATTGTTTATATGTGGGCACTTATTGACTTTAACTAAATGCATATCGAATATTTGTGATGATCTTGCCAAATCTTTAAAACATGAGGAACCTTCAGAACCCGCCTCTTTAGATAAAAAAGAGGAAAAGGAAGATCAAAAAGAGGCACCCAAAACAAAAATTTCAGAGATTTCAGATGAGAAGCAAGAAAAAGTACCAGAAGTGGCCGCAGACACCGCACAAAAACCTGAAGAATCAGAGCAGGCACAAGCACCAAAATCTCCAGAAATTTCTGAGCCGAAGGCAGAGAAGATCGAAGAGAAGAAACTGGAAGACAAGAAACAAATGTTAGAAGAACAGAAACAGGTCCTGGAAGCACAATCTGCTGAAGTCTCAGAGGTGAAAGCAGAGAAGATCGAAGAGAAGAAACTGGAAGACAAGAAACAAATGTTAGAAGAACAGAAAAAGGTCCTGGAAGCCACAATCTGCTGAAGTCTCAGAGGTGAAAGCAGAGAAGATCGAAGAGAAGAAACTGGAAGACAAGAAACAAATGTTAGAAGAACAAAAACAGGTCCTGGAAGCACAATCTGCTGAAGTCTCAGAGGTGAAAGCAGAGAAGATCGAAGAGAAGAAACTGGAAGACAAGAAACAAATGTTAGAAGAACAGAAACAGGTCCTGGAAGCACAATCTGCTGAAGTTCTCAGAGGTGAAAGCAGAGAAGATCGAAGAGAAGAAACTGGAAGACAAGAAACAAATGTTAGAAGAACAGAAACAGGTCCTGGAAGCACAATCTGCAGAAGTCTCAGAGGTGAAGGCAGAGAAGAATCGAAGAGAAGAAACTGGAAGACAAGAAACAAATGTTAGAAGAACAGAAACAGGTCCTGGAAGCACAATCTGCTGAAGTCTCAGATGAAACAGAGAAGATCGAGAGATAAACGGATACAAGGAACAATGTTAGAAGAACAGAAAAAGGTCCTGGAAGCACAATCTCCTGAAGTCTCAGAGGTGAAGCAGAGAAGATCGAAGAAGAACTGAAACAAGACAAATGTTGAAGACAAAGTCCGAACACATGAAGTTTCTGATAAGAAAATCGAAGAAAGAAACTGAAGAAAACAATGTTGAAGACAAACAGTCCTGGAAGCACAATCTGCTGAAGTTTCTGAGGTGAAGCAGAGAAGATCGAAGAGAAGAAACTGGAAGGAATGAACAAATGTTAGAAGAACAGAAACAGGTCCTGGAACCACAATCTGCAGAAGTCTCAGAGGTGAAAGCAGAGAAGATCGAAGAGAAGAAACTGGAAGACAAGAAACAAATGTTAGAAGAACAGAAACAAGGTCCTGGAAGCACAATCTGCAGAAGTCTCAGAGGTGAAAGCAGAGAAGATCGAAGAGAAGAAACTGGAAGACAAGAAACAAATGTTAGAAGAACAGAAACAGGTCCTGGAAGCACAATCTGCATGAAGTTTCTGAGGTGAAAGCAGAGAAGATCGAAGAGAAGAAACTGGAAGACAAGAAACAAATGTTAGAAGAACAGAAACAGGTCCTGGAAGCACAATCTGCTGAAGTTTCTGAGGTGAAAGCAGAGAAGATCGAAGAGAAGAAACTGGAAGACAAGAAACAAATGTTAGAAGAACAAAAACAGGTCCTGGAAGCACAATCTGCTGAAGTTTCTGAGGTGAAAGCAGAGAAGATCGAAGAGAAGAAACTGGAAGACAAGAAACAAATGTTAGAAGAACAGAAAACAGGTCCTGGAAGCACAATCTGCTGAAGTTCTAGAGGTGAAAGCAGAGAAGATCGAAGAGAAGAAACTGGAAGACAAGAAACAAATGTTAGAAGAACAGAAAACAGGTCCTGGAAGCACAATCTGCTGAAGTTCTAGAGGTGAAAGCAGAGAAGATCGAAGAGAAGAAACTGGAAGACAAGAAACAAATGTTAGAAGAACAAAAACAGGTCCTGGAAGCACAATCTGCTGAAGTTTCTGAGGTGAAAGCAGAGAAGATCGAAGAGAAGAAACTGGAAGACAAGAAACAAATGTTAGAAGAACAGAAACAGGTCCTGGAAGCACAATCTGCTGAAGTTCTCAGAGGTGAAAGCAGAGAAGATCGAAGAGAAGAAACTGGAAGACAAGAAACAAATGTTAGAAGAACAGAAACAGGTCCTGGAAGCACAATCTGCTGAAGTCTCAGAGGTGAAAGCAGAGAAGATCGAAGAGAAGAAACTGGAAGACAAGAAACAAATGTTAGAAGAACAGAAAAAGGTCCTGGAAGCACAATCTGCTGAAGTTTCTGAGGTGAAAGCAGAGAAGATCGAAGAGAAGAAACTGGAAGACAAGAAACAAATGTTAGAAGAACAGAAACAGGTCCTGGAAGCACAATCTGCTGAAGTTCTCAGAGGTGAAAGCAGAGAAGATCGAAGAGAAGAAACTGGAAGACAAGAAACAAATGTTAGAAGAACAGAAACAGGTCCTGGAAGCACAATCTGCTGAAGTTCTCAGAGGTGAAAGCAGAGAAGATCGAAGAGAAGAAACTGGAAGACAAGAAACAAATGTTAGAAGAACAAAAACAGGTCCTGGAAGCACAATCTGCTGAAGTTTCTGAGGTGAAAGCAGAGAAGATCGAAGAGAAGAAACTGGAAGACAAGAAACAAATGTTAGAAGAACAAAAACAGGTCCTGGAAGCACAATCTGCTGAAGTCTCAGAGGTGAAAGCAGAGAAGATCGAAGAGAAGAAACTGGAAGACAAGAAACAAATGTTAGAAGAACAAAAACAGGTCCTGGAAGCACAATCTGCTGAAGTTTCTGAGGTGAAAGCAGAGAAGATCGAAGAGAAGAAACTGGAAGACAAGAAACAAATGTTAGAAGAACAAAAACAGGTCCTGGAAGCACAATCTGCATGAAGTTCTCAGAGGTGAAAGCAGAGAAGATCGAAGAGAAGAAACTGGAAGACAAGAAACAAATGTTAGAAGAACAGAAACAGGTCCTGGAAGCACAATCTGCTGAAGTTTCTGAGGTGAAAGCAGAGAAGATCGAAGAGAAGAAACTGGAAGACAAGAAACAAATGTTAGAAGAACAAAAACAGGTCCTGGAAGCACAATCTGCTGAAGTTCTAGAGGTGAAAGCAGAGAAGATCGAAGAGAAGAAACTGGAAGACAAGAAACAAATGTTAGAAGAACAAAACAGGTCCTGGAAGCACAATCTGCTGAAGTCTCAGAGGTGAAAGCAGAGAAGATCGAAGAGAAGAAACTGGAAGACAAGAAACAAATGTTAGAAGAACAGAAAAAGGTCCTGGAAGCACAATCTGCAGAAGTCTCAGAGGTGAAAGCAGAGAAGATCGAAGAGAAGAAACTGGAAGACAAGAAACAAATGTTAGAAGAACAAAACAGGTCCTGGAAGCACAATCTGCTGAAGTCTCAGAGGTGAAAGCAGAGAAGATCGAAGAGAAGAAACTGGAAGACAAGAAACAAATGTTAGAAGAACAGAAAACAGGTCCTGGAAGCACAATCTGCTGAAGTTTCTGAGGTGAAAGCAGAGAAGATCGAAGAGAAGAAACTGGAAGACAAGAAACAAATGTTAGAAGAACAGAAACAGGTCCTGGAAGCACAATCTGCTGAAGTCTCAGAGGTGAAAGCAGAGAAGATCGAAGAGAAGAAACTGGAAGACAAGAAACAAATGTTAGAAGAACAGAAACAGGTCCTGGAAGCACAATCTGCTGAAGTCTCAGAGGTGAAAGCAGAGAAAATCGAAGAGAAGAAACTGGAAGACAAGAAACAAATGTTAGAAGAACAGAAAAAGGTCCTGGAAGCACAATCTGCTGAAGTCTCAGAGGTGAAAGCAGAGAAGATCGAAGAGAAGAAACTGGAAGACAAGAAACAAATGTTAGAAGAACAGAAACAGGTCCTGGAAGCACAATCTGCTGAAGTTTCTGAGGTGAAAGCAGAGAAGATCGAAGAGAAGAAACTGGAAGACAAGAAACAAATGTTAGAAGAACAGAAACAGGTCCTGGAAGCCACAATCTGCTGAAGTTTCTGAGGTGAAAGCAGAGAAGATCGAAGAGAAGAAACTGGAAGACAAGAAACAAATGTTAGAAGAACAGAAACAGGTCCTGGAAGCACAATCTGCTGAAGTTTCTGAGGTGAAAGCAGAGAAGATCGAAGAGAAGAAACTGGAAGACAAGAAACAAATGTTAGAAGAACAGAAAAAGGTCCTGGAAGCACAATCTGCTGAAGTTTCTGAGGTGAAAGCAGAGAAGATCGAAGAGAAGAAACTGGAAGACAAGAAACAAATGTTAGAAGAACAGAAACAGGTCCTGGAAGCACAATCTGCTGAAGTCTCAGAGGTGAAAGCAGAGAAAATCGAAGAGAAGAAACTGGAAGACAAGAAACAAATGATAGAAGAACAGAAACAGGTCCTGGAAGCACAATCTGCTGAAGTTTCTGAGGTGAAAGCAGAGAAGATCGAAGAGACGAAACTGGAAGACAAGAAACAAATGTTAGAAGAACAGAAAAAGGTCCTGGAAGCACAATCTGCTGAAGTCTCAGAGGTGAAAGCAGAGAAGATCGAAGAGAAAAAACTCGAAGATAAGAAACAAATGTTAGAAGAACAGAAACAGGTCCTGGAAGCACAATCTGCTGAAGTCTCAGAGGTGAAAGCAGAGAAGATCGAAGAGAAGAAACTGGAAGACAAGAAACAAATGATTAGAAGAACAGAAACAGGTCCTGGAAGCACAATCTGCTGAAGTTCTCGAGGTGAAAGCAGAGAAGATCGAAGAGACGAAACTGGAAGACAAGAAACAAATGTTAGAAGAACAGAAAAAGGTCCTGGAACCACAGTCTGCTGAAGTCTCAGAGGTGAAAGCAGAGAAGATCGAAGAGAAGAAACTGGAAGACAAGAAACAAATGATAGAAGAACAGAAAAAGATCCTGGAATCACAATCTGCTGAAGTTTCTGAGGTGAAAGCAGAGAAGATCGAAGAGAAGAAACTGGAAGACAAGAAACAAATGATAGAAGAACAAAAACAGGTCCTGGAAGCACAATCTGCTGAAGTTTCTGAGGTGAAAGCAGAGAAGATCGAAGAGAAGAAACTGGAAGACAAGAAACAAATGTTAGAAGAGCAAAAACAGGTCCTGGAAGCACAATCTGCTGAAGTTTCTGAGGTGAAAGCAGAGAAGATCGAAGAGAAGAAACTGGAAGACAAGAAACAAATGATAGAAGAACAGGAAAAGGTCCTGGAACCACAATCTGCTGAAGTCTCAGAGGTGAAGGCAGAGAAGATCGAAGAGAAGAAACTGGAAAAGAAATCTAAGAAAGCTTCCAAGAAAGATCAGCCGGCTGCCATATCTGCACAAGTCCCAGAAGTCAATAATGTTTTACAACCAGAACAGAAAGAGGTTGAGGAATCACAATCAGCAGAAGTTTCTGAGTTGAAGCCAGATAAAGTGGAAGAGAAGAAACTCGAAGAACAACCTAAGAAGGCAGATCAAGAATCACAGCCTGCAACGAAAACTTCAGATGACAAGCCGGAAAAGATAGAAGACGTGGTTGTGGTACAAGAACCACAATCTACCGAAATTTCTGATGTGAAGGTCGAGAAGGTCGAAGGAAAGAAAATGGAAAAGAAATCTAAGAAAGTTACCAAGAAAGATCAGACGGCTGATAAAACTACACAGGAAGTAAACCTCGCAGACACCCGAAAAACATCAGAAGAACAGGAGTTGGGTTCAGAACCACAACCTACAGAAAAAATACCTCGAAATAAACCAAAGAAGGCCAACAAAGAAGAACAGTCTATAGCTAAAAGTTCAGAAGTCAAGTCAGAAACAGTCGAAGATGTAAAACTCGATGATACTATAAAGAAATCAGATGAACCAAGTCATGTGCAGGAGCCACAATCAGAACGAGTTTATATGGAGAAACCAGAGAAAATCGATCAAAAGGAACCGGAACAAAAGCCAAAGGATGTGTCACGTGACCAAGTAGAACAATTGGAAGAAGATGAATCCGCAAAATCTTCAAAGAAACTAGAAGAACCTCCATCTGAAGCTGTTACTGAGGCTACATTGAAGAAATCTAATCGTTTGGATAGCAAAAACGATATAAAACCGCAATTAGTGGGTACTGCACCTTCTGCCGTTACAGTCCAAGAATCAACTAAAAACAGACAGTATGATTCTATGGACATTGAATACAAAGATAAGAGGGAGTTGCGTAGTATGAAACGCGCACCTAACTTTGAGCTTAAGCTAACAAACCGAAATTCCGCTGTTGGGAGTGATATAAAACTCACATGCAGTATATCGGGAAACGACGTGCATGCGCATTGGTTCCGCGATAATACACCCATTAGCAATGATGCCAAATATCGATCATCGCTGTGCGACGGATTATCATGTCTAGAAATTCACTGTGCAGACTTAAGGGATTCCGGCGTCTACAGATGCGTTGCCTCTAACCGAAATGGTGACGTGGAAACAAGCTGCCTCGTGACCGTTTATGAAGTTCCCACATCTAAATTCGGCACACCACCCATTTTCACACGAAACATTCGAGGTAAGTGCATCAAGTTGGTATTTTCCTTGGTTGTTCAGGTGTTCAGTGACAATAAAGTGGATGATGATCTTAACTCTATTTATAGTATAATTGTTTATTCTAGCTATTGGCTTGCGAATCTGTTTTAAATCTATTTATAAATGCACTGTGTTTAGGAAGTAACAAAACAAATTAACTAAAAACCGAGTTTAGCATAACTAATATTTGAAAAGTTCCCAAGAGAAAAAGGCATGACTATTGGCTGTTGAAATACTTTGCTCTGTATATAAAGCAATCTATCGCATTCAATTATATACAACAGTTTCTGTTTAATGGTGCTTTCAATAACATATTCAATTCTGCTTATTCGCGTCGTAGGCACCGTAGTTTAGCCTTTAAATTAGTATGCCCGAAGTGAGTCCTAAGATGAACAGAATACGAATTTAATCGGTAATTTAGGTACATTGTAAAAAATGAAAATAGCAACCGTTGTGTTCCTTCGCACCACTGTTTCTTTAATTGCACCAACAAATAACCGTAATGAATGATTTATTTTCTTAAACATGTGGATGTCCAGAGAGATATTTGTGGATAGCAGTAGATAATATATTATAAATTTGGTGCATTCATTTGGTTGAATGTGGTGTCGGAAACTGCACTTTTTCTGCAACTCTGTTTGCATATAAAAAAGAGAATAAGAATTCGAGAAGATAGCGTAACGTGATTTAAGGTAGAAATCACACCAATCTATGACAGCGCAAGTAAATATAGTTTTTGGCAACGATCTTAAGTAGATCACACCGACATACCGAGGATCCAATTGATTAAAGATCGATCGAAAAAATAGATTTTTTTCGATTAATCTCATTCGGTTGCTCGGTTCAGTCGTAATTTTAATTTCTTATCGAACGGTCGATAGGTAGTCTGGAAACTTCTTCCGAATCGATCGATACGTTGCGGTATAGCATAACGAATAATAATTGACCTCGTCTGAAGCCTCGACACAAATTCGAAATTTTTGATACTCGACTTTTTTGTTACCCGATAATCCTCTATAAGAACGAATAACGATGGGTGAAACCGAGGGTGAAGCCGCGGCCGCGGATGCCCGTCCGTCGGAGGAGCCGGAAGCCGCGCCAGCACAGGAAAACTTACAAGTGCCGACTCAGAAGAAACGAAAACTAAAGTCGCCTACTCCAGGCAGTTTACGCGGCCGCAGCGCGACGCCCATCCGCGGGAGGAGTCAAACCCCTTTCAACCTGTACTTGACGCGGCGAAGTGCGACCCCGTCGACATGGCGCAGCATCACGCCGTTCATCAACCGCGAGGAGAAGGAGAAAACCCCGTTCGAGTTGGGCAGGGACATAATGACCCAAATCACCTGCAACAAGGCCGTCTTCGACAGAGCCCTGATCATGGACATATCGGAGCCCATGGAACTTCAGAAACCCGTGCGTTACATAACGTCGGATTTGTCCGTCATCGATCGTGCCGCAGTGATGGATGTTTCGAACGTTGAGGTTATCTATGTTGTGGAGGAGTACGAGGAGGAAGATGAGGAGGAAATGGTTGAGGAGGTGAAGCCGAAGAAGAAGGCGAAGGGTGGAAGGAAAGCCCGCACTCCGAGAAAATCTATAGATAAGGAACAAAGTCCTCTGGGTTTGATGTCCGAGACGGAGGGAGACGGAGAGTTCGGCACGGATCGAGAGGACAGTGTGGACTTGGAGGAAGGAGATGAGCCAGTTAAGAAGGGCAAGAAGAAGGCGCCTCCCAAGAAGAAGGAGAAAAAGGAGAAATCTCCGAGTCCGAAACTGTCCTTGAAATTGGAGATGGGTGGCGGTCAAAAAGCCAGCAAGAAGATGTTCGAACAACAAGATCAAAAGTCGGGAGCTGGGCCAAAGCCTCCCCCGAAGAAGAGCAAAATGGTTCTGCAAATGGAGGAGCAAGCAAGAGCTGCTGCGAAAGCTGCAGAGGAACAAGCCGCAAAGGCCAAGCCGAAGGGGGAGACCTATGAGGAGCGGCAGAAACGTTTGCAAGCCGAGAAGGAAGAACAAGAGCGCTTGGAAGCCGAACTGCGAGCTCAGCAAGAGGCCGAAGAAGAAGAGGAAGCAGAGGCTGCCGAGGAAGGAGACGAATATGGCGAGGAAGGTGGCGATGGCGACGAGGCGGATTATAACGAAGACGGGGAGGAGGCTCCCGAAGACGAAGGGGGCGACGATGATGAAGCCGAGGAGGAGGAGAAGAAGGATAAGGTCGCAGATCTGGCCGCCGCAAAACGTCGTGGGAGCAACTCGTCCGACGAATTCACTCGGCCAGATCCGTACGATGACGAACGGTGGAAACGCATCGCCGCCGAGGAAGGCGAGGAGTTCATGCAGCAGATGCGCAAGTACAGCTTGGCACAGCGTCGCAGCGAGAAGGAGCGCGACGCCGACTGGCAGCGCCGACGAGAGCAAGCCAGGAACCCGCACTTCATCAACTTCCTCACCGACCGCACTGTCGAGTCGGGCCAAAACGTTCGCTTGGCCTGTGCGGTGGCTGGTCCCGAGCTGTCCGTCAAGTGGTTCAAGGACGGCCGCCAGCTGGAGCGGGATGCGACTCATCGCATAATAAATAACAACAACATCCTGGCACTCGAAGTCGTCAACACGTCCATCCTGGACTCCGGCGAGTACTCTTGCGTGATTGCGAACATGAACGACGAGGTTACGTCATCGTGCATCGTGACCATTTACGAAATTTTCAAGGACGAACCCAAACCGCCGTCCTTCCGACTGATCAGAGGTAGCTAGAATTATGTGAATCACTTTGATAAGTTTTACCAGAGGCGTTGACGGCGTTGAAGGACCACAGAATTACAGATAATTTTTTTTACAGAATACTACCACCTTCGCGACGACGAGCTGACCATCGAGGTCCACGTCCACGGTGTGCCACGTCCGAAGATCACCTGGTGGCGCGGCGCTTTCGAAGTGAAGCCCAGCTTCAAGTTCACCATGCTGGAGGAGGCCCATGGCGTGTGCAAGTTGCTCATTTACAAGCCATCCAACCGCGACGCCGGCATGTACACGTGCAGGGCCACGAACTCGAGCGGGGAGGTGCAGATCAACCACACGATCGAGGTGGCCAAGAACAGGCATTTCCACGTGCCCGGCATCTTCCATGCCCGCGATCGCATGAAGCAGGACAAGCAGAAGGCGACCCAGAAGGTCTTCGACGAGGCTCTGCAGTCAATGGCCGAGTCGGACAAGAAGCGCGCCGCCGCGGAGGAGACGAAGGTGAAGTACCGCGCATCCCCGGAACCAGTAGTGCCGCCGAAGCAGAAACTGCGCTTCGCAACACAGCTGCGCGACAGAATGGTTCTAGAAGGTTCCACGGTGAAGTTGGTGTGCACCGTCATTGGTCCAGAGCCAAATTGCCGTTGGATGAAGGACGACAAGTGGGTGGTGGTCGGCGGAAACATCAAGAACCTCTCTGAAGAGGGCAAAGCTATCATCGAGCTGAGCCAAGTGACGACCGCCGATTCGGGCGTGTACAAGTGTGTGGCCAGAAACGAGCACTGCGAAATCGAAACATCGTGCTACTTCAAGGTGTACACCGCACAGGCCGATGGCGACGAACAAGAGCCCATGTTCGCTCTTCCTCTCCGAGGTACGCTGCACTTGTGGTTGTGCAAGTATTGTCACATCTATTTCGCTACACCACTCTGTCCCACTCTACTCAGAATCTACATTCGTGTGTTTCTCATCTCATTGTCTTGTGATCGAGCGAGCGATCGATCAATGATCAATCGATTGATTTGTGTTGGTGGTTGTTGATCATAGCTCATTTATTTGTTGGATTTATTCGTCGAGGTCGAATGAATCCCAAAATAGAAGAGCCACTGTAATCGTATCTTTACACAATTCTACATATTCTAAACTCTTTGATGATGTTCCCCCAGATGTATACCACTCATCTCAGAACGACTTGATTATCGACACAAAGGTCCGCGGTAACCCACGCCCAGTGATCTCGTGGGTGAAAGACAATCTGCCAGTTGTTCTAGATGACCGCAAGGTGCAGATCGAGCATTTGGACGGTGTTTGCGAGCTGATCATTAACAAGCCAACGCCCAATGACAGCGGAGTATACGATTGCATTGCGCAAAATAAATTGGGAAGTCAGAAAATAACACACACCGTCGTCGTCGAGATCGTTCAGTCCTCGAGGCGATCGAGTGCTACGACCAGCATCATGGCTGAATCCGAGAGCAGTGGGCCAGCTGGAGCCCCGAAGCATAAGAAGGAGGAGACGGCGGAGGACCAGGAGGGAAGGCCACCCAAGGGCAAGAAGAAGGGCGATGAGGAGGAGGGTGGTGGCTACGAGCGACGCAGCCGCATGCCCGATCCAACGCCCAAGCAGCAGTTGTACTTCATGTCGAACCTCTCGAACCGGTACGTGGCCGAGGGGTCGAAGGTCAAGCTGCAGGCTGTCGTTGGAGGGCCCGACGCCACCATCAAGTGGCAGAAGGACGACCAGAACATCCAATATGGGCCGCGTATACGCAACATGAATCGCGACAGCCTGGCTGTGCTGGAGTTCACCAATGCATCGCTCGAGGACTCTGGCATCTACACCGTGCTGGCGTCCAACGAGTTCTGCAAGATCAAGAGCTCCGCTATGCTGCATGTGTTCGAACCCAAGGTCAACACTGACGTGCAGCCCGTGTTCATTCGCTCCCTCAAAGGTAAGCGCCTCGGTGGCGATGTGTTCTGTTCTGTGCCGTGCCGTGCTGTACTGTGCTGTACTGTGGATGTAAACATGCGATTGTTGTGGTCGCGGATATAAATAAATGCGTGGTTGTGCAATGTCCCTCGGGGCAGCAGCCGCCGCGAGCGAGGCCAATTATGCAATCTGCCTCTGATTGGTGTCGGCACTAAAGAGCTTTTCGTTCCTCCCACGCTTGTAGATAACTACCACTTGATTACAAATGAACTGATCTTGGAGACGGCGGTGCGCGGTCAACCCACCCCGGAGGTGCAGTGGTTCAAGGACAGCATGGAGATCCTGCCGGGCGGAAGGATGCAGATTCTGGAGCACCAGGACGGCACATGCGAGCTGATCATTGACAAACCTGACCACAAGGACTCTGGAAAGTACGTCGTCAAGGCTGAGAGCCGGGCTGGCAAAATGGAAATTTCCCACTACGTTCTCTTCGAGGGCAAGGCCCACCATATCGCCGACAACATCCATGGAGTCTTCCACGCCGACCCCACCCTGTTGCGACCCAAGGTCGTGGAAGAGGAAAAGCCCAAGCCTGCGCCGGCAGCAGCTTCGGCCGACGGCACCGAGTCCGAGGCCGAAGAGGGCAAGGGAAAACGGCGCAGCAGGCGCAAGAGCAAGAAGGGCGACGAGGAAGGAGAGGAAACGGTTTCCTCTGCAGCCGAGTACTCATCGGATGCGGGAAGCATCAAGAAGCGCGAGAAAGTCATCGGAATCCATTTCGCCACCAACGTCAAGGATCGCGTTGTGGCCGAGGGGTCGAAGGTGAAGATATCCTGCTTCCTGGAAGCCAAGGAGCCCCAGGTGAAGTGGTTCAAGGACGAGGAGCCCATCACCAACAGCCCCAAGGTACGGGCCCGGTACAGCGAGGGTCTCTGCTTGCTGGAGATCACGAGCGCCAGCATGGAGGACGCGGGCGAGTACATGTGCATGGGGCGCGACGAGACCGGCAAGGTGACCACGAGCTGCAAGCTGGAGGTGTACGCCGACCCGGGCACCGGCGACGTGCCGCCCACGTTCACGCGCAACATCAAGGACACCTTCCACGGCAAGATAAACGAGCTGCAGCTCGACGTCCATGTGCGCGGATTGCCCACCCCGACCGTGACCTGGGTGAAGGACGGGGTCAAGGTCGAGAACAGCGACAAGTACCAGCAGGTGGACCACGACGACGGCACCTGCGAGTTGTTCATCAGCGACCCCAAGCCGAGCGACAGCGGCAAGTACGTCTGCCAGGCGGACAACCGCGAAGGCAAAACCGAGATCGTCCACATGGTGACCGTGGAGCCGAAGCGCGTCCGCCCGGGCTCTCCGACGAAGGAGGCCAGGCCGCCACTGAAGCCTCCAACGGAGGAAACCGAGGAGGAGAAGGAGGAGCGAGAAGCGAAGCGCAAGAAGGTCAAGGAGGACATGGAGGAAGCGTCCGCCTCCAGGAGGGAGGCCGCAGCCCCACCAGACCTGCGGAAGCGCCTGTACTTCAGGAACTTCCTCTCCAATCGCACCGTGAAGGTAGGCAGCAACGTCAAATGGATGGTCAGCATCGATGGCCCGGATCCAGTCGCCCGGTGGTTCCACGGCGACCAAGCGATCGCGTTCGGACCCAAGAGCAAGATGTCTTGCCAGGACGGCATCGCCTGGCTGAATCTGGTCGAAGTCGGCGAGGAAGACGCCGGCGAGTACACCCTCAAGATCAAGGGGCCAGAGAACGAAATTGTCAGCACGTGCAATCTGTTCGTGTACAGCACCGCCAAGGAGGAGCAAATCGCCCCTGTGTTCACAGTGGGCATCAAAGGTATTTATGCGATTTGAGCTTAGCGACGATGCGCTTCCTCGTCACTGTTCCGCTCGAATGTCTATGCGCGTCAAGGTATGTCCCCATTAAATTGTTCCATAAGACTAACTGCTCCATTCTCTAAGTATCTCGCCATGCCATGCGTCCATTGTCCTCGTATGTGTTTGTATTGTGTTGATGTTCGCCTTTCAGACTCGTACCACTCACATGACAACCACATTGTGCTCGAGTGCAAGGTGTCCGGGCATCCGAAGCCCAGCGTCTTCTGGCAAAAGGACAACACCTTGCTGCCGATTGAGAGCTCCAAGTTCAAGTACGCCGAGACGGACGAGGGCGTCAAACAGCTCGTCATCGAGAGTCCGACCAAGGAGGACTCCGGACTGTACACCTGCTATGCCGAGAACGAGACGGGCCAGATGAAGATCAGTAAGTTCCTCGATGTGGCCGACCACGTGCAGAGGATCACCGAGAAGAAGACTTTGCAAAAGGTTATGCACGAGCAGCACACCGATACTGCAGCCCCAGAGGCAGCCGAGGACTCGGCCAGGGCCAAGTCGAAGGCGAAGGAGGCCAAACTGAAGCTGGACATCAAGTGTGGCATGAAGCCATTGACCATCGGCTGCGGCAACAAGGCCCAGCTCATTTGCCATGTGTCCGGCTTCATCGAGGACGTCTATTGGCTGCGCGGAGACGAGCGGGTGACCAAGGACGCGCGACACAAGATCTACAACATCAACGGGGCCCTGAGTCTGGAGATCTACGACACGCGGCCCGACGACTCCGGCCAGTATCGGTGCGTGGTCAGGAACAGCAAGCACACCGTCGAAAGCGCCTGCGAACTCAGCATCTACGACCAGTCGACGAACCAGCTCCCCTCCAGTTTCGCCAGCAGCATCACAGGTGAGTCTCTATTCAGAACGCCGAATCGTGCTCAGGCTACTAATAAATGCCCCCTTGTCCATCTGACTGCGCAGAATCCGTCGACGCTGCTCGGAACGAAATCACTCTGACGTGCCATGTGAACGGACGGCCCCGAGTGACCTGGCTGCGAGACGACCACACGATCTCCAACAACCGCTACCGCCAGGTGGAGGACGCCGGCGGTGTCCGGAAACTCGTCATACGCAACCCCATTGCGTCGGACTGCGGCACGTTCTCGTGCTACGCCGAGACGGAGGAGCGCATCGACGCCATCACCCAGCCCATCAAAATCTCGGACTTCAAACGGCTGATGGCGCTGGCGGCCGCCGCAGCCACGAACGGCGAAGACGCCAGCCGCAAGGACCGCGCCCAGGGCCGGTCCCAGACGCCGTACGAGGTCGACGCCAACTATGAGGAGTACTGCACCGCCGCGGTGGAGGCGCTGGAGAAGTCGTCGCGGTCGCGCCTTCTGAGCGCCATGTCGCACACGAAACCGCTTTTCAGCACGCTGCTGCATGACCGCACCGTCACGGAGGGCTCCAACATTCGGCTGGTGTGCAACGTCCTGGGGGACACGAGCACCCAGGTGGAGTGGCTGAAGAACCACCAGAGGCTGCCGGAGGACTCGAGGTTCCAAGTGCTCTACCACAACGGGGTGGCGTCGCTGGACATTTTCTCCACGAACGTCAAGGACAGCGGCAACTACTCCTGCCGCGCCGCGAACGAGTACGGCGAGACCTTCACGCACGCCCAACTCCGCATCTACAAGTCCTTCGAGGACGCCCCACAAGCCACCGCCTTCACGCGGTCCATCAGAGGTATTGTCCTTCCGCAGGTCTGGTGAAGACGCCTGCGGACCCCTTCATACTGACCTCTTGCAATTTAATTTATGATTTCAGTGTCTCTGTGTCTGTATATCTCTGTTTTAACCACCATTTCTATCACCCGAACTTCTTCGTTAGAAAGGTCCTTCTGTACTAACATTTCTCTCTCCTCCCGCCGCAGACACTTATTCTCTCAACGAGAACGAGCTGGTCTTGGATTGCCGCGTGCGTGGCAAGCCCCGGCCCGAAGTGCAGTGGATGAAGGGCACCGAGTACATCGTGAACAACGAGAAGTACCAACAGTTCGACCAGGAGGATGGCTACTCGAAGCTCGTGATCAGCAATCCGACCGAGAAGGACTCCGGCCTCTACGCCTGCGTCGCCCGCAACGAGGTCGCCGAGAACAAGATCACCCACCAGGTGGACTTCGTCGGGCGGGAGCGCTTCACCATGGAGAAGACGCACGGCTTCTTCCACCGCGACCCCAACAAGCCGCACTTCATCACGCCCCTGGGCAACCAGACCGTTTGCCCCGGGGGAACCGTCGCCATCACCGCGGAGTTCCTGCAGACCAACACCCCCATCGAAGTGCACTGGTTCCGCGGCCGCCAGTCGCTGCACGGCCAGCCCAACGTGAAGACGTTCATGGAGCGCGGCGTCTACACCTTGGCCATCCAGAACGTGACCCCCGAGCTCGAGGGCACCTACACCTGCCGCGCCTCGAACGCCTTCGGGCGCATCGAGTCGCACGCCAACATAGACGTGGCTGCAGGGGCTGAGAAGGAGGACAGGCCGCCGCTGTTCCTGTCGAGGCCCGAGCCGGAGATGAAGATCGCCGTGGGCGACCCCTTCTCCATCTCGTTCCGCATCGCCGGGGATCCCAAGCCGAAGCGTAAGTGGCGTCAAGTGGATTCAAAGAACTCTTCCTCCTTTCATCCTCTCTTTTGATCACCCCTGCAGTGACCTTCATGAAGGGCACCAAGGACATCACCAAATCGGAACGCGTGAGCAAGGAAGTGTCGGACGACTACACCCGGTTCACCGTGCAAAAGTCGCAAATCTCCGACTCCGGCACCTACTTCGTGGTCGCACGAAACAACAACGGCACCGACAGGATATTCGTCACAGTCACGGTGAGTCCTCCCTCCCTCGAGCAGTCATCGCACTCACCGCATCCATCGCCACAGCTATATCACCATCAGAACCATTTCATCCACTGAGTTGTCGCTTGCTCCTCGCGCCGTATTGATTAATGTGTACTTTCCTATTTCTCGCTTTTAGATCAAAACTCCCAAAAAGAAAGAGTAGACCTGCTCCTAACGCAATGCTTACTTAATTTAGCCAAATCGAACATGCTTTCAGTTAATCCGAAATATGTGTATTCTTATTATTTGCTCTCCTTTGATTTCGATTCATCTGCAATTGTCATTAAACCGTATCCATCTGTAGGTGGTGCCCAGAGCACGATCCGAGACGCCGACGCTGCCACGTTGGGGTCAACCGCTGGAAACTTTCCCAGATGTATCCTACTTCCGAGGTAAGTGTGTCCGCACCATCGCGGTTGGTTCACCTTGGGTCGCACGCGCCTCCTGTGGTCTATTGAGTTTTCAGTTTTCTGAAGTGGTCGTGCACTTGTCGTGTCTTTGTTGTCGATCTTCCGCACGGAAGATCAGTTGTCGGTTTCGTATCGTATCGTTTTGTTTACAGTGTTGTTTCTCTTGTCCTCACACTTGTCACACGTATGTACAAACTGTTCATGTCGCTATCCTCTTCTTAACTGCTGGACGCTCTTCTTCTTCTCTCTTCTAGCTGTTTCTAGGCTCGTACTAGCCCGTGGAATAGTTTGGTTCGCACACGTCTGTCTGCCCCATTCTTCGATAGTCCCAGTAGTCTGCTTTCCTGCGAGATTATGTAGTTTCATCAAATGTATTTATTTTTCGTTGGTACTTTTAAACGATTATTGCTCACATTTCTTTTATTATTAGACTTTAATTGTATTATATAGATACTTTCAAATTTGTTGTACAAAGCGATTTATTTATTTACATCGATGGCAGCACCCATCCAAGACACTAAGAATAAATAAACTTAAAAATGTTTCTCCGGGGAATCGAGTCGTTTGCTTTCCATTGCCTCACTTTCCACTTCACTGCACTCACAACCCCGTTCCTTGCTCTTCAGATCCGCCGGGCCCCATCTCCACGGAGCCGCTGGTGGTCGACTCCGGGCCGACGCACATCAGTCTCTCCTGGGGCAAACCGGTCAGCGCCAACGCAGCCCCCGTCATCGCCTACAAGGTCGACGCGTGGATCGTGGGCCACGAGGGCGGCGCCATCTGGAAGGAGGTGGGCCTGACGCCGATCAACTCCTTCGACGCCTTCAACCTGAAGCCGGGCGTCGAGTACCACTTCCGGGTCACGCCGAAGAACCGCTACGGCTGGGGTCCCTCGGTGCAGACCAGCTCGCCCTTGCAGGTGGGCGGCGCCGAGTGCCTGCCCGAGTTCGTGAAGATCCTGCCCGGCCAGATGAAGGCGCTGCTCGGCTCCCAGTTCGCGCTCGAGTGCACGGTGCGCGGGGCGCCGCGCCCGCTGATAGTCTGGTACAAGGACGGCATGCGCCTGAGCTCCTCCTCGGACCGGGTGAGGATCCGCCAGCTGGGCTCCACCTGCTCCCTGCAGATCGCGCAGGTCTGCGAGGTCGACACCGGGCGCTACACGTGCGAGGCCACGAACTCGAAGGGCCGCGTGTCGACCTTCGCCCGGCTGCAGGTCGTCGCCGACCCCAAGCTGTACGAGGCCGACAGCAAGCTGAAGGAGATCGTGCACGGCGACCACCGGGCGACGCTGGGCGAGAGCCTGCCGATCTTCACGATGCGGCTGCGCGACCGACGCGTCCAGGTCACGTACCCCGTGCGACTCACGTGCCAGGTGGTCGGCTTCCCCGCGCCCGCGGTCTCTTGGTTCAAGGACGACGAGGAGGTGGCCGCCAGCCGCCGGTGCGTCCTCACCGACGACGGCCAGTTCCACACGCTGGAGCTGGCCTCGACCTGCTTGGACGACAGCGGCGTCTACACGTGCACCGCCAAGAACGAGCTGGGCTCCGTGTCGTGCCACTGCTCGCTGGTCGTGGACAAGGGCATCCGCGCCTACATCACGCCCGACTTCTACATGCCCCTGGACCCGCTCTACATCTTCCAGGAGGGCCAGGAGATCCGGCTGAGCGCCAAGGTCGAGGCGTACCCCAGCGTCGGCGTGTCCTGGCACCGCAACGGCGTCAAGCTGCGGCCCAGCCGCAAGATCCTCGCGACCCTGGACTGCCACGGCTTCGTGGAGCTGATCATTGCCGAGGCCACGCAGCGCGACGCCGGCATCTACGTGTGCGTGGCCTCGAACGCCGTCGGCAAGGTGGAGAGCAGCTGCCGCGTGATCATCGAGGAGGCCGACGAGAACGAGCGGAAGCCGCCCCTGCCCGCCATCAGAACCTCCGACATGCCGTGAGTATTGGGCCACTTCGAATTCCCTGAATGTTTCTAATGACTTGGTGCGATTGCAGCTACTCGAAGGAGCCCATGTTCGTGGTGAAGCCCAGGTCGAGCGAGGCCTACGAGGGGGACACCGTGATCATGTTCTGCGAGGTCGTCGGGGACCCGAAGCCCGAGGTGATGTGGCTGCGAGACTTCCTCAACGTAAGTACACTTATCTTCTTCCCAGCCAGCTGGGCTCCTCTCATCCCCATTGACAGACTGACTGACTGACCCACTGACTCATAGCCGCGTTCTCCATATTTCACAATTGCCCTGGTGGCCGCATCCGAGCGCGAGTCGGCCCGAAGCACGCCCAGAGTTGGCGCCGTGACGTAGAGCGCCAACTGCCCAGCTCGGCGAGCGTCGCCCATGCCCGTTCGCAAGCGCAGTGCGCGCTCAGTTCCACATGTGACGGCTGCGAATGTGGGTCGCTTTATGCTCGGACACTCGACGGCGCGCAAAACACAAACGGCTTGCATTGTTCGAATTGCTGGGTCGTGCGAAAGTGATTTGCTAATTGAAATCGATCGGTCGCTGGACAAACAACCTCCCCGAGCACCGTTAGCGACAACAGTGCGCATACGCCTTGGGCTGTGGGCTCCGGCCGTGGGCCTCCGCCTCAGATCGAAGCCCATTAAGATATTCGGGAAGTGTGTGCAAAGTCGCCCATCTGCGTATTGGCAAAGATCTGCGATCCGCGCGTTTGAGATTAATTCAGAGCCAGCGCTCGTGCGGGCCAGAAGCCACCTCAGATCCGGATCCGCGAAGCGTTCTACAGTTGCTCGCAAGGACATCGCTCCAGGAAGAGTCTCCCGAGCAAAGTGTGCAACACAGCGAGAATCCCAGCTTCCGACGCGAACTAAGACAGTGTGAGTTTATCAGAAGTGTAATTCAGCCAATATCAGAGTAGCATCTGGACTCAGACGGAACTCGAGTGCAATCTCATCTGCGCAGACGCCTCGTAAATGGCGAATTTGACGCATCCCGCGCGGTGTTCTGTTTCACTCGCCCGGCCATCGTGTGTGAGCTCTTAATTGGCGCTGTATCAACTCGCTGTTGTGAGGTCCAAGAGCGTGTCAAGAGCGCAGCCAAGCACACGGAAGGCAGCGCCGAGTGGATCACCTTCCCAGTCATTCACGGCGAAGTCAGGCGCTCTCAGTTAACGCATCGGCGTAATTAGCCGACTGGCTGTGTCCGCGGGAAGGGATGCCCCCAGTGAAAAGACGCCCTGAAGCACGAAGCAAGTGATCGTCAGTAGGAAGTCCGGCGAGAATGGGTGCACGAGAATTCTACAGCCAAGGCCGCGACGTCGTTCGCGCCAACAGATTCAAGTTCACCAGCAGCACAGCAACTGACGGAATCATGAATGCGTGTTCGACGTCAACCGTGTCGTGGCGACAGCAGCAGGCAGCGGCTGCAATCGAATACGCCAGCCGCACGCCGACTTCGTCAACGTAACGAGCGTTGCAGTGCAGCGGCCCCTCCGCCCCGCGCTGCGGCGCAAAAAAGGAGAATAATCCAATACAGTTACTAATTTAATAAAAATCACGAGTAGTCATGCTGCTGCTGCTGGTCTCGTACGGCCGCTTCTCGCCCCCGAGGAGCCCCTCGCTCTATGCATAGGAACGCCACTGGTTCGTATTGACCAGTTTCGAATGCGACTTTTATGGCAACGCAAAATGATTCATGCTCGAGCGTTGTCCTTATTGGCGTCGCTGAGAATTTCTGATTGCGCCGAGTCGTGTGGCGAGTTCTACAAAGCTTCGTCGTGCAACGGGTGGCGGGGGGAGGTCGGGAGGTATCTTCCGTCATGTGCATCGGATTTTGGGAAATTCTAATTTGCGAGGAATATTTACACCATTCATCATCGAATCGAATCGTCGCGATTTAAACATGGAATAATCGTGGCCTGACACTCGGTTGAATTGATGAAATCATGTCTGGGCTTTGTATTTGATTCCACGGCATTAGACTTCGTACGAATAGCAAGAGAAGCTGCGGTTTTAGTAATACTTATAGGCATTCATTTAAGAATCCACGAACTGCACTTACCAAACACTGTTTTCTTGGTCTTGCAGCCGGAATACTACAAAGACGCCCCTCACTTCCGTCGCATTGGCGAGGGTCCCGAGTACCGCTTGGAAATACCCAGCGCCAAATTGGATTTCACCGGAACCTACTCGATAATCGCCAGTAATTGCCATGGTGAAGCCAAGGCTGTAATCTCACTACAAATCTACGCCAAAGGTAAGTGCCAGCTCATAAAATACTGATATGAACAACTCGGGACTCGTTTTGGTAGTTTGTAATTTTATTTTAAAAACGTTCCTATACATCGAACTCGGTTTCTATCGGCTTATTGACTATCTAAATAAATTTTCGAGAGCTTAGGAAACACCACCTCCTTCCAATAATCCTCCGCGGCACTCAATAAGCTGGCCACGAATTCCATATCAGCCTGCACCCAGACGTAGTGCAGCGCTCCGTTGGTGTCGAACGTTGGACTGAGCACACAGTACAGGGCCTTCGTCACGTTGGCCATATACATCTGGATCTGAATCTGCGCCATGTACTTCGGCGCGATCGTTTCGCGGCACTCCAAGTACTTCTCGAACTCCTCGTCCGTCTTGGGGGCTTTTATCTCGACGATGTGGTCATCTGTGATGCCGTCGGGCGAAGCACAGATATAAGGATAGCTCTCGTTCAGCAGCAGGCCGCACTCGCGATAGGTTTTGTTCTCCAGTTTCTCTGTCTGCTTGAGAATGAAACGCTTGTGCTGCTTAAGTTGTTGCCGTTCCTCCACGTTGTACTCGCGCTCCTTGCAGAAGATACTATCCAGAATTTGCTCGTCGTCCCGGGAGTCCTTGCGGGAAGCGATGCGTTGAATTAGCGAACAGCGCAGACGGCAATACTGACTCTCCAACCACAGTGGGGTCTTGTAACAGCTCTTGGACACCTCTGCGAGTTTGTCGAAAAGCCCCTGTTTGGCCTGGTCTTCCATGTGGATGGTGAAGGACCGCGTGTCTTTGACGCAGTTGTTCGCTGCGTCTAGCAATGTGTGATGAATAAACAGTGGCTCGAATTCGTTCACCACGGGTCGGCAGTGCTTGTACAGAGCAGTGTCCTTCAGTCCAATGTTTTCCATTTCGTCCAGCATCGCGTTGAGGAAGAGCTGGCCCTCCTCCTCCGACACCCGGGCTGCCTCCATGTCAGCTTCCAAGCGCAGTTCGTCGCACGCAAATATGTCCCGAATGCGCATGGCGTCGGAGCGGTCCTCCTCGACCAGGTGCTCAGTCTCTGTGCCCCAGAAGTCCCTTATTGCGTGTGACTCTGTGTCAGTGCTTTTGCGATGGAGCCAGAAAATGAAGGCCAGAATATGTGGGCACGAGTCTAAAAGTACAGTTCTTGTTAGCTACAATCCGACAATGTAGAATGTCGTTTACCTTTCTTCGGGCATTTCTCGCAAGAGCCCTCCACGATTTCGTCGTTCTTCTGGTCCACCTTCAGCGACACTCTCACATGGGCCTCGTTGCTGCTGCCAGTTTCTGCGGGAAACACAAGCGCCTTCGCTTCGCACACCTCGCCCGTCTTTTTCACTTGCACGTAGTCCACTCGGAGGTCTGCGTCCTGCTGTGACTTCCTGTCGAAGAGAATTATTAAGCAAAAACATTCAGGAGCCTGCGGCGACCTACTTGGCGGCTGCACTATTCTTCTTTCCACTTGTGGCCAGCTTGGTGACGAATGCGAAGATGGTTTCACTGCGAATGGTCGGGATGCTGTTGATGTCCGCCTTCCGGAAGCCCTGCTCCACCTCGATGTGCAGCATGATCATTGTTTTAAGTTATTTACTTTGGCGAATCCGCTTCCAAATATCAAAACGCTACAAAACTAACCAACAACCGACAAAACCAATAACAAAACTGTGAAAAAAGCCAGCGACTGGCGAGCTACAGGGTTGCCAAATGAACTATTCTCAAACTAATTCACTTCACTCTACTGCTTCAGAAAACACTTCACTTTCCGAGAAGTAGTGGATGGCACTTAATACCTACATTTTGTTGATTTTTATTCAATTACGCAGTATATTGCATTCTTTTGTTTTGTTGCTCATCAACAATTTTGCTGAACTTGGTTCAAAACTACGTTCAAAAGCTGGGTGCGGCATCCCTGGCTATCTCTTATGTAAATTTATAATTTCTTCAATTCACGAACGAACCAACAACAACAAAACATTTCTTGTGAAAAAACAGGGAGCAAAACGAAAGATATTAAAAATAGAATGCGATTGGGAATTTGTCGCCGCCGTGTTGGCAGCCCGTGGCTGAGCTATTCGCCACTAGATGGCAGCGCGAACACTGCGCCCGAAAGTATGCCTCGCTTTTCGCCTCCACTTTTAAAATTGAATCTGAATTTTAAGTTCCTTTCGAGGTGGTGTGCAAGAATTAATTAAAATGAATCCATTTCAGATATCTGGAAGCAAAGCTCAATGGAGAAAGGTTCCATCCGACATGGGTCAGTACTGCGAGTGGGGGTTTCTTGACTTTTCCTAACGTTCTCCATCTCCCCCAGAAACGTCGAGACACTGCCGCGCTTCATCCGGCCGCTGCGCGACCTGCGCTGCTGCGACGGGGACGCCATCACCCTGGAGGCGCATGTGGAGGCCCTGCCGGAGCCCGTAATCATCTGGGAGAAGGACGGCCGCGTGCTGCCCAGCGGCAAGGACTTCGCCATGTCCTACGACGGCATCAAGGCCACTCTCTCGATCCCGCGCGTCTACCCCGAGGACGAGGGCGAGTACACGTGCGTGGCCAAGAACAACATCGGCCGCACCCTCTCCTCGGCCTGCATCATCGTGGACGTGCCGGAGGAGAAGGAGAACATGCTGAACCGCCAGCTGGCGCGGCCCACGGGGCTGCTCTCGGCCAGCTCGACGCCCCGCTCCACGCCGCGCTCCACGCCCAACCGCAGCTTCTCGCCGATGCGCCTCTCGTACCGCAACACCAGCATCGACCTCTCCGGCGAGCGGCGCGGCTCCGGCTGCGGCGCCTCCCGGCACCAGGTCATATCGGCCCCCAAGTTCTACACCATTCCACACAGCCGCGTAGTGGAGGAGGGCGACAGCGTCCGCTTCCAGTGCTCCATCGCCGGCCACCCCGCGCCGTGGGCCACCTGGGACAAGGACGGCCTGATCGTGACGCCCACCACGCGCATTTCGGTCAAGGAGATCGAGGACCTGCGCTTCCTCGACATCGAGGAGGTCACTTTCGACGACGCCGGCCTCTACCGCATCACGCTCGAAAACGACTACGGCCGCATCGAGGCCACGGCGCGCCTGGACGTGATCGGGAGCAGCCGCTACTCGAAGTCGCCGTCCGTGCGCGGCATCCGCGCCTCCTCCGCGAAGCGCAACGCCTACTTGCACCGCCGCATCATGGGTCCCTCGACGGCCATCGGGGGGCGCATGGCCCTGGCAGCCGGCTTCCGCGGCTCCTCGGTGCCCTCGTGCAAGTTCTACCACAACGGCGTGGAGCTGGAGGAGGGCGAGCGCGTCCACGTCGAGCTGGAGGACGGCCACGAGGCGCGTTTGTTCGTGGACAACGTGACGGAGCTGGACGAGGGCCAGTACACGTGTGTGCTGCAAACCGCGGACGGGCCCGTCGCGACCTCCACGAACGTGGTCTTCCAGAGGAGAGGAGCCGAGGCCGGACACAAGGGACCTCGGATTGTGAAGCCTTTGCCCGAGCTCGTCGAGAGCAGCGAGGGCGAGACGATCGACCTGTGCTTCGAGCTCGAGTGCCACACGCCCTACTCCTACACGTGGACCCGCAACGGAGAGGTCCTGGACGACTGCGAGGAGTTCAAGTGCGTACTTCGGCCGTACTATGCGTTTCGCGGTATTAATCTGTTAATGTGTTGTCCACTTGCAGCTACATCGACCACGGCAACGGGGTTCTCTGCTTGCGGATTCACGAGGCGTTCGACATAGACTCCGGCGTCTACGCGTGCGCGGTCGCGACGACCGCCGGCGCCACTTGCTGCACCTCCGGAGAGCTGGCCGTACGCGAGGCTGTCGACCACATTCTGTGCGCGAACGACGAGAGCCGCGCGGTCCTCAAGTCGCCGCTGCCCCTCATCGCGAGGCTGGGCTCGGACGCAACCTTTTGCGCGAAAGTCCATCCGCGCGATGCCGAGGCGACGTGGTTTGTGTGCGGCCGCCGAATCGATGACGGCGATGACTCACCTGAATTTGCGGTAAGCTTTTTTTAGATCCGCGCCGACGTTTGCGTTATCAATGGCGAAGTGGGCCAATTAACAGGGTAGGGAGCGGCGCAAGCAGACTCCCCGAACGCCCGCGGCTCGCAGCCACGGCCAAAGCACCCTGTAGTTGGGCAACAGCTCTACGCACTTGGCAAATCGCTCTCTGCTCGCGCTCGCCCCTACCTGACTGACGGCCGTCTGACGCCAGATGACGAGTACTCGACCCTGTTGTCGTTTATTGTCAATCTCCGCGAAACCTTTGCGGATTTCGTCGCTTCACGCAAGTCTCTTCACCTCTGGCGCCGCCCCTCCCCTCCCCTCCCCAAGTGGCGAACCCGCCAGAGGCTTGGCCACAAAGTGTAACGGAGCAGCGAGCGAAGACGCACCGCATGTAAATCACCTCCGTCCGACCATCGGCGACGCAGATCTCTCGGTCCGATCCGATGCGATCAGATCCATTTCGATCGAGCGATCGATCGGCTCAGTTCGGTTCGCTCCAAGCTGTGAGCGACAGCGTCGACGTCTGCTCTCGCCACTCAGGGTTCTCGCGCCTAGGACGAAGATGTTCCAGGTACCAACAATTCTCGTGGGGTGGCGATTACCACGATCCTCCGGACACACATAAATACTACGAGAACAATTGAGTGCAAATCACGAGTCCGTCCGTCCGTCTGCTGTGGCGCCAAGTGGCGGTCGGCGTTCTGGGAGAGAGGCGCCGGCGCATTGAGAACAACAACCTGGGGCTTCCAGCCGAACGTCGTCGTCGGCTGCTTTGGTTCTACGCCGGCCGCCGTCGTGAAGCGTCGCCTGGCGAGTGCACGTAATCGTTAATTAGTGGAGCGCGAGCTGCAGACCGAGCGTGTGGTGTTGTGTTGTGTTCGTATTCAAATAGAGACCCCCCTCCCCCCTCGGAGTCAACAGAGTAAGAAATAGTCGCTCCACCGCGAAACTCGAGCGCGAATTCGTGCAGCTGTCACCGTAGCAATTGAGTTTTTACAGTTTTTGTTTTGTTTCGTACGGTTCGGTTCTGTTTTCGGGTGTCGCAAGTACTTGAGCAAATACTGACTCTCGTTCCTCTCCCTCCCGCCCTTAGTTGGAGTCGTCCACGGCGGACGGCGTGCGCGTCCTCCACATCCACAACGTGGGCTTCGAGCACAGCGGAGAAGTCCTGCTGAGCGTGCGGCATCCTGGGAAGTCGGCGCCCGCGGTGCGCAGCTACACGAGCCTCGTCGTCTTCCCCGCGCCGACAGACTGCGCCCCATCGGCCGCCTTCATCGCGGAGGGACCGGAGGACTGCACGGCCCTCATCGGCGGCAGCATCAGGCTGAGTGTCCGCTTCGAGGGATCCCCCGCGCCCCTCGTCCAGTGGTTCAAAGCGGTAAGTACCCCAGCCCGCCGACGACCCACAAAGGGTTTTCGCACGCGTCAGCCGCTTTTGGCCACATCATTTCCATTCCCGCAACGCCCTACAAGGCGTTCGTGCCGAGTCGGCGTGAGTCCGTGACGCGAGTCCCTTTAAATGGAAATTTGCATGCCATTGACGGAGGCGACGTCATCGGGGCTGCGCTGATTGGCAGGTGTCGCAGCGAGAGAGACGGCCACCAGTGCGACAGACCGACAACGACTCGGCCTAGTGCGGGGCTCGACTCGCATAATTCAGCCCCGAGCACAGCGCGCCAGACACTCGATCGATCTTCCCCAAGGTTGTTCGATCCGAGCCGATGGCGAGGCATCACTCTCGCCTCGGCTCGCACCCCAAGCGTGTGATTTGGGCCTCGCTGGGGCCCGGGGTCTTTGCTCGGCAGTTGGGCGATATTTCACAGTTCTCAATGCCGGCCGTGTCTGGAAAATGTGTCACGATCCGCTTGCGGTGTGCATCGTCGCATTGAGAAGCGAGTGCTCGAAACCGCAGGAACACGGTTGCGTGGTCGCGATCGACAAAAGATCCGCGCTCGTGGGTCTCGAGCGTTCCCTTTACTGATGCCGCCTCCTGTGTGTGTCTGCGTTTGCGTTAACCCGATATTTTCCCAGGGCCGCCCCATCGCCGAGAACTCCCACATTTCGATTGCGACAGCGAGCGGCCGCTCCACGCTGCTGATCTGCGACATCGGAGCCGATGACAGCGGCAAGTACACGGTCCGAGTGATGAACGAGCTTGGCGAAGACGTGGCCGTCGCCTCGGTGGCGGTCGAGGGGCCGCCCGACCCGCCCAGCGGCAGGCCGAGCATCTCGCAGGGCCCCGACCGCGTGGCCGTGGCCTGGTGCGGCCCGCCCTACGACGGGGGCTGCATGCTCACCGGATTCATGTGAGTATCACTGGCGCAGATTAGCAGGGGTTGAGTGTGATTTATTTCTTTATTTCGCGGCGGCCGCAATCTTATCGCGCGCAGCATTGAGATGCAGCAATTAGCCGCAGATGTCGATAACGATGACGACTTGGACCGCGGCGCCGAGTGGCGCGAGATCGCGAGCGTCGTCGACTCGCTGGCCTACACTGTGAAGAACCTGGCGCCGGGCGGCGTCTTCCGGTTCCGGGTGCGCGCCGAGAACGTGCACGGCCGCAGCGAGCCCAGTCTGCCCAGCGACCGCGTCGAGCTCCACGCCGCAGAAGTCTCACCCGAAGGTAAGGTCCCATGGGTCCCGCGAGCGGAGCCTACTGACACCCCCTCCCTCTCCCCTCAGCAGATTTCAACCGAGCGGTGTACGTCAAGGCCGGCGGCGAGTTCAAGAGCCGCTTCGAGATCCTCGAGGAGCTCGGCAAGGGCCGCTTCGGCGTCGTGTACAAAGTGCAGGAGAAGGAGGACGCGCGCCAAGTGCTGGCGGCCAAGGTCATCAAGTGCATCAAGTCGCGCGACCGCCTGAAGGTGCAGGAGGAGATCTCGATCATGAGGTCGCTGCAGCACCCGAAGCTGCTGCAACTGGCCGCCTCCTTCGAGAGCGCCCGCGAGATAGTCATGGTGATGGAGTTGTAAGTGGAGCCCCCCAGTCGAGCCGAAGGCGCAGGAGCTAATGCAACCTCTCGCCCGTTTCAGCATCACCGGCGGCGAGCTGTTCGAGCGCGTGGTCGCCGACGACTTCACGCTCACCGAGCGCGACTGCGTGCTGTTCCTGCGGCAGGTGTGCGAGGGCGTGGCCTACATGCACGGCCAGTCGATCGTGCACCTCGACCTGAAGCCCGAGAACATCATGTGCCACACGCGCACCAGCCACCAGATAAAGATCATCGACTTCGGCCTGGCCCAGCGGCTCAACGCCGACGCCCCGGTGCGCGTGCTCTTCGGCACCCCCGAGTTCATTCCCCCGGAGATCATCAGCTACGAGCCCATCGGCTTCCAGTCGGACATGTGGAGCGTCGGCGTGATCTGCTACGTTCTGTGAGTACCCCGAGTAAGCCCATCCGGCCCCAACTAACCCCATCGCTCGCCAACTGACAGACTCTCCGGCCTCTCCCCCTTCATGGGCGACTCCGACGCGGAGACCTTCTCGAACATCACCAGGGCCGACTACGACTTCGACGACGAAGCCTTCGACTGCGTCTCGCTCGAGGCCAAGGACTTCATCTCGCACCTGCTCGTCCACCGCAAGGAGAAGCGCTGGACGGCCCAGCAGTGCCTGGAGTCCGAGTGGCTGGCCCAGGACCTCGGCGGAAGCCTGGGCAACAACCGGATCTGCACCGACAAGCTGAAGAAGTTCATCATACGACGAAAGTGGCAAGTGAGTACCGAATCCGCCCGTTTATTTGCATGCTTCCCGAACTGCTTCTCGACGGAATGTTTCCTCGATTCGATGGCTTTGCTAACATTTGCCCGTGTCGCACGTTGTTGTTTCTTTTTCGTTTTCGTTTTCGTTTCTGTTGCTACTCACCCCTGACCCGCTTGAACTGTTTCCGCTTGGCCGCCGAAGAAAACGGGCAACGCCATCCGTGCCCTGGGCCGCATGGCCACCCTGTCTGCGTCGCGCAGGAACTCGGCCGTGTCCGCGACGGGCTCCTTGCCGAGCAGCCCCCGCCCCTCCATCTCGGGCCTCTCCATGTTCAGCCCCAACGTCTCGGCGCACATGACCTCGCTGCACGAGGAGGAGGACGACTTCAGCGCCGAGCTGCCCAGCCTGGAGCTCGGCAAGATCCACCTGCGGACCTCGCTGAGGGCGCGCGACAAGTCGCAGTGCAGCGAGCGCAGCGACTCCGGCTTCAGCGAGTGCTCCAACTGCAGCGGGGCGGGCAACACGAGCTGCCTCTGCGGCGCCCAGGCGGCGGCCAGGGACGCGGAGCCCAAGGACCCCTCGGCGGCGGAGGTGCTCTCGATCTCCGTGCCGCACGACGTGCTCAAGACGAAGCTGGAGGAGATCGCCAGGGAGGCGGAGGGCAACGGCGAGGAGGCCGCGCTGGATCTGGTCATCAACGAGCTGCCCGTGGAGCTCGACGACAACCACAACAACATCGAGGTGTTCGAGGACAAGACATCGCTCGCCGTCGAGCCTGTCGAGGTGGTGGTTACGCCTGAGACGCCGCCCCCGCCCTCCAGGGAGCCCATCTGGCGCTCCGACTTCGCCAACACGATCCAAATGCGCAAGAAGTCGCTGGAGAGCAACCAGAGCCGCGAGAGGGCGAAGCAGCCGAAGGCGATGTTCGAGCAGCCGGGGAAGGTGTCGATGCTGAAGAGCAAGTTCAGCCAGCCGGAGGCGCCCGGCCGAAGCGTGAGCAGCACGGCATGCAGCTCGGGCAGCAGCAGCAAGGACAGCATGGGGCTCGCGAAGCCCACGAGTGTTTTCAATCGCTTGGCCTGCAATAGCAAAAGTATTTCTTGTTTCTCGTTTCGCACTCCCTCCCCCTCAACCGCTCACAGCTAACCAATCTCTCCCGTCTCTTTTCTCTTTCGCGCAGCAGCAAGCGCCACAACGAAAACCCAGCCCGCGTCCCTGCCCGGCTCCCCCCTGCCTGCGCGCTCTCCTGCGCCAGTCCGGCTAAGCGGCAGGGTGAAGGAAGCCACCGAGCGCCTCTCGCAGCAGCACACGGTCGCCAGCGCCAAGCGGACGGAGGCCAGACGCTCGCCGCCGCACTCGCCCGAAGCGAGGGCCGCGGCCAGCAGCAAGGGCTCCCCCAAGGAGCCGATATTCTAGGTTTAGTCACTCACACTCTCACACACACATGTTCATACCTCGTCCTTTGCACTGTTAATCTGTTGACCTCGTCGCGATTGTCTGCACCCCTCTGTTTGTTAGACTATTTGTAATATTTGTAAACAACGAACTCGAGCACTCGAATATTGATATGTTACTCGTCCTCCCACACGCACACACACGTACCCCATACCGAATTCTGTATCTGAATTGTAACTAAGCTAAGCCTGTTAAGTTTCCTCTACCAGGTCTCATGCAGCCCCATGTGGGGTCTGGTAATTGTACTTTCTTCAGCCGTGCAACGCACACCCAGCATCGAAACAAATCACAATATAACTAATTTTAATATTTTTATTGAAGACTGGTTTCACTTAATCTACCTCCAGCGGGCGGGTCTGGGCCGGGTCTGGGCGAAGAAGAGTGAAGAGCCAACACTTGTCTTCGCTGCACGTACAAAAGTTAACACAATACATAAGTCTACAAGTACTCGGGCCCGCGCGGGACAGGGGATGGGAGCTTACAACGAAGAATAGCCTACACGTAATTAGAACCTCATGAATTAACACCTATTCGCGGAACGCAGTCATCGGGAGCTCCCTGGGGCGCAGACGCACCCACAGGCCGCCCGACGCGCGCAGGGTGATGCGGAAGGTGGCCTCGAACGTGGTCTTCCCGGGCACCGGCAGCAGCTGGAAGCTCCGCAGCAGCCGCGAGACGACCGTCTTCATCTCCATCAGCGCGAACCGGTTGCCGATGCAGTAGCGCGGGCCCGCGCTGAACGGCAGGAAGGCGTAGGGGTGGCGGCGCTCGGCCTGCTCGGGCGAGAAGCGCTCCGGGTCGAACCGCTCGGGGTCGGGGTAGATGTGCGGCAGCCGGTGCGTGGCGTAGGGGCAGATGAAGACGTTGCTGCCCGCCGGCAGCGTGTGCTGGCGCAGGCGCACCTCCTCGCCCAGCTTGCGCGCGATCAGCGGCACGCTCGGGTAGAGCCGCAGCGCCTCCTTGATGCACATCTCCAGGTAGCGCATCTCGCGCAGGTCGCCCATGGAGGGCGGCCGGCTGTCGCCGCCGAAGATGCGGTCGCTCTCCTCGCGGCAGCGCTCCTGCGCGTCCGCGTTCTGGGCCAGCAGGAAGATGGTGAAGGCGACCGCGGCGCCCACGGAGTCCTGGCCGGCCAGCATGAAGGTGCAGGCCTCGTTCACGATGTCGTCCTCGGTGAAGTCGGGGTGCAGGTCCGCGATCTCGATCATGAAGTCGAGCAGGCACTTGCGCTCCGCGTGGAGGGCGCCGCTGGCCTTGAGCTCGCGCCGGCGCTTGATCATCTGGCGCGTGAAGTCGTCGAGGCGCTTCTTCTGGTCCAGCTCCTCGGAGGCCAGCTTGGTCAGGTGGTAGATGCTGTCGAGCAGCAGCCACGGCTGCACGATGCGCTGCGGCACGACGACCTTTCCTCTGAAAAGGGCGAGCAAAAGTCACACACAGTCTCACAACGAGGTGAGGTGGACCGCTGTCCAAGCTTACTGTCGGAACGGCGACTGCTCCATGTCGACGGCGCCACTGCGCTTCTTCACCGGCACCCCGAGGACGGCCTCTGCAAGGGGAGAGAGAGTGAGTTTGCGCACAGTGGGGCAAAGGGGCGACAGACCGTTCAGGATGTCCATGACGCAGTCGTTCACGTACTTGGCGACGTTCAGCTCGCCGCACGGCGCCGCGTCCAGCCGCTCGTACATGGCCTGCGAGGCGTCCGCGAAGGTCGCGATGAACTTCTCGAGGATGCTCAGGTGGAAGGCGGGCTGGATCAGGCGCCGGTGCGTGCTCCACTGCTCGCCGCTGCTGGTGATCAGCCCGTTGCCGAGGAAGTTGTGCATCAGCCGGTAGAAGAAGACCTTGTTCGTGTGCTTCTTCGAGGAGAGGATCGCCTGCAGGTCGTCCGGCTGCAGCACCACGAAGAAGGGGAAGAGCAGCACCCACACCCGCACCACCGACCCGTACAGGCCGTAGGCCGTGGCCATCCGCTTCCTCAGAACTGCAAAAGAGAGAAACAGAGAGGCTCAGTTGGGCGCCCTTTAAGAGCGGAGCAGATGCGCTCACGGTCCTTCTCCTTGATCAGCAGGCAGTTGCCCAGGAAGGGCACCGACGGCGGCCCCGACAGCTGCAGCGAGAGCAGCACCGACCGCAGGTATCCCCAGAAGGTGTAGACCATGAGCGCCACGATCACCGCCGTGGCGCAGCTCCACAGCTCGGAGTTGGAGGCGCGTTCAAACTGCGACCGGGCACACAGAAGAGGAAGAGAGAGGATTAGAAAGCAAGAGCGGGCTGTGGTCGACTTCGTCCGTCGCGGATTCCTTCCAGATCTTCAATGAAATCGTAACCGGAGCCGACGCGTGTTGCCTCAACCCATTAGCGGGGCCCCGGTGCTTTGTGTGTGTTGCAATGGAACCCGAGTAGGCTCGCAACGGCAACAACGCCGCCTAAAGGTACGCGCCCTGTGCTGAACTCAGCTGCCAAGGTGCTAATCAACTGGGTCAACAGTGGCCAAAACACTACAGTTTACAGCCTCTCGCACACACTCAACCGCAGAGCGAGACTGAGAAGCGGTCGAAAGGAGTATTGTCGAAGATCGTCGTCGTCGTCGCACGTGCCTGGAGGGACCACCGTCGAGTGTGTGAACCGAAGCTGGGCCATTGTTTACAGCGTCTGGCGGCATTGGAACAATAGCCGATCTCGACGAGTGACGCCCGTGACGCCCCCGCCCCCAAATGAACTCGCACGCGAAGTCACGGAGCGCGAAGGAAGGATTGAGACGAGCAAGTGTCGCAGTTGATGAATTGTTCGTGGGACGTCAGTCGATTTGTCGCCGAAGCAGAACAATCGGCAGACAAGTTTGGGCCAAACCGCAGCCCAGGGACGTCTGCGACACCCCGCCTCATGAATCATGACCAATTCGACAAGACCCGAAATCACTGAGAGGCCGAGTCGGAGATGAGAGGAGGCTTATATCACTGTCGAAGCGGGTTCTTTTCTCTAGACGATTCTGGAGTGTTTGCGTTTCAAATCAGCGCCAAATCTTCCGACAAAAACATTTTTCGTAAATCACGGAAACGAGGTGAGCCGCGTTTTATTCTAATGCGGAGATGTTTCGTTTTCGGATGCTAATTCAATTAGTTTTCTGGGAATCTGAGCTGTTTTGTTATATCGCTGCTCAACTAGTCCTCCCACACGGACCCATCGTGCCGTCCTTCGCGGGCCGAGGTTTGGAAATGTTCCCTCACCAGAACTTCCGACTTTCTTTCCCGCTCGGTCGAGTGGATTTTGGCTTTTTGGTTGCCGTGGTCTGCTGCACAAGACATCAAGACCAATTAGAGGGTTTCAAGGGAATCGCGCCCAGCACCCAGACACGGGGAGAGCTTCGGAGTCGCGCCTCGAGCTGGACGACGGCGATCGAAAGTGAGTTTTGTTTACTTTTTATTACTTCTCTAATGGCGCGCAGGTGTTACGAGTAGACAAACACGTAGGGAGTCGGATTTCGGGTATTTCTGCTCCTCCTCCCTAGGACGGCAATCGCACGCACACACGCGCACACTTGTGGCTTTCGGTGTTTGCCCGATCAATTAACACTTCGCACTGAAAATAATTCACATTCTACAGTCGAAACTCCGAGAGCCGGACAGGCGGGTTCGCACGGCGGACGAAGGGCGACGCGGGGGCGATCGATTGAGGAAGCACTCGCGGAATCAGTCGACCACGTTCAACTCACCACTTCTTGGACGACCATGATGGGTGCTCCGGATCGACACCGCTCCCAATTCTAGCGCAATCTATGAATGGCTTCTTGCACACCTCTCTCCGCGGCAGTAAAGCACTTATCGCCCGATTATAGTCGATCAATCGATAGTCTGTCTGGGTGTATCGCTCCGATTCCGTCCGAACACCTCCGCTATGTTCCTATCCGCCGCAAGTTAGACTTCCAATGCGCGATCGGGCCCGGGCGCCTCTATTTATAAGCCTCGGTCGCGACGAGCGCGACTCGATCTGGGTCCGGGTCTCTCGCAGCGCGTCTTCGAAAACCGAGTCCGAGGGACTTCGAAGCTGCGAGCTCGAGCTGCGTCGACTTTCGAACTTGAGCGGCGAGTGCTCTGAGCAAACAGCGCCTTCGACTGACCGGAGGTGCTTCCCGGCGGCGACCTTTGGAGTCGGCAGCCGGCCGAGCTCCTTGATGTTCTGGAGAGGATCGCGGAGCAAGTCGGCTAATTGCCATGCGACTGCCGCCAGTGGGGCTGACCCTCGATTGGCCGAGAACAATTGCAAAGTCAACAGAAGCGCACTTCGCGTAGAAGCCCGTGCGGTCGATGGGCTGGGCGGGTGTTTGCACGTCGCAGGGAACTGATTTCCCGCGATTGCAGTGCGCAATGACGATCGAAAGGGAAATTGAGTGCTCCCCCGATCGGAAACGCTGCGCCTCCTCCTGTTTGCCCTCTGATCAATTAATCAATTAGCGGGAGGGACAAAGCGCGGCTGCCTGAGAGGAAGGTGCCAATATTTGCAGTCGTTTTATTGGCTTCCATGAAGTGCAAATTAAACGGCGTCAAATGCAGCGCAGTGCAGCGCGTCGCCAGTCGCGAGTTGCACTCGCTGCCGCGCTCTCTCTCGCACGCCGACGGAATTCAAATCGATGGCGCGAAGACACGAGCGTGTGGTGGGTACGAGCCAAGTGTTTGAATCCGTCAATCACGGTGCGGCTGTACAGTGCGAACACAATTTTTGAAGAGAATACGACACAAATTCTCCTCACGTACATACAACGCAAAATCTTATCAGAAACTGCGATGGTGAATTTAGATATTTAAGCCACATTAAAATAAATTAATAATTACAAATTAATCGACACAAAATTGTTGGTCATCCACAACAGAGAGATCAGGTGAGAAAAACGCAAATTCGATGTGTAAATACATATTCTTATATCTGTAGGAAAATAAAAGCATACTTTGTGTTTCGTATACCTCTTGTGTACCAAGTTCGTGCATCTACCAATTTTAACCATTTCACAAACCAAAAACTCGGAGTAAGAAGATCACTTCGGATTGAATTTACAAATTTCTGAATTCAAATATTTTATACTTTTCCATTTATATGAATATTTTCGATATTTAGGGACATTTTCGGTTTCTAATAAAACGAACATTTTCTACTTTTGTGGTAATTTTTGAATGCAAATTTTCAGCCTTTATGAAAATAATTGGAAATACTCGCTGCTAAACGCCTCTCAAGACAAAGTCGTGCGGCGTCATCTAATCTTAATCTAAACCAATGGTACAATTTTTTCCATAGCGTGGTAGGAAATTGTGTTGTATGTATGATGGGCAAATACCCATTTCGGTTAAATAAAAATTGGAAAAATATGGATATTTATAAATAATGCGTCAAATGCGTCAATGAAAAATTGCATGAATTTTGAAATTTTTGAAAATTTAAAGGTCGTGACTCTGTCTACTTTGCAGTAAGTTGAAAAACTACTTTAACTTCAGTGTCAGTGCGGTTAAGTTATTGCATAACTACCTTGGTGGTAGACTACAACAGGTTAAGTTAAGTAATAAATCATCTGCACTTAAATCTATTATCTCTGGAGTACCCCAGGGTTCTATTCTATATTAGTCTTAATTTTAATTTTAATTTAGTGTAAGTTCCAATTGTCATATATATACCAATGTAGTACTAAAAAAGACTTAGTCTTAGTGTACAACCAATTTAATAAATAATAATAATAATAATAATATGAACGATTTAAGATTTCCATGAAAAATTGCATGAATTTTGAAATTTTCGAAAATTTAATTTTAAAATTTTTTAAAATTTGAAGGTCGTTACGAATTATCGTTCTTTTTGCGAAATAACGCGTATTTACGGAGATATGAACGATTTAATATTTCCATGAAAAATTGCATAAATTTTGAAATTTTCGAAAATTTAAAGGTCGTTACGAATTATCGTTCTTTTTGCGAAATAACGCGTATTTACGGAGATATGAACGATTTAAGATTTCCATGAAAAATTGCATGAATTTTGAAATTTTCGAAAATTTAATTTTAAAATTTTAAAAATTTAAGGGTCGTTACGAATTATCGTTCTTTTTGCGAAATAACGCGTATTTACGGAGATATGAACGATTTACGATTTTCATGAAAAATTGCATGAAATTTGAAATTTTCAAAAATTTAAAGGTCGTTACGAATTATCGTTCTTTTTGCGAATTAACGCGTATTTACGGAGATATGAACGATTTAAGATTTCCATGAAAAATTGCATGAAATTTGAAATTTTCAAAAATTTTATTTTAAAATTTTTAAAAATTTAAGGGTCGTTACGAATTATCGTTCTTTTTGTGAATTAACGCGTATTTACGGAGATATGAACGATTTACGATTTTCATGAAAAATTGCATGAAATTTGAAATTTTCGAAAATTTAATTTTAAAATTTTTAAAAATTTAAGGGTCGTTACGAATTATTGTTCTTTTTGCGAAATAACGCGTATTTACGGAGATATGAACGATTTAAGATTTCCATGAAAAATTACATGAATTTTGAAATTTTCGAAAATTGAAAGGTCGTTACGAATTATCGTTCTTTTTGCGAATTAACGCGTATTTACGGAGATATGAACGATTTAAGATTTCCATGAAAAATTGCATGAAATTTGAAATTTTCGAAAATTTAATTTTAAAATTTTTAAAAATTTAAGGGTCGTTACTAATTATCGTTCTTTTTGCGAAATAACGCGTATTTACGGAGATATGAACGATTTAAGATTTCCATGAAAAATTGCATGAATTTTGAAATTTTCAAAAATTTGAAGGTCGTTACGAATTATCGTTCTTTTTGCGAATTAACGCGTATTTACGGAGATATGAACGATTTAAGATTTCCATGAAAAAATTGCATTAATTTTGAAATTTTCAAAAATTTGAAGGTCGTTACGAATTATCGTTCTTTTTGCGAAATAACGCGTATTTACGGAGATATGAACGATTTACGATTTTCATGAAAAATTGCATGAAATTTGAAATTTTCGAAAATTTAAAGGTCGTTACGAATTAACGCGTATTTACGGAGATATGAACGATTTAAGATTTCCATGAAAAATTGCATGAAATTTGAAATTTTCAAAAATTTTATTTTAAAATTTTTAAAAATTTAAGGGTCGTTACGAATTATCGTTCTTTTTGCGAATTAACGCGTATTTACGGAGATATGAACGATTTACGATTTTCATGAAAAATTGCATGAAATTTGAAATTTTCGAAAATTTAATTTTAAAATTTTTAAAAATTTAAGGGTCGTTACGAATTATTGTTCTTTTTGCGAAATAACGCGTATTTACGGAGATATGAACGATTTAAGATTTCCATGAAAAATTACATGAATTTTGAAATTTTCGAAAATTTAAAGGTCGTTACGAATTATCGTTCTTTTTGCGAATTAACGCGTATTTACGGAGATATGAACGATTTAAGATTTCCATGAAAAATTGCATGAATTTTGAAATTTTCGAAAATTTTATTTTAAAATTTTTTAAAATTTGAAGGTCGTTACGAATTATCGTTCTTTTTGCGAATTAACGCGTATTTACGGAGATATGAACGATTTAAGATTTCCATGAAATTTGAAATTTTCGAAAATTTAATTTTAAAATTTTTAAAAATTTAAGGGTCGTTACTAATTATCGTTCTTTTTGCGAAATAACGCGTATTTACGGAGATATGAACGATTTAAGATTTTCATGAAAAATTGCATGAAATTTGAAATTTTCGAAAATTTTATTTTAAAATTTTTAAAAATTTAAGGGTCGTTACTAATTATCGTTCTTTTTGCGAAATAACGCGTATTTACGGAGATATGAACGATTTAAGATTTCCATGAAAAATTGCATGAAATTTGAAATTTTCGAAAATTTTATTTTAAAATTTTTAAAAATTTAACGGTCGTTACGAATTATCGTTCTTTTTGCGAAATAACGCGTATTTACGGAGATATGAACGATTTAAGATTTCCATGAAAAATTGCATGAAATTTGAAATTTTCGAAAATTTAATTTTAAAATTTTTAAAAATTTAAGGGTCGTTACTAATTATCGTTCTTTTTGCGAAATAACGCGTATTTACGGAGATATGAACGATTTAAGATTTCCATGAAAAATTGCATGAAATTTGAAATTTTCGAAAATTTAATTTTAAAATTTTTAAAAATTTAAGGGTCGTTACGAATTATCGTTCTTTTTGCGAAATAACGCGTATTTACGGAGATATGAACGATTTAAGATTTCCATGAAAAATTGCATGAAATTTGAAATTTTCGAAAATTTAATTTTAAAATTTTTAAAAATTTAAGGGTCGTTACGAATTATCGTTCTTTTTGCGAATTAACGCGTATTTACGGAGATATGAACGATTTAAGATTTCCATGAAAAATTGCATGAATTTTGAAATTTTCGAAAATTTAAAGGTCGTTACGAATTATCGTTCTTTTTGCGAATTAACGCGTATTTACGGAGATATGAACGATTTAAGATTTCCATGAAAAATTGCATGAAATTTGAAATTTTCGAAAATTTTATTTTAAAATTTTTAAAAATTTAAGGGTCGTTACGAATTATCGTTCTTTTTGCGAAATAACGCGTATTTACGGAGATATGAACGATTTAAGATTTCCATGAAAAATTGCATGAAATTTGAAATTTTCGAAAATTTTATTTTAAAATTTTTAAAAATTTAACGGTCGTTACGAATTATCGTTCTTTTTGCGAAATAACGCGTATTTACGGAGATATGAACGATTTAAGATTTCCATGAAAAATTGCATGAAATTTGAAATTTTCGAAAATTTAATTTTAAAATTTTTAAAAATTTAAGGGTCGTTACTAATTATCGTTCTTTTTGCGAAATAACGCGTATTTACGGAGATATGAACGATTTAAGATTTCCATGAAAAATTGCATGAAATTTGAAATTTTCGAAAATTTAATTTTAAAATTTTTAAAAATTTAAGGGTCGTTACGAATTATCGTTCTTTTTGCGAAATAACGCGTATTTACGGAGATATGAACGATTTAAGATTTCCATGAAAAATTGCATGAAATTTGAAATTTTCGAAAATTTAATTTTAAAATTTTTAAAAATTTAAGGGTCGTTACGAATTATCGTTCTTTTTGCGAATTAACGCGTATTTACGGAGATATGAACGATTTAAGATTTCCATGAAAAATTGCATGAATTTTGAAATTTTCGAAAATTTAAAGGTCGTTACGAATTATCGTTCTTTTTGCGAATTAACGCGTATTTACGGAGATATGAACGATTTAAGATTTCCATGAAAAATTGCATGAAATTTGAAATTTTCGAAAATTTTATTTTAAAATTTTTAAAAATTTAAGGGTCGTTACGAATTATCGTTCTTTTTGCGAAATAACGCGTATTTACGGAGATATGAACGATTTAAGATTTCCATGAAAAATTGCATGAAATTTGAAATTTTCGAAAATTTAATTTTAAAATTTTTAAAAATTTAAGGGTCGTTACTAATTATCGTTCTTTTTGCGAAATAACGCGTATTTACGGAGATATGAACGATTTAAGATTTCCATGAAAAATTGCATGAAATTTGAAATTTTCGAAAATTTAATTTTAAAATTTTTAAAAATTTAAGGGTCGTTACTAATTATCGTTCTTTTTGCGAAATAACGCGTATTTACGGAGATATGAACGATTTAAGATTTTCATGAAAAATTGCATGAAATTTGAAATTTTCAAAATTTATTTTAAAATTTTTAAAAATTTAAGGGTCGTTACGAATTATCGTTCTTTTTGCGAATTAACGCGTATTTACGGAGATATGAACGATTTACGATTTTCATGAAAAATTGCATGAAATTTGAAATTTTCGAAAATTTAATTTTAAAATTTTTAAAAATTTAAGGGTCGTTACTAATTATCGTTCTTTTTGCGAAATAACGCGTATTTACGGAGATATGAACGATTTAAGATTTTCATGAAAAATTGCATGAAATTTGAAATTTTCGAAAATTTTATTTTAAATTTTTTAAAAATTTAAGGGTCGTTACGAATTATCGTTCTGTTTGCGAAATAACGCGTATTTACGGAGATATGAACGATTTAAGATTTCCATGAAAAATTGCATGAAATTTGAAATTTTCGAAAATTTAATTTTAAAATTTTAAAAATTTAAGGGTCGTTACGAATTATCGTTCTTTTTGCGAAATAACGCGTATTTACGGAGATATGAACGATTTACGATTTTCATGAAAAATTGCATGAAATTTGAAATTTTCGAAAATTTAAAGGTCGTTACGAATTATCGTTCTTTTTGCGAATTAACGCGTATTTACGGAGATATGAACGATTTAAGATTTCCATGAAAAATTGCATGAAATTTGAAATTTTCGAAAATTTAAAGGTCGTTACGAATTATCGTTCTTTTTGCGAAATAACGCGTATTTACGGAGATATGAACGATTTAAGATTTCCATGAAAAATTGCATGAAATTTGAAATTTTCGAAAATTTAATTTTAAAATTTTTAAAAATTTAAGGGTCGTTACTAATTATCGTTCTTTTTGCGAAATAACGCGTATTTACGGAGATATGAACGATTTAAGATTTTCATGAAAAATTGCATGAAATTTGAAATTTTCGAAAATTTAATTTTAAAATTTTTAAAAATTTAAGGGTCGTTACTAATTATCGTTCTTTTTGCGAAATAACGCGTATTTACGGAGATATGAACGATTTAAGATTTTCATGAAAAATTGCATGAAATTTGAAATTTTCGAAAATTTTATTTTAAAATTTTTAAAAATTTAAGGGTCGTTACGAATTATTGTTCTTTTTGCGAAATAACGCGTATTTACGGAGATATGAACGATTTAAGATTTCCATGAAAAATTACATGAATTTTGAAATTTTCGAAAATTTAAAGGTCGTTACGAATTATCGTTCTTTTTGCGAATTAACGCGTATTTACGGAGATATGAACGATTTAAGATTTCCATGAAAAATTGCATGAATTTTGAAATTTTCGAAAATTTAATTTTAAAATTTTTAAAAATTTAAGGGTCGTTACGAATTATCGTTCTGTTTGCGAAATAACGCGTATTTACGGAGATATGAACGATTTAAGATTTCCATGAAAAATTGCATGAAATTTGAAATTTTCGAAAATTTAATTTTAAAATTTTTAAAAATTTAAGGGTCGTTACTAATTATCGTTCTTTTTGCGAAATAACGCGTATTTACGGAGATATGAACGATTTAAGATTTCCATGAAAAATTGCATGAAATTTGAAATTTTCGAAAATTTAATTTTAAAATTTTTAAAAATTTAAGGGTCGTTACTAATTATCGTTCTTTTTGCGAAATAACGCGTATTTACGGAGATATGAACGATTTAAGATTTTCATGAAAAATTGCATGAAATTTGAAATTTTCAAAAATTTTATTTTAAAATTTTTAAAAATTTAAGGGTCGTTACGAATTATCGTTCTTTTTGCGAATTAACGCGTATTTACGGAGATATGAACGATTTACGATTTTCATGAAAAATTGCATGAAATTTGAAATTTTCGAAAATTTAATTTTAAAATTTTTAAAAATTTAAGGGTCGTTACTAATTATCGTTCTTTTTGCGAAATAACGCGTATTTACGGAGATATGAACGATTTAAGATTTTCATGAAAAATTGCATGAAATTTGAAATTTTCGAAAATTTTATTTTAAATTTTTTAAAAATTTAAGGGTCGTTACGAATTATCGTTCTGTTTGCGAAATAACGCGTATTTACGGAGATATGAACGATTTAAGATTTCCATGAAAAATTGCATGAAATTTGAAATTTTCGAAAATTTAATTTTAAAATTTTAAAAATTTAAGGGTCGTTACGAATTATCGTTCTTTTTGCGAAATAACGCGTATTTACGGAGATATGAACGATTTACGATTTTCATGAAAAATTGCATGAAATTTGAAATTTTCGAAAATTTAATTTTAAAATTTTTAAAATTTAAGGGTCGTTACTAATTATCGTTCTTTTTGCGAATTAACGCGTATTTACGGAGATATGAACGATTTAAGATTTCCATGAAAAATTGCATGAAATTTGAAATTTTCGAAAATTTTATTTTAAAATTTTTAAAAATTTAAGGGTCGTTACGAATTATCGTTCTTTTTGCGAAATAACGCGTATTTACGGAGATATGAACGATTTAAGATTTCCATGAAAAATTGCATGAAATTTGAAATTTTCGAAAATTTAATTTTAAAATTTTTAAAAATTTAAGGGTCGTTACGAATTATCGTTCTTTTTGCGAAATAACGCGTATTTACGGAGATATGAACGATTTAAGATTTCCATGAAAAATTGCATGAATTTTGAAATTTTCGAAAATTTGAAGGTCGTTACGAATTATAACATCGTAACATTTTTAGTGATAATAATAACGCATAGTCGGTCAGTGACGGACAATCGCCAGAGACGCAAGTGATTTGATTTTCTAAAGATTGCACAACCCGTAGTTAAAAGATTTCCACTTTGCTCTAAAACATATATTTTCATATTCCATAGACGAGTATCAGAGAAGGTACATTAGAGATTGGACTAAAGACAAACGAAATCTATAAATGAGACAAAGAAATGCATGAACCACCTAAACTCCATTGATTAAACCAGTATTTATGTAAATATTTATGTGTGTGTGGGGCTCCCTTCCTCATCAGTGGCGCAACAGGTCGACGATGCCGAGCTTCAGGCAGACCCAGTAGAACAGTCCGCCCAGGATAAGGGTTTTGCTGACGCGGTCCAAGACATACAGGCTGCAAGAGAAACCAGAGGTGACCAAGACAAACCCGGGGTGAGATGGGGAGTCTTACGCTTTCAACTGGATGCGCGAGCGCGGCAGGGACGACAGCGGCTCCTTCATCACGTACTGGCGCCCGCCCAGAATGCAGTCGCGCAAGTACTCCATGTCGTTCAGGTCGTCCGTGTTGATCTTGAATCTGGCGGAGAGAAGCAAAGGTCAGATTAAGCATTCCTATGGAGTGCAAGAAGCTCACATTTCGCGGTCCCTCGGCGTGAGCTCCTTGTAGATCTGCTGGAAGTTCGTGGCCTTAAAGTCCCAGGCGCGAGTCGTGAAGAACTGCAGGACCTCCAGGCCGGTGGCTATTTTGGTCTGGACGCGCACCATGCTGCAAAGACAACGGATTTAGCCTCTTGTACTTGCTCGCGGGATGGGGGAATACGCACAATCGCCTCTGGCGGAAGAGCAGGAGCAGGAAGTCCACGAGGTACGCCGGCAGCCACATGAAGAAGACCACGCAGAACCAGTGGTAGATCTGGTTCATGGTCATGTTGCCGTCCGGGTACCAGAGGCCGATCTCGAACGGGTACTTCATGGCGGAGTCGCGGCCCACGTCCATGACCCACTTCCAGGTGCGCTTCTTCTCCTCGGAGATCGTCATGTTGTAGACCGGAATGCGCTGGGGTCTGCGGAGCAAAGAGCAGAAGGTGGTCAGCAGGGCCGCAGCAGCCGCCTCACCTGAGCTGTGTTACCTGCTCCCCATCCTCGTGAAGTGGTAGGGCATCACGATGAGCCCGTTGGTCGCAATGTCCACGGGGATCACCTCGGACTTGAGCTCGCCGTTGCAGAGCATCGAGCGGATGACGCCCTTGGCCGCTCCGATCATCACGCCCGTGGGCCCGTTCATGTTGTCCACCCAGCCGGGGACGGGCTCCTTCGACGCCGGCGTGACTGGTGGAAGGCACAGATATCAAGTAATCGTTACAGCAGTCTAGATCTACGCCCCCATAGGGTCAACAGATTCGACTAATTCGGTCCCCCGTTACCGATATATAACCCCCCTCGATACCCCAGCAATCCCTCCCAGTCGGAGGTTTGCATTCGTTCAAACATTCGCTCATTGGTCCACTCACACTCGGATTCGCTACAAGCACGCTCGACAGTGATCGACTCTGTTTTCGCTACTCCCGCGTTTCGCAACGAGACTTCGATTTGTGAGTCAGGGCCGTCGGCTGGGGGCGGGGGAGCGGCGCGAGATGAGAGCGCACCATGGCCATTGACCACGCGTTCGCTCCCCCTGGCCGCGAGCCCCGAATAAATGAGGGCATCGATTTGTCTTTATTTCTCTATCTCCGAATTTATTTATAAAGCATAGACGATTCGTAACAAAATTTACAAATAAATACAAACTAACAAAACCCATAAGCGAATAGATGCACTGCGAGTGCTGCTCCTCTAAAACATGGCCAGCGCGCCGGTCCACTTGAGCAGGTAGTAGAAGAAGAGGCCGACGATCAGGGTCTTGCAGATCTTGTCCACGGCCCACATGCTGAAAGAGGCAAGCAGAGCGGTTAGTCGTAGTAGAAGGGGAGGGGCGCGGTCGCGGGTACATTTTGTGGTGCGTCCTGGCGCGCGGCAGGTCCTCCAGCTTCTCCTTGAGGATGAACTGGCGGCCGCCCTTCACGCACGCGATCATGTACTCCTCCTCGGTCATGTCGGGGTCCATGTCCATGTTGAAGCTGAAAGCAGAGGCGGGAGTGAGACGAGCCAGACGGCGAGGGCAAAGGCCGCACATACATTTTCCGGTCGGCGGGGCTGAGGTTGCGCCACAGCGAGGCGTAGTTGTCCGAGGTGAAGTGCCACGCGTGGAGCGTGAAGAACTGGAGCACCTCCAGGCCGGTCGCGATCTTCTGCTGCACGCGCACCATGCTTCGAGGGGCGAGGAGAGGGGAGGAGCGGAGATGGTTAGGGCCGAGCTTTGGGAACCGATCTACTCACAATCGCTTCTGGCCGAGGATCAGCATCAGGAAGTCGAGCAGGTAGGCCGGCAGCCAGTGGAACATGAGCACGTTGAACTGGTGGTAGAGCTTGTTGGTGGTGACGCACGGGTCCGGGTACCAGAGGCCCGCGTTCAGCGGGTACTCCTCGCCGATCTTCTTGCTCATCTCGATCACGGTGCCCATGGTCGTCTTGCGGTGGTCGGCGTTCGTGATGTTGTAGACGGGCACCTCCTCGGGCCTGCCACGACAAGGGTTTAGCGAGAGTCGGCCACGGCGGGAGTTCTTACCTCTTGGCCAGCTTGTTGAACTCGTAGGGGATGACGATCAGCCCGTTGATGGCGTAGTCCACGGGGATCACCTCGGACTTGTTCTTCTTGTCGACGAGCACCGAGCGGATGACGCCCTTGCCGCAGCCGATCATGAGGCCCGTGGGTCCGTTCAGGTTGTCCACCCAGCCGGGCAGCGGTTCGTAGGCGGCCGGCGACACTAGAGGGGCGGGGCGGGACGGGGCGAGGGCGAGGGCGAGGGCGACGGAGGAGACTTCGTTAGAGCACTTTCACTGAGAGACCTTCCCACCGATTACGATTACATACCACTGACCGCGATGAGTGTTTGTAGTGTGAGTGTGAGAGTGTGGTGATGTGGTGTGTGTGTGTTAGTGTTAGTGTCGGCTCTGGGGGCAGGCCCAGAGTGTGTCCGGAAGACGCGCGCCAAGACAAGAGGCACTCGGTTGCACTTCGAGCTGAGAGGTTTATTAAGACTTCGCGTTACATTCTAAGACTTCCACCAAAAGCTAACATTATTGCGAAAAGGAAAGCGAAACTGGAATCCGGAGACGGCCGGCCGGAGCCTGGTCCTAGGCCCCCACGAAGGGCGCCAGGGTGTTGTAGCTCCAGTAGCAGAGGAGGGAGACGGCGACCGTCTTGCAGGTGCGGTCCAGCAGGTACATCCTGCAATACACAAGAATCAGCCACCGAGCTGTGGACTCGCCCGCCTCCTGCTTACATCTTGAGCTGTCGGCGCGCGCGCGGCAGCGACTCCGGCGACTCCTTGAGGATGTACTGGCGGCCGCCCTGGATGCACGAGACCATGTACTCCTCGATGTCCTCCACGGTGTCCATGTTCATGTTGAATCTGCGGGCGAGCGAGGGCGTGAGCGGGCGGCCAGGGTCAGGGGCGCGCATACCTACATTTTCTTGTCCGCCGCGGTGAGGCCCTCCCAGAGGCTGGCGTACATCTGCGAGCGGAAGTCCCAGGCGCGCATCGTGAAGAACTGCAGCACCTCGAGCCCGATCTGCACGCGGTTCTGCACTCGCAGCATGCTGCAAGAGGTGGGTCAAGAGGTCAAGAGCCCGGTCGAACCGAACCGAGCGAGGACACTTACAAGCGCTTCTGCCCCAGCAGGAACAGGAAGAAGTCGATCACGTAGGCCGGCAGCCAGTGGAAGAGCACGACGTTGATGTTGTGGTGCAGCCGGCTGGTGGTGATGCAGCCGTCCGGGTACCAGAGGCCGGCCTCCACCGGGTACTGGTAGCCGATCTTCTTGCTCAGCTCGATGACGACGCCCCACGGCACCTTGCGCCGGTCGGCGCACGTGATGTTGTAGACGGGCACCTCGCGCGGCCTGAGCGACAGAGACAGAGACAGAGAGAGGTTAGCGCGGTGGTCCACGGGGCCGCCCTCCCGCACCTACCGCTCCTCGGTGGCGAACTTGTGGGGGATCACGATCAGCCCGTTGATGGCGTAGTCCACCGGGATCACCTCCGACTTGTGGCGCGTGTCGATCAGCATCGAGCGGATGACGCCCTTGCCGGCGCCGACCATGAGGCCCGTGGGCCCGTTCAGGTTGTCCACCCAGCCGGGGACGGGCTCGAAGGCCGAGGGCGAGACTAAGCGATCGGTCGATTAGAGAGAAGCGTGTCTGGCTGGGTGCAGTGCGACCAGGTCGAGGTCGAGGACGAGGCTGTGGCTGGGGCTGGGGCTGGCGGCGGTGGGGGCGCGGCGCATGCCATACGTACCGCTCGTGGGTCCGCTCGAGTCTGGGGCTTAAGCTGGAGGGGGTGGCGTTTGCTTGTGGCGGGGCCGAGGGGCCGAGAAAAGCCGATCGACCGTCTGGGGGTTTGGCTCTGCTTTTCTCGCTGGCTGCTATGTACACGCTCAGCTCCTCCTGGGCGGGGTCTGCGCGGGGCGAGTGTAAACTGGGCAAAGATGGCGAAGCACTTGTGGGCGTTCGTGGTACTTGCTCTGGTATTCGTGTTCGTACTTGTGTCGTTTCGGTGCGGGTTTCGTTGCGGTCGCTTGCGTTGGGGAAGCACTGAACTGCGGGTGGAAGCGTGACTGTGTGGTGACTTCGCGGACGGGGACCCCCGGCGCGTCGATGGGCTCTGGTGGCATCGATTGGCGCCGGAGGACGCGCGGCACGGCTCGTGTGGGAGCACAAGCCAGGACTTGGGGTCAGCGTTATTCGCAAGCAGGGGGTCTTAAGACTAATCACATACCAAAGCACTTATCTTAGCCCACAATCCCGAACCCTCCCGCCGTTCCCCGCGTCGTAGACCAGAGTTCCCGCTCCGGCAAACACTTCTGCCCGTGATCGTTCGACGAACGCGGAAGCGATTGCGGCGTTGCCACACCGCGCTGCCGCAATCGCAGGCGTCCGCCGGACGGAATCCTGTTTCGGATTAATCACATCTACGCACGCGCTCCGGGCTTTCGCAACTGAGGCGCCGTCGAGCGAACCGATTGCGGCCGCTCGACGGCGGCTCCAGGTGGCGGTTGCGCAAGCGGCAGGCGGTCGGCGGTCGGCCGCGCTCGCTCCCACGGCCTGCGGAGGAGTGTCGTCCACCTCCGACATTTCGGCCGGCGCAGGTGGGCTCGGGTCGGCCGACGAAGTGTTTGCGGCGGATTATGAACCCCCGGCACCAGAAACCAGAACCAACAAAATAAAGTGGGACTCACCGATGCTCGGGCGCGCGATGATCACCGGCATGGTCTCGTAGTGGTCGCGCACCAGGATCTCCGAGAGCCGCTTCGAGTAGGTGTAGGTGTTGGGGTGCGGCTTCAGCAGGTCGGGCGTGACCGCGTCGAGCGTCTTCACGTCCATCCACTCGGCCAGGCGCATCAGGTCCTCGGGCCGGTGCGGGAAGTCGTAGACCTTCTCGTACATCACCTCCTGGTCGCAGTTGCAGAAGGCCGTCGACAGGTGGATGAAGGCCTCCAGGTGCTTCATCTGCTTGGCGATGTCCAGGGCGCGCCGGGTGCCCGTGGTGTTCATGTCGATGGCGTCCTTCAGGTTGCCCTCCAGCTTGAGCGTGGCCGCCATGTGGAACACGACGTTCGTGTTCTCCACCACGTGCCGCAGGTTCTCGCCACTGAGCCCGAGTGCTGCGGAGAGAGCGTGTGAGAAGGGGCGAGAAGGGAGGATCGGAGCCCACTTACAGTCAAAGGTGACGTCGCCCTGGTAGATGGTGACCTTCTTGAGGACGGCCGGGTTCTCCTCCTTGATGCGCTGGAAGATCTGCGGGAGACGGGGTTAGTGGGGGACTCTGGGGGCGAGGGCAACCACTCACGGGCAGCTTGAACATGTCCTCCAGGCGGGACTCGGGCGTCTTGCCGCGCTTCGGGCGCACGATGATGATGACCTCCTTCAGGGCGGAGCACGAGTAGAGCAGCTTCTCGAGCAGCACCTTGCCCATGAAGCCGGAGGCGCCGGTGATGAAGACGGTCTTGTCCTTGTAGTACTCCTGGACGGGCGTGAGGTTCGACATTTTGCTTCCGCTGGCTTCTGCAAGGGAGGTGAGGAGGTCATTGAGTAAACATTGTGCGAGGTGTGTGGAAATGTCTCGGGTCGCCCCGCCCTTGGTGGGTCCTTCGAGCGGGCTTTCGCAAGTCGACGACGGCATTAAAACCTGCTCGTGTTGCGGCCAACCGGTTGCTCGCGAGCTGATCCGATTCAGGCCGCTTTATAGGCCAGGCCAACGGCCGCGCCGTGGCGCGAAATCGAGGCGAATTCCGGCCGTTGCAGAGAGACGGCGGCCAACCGATGCCGCAACGACGACGAGTTGTGGTCGACGTCGTCGCTGCTGCCCAGTCGATGGAAAACGAGCGGCGCGCATTTCTTCGCATTCGACATGATCGCCGCGTTGTGCAACCGCCGGCGGTGGAAAGTGCAGCGAACGGCGCCTGCAACATCGGGGCAGGCCGATGCAATTGGCCAATCGGAGAAACGGCGCGCGCCTTTCGTTGCAAATCACTCGCCTTTCGTTGCAACACGGCGTTATACAACCGACGACGGCGTCCGCTCTTCTAACGGAATGCTTCTCCTGTTGCAAGCGAGCCGCGTTTTCCAGGTTGCGAAACCTTAGACACTGTGGCTGCGGATTGTGCGAGCGCGACTGGAGCCGAACTTTGCCCGGCGTCCACCCGGTGAAGAACCGCCCTCCTCCCCCCGCACGGTGACGCACAATTCTCGACCGAGCGCTGGCCAAAAGTCAGCCGTGTGAACTCTTCGTCTTCGCTTCGCCCTCCGTCCGTCCGTCCGTCCGCGTCTCGCTGTGATCTGATTATGACAGGTTTGCAAACACACATTTCTCACTCTCACTCGCGCGTCGCCGAAGTGAAGGCGGGCGCAGGGGGAGCAGGGGGGCGAGTCGTTACAAGTGCTTTGTTTTCCCCAGTTTATGCGGTCCAACGCTCAGTCGGTCAGTGGGGCCTACTTTGCGAGCAGCAGCTGACTCGAGCGGCCGAGCGTCTGGTCGCGAGGCCCCCGGCCGTCTGCGATTGAATTCGTGAACGCTTGGGGCGGATCGGATCGGACACACGACGAGCCGGGTCCAAAATGAATCTGCGGGTCCAGTGCGGGTGAAGGAAGACATGTGTCGACAGTTAGAAGGTGGCCACTGGCTGCAGCAAGCGCTGGCGAACACGGCTCGAGAGCCAAAAACGAAAGACTTGGGCAACGAACTCGCTTCGGCCGGCCTGTCTGCGGCTGGTTTTTGGCGCCGTGGCTCGCATTGGCCCGAATGCGACCGGGTTCCCCGAGCAAGCGACCAACACGAATTACTTAACCGAGTGCACCCGATCCGGAGCGGCCCCCGATGGTTGTTTCTCCGCAGCCTGCCCAACGACCGGCGGCCCAAATGCGGTCGGAGTCGAAGAGCCCCAGAAGGTTCTGCACGCAAGAAGCCAACGTTCGCGGTCGGCCGTCGCGCGCCGATCCTCCTTCGGAACAATGTACTTGCGGCGCTTCGTTTAATTGCCATTGATACGGCGTTTCGCCAGCCGGCGGCGCAGGCCCTGAGCCGTCGATCAGGCGTTGCGCAAGCGGCGAAGATGACCCCGGTCCCGATCAGCGATCATCGGGCGTTCCGTCGACGCCCCGGACCCCAGTGGAATTCGCAAGAGGTGCAGCCAGACAAACAACGGCCGAGGTCGCAGGGTTCGTCAGCAGCTGTGACAATATTGTGATGGCTCCACTAATGGTTCCCGGCGCGCAAACACCGCAGATGCAAATGGTGCGTTCTGTTTGGCGACCGAATCGCGCTCGATGGCTCCACACGACGGACGGTCCCGGGCCGCGATTGCACAACGCTTAACTAGCCAACGTTTGGCCGGGCCGAGCAGAGCGCGGAAACCAGCCACACGAGCCGCGGTTGCTGCTCGCAACATTGTTAACAGACGATCAGTCAATAGCCATAAATTCGCGTCAACTGCGACTTGCTCTGGGCCCCAGATGGAGTGGGGTTCGTTTCGTTTCGTTTCGTTATGTTCGTTAAATGCCAGGCAGCGTCTCAGGCAACAGAAATAACATCCATAGTTGTGACCCGCGGCGCTAAATGAAATCGAAAGCGAGACGGGCCAAGAGTGGACGAAGTGTTGGCTGAGATCGGACGGGCCATCGAGGAGGCGACGAGTTATGGAATATTCGTCGAAATTAAAACCTCTCGACCACCAGTCGAGGGCAGAAACCGAAACAAAAACAACAGCACGGCGATATCGACGTCGCTGCTGAACCATTTCAGGTCAAGTTGCGACAAGCGCTGCTGCAACTAATGGCGTCGCACCGCCCGCCCCGCGCGTCCCCGCCGCCGTCGTTATCCAACAGTTGCTGGCGCAGCAAGTTCATGACACGGCCTTGACTCGGCAGATGTTGTTGAGCAAACAGACAGACGGACGGACGGACGGACGGACAGATATTTACATTAAAAAAATTAAAATTAAAAAAAATTAAAAACTAAACGAAGAGACGAGGGGAGAAAACGAAAACCAGCAGAGTTCAAAGTTGCATATCGAAACGACTATCGGAGCTAATCGATGGTTTCGAAACCACTTTGTTGGAATCGCCAACCGTCGCAGTTCCCCATCGTCCCCGTCCCCTTCCCACGTCCCTCGCGCGGCGCTGGAGCTTCCTGTGCGGAGGCAATAGTGTGCAATCATCGTTTTGCGATAATCTCTAGACATACCTAATTCGGTCCCAGGAATATCGATCGCAGTTAGTTTGAGGGGACTGGTTTTCGGGGGAGGGGATTCCACTTTGATCGGTAGCCGTGCCGAGTTAAATGGTCTTAATTACATTCGCTTTCGTCTTAATCGAGGAATGCGACGGCGCGCTTGGAGGATCCCAGACGCTGTGCTTCAATGCTCCAATGCTCCGATGCTTCGACACTCGACTCGGTAAACAGAAGTCTTTTGGAGACACAAATTCAAATGAGCAGCCGAACGAAAGACTTGGGAAGGGAACTACGCCACTCGGGTATGTAAATTAAAAAAATCACGGATTTGAATTAATAACTCGTAGGTGAAAACCTGCTTCCGACTCGCGTTCCCCTTTCATCCCATTTCATTGACATTTAATAGATTTTTAGTTTCATTTTAGCTCCCCGGAATTAGGAACAGGGACCGAAAGCGAAAGGCCCCAAGAAGCGAAGACACCTGCTCCACGGTACAAGAGACCCCAGCAACGAACCCGGGGCGATTAGGCTAATGCATTGCACTTATGGCTCAACACAGTTGGATGCTGGAGTCTGCCAAATCTTGAAGATAATTACCTTCGATTCAATTGATTTCAATTTCGCTTGAGCGCGCACACTTGTTGTTGTTGTTGTTGTTGTGGTAGCTGTTTGCTGTTAACTTGTTGTAACTGTTTCGTCGCTGCTCCAAGTGGGGACGCACGCGAGCGCTGACTTCGAGACACAACCGCACGCGCGGACACACAACGAGACACAAGAGTCCACGAGGCGACGCTCACTTTTAAATGCGGCACGGCGGCTTCTGTGTGGTTGTCGGTGGATTGGAACGGCGAACTGTGGAGCGGTGAGCAGCAGCAGCAGCAGCAGCAGCGGAGGCACGAGAGGTGAACCAGAGTGAACTAAACGACGCCACGTCCGAGCGAAGACTGAGCTCGCCGTCCCGACGCGCGCCAATATGAATGAAAACGCGCCCCGATTCGCAAGCGCAAAAGTGGCTGACGTCGCCGCTGCTGCCGCTGCTGCTGCTGGCGTCGAGTCCGGCAGCGCTCCGGTCGGCTGCACGGCCCGCGGCCGCTCGAATCAATCAGCGCGGGCCCATCTTATCGGCTGCATCTGGCTGTTGCCGCTGGTTGTTGACGTTGGCGTCGTGTTGTTGATCTTCGCGGCTCGGCTCTCGTGGATCGAGCGATCTGGGTTTTAGGCGCAGTCGGCCGTTTTGGGCCCGATGCCGTCGCGCACTCGTTTTTCTCCGGCTCGCACTTTCTTTCAAGGTCGCCGTTGTCGTCGTCGCTTATCGTCGTCGGCGCTTGTGTCGTGTTTGGTGGTTGGCGGCAGGCGGGGATTCCCCGATCGGCGCATCTTCGCAGACGCTTTGTTGCCCGCGGAAGCGCGTCCTCGCCGCGGTCGCAACTGCGGCTGATTCCGCGTGTTGCAGCCACCGATTCTTGGCCGCGATAAGCTCTTAATTGGCCACGCAGTCGGAACTCGGATCCACGCAATTAGAGATCATTTTCCGGCTGGGTTCCGACGCTCATTGAGCCGACCTCCGCGGTATCTGGAGGAGATTCGTTCTCCTTGAAGGAGACGCTTGTCGCTTCGATGAATGACACAAGTCCTCACTTTTACTTGCACCCACCCGCCCCCTCTCCCTCCCCGGCCATTCCCCCTCTCCCCGATGGGAGCCGGTTATTTGCCGTTCCCGTTAGTAATTGGCATTTGTGGGATGGCTTGCATAATTATTAGATTATTAGCTGGCAGCGCGGCCTTTGTTCGACGTCGACGCCGCTGCCGCCGTCTCGCCGTCTGGTGTCAGGTCTCGTCGTTCGTTTTCGCTCATTTGGAGCGTTTATGTAATGGTGATTTGCTTGATTTGGCGAAATTAAAATAAAGACTTCACACAAATAACACCAAAGAAGCCAAATAAAATCAAATAAATTAAAACGAAATAAACTATCGTCGAACCCGAGAGATCGTGGGGAAATCAATATGTTTAATAATCGCAATAATTCGCACGCGTTGCGCAAGCGCCGGCGCCGATGTGGGCCGTCTTGCATAAGGGATGCGGCGGCCCTGGCGCGGCGGCGGTTGCTGCAACGCCGCCGGCTGCTGCAGCCGACCCGGAGCGAGGTCGCCGCCGGGCGGAGGTCGCGGCGCTGCGCATGCAAATCGGGCGGAAGCAGAGCGCGGCCGCCGGCGTAGAACACGCTGCGACGACGCCGGCGGAACGCGTCATTGGCCAACGCAGCATTTGCATGTTGCGTGTTGCAACGACGTGTGTCTCGGTTCTTTGCGTGAGCGGATGAGACGTCGTGTTGCAAGACGAGCTCTGAGCAGTTGCGCCAGGCCGGCAGGACAGATTTCGAGTCGTCGCATTCTGTTGGCTTCGGTTTAGTAATCCAATTACGTTGAGGAAATCAGATGCCGCAATTGCAATCGCTGTTCGGGAAAATCGGTCGACGTCTTTTCCCGTATTGAATGATTTATCTGACCCATCATCCTCAGCAGCGATGTTTCTTCAACGGCTTACTGATAGATCTGGCTTTATTCAGACAATTTGCGAATTGCTCAAATTGAGGAATTCATAATGAAGTTGCAATTTGGTGCGAAGATCTTTTTTATGCGATCAATGTGTGGCGGGCAACAACAAAAAATAAAAATAATCCATTTCCATTAAAATGATCGCACATCGAACAAACTCTGTTCTGATTAAGAGGAGCCCAGAATCGGTAGACGCACACTTTTTATTTTGAGCAGTGCGTGGAAATGGGAGAGAAAGAGGTGAGCGAAGGGATTGGGCGACCTCGCTCTGCCTGGTGATCATCAAACTACTCTCCCACACACCCATTGATTTGCGGCATCTCCGGCTGTGAGACACGGACATGGGAGATGGAGAGAGTCCTCCCTCTCATGGCCCCATATAATCTCAAGAGAGCACACAAACAAAGAGTAGCCCTCCTCCATTATTCTGATCGCCTGGTCTCTGATTCCCATTTGGTTTCACATTTTCCATTTTTCAGCATTTTTAAAAATTCTCGAGCGACAAAGTCCTGTTGCGATTTCTGACGGCTTTCTCGCTTCAGCATTGCGATTTCTGACAACTTTCTCGCTTCATATTGCGACTCTTTAGCAAGAGATGACAACACTAATCCTCGGGACAGACGAGCAAAACAAATTCGAATCAGGGAAGTTACAAAAATTATTATTAAAAACAAACAAAATCGGCCAACACCACGAATAGATGGAGCTAGCATCACCTGCACACTTCAGGGACGCTTTACAAACTCAGAAAAAATGGCGGCTGCTCGGAAATTTAATCCCGAAATTTCGGGACGGATTCAAATGTTGTCAATTTTTGTTTTGATTACTGTCATTCGCATCCAGAAATTATCGCCGTTTTTCTTTTGACGACCGTTTGTTGGCGACCAGCAGGGTTGTCGAACAGGAGCAAAAAATATCCCGCGAGTCCCCGGAGCGGAATGTATTGACAGGCGGTGTGTTCAGCGAGGGCTGCCAGAGTAGAAATTATTGTTATTGTTCTATCAACATTTTTCCGTGGGACTGTATTCTTCTTCTTTCTTCTTTTGAAAGGTCGCAAGTGGTAAGTTGTCCAATCGAGATCCGCATGTTAATTTCGCGGAGAAATTCCACACAAATTCCAAGTAAATTTTCGCTCTCTGGAAAGTCCAACGCAGCACCTGAACATGGCCGATTTAGATGATTTCTTCGCCAAGAAAGACAAGAAAAAGTCCAAGTCGAAACCGAAGTTCCTCACGGCCGAGGAGTTGGTGAAGAATCTGGAAGACACGTCAAAACGCGAAGCTGTGGCGAAACCGAAAAAACCCGAACCTACTCCCATCACCATAACATCGGCTGCAGCTCCCAGTGCGGTCACCGGTGACGAGGAGGTCAAAGCGGTGGAACAGGTAAAATCAAGCGGACTCTAGTTCGATGACGTGCACGATATTATGGCCGCGTCTTAATTGCAGCCGCCGCCGCCGCCGCCCGTCGAGGAGGAGTGGAAGGAGTTCGAGGAGGAGCAGCGCAAGGACTACTCGGGCCTGAAGATCGGCCACTTGACGGTGAACGATGACGACGACGACCAGAGCCAGACCGACGGCGACGACGAAGTCGACAGCGAGGGCAACTCAGTCGTCGACTCGAAGGGCCACGGCGGCGGGCCCTGGAAGAAACTCATCCCGGCCGAAGACGTCACACAGATTCCAATGGAGATGGAGAAGCCCTCGTCGAAGGTCTACATCTCACCTGCCCTGCGAAATAGCGTAAGTTGCACGAGTGCGGTTGTTGTTCGCGACAACAGTGTTTCACGAGTTCTCCCAATTGCAGCAAGGCATCGGACCGTCGCGGATCATCAAACCTCGCAACCGCACCGCCCCGGATATCACGAACGCAGACTACTTCCCAACGCTGGGCGCCGCCCGGCCCGAAGAACAACGCAAGAAGAAGAACGAACCCGCCTTCGAGGAGGTCAGGCACGGAATGCGCGTGCAGCGCGTCAAGGAGCAGGCGGCGGCTCCGGTCTCAGTAACAAATCGTTTCCAATCGCTGGAAGAAGACGACAGCTAGAGAACTCGGGCGAATCTTCCTAGTTTCCTTTACGATTATTTTCTTTTTGTTTTGAGAAGAAGATTGTATTCTATTTACACTTTCTTTATTTTTGCATTTTGTATTTTATATTGTAATCTATCCTTTGCTATCCGATGATATACATTCTGTCTGTAACTCGCTTGTCGTTCTCTGAAGTGCATTCTTGAAAACAATAGAAACCCCATACGCATCCATGTCTTCAGCCAGCCTCTCGATTCCGACTCACTGGTGGGTGGGAACGAGGAGCTGCTCCTGCTACTGGTGCCGTGGCGCAACAAAAGAAGGATATGCAACTACACAAAACTATTCGAAGCACAACTATCAACCAACGTTAATTTTGTTCAAATTTAAGATGCGCTTCCGCCAACAGATCCCGGTAAAGTTCGTTCATTGCTAATGTTTGTCGAGAAATAAACAAAGACACAAGAATATAATGAAACAAGAAGAGCAACATTTGTTTATGTGTAAATTGTTGTTGAGGTGAGCATTAGAGTCTCGTTACAGTTGAATGCATATTTACTTTTATTTAAAATCTAGTATACAATTCTCACTAACTAATAAAATGTCTCCAATCTAATTTCCATCGACGTGTTGAGGCCTTTTGGTATTCTTTTGTTCGTCGACCTCTGTCTCTGTGTACATATCCTCCTTTGTGCTGTCCAAGTAACTGCAAGCAGACAAAGAAGACTATGTTTATTTCATGTACATCTCTTTTGATCAAGACCTGAGTCACGAAATTAGTCAGCAAGCACTTTATCCGCGAACTGACCAAAAATCGAGATGCAGGCCTTGTCATTGCGAGAAACAGTGAAATGCTGTCAGCACACTTAGTAAGCCATGTCCTCGGCGGCTTTCACGGTGCTGTCACGCCGAGACCTTTCGCAGTACGGCGACTCCGCGGTGTTCCTGTACGACTCGAGGTGTTTCTTCTCCAGAAGCTTCTCGGGGAAGCTGCGTATCAAGTACAGCCAGCACTGCATCGCCCTGGAAGATTCGCAAACTGTAACAATTGCTGTTAACTGGGGAGGAACCCACCCTTGGCCGGTTTCTATGGACTGCAGCTCGCGGTCGTAGTACTTGGGGTAGTCTTCCAGGACGTCCAGGTTGGCGAACATGGCCTCGTCCACTTCGTACACCTCGCCCTGAATGCGGTGGCCCAGGCCCTTCCTGTCCAGCAGGAACGGAATGTTGTAGCGCGTGCCCACCACCAGCGGGAACTTCTCCTGGGTCGTGCCCGCGGCCACGAAGCGCGAGAATCCGTTTTCGGGCTTGGTCAACCAGTGGTGGTTCGGCTCGCCGCGCTTCAGCGTGCCGTAGACGAACACTTTGGTCAGCTTCTCCGCCACCTTGGACATTCTCGCTCGCACTCGTGGAGCAACCAACTCAACAGCGATCACAACAAACTAGTCTGTTGACAAAACAGACTCGACATAACCTCACTCACGGACAGGTTATTGCAAAGTTCAAAAGCGGGAGGAAGATAACAAGTGCGAATATTCGAAATGTGGGGAATTGGGGAGCGATTAGCAGGAGCCAGTGTTGTATGAAGAAATTAAGGTGTACTTGAAAAAGTGTACTATCTACGAAGTATCAAAAGTTGAATTAAAAATGAAATTTACCACTCGATCTTATCTATATATTTCCACATCTCATGCCAAATAATACTAAAAACTATATATTTGCTTAAAAAATGTTCTGTTTAAATAATAAGAAGTACATTTTTTTACTTGCTCTGTAGAAAATTATACAAATGTACGATAAACGGGAGTAGGCAACACTGCTGTAAACAATTCGGTGTTTTGCTGTTAAAAGCGCTAACAGAAGTGTTAATTTTTAACATAGCGCTGTTAAAGAATAAAATATCCCAAATAACGCCGACTAGCATTTGACTAGATTAGTTTCTTGGTCTTGTGACGGCCCGGGATTTGATTTAGAGGCACCATGTCTGGAGATAATGGCCCACAGCACTTCCCATGAAAAGACAGCATACAGAGCCTGTTTCTATATATACAGGTATATCTTTATTAAACAATCGAAAGTAAAAATAATGCGTGGTTCTCACAAATTTACAAATGCATATATACCTATGCCTAGATATATGGAGATAATAAGGGCAGCTACAGTCGAATATATCTTAGATTATTGTATGTTGCTTCCAGGCCGCGTCCGCCGCGTCCTCGGATCGAATGGCGTCCGTCCGTCGGTCCGTCCGTCCGTGAGCCCGCTTCGCGTGGCGCGCTCAACTCTGCTGGGCAGTGACGTTGTACGAGAGGTCCTCCTGGGCCGGGTGCTTGTGGGTGCGGCGGTTGCGCATCACGTAGGGGTGGGCGGCGCTGTTCTCGTACCGGGACAGGTAGGGCAGGCTCAGCAGCTTCTCGGGGTACTTCTGCAGCAGGTAGACCCAGCAGGGCACGGTGCTGCAAGAGGAGGGAGGGTCAAGTCAAACTGGCTTCACAGCAACGGGCCTCGGTACTCACCCCTCGCCCACGCCGATGTTCATGTCCTGCATCTCGCGCGTGAAGATGTCCTGGCAGTCCTCCAGGTTGTCCAGCACGCCGAGCATCTTGTCGTCGACCTCGTAGATCTCGCCGGTCACGTAGTAGCCGACGCCGGGCTTGTTCAGCAGGAAGGGAATGTTGTAGCGCGTGGCGACGACCAGCGGCAGCTTCTCGGTGGTGGTGGCGCGGCACCAGAACTTGGCGTAGCCGTTGCCGGAGTTGGCCAGGATCGAGTGGCTCGGCTGGCCGTACTTCAGGGCGCCGCACACGAACAGCTTGTGCAGGGCGGAGGAGGCTTTCTGCAAGAGAGGGCGGGGGGCAGACGGTGAGATCAAATTATCACCTGTGCAAATTAAATTAACCGACGGCTTATTTTTATTTTCGCACTCGCTACCACGCGTTAATGAATTTGTTGTCGAAAATTCGCAGATCTACTGCGCAGTTCCACGTCCTGGTTTCGACCAGGATTCGACTAGGATTCTGCGGCTGCAAATCGACCGAGTCATTAATCCCGCGAGCGGAACCGTCAATGAAATCAAATCCCACTGGACAAACTAAACTCGCTTCCTTATCGCTCGCTCACTCTCACTCGGCGCACTCGACGTCTTATCGCCGAGCGGAGGCCCCCAGTGGAGCGTCTGCGGTGTGTCGACCCCTCTCCTCTTCCCTCTTCCCTCTTCCCTCTCCCCTCCGCGCCAAGCGTCGCCGTCGCCTTCCCGCCGACCAGAAGCGAAGAGTGGCTTCGGTTCCCCGGCCTCAGTGTTTGCCTTCAAAACACGTCGCCCCCGCTCTCCCGCTCCCCCGACCGACCGACGACCGAGCAGACAAATCGGGTTACGTAACCACTGTCGCTCGTCGTCCGATCGGTGTTTCAAAACAAAAATGCGTGTTTCAAAATGCATTCGATCCCAGAACTCGGGATTCCATGTTGCACCCGACCTCCCGGCCAAGGAAAAAGCCAAACGGACGGACAGACCGGACCAGTTTCTCATGGCGACAGGCGACGGGCGCCGGGCGAAACCAGTTTCGGCCGACCCGACTCAAAACGGGCATCGCTCGGTCCCAAAACAACGAAAAGCAGATGTTTCGGTTGTTCACGACTTTCACGACGACGTCGGTGCAATGCGCCCTGTATTGATGGAGACTATGGAGGATTGACAAGTTCGCTCGCATGCAATGCATTCGCATCAATTGCTGGGGAACTGCACGGAATCAGTTTTAATGACCGACTCGTGATGCAACTGGCGCAGGTCGGCCGCCCCTAATTGGCCTGCCCTCGACTGGAGGACCCGACGTCCTCCGTCGGACGCCCCTCGTCCTCCACTGGACAGTTCTAGTGGGCCCAGCCAAGGCCGTAGGGGAGTGGGGTGGTGGCTAGAAGACATCTCCGGACGAGCCACTATCTTCCGGCGAAGGCGGCGAGGTTACATAACAATGGCTAATCTCTGCGGAGCCCACCAGCGAGAAGCCAGCGGCGGTGGAGCCACGGCGCGGGGCCTCGTGTGTACACAGTTGCGGAGTTCATCCCCGTTTTCGCCGACTCATTCGCCGCTTAGCGGGACGAAAGTGAAACCTTCCTCAAGCGGGCCCGCTTCGCATGGAATCTTCTGAAGAACCATCGCCAAAAACTGATGCGTAGTTTTTATCTTTTTATAAATACACAACCGGAGCACGAGTGTCGAATACTCCGGGTGGTATTTTTCCAACGCCCGAGGAAGGCTGAAGAGCCGCCAAAACTCACCCTGATGTTGCACATTTTCTTCGGATTGAGTGCTTCACGGAGCTAGTGAGGGTCTGGAGACTGGGCGCGACGGGTGGAGGTTTCCTCGAAAATGGGTTGCAAACGTTGAAAACTTCGGCTGCGAAGACAAAGAACCACTGGGCAAGAACAAGTACCAGAAGCAGAAGCAGAAACCAATCACTCGGAGCCAGACGACCAACCTCTCGGAGAGCGAAACTTCAACTGAGTTTCGATTCTCCGCGCCGACCTGCCGGAGGTGTAGACTTCGCCGTGGAGAGAACCGTGGAGAACTAGCGAGGGCGACAAAGCGAGCAAACATATTCAACACGCGCAAGACACCGGCCTTCTTGCGTGCATAGCCGTCCCGAACTAGTTCCATGCTCTTCGGGCGCGCTACGGCCGGTCGTCGAAGGTCGTCGAAGGAGGAAGGCAGCCTTAGTCTGAAACCCTAGGCCCGCGCAGGCCCCGCACTTGTGGACAGCCAGTGGATTTGAGGCCGATCAGACCCCATTTTTTGTTTGTACTGTGGTGAGACGCGACTCCGACGGTCGCCACGACCCACCGTACGGCTCCAAAGGGGGCACACACGAGCTCTTTATGTGTGCTTTCGTGTTCTTTCGGCGCACTCGCGCTCTCCGCTCCTCGACTGCCCCAAGGCATTGTCACGTAGTCCAGGCGATGTTGGAGAATTTTCGATCGTCCGAGAGCCGATCGGAGCCGGTTGTGCCGACCACAACAACAATAGTAACAACAACAACAACTCTTGCAGCACCAGAAGCAGCAGCTGGAGTGAAAAACAAGAACAACAACAACAATGACAGCAACGACTCCGCTCTCATTATCGAGTGTTTTGTCGTCGTCGTCGTCGTCGTGGTTGACGTCGGGCCTCCCTCCCCCTCCCCCTGGCCCAGCTGGGGGTCCGCGTCGGTCGACTTGCAGCACTTCTTTAATCATGAATGCGAATAATTGGCATCGCCGGTGATAACGAGGCTTCCTGCCGCAATCACCTTGTTTTTGCTTTGCTGGTGGCTTTCGGGTCGTGCCTAAGCAATAACCACAACGCGAACGAACCGCTCTCTTTGTCAGCACTCTTATCTCCCTCTCTCCACAACTCCACCCTGCGCCCGAAAAAGGTGAAATGCGTCGCAGATTTGCCTCCTCCTCCTCCTCATCCCAATCAGGCGATCGCGCAGGAGTCGCCGGCTCCTGGCCGGGAAAAGGAAACGGCGCCGCTTTCGGTGGGGTGGGGCGGCCAGCGCGAGTGGGCGAGACCGGCAGAGCGAGAGCGAGAGAGAGAGAGAGGGAGCGGAGTGGCCTCTCTCTATTTATAGAGCGAGTTGCTCGTGCGGTTTATTGTCTGATCGTTGATTAACGCGCGATCGACTCGATCCAAGCACAGCGCCACAGTCTGCCCTCGCACACAGCGCCCGCGGAGACGAGCGATAGATTCGCTCGGCACACAACGGATCGACGCCGACGAGTCTCCCGGAGAAGCCCCGCCTGCCCCGCCCCTCTGGCGAACGCACGCCTCCTCGGAGAAATCGAGCGTTTGCATTGCAAATCGAGATTATATTAATATTTATTGCGAATAAACACACACACAGCGCTGGTTGTTTGCTCTCCACGAGATCGGCACGGCGATCTAACGCGGACGGCACGAGGTCAGAAGAGCCCGGGGTCCTTGTGGCAGCGTCCGTCCGCCTCGTAGTGGTGGTGCTTCTTCCTGCACGCACACATGTTGGGGAGGTGGCAGAAGCCGTGCGGGCCGCAGTCCCTGGAAGACAGACGCTGGTCAGCAGCAGATTCGGCTCAGGTGCGCCCGCCCCACCCCGGTACTCACTGTTTGCAGAGCGGCGTGCAGAGCTGCCCGAGCAGCGACTCCTGCCGCTGGAAGCCCTGGCCGCAGACGCACTCGCCCTTGGCCGAGCACCGGCCGTAGAAGCACTGCCTGCAAAGAAGAAAAGAAGAAAAACAGATGAAGAGGCAGTCCGCAGGTGGCTCGGCGTCGACTCACCCCCGGCAGCGGTCCAGCAGCAGCGAGTACTTGCGGCAGCGGCGCGCCACGGCGTCGAACACGAGGCCCTTGGGGCAGACGCAGACGTCGGCCGAGGCGCAGAAGCCGCCGGCGCTCTTGCAGCCCGGCAGGCAGTCGAGGGCGCAGACGAGGCCGCGCCGGAAGGAGGTGCGGTAGAAGCCGTCGCAGGGGCAGGCGCCGTCCTCGAAGCAGACGCCGTCGACGCAGCGGATGGGGCAGCGCGAGACGCAGCGCTCGCTGTTGGCGATCAGCATCTCGTAGTCGGAGCAGGGCGGCGCCTGCCGGGGGGTGGCGCGGGCGGAGGCGGCCAGGAGCACGGCCAGGGCGAGGATCCGGCGCGGCGAGCAGCAGATCATGGTGCGGAAGCGATGCGTGCGGCGATAAGAGTCGATCAGACACTGAGGAGGCGAGCGCCGAGCGCCGGCTGCGATAGTGAAAGTGATCCAATTATCGGGCGCATTTGTGTGCCGAAGCCATTTGGACCCGCGTTGCGCAATCACAACAATTCTCGCCTCGGCTCCACTCGACTCGGCGCGCATCAGCTGAGCGCGGACGGACGCGCGCCGATGCTGCGTGGGGCCCGCATCGCGTCGCGTCGCGCCGCGTCGAGTGCGACCGAGTCTCTGGAGGGAGGCGACGATGGATCCCACGGAAAATGCGAAACAAAACAAAGAGGCCGAGAACACAAACACATCACATCACATCGCAGCAACAGCGTCTTCTGAACTCAAACAGCATGTTCCTTGTTTCCACACATCGCCGACTGCAGCCGAACAGCGGACGGACGGACGGACGGGCGGCGCGGAAGACATGCAGGCGTTGGCGGAAGATCGCGAGCAGCGCGGCCGACGCACAAGTGAGCTCTCGACGGAGCGCCAGACCCTCCCGCAGCCGGACGGACGGACGGGCGGACGGAGGGACGGCCGAGTGCTGCATCGTGTATGAAAATAATTAAAATTGAAATTCTGAAAGGGGAACCAGAATGCTCCGCTCCCGCCGCGGTCCGCTGTGCGCGTTACTCATCCGAGAGCCCCCAGTTCAATCGGAAAGCGCGACTCGCGTGGAGGAGGAGGAGGAGGGGGGGGAGCAGCTGGGGAGGGCGGCCGGCAGCCAGCGCACTCAGCTCAGCGCGGCCGCCATATGGCGAGCAATTCAGGAAAGGCTGGATTCGGCCGAGCAGCGAACGGCGAACAGCGACGGCGAGCAGCGAGTTCAGAGTGTGGATGACTGGCTGCGGCTCTGCGCGACGCGGCCTCGGCTTCGTCAGTCTTTCGGTGGCCATCGGCGCGGCAACATTGACTCTCGAGCGGTTCGCGTTGGCGAAGCTTCCGCCACACGACATCCACACAGCGACGCGCAGGAGGGAGGAAGACGGAGCGAACAAGGAGGGTCAGAGCGAGCAGCGACAGCAGACGGCTAGGGTCGCCATCGACAACAGTAGCGGACGAGTGGGAAGACATGAGCGATCGTCGCTGAAGCGGAGCAGCCGAGCAGAGAACAAGCAGAACAGAAGAAAAGCGGATTCCGGAGTCGCCGGGCAGCCCAAGGAGGCCGCGCAGCAGAAGCTCCGGACTGAGATTACGACAGCAAATTGTGAGCAAATTGCATGCAAATGAAAGATTCCTCGATTGGGCGGCCGGCGGCCGGCGTCCGTTCGCTCGGTCGGTGGTTGCGGCAGATATCCATCCGCGCTAGCGATAGCTGCCTCGACGGACAGTGGTTGAAGTCCTGTGTGCGTGGCGTGGCGTGGCGTGGTGTGGCCGGGTCTCCCTTCGGCTGGCTGGCTGGCTTCTCCTAGACACACAGCGACATTCCGGCCGCACCCCAGCGTTCCTGGCGCGCACAGATACACACACGGACGCACACACTGGCGCGACGGACACACTCACACTCACGCGCCGTGAATGGCATCTCGCGAACGTGCTGCAACATAAACATCGTGTGGGAAGAAGGGCGGACGGACGGACGGACGGAAGGAGTGCGATGTGCTAACAACATTAGCCAGATACGACTCTGGATCGAATCTACTACGGCCAAACCCTTCCGCCTGCCTCCGCCCGCCCCCCTCGTCCAGGTGGGCGCGCAACAGTTGCCCCGATATTCAATTACCGTCCGCCGATGGATAGATAGGAACATCGACGGGCTGACCGACCGACCGCCGGACGGACGGACGGACGGCCACGCGAGGCAATAAAAACTTTATGTTTACAATCGAATCGTCCGCGGGCGGGTTCTCGGTTACTGTTAGCCGGGTTCATTGCTTCCGCCGTAATTGCCGCGTCCGGGAGCGGGCGCGGTGCGGGCGGGGGCGGGGGTGCATTAATTAAACTAATTGGGAGAAATGTAAGTTGTGTAATTGCGCGCTCGACGGTCGCGGTGCGGGTCGGCGCAACCCGAGCGCGCGGCCGATCACTTCCGACCCATTCGGATGATCTGGAGCTCGTCGGCCGTCCGTCCGTCCCTCCAACCGCCCGTGGGAGTCGCGCTCGTGTGCCGTTCACCGCGGCGACACTTGGCGATCGTTGTTTTCACTTTCGCCGCCGCCGCCGCCACAATGACAACGACAATTGGACCCTTGGGCTTTCGGCCAACACGTCGCCGTGTGACAGATCCAATCGAGATCGAGTGCCGGCCACTTGCCGAGTGTCGACCCGATCACCTCCTCACCGCCCACCTCTGCAATGTAACCACTCGGTGTGGGCTCGAGAACCGTCGATTCCTATTCAGGCAGCGTCCGTCCGCCGTCCCTTCGCGGGCACGCGTCCACTTCGTCTAATTGGCATTCACCGGGCCAAGCCAAGCCCCTTCCATGAACGCACACGGCGCCCAAATCGGGCAACGACGATGGGCCTTAGACATCCCCCTCCAGGTGGCAGAAAGACATTGTCCACATATGGCACGACAGGATTAGCTCGAGTCATGACGAGCACTCTTTAATTAAAAGCTGGAAGGTGCGCCGACTCCCTCCCCCCGGCGCCAACCGCCACCATGTGCCATTAGAACACATTTGCAAATCATCGAGCGGACGCTCATGCATTTGCCCCGCAGCACGGAGTGGGCAGGAAGTGCTCGGAGCCCTACAGTCGGTCGAGTGATTCCTGAGGGACTCCTCGGCATGTCCGGGGTCAAGGGAGTTGTTCCTCTGTTACGCAACTTCGCCAAGGCCGTGCTCCGCGCCGCCCTCAGGTTGAGTGCTGTGCCGAGAATTCTGTTCTCGAGCCTCAAACACTGACTGACTGACGTCATCCCCTTTTATAAACATCTTCGCCCGAATCGAATTAGCTCTCGGCCGCGTAAACAATGATGCATAAATAATGCCGCCGCCCCTCGTTTCGGGGAATCGCCGCGATTCAGGTCAAGATTTCGTGGCGATCGTTCTGACGGCATCACTAATCCGCTCCCCCCCCTCCCGCAGGCCACCGATGCGCGATCACTCCGGCCGAATACCACGAGCAACATGTGCTACATCATCATCACCGGCGGCAGTCTAGTCTGGTTCATCCTGAGCCTCGTGGCGGCCATGCTGATCGCGTCGGCCATCGTCACGCCCAAGTGGCTGATCGGGCCCAGCCCCGACCAGGTCTACCGGCCGCCGGGCAACGAGACCCACCTGCTGCTGACGGCCCAGCCGCGGTTCCCCTCGGTGGGCATCTACACGCGCTGCAAGACCATGGACCGCTACGGGTTCCACTGCGGGCCCTTCGACCTGGACGGCTTCGGCACGGACAACAGCGTCTACCCGGCGCAGTGGAAGGCGGCGATGTTCTTCATCTCGCTGGGCTTCGCCGTCCTCGCGCTGACGGTGGCGCTCACGCTGGTCACGTGCTGCCGCCAGTCGGCCTTCGGGAAGAGCATCCACAACATGACCGGCTGCGCCCAGGTGGTGTCAGGTGAGCATCATCCAGCGCCCTCTACTCGGAGCCTCATTCTCATTCCATCGTCGCTTGCAGGAATCAGTGTGATGCTGGCCCTGTTCCTGCACCCGCTGGGCTGGGGAGTGCCGCGAGTTCAGCTATTGTGCGGGCCAGATGCCGAACCCTTCTACCCAGCCGCGTGTACGATTGGTGAGCGACCTCTTCCCATAGATCCCACAGACCCCACCGACTCCGACTCTACGCCCTCTTCGTCTGCTTTCAGGTCTCTCGTTCTACTGCGCGGTCGCCGGTGCCATCCTCTCATTCGTCTGCGCGGGGATCAGTCTCAAAGCCGAGTCCTCCAACATGCGCTCCCGAGTCAAGAGGCGCGTGGAGGAGGGCGATCGTCTCGTGTGCATTCCATGAGCGAAAGGTCTTCTTCGTTGATATTGCAACCCGAACTTAAGTGTCGAATTTTGATATACTTAATTTTACACAATGTATTTACCCGATTTTAATTTAATTTATTTTATAATTTATATACATCCTATGTTCGCTATCTCTACTGTACTGTACGTATGTATGTTTGTTGTATTAAATCCTTCATTTGTAATGCTAGATTCATACAGCTTCGATCCTGTAATTGCTTAGCAATCGATGTCTAACTAGCCAGGAGTCTACTTTCGCTTGCCTTTGGCCTTCTTTCCCGTGTCGGCCGCCGCAGGCTTACCTTTGGGGATGTAGACGCCGTGGTTCGTCTTCTTGAGATGCGCGAAGAGTTTGTTTTTCGACTCGAACGCCGATTTACATGTGACGCACATGTGTGCGGAGGAAGCCTCTGGGGGCCCCTCGGCGGCAGCTGTTGCCACTGGGGGCTCGACTTTCGGTGGCGGTTCTTTGGGCGCCTCCTTTATTTCGCTGGATTTGCCCTTCGCCGGTTTGTTTTTGGACTTCTTTCCGCCCTTCTTCCCGGAGTTGCCCCAGTCATCATCGCTCTCTTCAGTCGCGGGAGGTTTATGGGAAAAGTCGTCCAAGTCTGCCTCCTCATCCGAATCCAGCAGCTGTGCTTTGAAACCTGATTTATTTGTTTTCTTAGACTTCTTCGCCTTTTTACTGCTTTTCGTGGTCTCTGATGGATCTGCAGGGTCTCCGAGATGATCTTCTGCCACCAGATCATTATCCACGTCGACGTTTTCCGTTTCGCTTAAGTCCACCCCGTTCGTAGTTTCCTTTTCTTCAGTTTCTATGTCTTCAGCATTGTCATCCGTCGTTTCCTCCGATTCCTCATACAGATCTTCCTCTTCCAGCATCTCTTGCCTCAGCCGTTCCACGTTCTCCCTGTGTTTCTTGCTCGTCTCGTGGTTTCCGAAGGCCTTCTCATTTTTGAAGGCTCGGTTGCAGGCCACGCAATACAAATCGTCGACGTATTCCTCCCCCTCCTCTAGGTTTAATGCACCGATGTCGCCATTCAGTGGCTCTGCACCGTCGGTTTCATCGAAATCCTCTTCGCTCTCCTCCTCACAGCTGTCGTCGCCGTACTGTTGCTCCAATTGCTTCAGCTGCTCCTCGTAACCCTCGTTGAAGGTCTGGCTGTTGTTCTTCCTCATCTCCTCAAGCTCCCGGTGGCGTTTCCTGATTTGCTCCAGTCTGTTCTGCTCCTGTTTTTGTCTGTTCAGCGCCGCTCGTTCCTCCAGCTGCTTCTTGTACGCCTGGACGCGTTTATCGCGCTTGCGAATGAAGGAGACCAAGTTGCGCACCTGGTAGAGATCAAGGAGTGAGTGAAGGAGACCCATGGATAGTGGACTGACTCACCTCTTCGTTGCGTTCCCTTTTCGCCTTCTGCACAACTTTCTTCAAGTCCTTCTCGATCTCACGCAGCACCCGGCGGTCCTTGATTTCCTGAATGTCGTACGGACAGAGCCAAGTGTACGTCTTCTTGGTGCAGTAGCTCTGCCAGTAGGCGTAGAAGGGCCCCACGACCTCCTCGTAGCTGCTGGTGGAGTCGCCGAACTTCGGGATGTCGGCCACCTCCTCCTCGTCCTCCATGAACTCGGCATCCTCGGCCGCGAGTTTCTCGAACACCTCCGCGTACACCTTGTAGAAGCCCTTCGCGTCGTCGCCGTAGCCCTTGAAGCAGCTGACGGTGAAGTACTGGAACAAGTCGAGGCAGTTCTCCTCGTACTCCGAGTTCTTGCCGCGCAGGATCTGCTCGCGGTGGTTGTCGTACCAGGCGCGCTCCTGGCTGTCCGAGAGCACGTCGTAGGCCTGCTGGATCAGCTGGAACTTCTCCTTGGCCTCCTCGGCGCAGTCGAGGTTCTTGTCCGGGTGCCAGCGCAGCGCCAGCTTTCGGTAGGCCGTCTTGATGTCGCCGTCGCTGGCCTCACGTGGGACGCCGAGCTCCTCGTAGTAGCACTTCATGGTCTCTCTTCTCGTCTGCTCTGGGCCTGTTACGTGAACTTGAGTTCTCAGCAAAAGCGGTCACCTCTCCCAGGACACAAGAATTCTGCCAAAAATAATAAATTCGCCAACAAAACCGAAGACCGCGAGAAGAAAGAACTGAGTTTGACATCTGAAACAATGCAAGAGCACGGTTGCCACTCGTAATTTTTTTTGAAAAAATGTACTAAAAATAAATAAAAAGTACCAATTTTTGTATAGACAGATTTATTTAAAATCATGTTATCTGATTAACATTAGGAACAATTTCTTCAATATTTGGTTAATTTTTCAAAAAAGGGAATTTTATTAATGCTTACCTACCAAATGTACTAAAACTTTTTTCTGCTCAAAATGTACCAAATCAGAAAATGTACCCGAGTACCAAGAACAAAAATTAAACAAGTTTGTACCAAGTGGCAACCGTGTTCAAGAGACGTCAATGCCAGCTGATGGCAGGGTTGCAAGAGTTCGTATTAGAATTGGACGCTGATTTAAAAAATGATAAAAACATATTGCAAAAATTTAATTGCAATCATTTTTTCCGACGACTTGTCAATAGGAATAGGATTGCTAGGAAAACATTATATAAAAGAACATTCGAAATTATAACATTTTTAGAAAGGGCACCTACTCCACAATGGTTCTTGTCAACAATAAAATGAACCAAACCTGGTGGTCGTTAGTGAAACCACAGGTTTTAGCTGTGGCGCATGCTCACTCTCGCAAACGCTCCCACCACCCACTCCGACTACGAAATCCATTGCCGCATTTCGGGAAAATCTTTTCAAAAACAATTTCGACAACAAGAGATAAATGTTAAAAAATTGTAAAACATATCAGGGAATGAAAACAAAGCTTTAAATCCAACAGTCGCCAATGCTGCGCCAGCCACTGAGCCAAGTCCATCGCCCACCACCCACATTCGACCACTTGCTCTCTCTCTCTCTCTCTCGGTTTTCGCGCTCTCCGAGTCCCGAGCGCATTGCAGTGCACGGTGTGTGGCTGCTTCTGGCCAAGGGATGCCATCAGTCGCTTGGAACTCTCGGCAGCCAACGCTTCGTAGACGCACACACTCGCGCGTACCCACACACACACACCCGCGCTTTCCTGCGAGCTGGAGAACTTAATCCGTCGCCAGTCAGCACAATTGCACGCTCCTCGCCGGATCCTCGCTTCGACGGCTCGCGTCGGTCGCTTCTTAGTTCGTTTATTTGGAATTCTGTTTAATTTGCACACAAAAAAAACCCACTGCGGCACAGCAGCCGCCACAACAAGAGAAAATCTTAAAATCAAGACCAAATCAGCGCGAGTGCGAACGGGACGCAGCAGACGACGGACGAGAGTGCGAAAGTGTCGGAAAATTGTCTACTCGAAGATGGAAAAACGGCCGTCTGGCGGCCCGCGGGAGGGGGGAAATCGCGACGAGGTGGTCCAGTGAGCAGAGTGCGAGAATCGCATTAATTTCCAAGATAAATTGCACAAAACGAAGGAGAATCATAATCAGATCCCGAATCAGAGTCAAGCGAAGGCAGACGCAGCGGAAAAATAAATCCTTTTATTTATTGTGTATGTGAGAAGCAGGCAGCAGACTGTCTGCGCCGTCGGTGAGTCGTCAGTGTTTGTCAGTGTGTTTGTGTGGAGTTGATACAGAACGCGAATTCCAGCAGAATCCCGCACCCCGGGCCCCGAACCCCCGTCGCGGAGGCGCAATCACGAAATTTCCACTACTAACTTCCGCCTCCGTCCCACCCCGTCCCACGGCCCATCCACGCGGCCGCCCTCGACGCAACCGCGCGTCGCTCTCTCGAAGACTCCGGCGCTCTCTCGTTCACGCTTCGCTCGCCACTGCTTAAGGGAGGAATCGACGCTTCCGCCGCCAGCGCAGCCCCGTCTCCGTCTCCGTGTCCGTCCCCCGCCCGACCCGTCTCCGTCCTCACCCGACCCAGCGCATCCGTAAACAAAAACAAATAATCTCAAACAAACACGGCGAAGACGACGAGGCGAGAGCAAGAGCAGAAGAGAGCAGGAGGCGGCGACCCGGAGAAGAAGAAGAAACCCAACTATGGAGTAGTTAAGGGAACAATAAAAAGGATATGAAGGCTGGAGCACTTGCAAATAAGGTAAAGCCACATTCCGGCACAAACACTCCGCACACACACACACACGCGCACACACTCACTAACACGTATGCAATTGTGTGTGGGTGTGTGGGTGTGTGTGTAGTTTATTTTTATGTCTGGAATCCGAGATTGTTTCCTTTATTTCTTATTTTATGGAATCGGTTTCAATTTGGCTCCTTTCTATTAGCCACGGGGGGCCGGGGCCCGGGGGAGCAGCCAATAGTTAAAGAAACGGCGTGCGAATTTGCATTTAAATGCGGGGTCGGGGCGCCGAGGTGTCTTCACTTGGCTTCGGAGGAAGTGATTTCGAACGAAGCGATTCCGAGGCCATCCTCGGGTTCAAAGGAGGCCAATTGCGGACTCAGGCCGTGGGAAGACAGGTTCCCGGCTGGCTGTCGTCCGGAGATAATGAGCTCCGATCCGAACGACTCGGGAACTGCCGCCAGGGCACGTGGGCCGGGTTCAAATGACACCCGCTGCCCCGACCTCTTTCTCGTCGTCCTCTTCCGACATTGAGATTAACTCGGGCCTATTTCGAGATCCAAGAGCTCGTGGTCGTGGCTTCTCCGGCCGACAGAGGGCTTAGTCTACATTTCGAAGGCTTGACAGTTTCCCAAATGGCTTTCTCGCCCCGCTCCCGGCCTCGTCCAACTTTTAAATTGAATTTCTTCGTGCGAGGCAGGGCGGAAACGGAGGCGGATATGAGATAGTGTCGCCTCCTGGCAGGCGCAGGCGATGTGAATGCATCGCAGGGCCTGCGACAGAAGTGGGACGGCCTTTGTTTCCACCGGGCCACCCCGCCCCACCTCTGCCGACGAAACCCAATCGAACCGAGCCAAACGAAGTTACGGAGTCTTTTATTGGGCGTTGAACTTTAGCCTAGTCGAGCCTGGTGGGGATTCTTCTGTTGCCAAGTGCCGTCTGGCACTCGGTCGGGGTCGGAGGGAGGGGACGAGGGTCCGTCCAGAAGTACGGCCGGCTGTGCGGGTTCGAGATGAGTGCGCAATAGATGAGTTCGTGTGAGCGGGATTCGGAAGCCGTCTGTTCGCGGACGGAAGCATGTTCCGAATAAACAACTGCGCGTTGCCAATTCTGGGCCAACACAAACAGCCGCACGGCCGTCGCTTCGACGCGTAATCAATCTCGGCAATCGTCCGAATTCTGGTGGCGTCGATCCACCGACCGACCGATCGATCGATCGCCCTCATTCGTCACTGTCTGCGTCCGAGTGGAGGTCTGGAGCCTGGAGACCTGGCCTTGTCCACTTGGCGAGGTGCCCGTGCTGTGTGTGTGTGTGTGTGTGTGTTTGTCGTGAACGATCCAATAACGTCTCTGCTTCTCCCGCTCCCAGCGCGAACAGTCTGCAGCTGACACCGGCGTCATCCGTCCATTTGCGCCCTCGTCGACAGGAACCGGCAGCGTAGCGAGCAGCGCCAGAACTCAGGTCACAGCCTAAGCACCCTCGGAGGGCCTCGCGGAGCACGCCCGAGCGATGTTCGGGTCCAAACTGCGGTCATGGATGGAGAACCACATTGTCCGTCCACGCAAGAAGGCCAATAAGAACAAGAACGCGACCAGGTAAGCGCGACCAGGGCCAGGAATCAAGGATCTAAAGTCTCTTTTTGCTTCGATAGCAATGTCGCCAGCTCGTCCTCGTCGGGCATCGGGAGCCATGAGGCGCTCCGGAAGAGCGACGCCCGCGGCTTCACGATCTACCACGGCAACGGCACGACGACCACGACGACCTCCTTCGCCCCCGGCTCGGTGCCGTGTGGGCCGCCCGGCGCCCACCCGAACGGCTGCAGCAGCGTCATCTCCAGCCCCGTGCGGCGCCGCGAGGTGTCGCCCATCCAGAACCACGTAAGTCCGCGGCGCAGGGCCACCGCACCTCACCTCAACTCACCTCACTCCTCCCTCGCCCCCTTGCAGACGCAGAGCCGCTACGGCTGGCAGTCGCCGGACCAGGACGCGATCATGTCGCCCAAGTCGGACAACTTCCTGTACGCCCCCCAGCACCACCGCGTAAGGGCGGGCACGCCCTCGGGCGCCGTCGACGGCCGGGGCGCGTCGCAGCAACAGCAGCAGCAGCAGCAGGCCGACTGCTCGTCCTCCTCGTTCTCGTCGCTCTCGTGGTCCACCGGCTCCAAGGAGCCCTCGATGCAGTCCACCAGCCACAGCCACAGCCACAGTCACAGCAACAACAACAACGGCAAGTACGCCAAGACGCTGCCCTCGGCCGAGGCGATGCAGCGCCAGGCGTCGCCGCCCTCGAGCAGCCTCGACGCCAGCCCGGAGAGCCTCGTGGAGATGCGCGTCTCGGAGGAGGATCCCGACGCCGTGCACTACGAGGAGATCCGTACCCTGATCCGGCGACCACCCGCGCATCGGCCCCACCACGCCAGCAACAACAACAACAACAACGGCGGGGACCCCTTCGACTACGAGCGCCCCAAGTCGGAGCAGCTCCAGTCCTCGAGCTTCTCCCCGGCGCGCAGCTTCGCGGAGCTGCGGGGCTGCGACGACGCGAGCGCGCGCTACGGCCGCCTGCTGCCCTCGAAGATGCCGCCGCCGCCGCTGCTGACGAGCTCGGCGGACAGCCTGAACGCGAACCACCTGCATGGGGAGTTCCCGCCCCACCACAACAGCAACAACAGAAGCAGCAGCAACAACAACCAGGCGCCCTCCACGGCCACGTTCAACGTGCGGGGCGGGGCCGCGGTGCTGGCGAGCAGGAGCAAGCTGCGAACGGTGCGGTACCCAGGGGCGGGGCCGGTTGCCTCCGCCTCCGCCTCGGCCTCGGCGCCCCTGCACGCGCTCTCCTCGCCCGAGAGCGCCTACTCGACGGGCTACTCGACGGACGGCACCTCGCCGGGGGGCGGCATCTACACGCCGCCCGAGTACTACATCAACATGCGCACGGGCACCCACTACTTCCCCAAGAGCGTCAACTCGCTGGCCGTCGAGGCGCAGCGCTACAGGTTCGGCCTGAACAAGATCGAGGAGATGTCGCCGCAGGAGCCGCTGGTACGTGGTCTTGGTCTTTGATCCCCCCGCCTCACTCTCTCACTCCCTCTCTTTTGCAGCCCAACTCGCCCTTCGGAGGCGCGGCCGCGGCCCACTTCCGCCGCGCGGACGCCCTGGAGGCGGGCGCGCCCGGCTTCGGCGTCCCCGACCCCGAGCTCTGCCGCGGCCAGATGAAGCTGCTCGAGCCCCAGCGGCCGCCGATGGCCGTGGGCTGCCACAGCCCGCTCTCCATCCGCAACACCATCGTCCTGCCCACGCTGAAGGGCTTCGAGTGTGAGTCTCGGCCGAGGGCTCGACGCGTGAACGAGCAGCAGTAACATCTCCTTCTCTTTCTCCCCGCAGCCCCCTCGCCGCGGCAGCGCTGCCGCATCCGCACGAACCCCTGGTACTCGACCACCGACACCTCGTCCTCGGGCGCCACCGTCGTCGGCGCGGCGACGTCGCTGCAGCAGCCGTACGCCGCCGTCTCCACGACCTCGTCCTCCAAGTCGAGCGCGTCCTCGGCCCAGAAGATGGAGCTCGACGGCGGCAGCAGCACCTGCTCCTCGGGCCGCAAGTCGGGCAGCGAGCCGGACGGGGGCGACAAGTGAGTGGCGCGACACAAAAGCGCAGTCGAACGCATGCGACTCTCACCCTCTCTCTCTCTCTCTCTCTCTCTCTTTGTGTCGCACTCAGGCTCAACGAGAAGGCGCCGTACGACTCCGAGAGCTCGTCGTCCTTGACTGAAGTGGAGAACGTGCAGAGGACCTTCACGCCCAACACCGTGCGCCGCAAGCGCGCCGAGCTGCCTGTTGCCGCTGCCGTCAACGTGGCCGTGGCCGCCCCCTTCCAGGAGCCGCCCCCCAGCGACGACGACGCCACGCTGAACGAGATGATGGGCAAGTTCGACGAGAGCTACGTGTACGAGAAGGAGACCGACATTCTCAGGTGAGCCAACGAGACAGGTTTCACCTGTGTGTTCGGGGTATTGGGACGGGTTATATTGGGTTAAGGAATAACCAATTTGGGTAAAGTGTTTCATATTTTAAAACTTGACAATGAATTGAAAAAAAAAATTTCATTCATTAAAATTAAATTCAAAATTAATAAAAAATAAATTGAAAAAAAAATTATACATTTTAGTTGAAAGTTTCAAAATTGTATGAAATTCATTAAATTTAAAATTTTGGAAAAAAAAAATAAATTGAAAAAAAAATTTCAAAAAAAATATTTGTAAGAATGTTTCGATATAGAAGAATGTACATAACATGATCATTGATTGTATTTTGAGATTTTTTCAAAAATGTTCACTTTGAAATTAAAAGTACATTCTTTTTTTACTTTAAAATTTAAAACTTGCGTGTTCGAAAACTATTAAAGTTAAGTAAAGTTTTTGTAGTTTAGCTTAAAGTGCTTTCCCTATGTATGCCTGCTCTTTATGAATTAAAAAATGAAAACCCAAACTCACAATGGAATAATTCTAACGACCCCTACTTGCAGCAGCGACTCGGACCCCACCGACTGCCCCTCGGACCTGGACACGGGCCAGGACGCCGGCGACGAGTGCGACACCGACGAGCTGCTCGACATCGACTTCATCGACACCGCGTCCATCCAGGAGGTCTGCGACCGGCGCGACTCGCTGCGCAACCTGGGCAGCTGCTCCTACCACAGCCAGAGCCAGAGTCCGTCGCGCGCGCCCCGCCCGCCGCCGCTCGAGGGTCGCGGCTCGGTGCGCTCGCGCCGCAACTCGCGCGGCCAGCGGGAGCCGGCGCCCCCCGGCGGCGGGTCGCAGCGGCGGCGCAAGCGCTTCCTGAAGACGCGCAAGAAGAGCTCCGAGGGCAGGGGCGGCGGCTCCCCGGTGCGCAGCTCGCGGGAGTCGCGCAGCGTGGGCGGCACCCCGGTCTGCCTGCGCCGGAACCAGGCGGCCGCCAAGGGGAGGTGAGTGAGAATCGGGGTCCATCGGACTCATTCACGGACTCGCTTCTCTTTCTAGGGCGCCCCCGACGGCGGTCCTGAGGAGCCGCTCCAGCTCGCTGGTCTTCACCGACGTCCGCTGCGGCGGCGGGCGCTGCGTGGCCATCGCCGAGAGCGAGAAGGCGCTGCTGGAGGCCGACCTGGAGGCGGACGTCAAGTACCGGCAGCTGATCCACGAGGCCGAGTCGATCCTGGTGTCCATGAAGAGCAGCGTCCTCAGGTGCCCAGTCCGCAATAGTTATATTTAATCGCCCACTCACCCTCTCTCTGCCCCGCAGCATCCCGCGGGACACGCCGGTGGCCAGCCCGCGCCGCGTCAACCCCCTGGCCAACAAGCGCGTCGAGATGCTCAAGCACTGCGAGCCGGACGCCAAACGCGAGCTCCTCAAGCAGCAGCAGCAGCAGCAGCAGAGGTCGCAGGACGCCGCCGAGCAGGAGTTCGTCGCGGGCGTCAACCGGCGCATCGAGATGCTGCGCAGCGACTCCGCCGCCTCGGCGTCCGCGTCCGCGTCGGCGCCCAACAGCCCGCGGTTCAGCCGCTTCAGCCCGCGCAAGACCCACCTCACGAACTTCATCAACCAGAACGCGCCGCCCGAGGTGCCGCTGCGCAAGGCCGAGGCCGCGCTGCAGCCGCCGCAGTCGCCGCAGCTGCAGCTGAACGGGCGCCGCCTGCGCAGCCCCGCGGCCTCGCCGCTCTGCCGCCGTCGCTTCCGCAGCCAGTCGCCGCGCACGACGCCCGCCCTCGGCGAGAGCGACTCGGACGCCGAGTCCTCCGCAGCCGCCGCCCCCCGGCAGCCGGGCCGCGCCTCGCCGCAGCGCCTCGGCTCCAGCGAGAACGTGGCCGCGCGGGCCCACTATCTGCCGGAGATCGCGCGCATCGTGCTCTACGACGAGGCCGACCACGCGCCGGCCGCGCCGCTGGCGCCGACGCCCTTCAGCGCGGTGGGCAGCTACTGCCCCCAGAGCGAGCCGCTCAAGCGCAAGGTCTACAAGGGCAGCTCCTCGTTCGAGCGGCTCAAGAAGAGCTTCGACCTGGAGTCCGGTGAGTAGGCGCCTCGTCGCCCCCTTCGTCCTCGTTCTAATCTTTCTTCCACCCTTGAGCAGAGATCCCGAAGCAGGCGCTGCTGGCGAAAATCAACAACCTGCGACGCGAGCGCCAAAGCTCGGTGACGAAGCTTTCGGCGTCGGCGAGAAGCTCCAGCCACGACCTGAACCAGGCGGCGGCTCTCCCCGGACACGAACCGGGCAACGACGACGACGCGAGCGTCGCCTCGAATCTGAGCAGCAAGAAGCAGCTGATTCTCAGCACCATCGAAGACCTCAAGCGGAGCCTCGAAAACCAGAGCGTCGAGCTGAACGGACTGAACGAAGATTGAGTCGACGGAGCAGCGGCAGCACACTCGCACTCACACGCACATCACACATATATACATAGATACTCATATTCATAATTAGCCATTAGTAGACGTAGTCGTAGTCGCACTTGCGGACAGAGATATTTTTGAGATGCATGCATAGGTAGCGCAGCCACAGCTGCGACACGAACACAGGAACATCCCCACACGCACACAGGTGCCCACCGCGGCGGCCGAAAGCTGTGTATCGGGCGACCGACATAAATGTGTATTCGACAAGACATAATTAAGCCAGGTTATTACGTTCGCCGCGAGCGAAACAGGTTGCGGCAGACGGCCAGCGGCCACCACTGGAACCGAACCGCGCCGAGCCGAGCCGAACTGAACTGAGCTGAACCGAAGCGCGACCGAACCCGATCGGCGGCCAAGAACCACGGACTCCTCCGGAGCCCCTGGAAGCGATGTCTCCCCCGACGGCTGGCCCAGCCCAGGCGGGGAGACCTCAACTAGTCACAGGCCAGGAACTGAACAGTATTCTCGGAGGCGCCCGACCTCCACCCAACTACACCCGCAGGCGGAACGGAAGGAACCCGTTCCACATACGCCTAGGATTATCACTCTATCTCACCCCAACCACATCTAAGTCATTAGGATTACGTTGCATTAGCTAACCCAACACTAACTATATACTGTAGACGCTGCGCCGATATCCGGTATGCGGAGCACTCTCACACGTACATAAGCATATACATACAAACATAGATACATGTAGCCAAACCACTAACTTAAACTAAGGCATATCCAGTAGCCAGTAGTTGACCTAAGTAATCTTTCTACTCGAGTTCCGCGCGAACCTTTCGTTTCCTTTGTAGCCTAGCATAGTTCTCGAGATCCTCGGATTCCTCTGATGGACTCCTAGCGAAACTAGTTTAATCGATGTTCCGTTTCTATCATTTAATGGATTAGTGCAATTTTATTTCATTGTTATCGAGAGTCGAGAAGCGAAATTCAATTCAAGCTGATTAAGTTACGTTGGATTGTGTTATTTATTGAATTCTATTAAATTGAATTATACTAATTATACTCTATTATAATGAATTATGATAAACCGTGGCAAATTAGATTGTATTAAGCTGATCGCATTCTATTGGATTCCATTTCGCTCGCATGAGTTCGATGAGCACGATCGAAGCGATTCGAACTCGTGGCGAGTGTTCCGAATACATTAATCGGGGATCGGAGGTCGGAGGTGGCCATCCACGCGTCTGCTCCGAACCCGAATCCACGTAATACTCTCATACACGAAGTGAAGTGATAATAAACCCCAAACTAAGCGAAACCTCACGAGAACTGCGAGTCATTAATTCATAGAAATAAAGTCGTACCAGAGCAAGGAACCCTAGTTTAACTGTAGTCTAGTCAATCAGGTGCTCCCTAGGAGCGCCTGCCCCCCTCCACCTCCACCTCCCTCCCTGTGGACCCTTCACCACCCTTCGCCGCGCTCTGTCGGCCCGAATTCCGACGACTAGCTGCGTAGTTGCGGAGAAGGTAGCTGATCCGGGGCGATTCCAATGAATGCATATTTATCGCTTTGGAATGCTTCGCGTTGAATTATTGTTGCCTCCCCTCCCCTCCCGTCCCCTCGCCCCTTCCCCGGCGCTCCACTTCGATATTCATACGAAATTAGCTCAACCTTTTGGCATTGCCCCCAACAGTAAACAGTAGCAGAAACCCGTCCTCCCCTATCCAGCCCGTCCCATCCGCAGTCGAGTTGGACTCCAGTCGGCGCATAACTTGTGCGCCGATCGGAAACAAGGCCCCGAATTCCACACAGCGGCCTCCTGACCTCGCACAATCCCGGATCCAGAGCCCCAGTAGATAGAGCCGAGGGCCAGCTCGCCCAGGGCAGGACATCCGCATGCCAAGTAGCCCGTAGTTAGATTTTGAATCGTAGTCCCATCCACCGCACACCCAGTCGCGACGACAATCGACCGAGAGCTTCTCCGGTGCACCCGCACCCCGCACACCCATGGACCAATTTACCAATGTATGTGTAACTAGAATAAGCGCGCTTCCGCCGACGTCAGAGCTCCGACGCCGACTCCGCCACCCCGACCAGCTCCCAACCAGCCCCAGTCGATGACCATCGCCAGAGGACCAGGCGAACGCGCGCTGCCTAGCAATGGACCGAGCGGCCGCTGGAAGGGAAGCGTCGCCGTCCACCTGCCTGCCGCAGAGCGTGCGTGCTGGAGGTGGACCTGCGTGGATTTGCATAAATTCGCGTTCTCGCGCGGAATCCCAATTACGTAAGCCACGCGTCGGCGACAACTGTTCTCAATGGGCGCCCATAGAGGGAGCCACGGCTCGGCGGACGACGCGGTGACGCAGCTCCGAGGCTGCGATGGGGCAGTGGGCCCGAGTCGCGGATCTGATCTGATCGGAGCTGGAGCCTGGGGCGGCGCGAGTCGTCGGAGGCGGGCGAGGAGCGAATTTGTATATGTATCTATATTTTGTGATATCGATCGATGAATATTAATAAACATGCTGTTTCGAAATACGAGCGCGGAACGAGCTCTGACTGCGGGGAGAGAGAGAGAGAGAGAGAGAGAGAGAGAGAGGGGGGCCGGGGTCCGCCACGAGGCGACTTCCCGGCTGGAACGTGGTCCGGCCGTCGACGGTGGGCTTCCGGGTCCCTTGAGCGCTCCCTCGCCGTCCCACGGGCCCTGGCGAGGGTCCGAAGTGGGTCAAGTTCCCGGGCGCACTTCGCGCTGCAAGGGTTAAGACGGCTGACGCGTCTGACGAGCTGCATACAAATCGCCGGAGACGGGAAATTAAAATGCAGGTTGCCATAAAAGATGCTCGAGCCCCCCCCCCCTCCTTCTTTCCCCCCCTTTCCCCCGTCACTGGTTCTTCTTCTGCTTCTAGACATTGCTTTGTTTCGTCGTTGTTGTTGTTCCTGCCCCGCCATTATGTGGTCTGCATCGATTCTGATTTCGCTTTCGTCCGGACGGTAATTATTTCGCTCGCTCGGACGATCCCTTTTGGAAAATTACCTGCTCCAACAACAACGATCACCACAACAACAACAAAAACAACAACAACATCCGCATGTACGGCAACCCGATCGAGAAGCTCCCCCTCCCTGCCCCTGCCCCATCCCTACGATCACGTAGAGTGGCGGCAATTTGCGATCTCGCCGAGCCGCCGATCGCTCGATAGCCCGACTGACCGACCGACTGTCCGTCTGTCTGTCCGTCCTTCCGTCTGTCTGTCTGGCTTCGACGTCACGGAAATTCCAGAGCGACGGGTCCGCATGTTCGGCGGGTCAGGAGCGATCGGCCGAGGGGGGGCGGGGGACGGTTGACGACACCGGGCTCGGAGGAACAACCGCAGTCCACTCCGAGTGGGGGGAGGCGGTGGGTCTCGTAAAACAATCGCGCGAGTTCCGAGCATTCCAGCGCACTGAGCCAGCGCTGCTTCTGCCTCTGCCTCTGCCGCAGTCGCTGGAATCGTCAGCCCGTCTGGCCGTCCGTCATCGGCGCACAGTGTGCAGTTTCACCGATTTACCTCTCATAAAATGACAAGTTTTCTTTCAGATTTTGTAAGTTCATCACCGAAAAAAACAATGAAGCCGAAAAGCACTTTTTACTCGATTTAATAAAATGATTTCATTTGTTTTTATTCGATTCATTATTATTCTTTTCATATCTTGTTTTCTTTTTAGTTTTGTTTTATATTTTGTAAATCAAATTATTTATAAACAAAACAAAGAAACAGACTTTTTTATTCCGGTTTTTGACTTCTTTTTTTTGTTCTCTTCTCTTAATGTCTTGTTTTTTGTTTGACTTTGTCTTTTTGTATTTTGTAAATCAAATTAGCAAGAAGGGAAACAATGATGCCGAAAATGCTTTTCCGTTTAATTCCGGTTTAATCTGATCGGTTTTACAGATTTAGCTGCAAATAGATAATCTCGTGTTTTTCATTTTCCATATTCTGTAATTCGCAAATCAGATTCGTAATAAATAAAACAGAGAACCCGATGAAGATATTTCCAATTCCGGTTTAATGAGTCGTCAAAACAAAATACAAATTTGCAGTTATTAAAGATTTTGTACATATATACCAAAGTGCGCGTTCGGGGGTTTTCAAAAGCTGTGATCAAAGTGATAAAGAGCTGTTTTAATAGGTCAGGTTTGATTGTTATTTTTATGGGAGTGTCTAATTCTTGTCCAACCGACGCGATGGATAATCCCGAGAGAGATGGAAACATTTCCACTATTGACCACTTTGACCACTGAACATTGAGTTATTTAAAATGCTGTGCATCAGTTCCACGTTCGGGTTTTTTTCAAGTCGAGCTGTTTTGTATCGATTCCTGGTAAACAATTCCTTTAATAAGTCAGTTTAGTAAGTTGTTTATGGCAGAGGAATTAATAATTGTCCGATTGATGCGTAATTTCTTCACAACGGCCGTCTCCAAAATCCCAGGAACCAGTCGATTTCAGTTTAGTTCCTTAACTCGTTCCCCAGTTACAATAAGTAGTCAAACAAATAAAGAAACCGGGGAACACACGAGAACTCTGGTTTATTGGTACTAAAATGCCAAAATATCAGAAAACTCATTAATTGCCACCAGTTCTAAAAAATTCTACTTAGCGAATTCATAATTCAATTATATTTGATTAACTTATTTTAGGGTAAAGGTGGGCGTTTGAGGTTTTTGAAATGCAAAAATTAATGATATAAAATGAGAAGATTAAATTTTTATAGGTCAGGTTTTGATGTTATTTACACGCCGGGGTCCGGTTGGTGCGAAATTTCTTTACAGCCCTCGTTTCCTCAATCAAAAACCAGGCACTTCGGTAATTTACAGTACTTAGACTAGCCCACGAGTTATGTATTTTAGTAGGGCTGGGAGCGAAATCGCACACTGTGCGAGGCTCGGCCCCCTCGCCCTCCGACGACGATGACCAGCCGAGAAGTGTGCGAGCCGAACCTCTTCAGCGCGTTCGGCTCGCGTCGACCAGGCCCGACTCGTCTCGTCTCGACTAGGCTCGGCTCGCGACGCCGACTGCGGCGGCGACAACGACTTGGCGTAATTAAATTAGTACAAATAGTTAACTCGGGCTTCGACAGCGACTTCGCAGGTCGTCGTCGTTGTCGACGATGTTGTCGTTTGTGTGGTGCTGGTGTCGGCAATGTTGATGTTGTGGTTGTTGTTGGTAATAAATTGCGACGGTTGTTGTTTTGTGGCCGTGAAGGTCACCGACGTGCGGCGGCCGCGGCCGTCCATTTGTTGACGCTCGTCACCGTCACCGTCACCGACGTCAACGCCGTCGCCGCCGCCGTCGCAGTCGGTGTCGAGTGTTAAGCGAGCGTTTCTCGGTTGTTGGTTGTTGTGAAACTAGTCCAATGACTTCGGAGCACTCGGGCCTCGCTTCGTCGACACTTTTGGGCCAGCGCGGCGGCGGCCGAGCAGCGGCAGCGAGAGACGCCGAGACCGCGGCGGCATCGATCGAAGAAGCCCAAACTGGCGAAACCTTTAGAAGCTTTCAGCAGCAACAACAACGACGACTACCACGACTGTGGCCCAAACTGGTAACGGACAACAATGCAGCGGGTGTGTCAAGTTTGGCAGTCAATGGTCGTCGCCAGTGTTGTTGTTGCTTGCTTATGTTTTCATTGCTATCGATGTCGTCGATGCCGTTGTCGCTGTCGTTGGTCTTCGGCCAGCGATTGAGGCGCAATTCACGACCGCCCCGCCCCGCCCCCTCCCGTCGACAGGTGGTCGCGAGCGTGGGCGGAGGGCGGCCGAGGGGCAGGCGTGCAAGGGTTAAGGCCTGCATTAGCATTGAGTGCGTTCCGCAAATATTTTAAGCGAATTTTGACCTTTCCCAAGCCGCCCAACGGGTTCCGCGCCCACCCTCCGGACCCTCCGCCCTACGCCCCCCGCGCTCCCGGGCGAAATGCGCTGAAACAAAAAGCGGGAGAAGAAGAAGAGGAAAATGAAGAAGCGACGACCGTCGAAATATTCGTCGGATGCCGTGTGAGACACGTTTTGTTTTTCAAATAGGTTTCGGAATTTCAGTGAATCTCAGACGCCTCGAAAAAAATAGACTGGAAATGCCATAAAAATCATTAACCATCAGCAAAAGCACAACAACAACAACAACATAGATGACAACAACAACAATAACTATAAAAAAACTCAACAACTATAAAAACAATAACATTAAAGCCAATAACAACAGCAATAATGAGAACAACAAACTGAAAACAGTTGATGTATCATTTTTTCGAAAAACCACAACAACAGCAAAAACATCATCATCGTGAGTCGTCTGCGAAACGGGCCAAAAACGTGGTTTTTGGCCAGATCGCGAAATTACTGAAAACCCAACAACAACAACAGCTCGAAAATTCCGATGGGTTTCTCGATTTCGAAACCCATCGGAATTTACATACACAAGAATTTCACCGCCTCCACCTTCGTCTTGTTCTTCTTTTCCCGGCCAATCCTCCCGCAGCCGATCGCGACTTGGTTCGCCCTCGATCGGAGGGGTGAGGGACGGTGGGGGAGGGGCGGCGACTTTGTAGAACGGTTCTCCCCGTCCCCGTCACGATGACTCGGACAACTCCGAGTGCGGCTGGCGCGAGATGATGGCCATGACTGGCCACAATCTGGGCCTGGACTTCGGACGCCACTCAGGGCCCCGACTCTGGCGAGAGTCGCGCGAGGGGAGCCACAGAATCGGGGCATCCCCGGCCAGGCCCCCTCCTTCCTCCCCCCTCACTCCTCTCACGCAATCTCGCCGCACCCACCGTTGCCCTGGTGATGAAATTTCAGACGATTCCTCGAAACTCGAGCCGCCTCCGGCCTTTTCGCACGGAGTCGACTGTGTCATGGTGATGGTGATGGTATTGGTGATGGTGTTAGCTATGGTGACGGTGGCTCCCCGGCCATGCGTCGCTGCACGTGTGGTGGTGCGTGGAGCTGCCCATTCACACGCACGCACGCACAATCGCCGTCGCTCGGACGGACGGCGGGTGCGGTTGCTCAAGCCGGTCTCGTTAAGGCCGCTCGCTCACAGTTAATGGCCAGTCGCTCGAGCCGCCGAGCACCACCGCGCCAAGGCCACCAAGGGCGGCGACGGGGGCCCTTCTTCGCGGGGTCCGACGGGGGAGGGGGAGGGCGGTGAAGGGCCGGGAGCCCAAGGTCACGCGATGGCTGTTGTCATGTATCGCAGGAGGAACTTCTCCCTTTCCTTCCTGGTCTCGACCGGGGATCCCCAGACCCCGCTGGACCCCAACCGAAGACGTCATCGATTGCATCCGGGAGCCCTCGGTTTGATGGGTCCGACACTCGTCGGAAGTTTCGAGAATTTCGGAGGCGTCGCAGTCGGCGCCACCGATGCGTTAATGAACGGCAAACAGTATCGACAACAACAACAACAACAATGCCATGATCGATGTGGTCGTCGGCGCGATGGATGGATGTATCTTTGTATCGGGCATCGTGAGGTTGTGTCTCGCAGTTCGATCTCGCGTCAAACGCCGAGGTTGGCGCAGACGACGAAATAGTGATTTGCGACGGAGTCGACGCTCGGCCGAGCTTTGTTCGGCTCGGCTAGTGAGGAGGGGGAGGGGGAGGCAAGGTGGGAGCGGGGGGTGAGGAGAGGGGAGGGGAGGGGTTTCTGTAGTAGCTGTAGGAAATCCGTAACTTATGACGACTCGCGATACTCGCCAGCGACCAGCTATTTTCGGAATGAATCGAACGAAGCCGCGACTAACTTTAATTTGTAATTTTGCCGCGGCGCAGGGGGCGGGGGGCGGCGGGCGCAAACAGGTCTTCGGGGGCCGCTCAATGGGCACTCGCCCCCCTCGCTCTCCATTGTCCATTGTCGGTTGTGAAACGATCATCTCGTGGATGCTTTCGGTGTTTTCGATGATGTGTGGAATTTTGAGGTTGGACTTTGGCCCGCAGCCATGAACCGTGCTTTGAACGGCTGCCCCCTCTTCTTCTTCTTCTTCTTCCATTTCTGGTTGGTGTAATTGTCGATATTGTTGTTGTTGTTGTTGTTGCTGGGTTCTCGAACCATTTCCGTCCACTGGCCCAGGTGAACAGTTAACAACTGGATTAGTCGCCTCCTCGGCCCCGCCTGATCTGGCAAATCCGGCCGAGTGAGCACGAGAACGAGAACTCCAGAGAGCCCCCTGCGACCCCCTCTGAACGAGTTGTTTTGCGTCACGGCCAGAACAGCGCTCACGTGTCACACTCGGAGCAGGTGGACGGGGGGAGGGAGCGCGCTTCGCAAACGCGGGCCAGAGCGCGGAGCGACGGGGGCGACCGCGACAGCGTGAATGGCGAATGGGCGGACAGACAGGCAGACAGATCGAGTGGTGGACAGACAGGCAGACAGACAGACAGTCGGCTGGAGACGTGTTAATTGCGCCGAGCTGGGCTCCGCGCTTTTGGCAACGAGGAAGCAGGAAGTGTTCGTCGCTGGGGCCGAAAATATCGAATCGCGCCAAAGACGCCATTCGTCATCGGAGTCGCGGGCGACGACGGCGGGGGCCGGGGTTCGGCCCAGTAGATCATCACCTATGGTAATCAGTCAGGAAGCTGCCGTTAGACGCGCGAGCCGCAGATGAACCCGCCAGAGGTCAGAGGCCGCGAGACGGAAGTCGGACCGTCACCAAATCACCATCGCCACCATCAATAACCGCCGAAGGTCTGCAGCCATTCAGACGACGGCCAGATTTGCATTGAGGAAGTCCCTCGCGACCGCCGCTCGCCCCTCCCTGACCCATAACGGCCCGATCCGTCGACCGATGGTCGGCTATCGCGAGAAAAACCCACCGTGGCAAACAAACCAACAAACACAGCGGCGCGATTAGCCCCGGTGGCGGATGTTTGTCTGCGCAGGGTCTTCGCGAGTGGATTTGCGTAAATTAACTTGAAGCGGGAACTCCGAGGGTGCCGGAGATAAAGCCCGACTCCTTATCGCGAGAGGTGAGGGCTGCTTGGACTCTGGGGGGCCACGGGGAGAGAGTTAACTCACTTGACTAAGGCGAACGGGTCGCTCTTGTGGGTCTTGGGGAGGAGACCGAAGAAGGCCTCGAGCTGTTCGCCGCTCGAGACGATCCTGCAACTGGGTCAAGCAAATGGGTCGCTGGGTCTGTGCCAACCACTCGGGCCAAACGAAGCGAGGTGCGAATTTCAAAATCGCAGACTGAAACCGGATTCAGTTCGCAGGGGTCAAGCGTCGGAGGTGGAGCGCCTTGACCCACAGCCGAAGCTGACCCCTCGTCGACCAGGAAGGGGAGGTTGCTTGAGTCGAGTCTGAGGGGTCGTCTTTAGAAGGTCGGGGGAGAATCGGAGCGAATTCGGCCTCGTTGGGGTCAGGGGTTAATCCGCCTTGGGCCGGATTCGCAAACGTTCTTCGAGATCGCATTCCGAAACCCCGACCTGAGGCTGATGGAGCTTCTTCGCCCCTTCTTCACCCCCTCCCCCATTGATCCGCACGAGATCGTTTAATGCTTCACGAGGTTATTTTGCCCCTCGCTTCGGGGGTCGGGGGCGGGTGTCGCGGGGTCCGCGGCGGAGCCGATTTGCATCGTTTCCGGTTTTAATCAGATGCTGCTTCCTTCTTCGTGTCATCGTTAAACGGTCACTTCTTGATATGGTTGTTGCCTGTGTTGTTGTTGTTGTTATTTTTGTTGTTGTTGTTAATCATGTTGTTGTTGCTGCTGCTGCTAATGCTTCTACTAATCGCACGGCTAGTTCGGCGGGGTCCGGCGCGTGCGAAACGACTTTCGGAGTCGCGAATCTCCGGCGTCGCCCCCCCCCGCAGGTCTTTAATTAATGGCTCTGCGACGCTGCGATCTGGGTCGAAGTGTCTCGGCGGAGCCAAAGCGAGAATCTTCGGCCGATGGAGCTCTCGCCAGTCGACCGATCACATGAGGTTCGTCTGCCTCCCCCCGCCTCCGTCCCTCTGGAGCCCTCGAGGTCCGACTCGTCTGTCTTTCTGTCCGTCCGTCCGTCCGTCTGTGAGCGCTTCTGATTTCATTGTCTACATAATCAATATTCAATTGCGAGCAAATATCGGATGATTAAACATGCGTCCGAACCTCGCAGCCGCCGCCCCCGCCCCCCTTCGGCCCCACGCGCACTTATTATTGTTGTGTAATTATAATTGTTCTGCTGGTCGGCGGCGGCGGCTGATGTCGGCTCCGTCCAGAGGCCGTTTAATTGAGTTGTCGGCCACGTTCGTTTAATTATCGCCGAAGCCGTAGAAGCCCAGCATCGCGGCTCCCGCGTCCAACCATCGCCGCCCCCTCCCCTCCCCTGGGGGCCTCCGCCGCGACGCAATTCATCGGAGAACCGAGCGAGGCCCGGCCCTGAACGCCGCTCAAGCATCCAGCCGTCGCGGCATCGCATCTCGCTCGCTCGGCGGCCAAGTTCAGGGCTCCAGCGCAGCCTCCGACGAGGTCGGGCGGCGGCCTTCGCCAGGGCCCACTTCAGGCCGGCCCAGCGACCTCTTGAGCCGGCCGAGAAGTCGGAAGTGCCCTCGAGACCCGGTGACGAGCGACGAGGGCCGGAACCGCGGCTCCCAGGGGAGCGGGAAGTTCCTCGGCCGACCGATGACCAAAACAAACCCAATCGCAAGCGAAGAAAAAACAAGACCAAAATAGCCGAACAATGGAAAGAGAATATTAAATAATAACAAATATCGATCGATCGCCCTCGTTATCGGTGACTTTTGGAAGTGCCGCCGAGTTGGCAACCGCAGCACGGACCCAGGGGGGCGGCCGATTAGACGGGCGCTAATTACGGCCCAAATCGAGGACGATGGGAGAGCGAGGGTGAGTCAGAGACGCCTGGTCAGGTGACGGCCGGGGATCTCTCGCCCGTTGGGGCTGGAGAGGGCTGGACCCCGATATCGCCGTCGATCGTATCGCCGGAGGCGCTCGGCACACCTGCGCCAGGCGACAACTCTCTCTCCCCCCTTCCCCTTGGCCCCTCGGTTATCGGCCATCCGTGGAGGAGCGCGTTCTGCAAACACGGGCACGAGAAACGCCACGAGCCACAAAAGCCCAAAGCTGGTGGAGTTGAGAACAAAGCGAGACGACGAACAAAAGTGGAAAGCGCCGCGCCGCAAGTGGAAGCAGAGATAATTTCTCGAACATCGTTCGATATAAATAAATGAAGTGGCCGCGGTGCCGAATTGGCAACAATAAACACCCCGGCCACGCCCCTCCAGCGCCCGCGGCGGTTGCGGAATCGATGGGCTTTGTTTACGCAAATGTGAGCGTCTAGTATTCGCAGATATGCAGGCACTCGCCGAATCGACCGGCGCTATCTGCCCACGGGGCCTGGACTTCGGAGCGCGCACGGTGCAGGGACCATCGGCACTAATTGGGCCCCGATAAGGCCCGGTCGCCGACAGGTTTCGCGACCGTCCCGCGATGAGCCGCGCAGCGCGAACGTGGCGTTTGTCACCGGAGCCGTGATCTCCGCCGAGAACCCGTTCTGGCCCCTCCTCCGCAGCGAGTGCGAGTGCGAGCGCCGCATTTGAGCCAGGCTACCCGCCGTCGACCTGTCTGCGCCGAGTTCCGGCACCGCCCTCGGCCCCACCCGACCTGAGAGCGAAGGAAATGAGAAGAGGCAGGCAGCTTGTTTTGAATAGTTCTTTTATTTTAAATAATTTTAATTTAAAATTATAATTAAAATAATAATCTTTACTTTAGTTTAGTTTAGTTTAGGTTACTTTAGTGTATATTTATATATACAGTACATACAACGTAGTGATTAGAATCGGTTCATATGCTTTGTTGGGATTTGTTCTTGTTCTCTGATGCTGTTGTTGTTGTTCTTATACTCGTCTATACTATTAGTTTGTTGGGATTCTTCGCCTAGTTTCCGCCACTTGCTAGTGAACGAACGCTTGTGCTGCGGTGCCAATCGATCGTTAAGGATCGTTAACTACAGTAGGTGCAATAAATGACAATGGGCAGACTGCAGTGGTCTGAGTCTACATCATTGAATTGAATTTCGTTAAAGCGTCGTCCGGTGAAAATGAAAGAAATTTTATTTCTCCATCTTACATCGCATACAGAAATAAATTGCAACAAAAATCTACAAATAAAGAGTGCATCGTGTTCCCGAGGCGATCCTCGGATAGACTCGACTTTAGGCTAAACTTATTTTAGGCCATCACGCGCGAATTTGATCTTGCTTATCTCCTCTCCTACCTCTCGCTACCCGCTTCCCCGTCTTATCATCACTATCGACTATTTATGCCAACGAATAATTTCGGTTAACAGAATATTTATGGTAAAAACAACTAACTAAGTGAACATTTCATCTCATTGATTGTAACTAAAATTTAGTGCTGCACGAGGCGCCGCCGCCCGCGCGACCCGGCAGCGACCTTGGGCCGCGGTCGGGCCGTGGCGCGGCGCGGCGGGCGGCCCCGTCCTGAACCACATCGATTTCTTAAGGAATGCTGATTGAAATAAAGGGCAGGTGGGGCGGGTCGGGCGTCTGGGCGGGGTCCGGCGCGGGCGGTCGGGGCGGCCGCGCTCAGGCAAAAAAGTTTTCAGTCTTTTCCTCTAATCAGTGTGGTTGTCGTGCGTCGTTGACGACGAGCGCGCGCCGCCCGTGGCCGCCCCTGCCCGGCCCCGCCCGCCCATCGTTGGGCGAGCTGCTACCCCCCACCCCACCTGCCGCTAACAATGCGTGTGTGTGTAGTGTAGTGTTGTAGTTGTGTTGTTCTCGGATAAATTAAAAGCTAGCTACTCGTACCCCCCACACAAGAATTCTGCATCCAAACGTGCCCCGCTATACCCTAGTACCATGTAACAAACAAACGAACCCGGCACCCGCGCCCCGCGGCCGGCCCTAGACGGGCCCAATATCACTTTGGTATCTGGCGGTCAGGTAGTTGGCCGCCTCCGTCATCTGCTCCAGGCAGTGGTAGAGCCCGTTCAGGTGTCGCCGGCAGCGGCGGGCCAGCTCGGTGGCCTTGTCCTGGCCGGCGGCCTTGTTCTTCTGGTGGGCGACCGCGTCCTCGCTGCTGCTGAGCGAGCCCTCGCTGCTCTGGAGGTTGTCCCCGTCGCCTTTGTGGCCCTCGGACTCCACGCCCGAGTCGTTCTCGTTCGAGATGTCGCTCTCCGAGTCGCTCATGTTGCTCACGGAGGCGGTCGACGCGACCGACGCGGTCGAGGGGCGGCGGTTGTGGCCCTTGGCGGCGGGGGCGGAGGCGGAGGCGTTGGCGGTGGTGGCCTCGGTCTTGGCGAACTCGGCGGGGGTCTTCTTCAGGGCCCGGCTCTCGCTCTCGGCCTGGTCCTCGGCGAGCTCCTCGTCCGCGGTCTCGTCCTTGCCGGTCCAGAGCAGGTCGTTCTTGAGGGCGTTCAGCATGTTGTACAGGTTGAAGAGCTCCGACGAGTGGAGGAACTCGTGCACGTTCTTCGAGTTGGCCGCGCCGCGCTTGCCGTGCGCGCTCGAGCTCAGCGTCAGCTGGTTGGCCGTGGAGTCTTTGCCAGGCGCCGGGATGATGTCAGTGCTATCGCCGACCTGCGGGCGAGAGGGGAACAGAGAGAGAGGGGGGGTCAGTGGGCGTTCGTTCGGTCGTCGCTCGACGGGGCGCTTGTGGCCGAGGGTGCTCTGCTCACCTGTCGATCCATCAGCCGGCACGGGACGAGGATGGTCTCGTCCATGACGTTCACCGTCTTCACGAACTTCTCCATCACGTTCACGATGCTGTCCTTGGAGAACTGGAGCTCGTCGTGGCGCGCGATGCGGCGCAGACAGTTCCTGCAAGAGAGCGGAGGGGGAGCGATTAGAAGCCGTTTCTAAACATAGAAACAAAAACCCAGAAACCGAAGACGACTCGAGTCGAGTCGAGTCGAGCTGAAGCTGGACCGACCCCAGAACCCAGAACCTGTTGCGAGACGCGTCGTCTCTCAGTCTGCGAACGAGCACCGCCCACTTCCGTGATCTGCCCGCACCCCTCACCCCCCCCCGGGCTCCAGCGCCAAACCCCGACTCCAGTGACAAATTTTGGCGATTGAAACGCCTCCGTCCACCGCGGCTTCTATGCAAATGCGGTCGGCAGCTCGCGACCCGCAAAAGGCGGAATCAAAGCCAATTGCCATCCATTGAGCCGATGTCGCCGAGTCGTCGTCTATGTCTTAGTCTTCGTCGTCTTCGTTGTTGTTGTGTTTGTCGTGGTTTCCAGTTTTGGCCCGCACGACCAAAGCCATCGCCAACGTCAGCGCCGACGGGGGTTCGGCAAGAAACTCGTCATATTTATTGAATTAACAGCCCGAGGCACCCGCCGCCCCCCTCCCGCCCCTCTGGCACGTGGCCCTTCGCCGCAGTCGCCGCTCAATGACACGGCGAATTAGAAATTCTGCCAACAGAGCGACACGCATGAGTTTCGGACCTCCAAACGGAGGACGAGTAACGGGGCCAAGAACGCCACAGCGATGGATGGATGGACGGATGGCTGGAGGGAGTCCACTGAGTCGTCCAGAAATCTCTCTTCATCGCATCCTCGGCACAGCCACCAGACTGGTCATGCTCGCCATTCAGCCTTCGTTTATCGGCTCGCGACGTCACTCCCTAGCTCCGATAACGCGGCATCCCCGACGCGAAGGCGAAGGCCGGAGTTATCTGGCGGCCCTTCGGCCACTGGCTGCAGCTTCGACCACTTCGACCACAATCGATGCAGAGGCGGGCACGAGTCGGCCGCGTGGCGAGGTCGCCGGGGCCCTCCTCGGAGGAGGAGACCCGCGACTACTGCGCAGCGAGTGCGGGTCACGCCTTCGCCGCGTGCTCGCCGTCTGCGTCTGGGCGAACCGAGGTGCTGATCGCGTCCGTCCGTCCCCGGGCAAGGGAGAGAAGACCCGAGCCCAGGGCCCTCGTGTGCGCCACTTGAGGCGGGGGCCAAATCAAAGACTATCACTCGCCCCACTCGAAAGAGCCAGGGAGAGAAAGGGGACGGGGCTGGGGCGTATCTTATCGCTCTAGAGCGCGCGGCTGGCTGACTAAGAGCGGAATTTCGGTCGCAAGAGTTGGATTCTCGAAACTATTAGCGCCATAGCGGGCAATAAACCCGACCGCCCCCGGTCCCGCTCCCCCCACCCCTTGCTATTTACGTCAATGGGCGCGATCTGTTTCACTCTCAGACGGTCAGAACGAGAGAAAAGGTCACTGCACGGGGTCAACTAGTGGCCAGCCTCGGCCCACGCCCCCTCGGGCGACACCCGCGCGCCCTGGCAACGAAGCGATCTGGCAGCGCGCCAGCACCGGGTGCAGCGCGGTCGAGGCCGCCTCGGGTGGGCCCGACTTCCACCGGCGCAGGGCCTGAGCCCGGCCCTAGAGCCCCAGGCTAGAACGAGAGCGAAAGGGCGGCCGCGACCCCAATCGCCCGATCACCTGATGCGGCGCGGCCTTCAAGCGGCCGACCGCCCGCCCGCCGCTAATCGAGGCACAATGCGCAAGTGTTCGGCTCCCAAGTAAATAATTGATGCAGTGGAAGGAACGAGAATTAAATAAATAACAAAGGCGGAGGAGAACCGAGTGGCGTGCGACCGCGGCTGGCGCGGCGAACAATGGCACAGAGGCGACAATGGCGACGACAAAGTGGCGGCTTCTGCGTCGCGGCCGCCGCTCGAGGAGCCGACGCGCTCCCAGCCCACGGGCCCATGATCACCATCGGCCTCGTCATTGTCATCGTCGTCGTCGTCGGCGTCTTCATCATTGTTGCCGTCTTCGGAAGCATGAATGGAGCGCGGGCTGCGCCGGCCGTGAGTTCGCGCATCGGTGCAAGAACCACGCCACGCTCTCGACCAATGAACGCCGGCGGATCCCCTGACCCAGTCCAGCCCCGCTCCCGCCCGGCCGAGTCGGGCACTTTCCTCTTAGATTCGTTACACAATCGCGCGCCCCGCAGCCCATCCCGGCTCGCAAACCGGTAACTCCGCTCCGACCGCGCTCATTGACTGGCCCCGAGCGAGCGCCGAGCGGCGAGAGCACGAACGGGGCCCGGGGGCGCGGACGATGGCGATGGCGATGGGGAAGAACAGAATACGTCAGGCGAGCTTCCAGAAGAATTGACGTTTCAGCGGCAAAAGTCGGCCATGCGCAGAGAGGACTCGGATACCGCGTCCGAATCGCCTGATGTCGGGGTGGAACGTCGCAGCGGCCACTCGAGGAGGGCGCGCCGGGGAGGTTGCGAAACCTTTCTACTATTCTTTCGCCGCTATTTGCCAAATATTTGCTCGCGGACCGGACGCGGGGTCAGCGACAGACGAGGGGTGTTTGCTCGGGAGGGGCTCGCGTATTTGGCGAAGTGATTCGCGGTTTCGACAGCTGCGGGGCCTTGGGAGGTTCGCTCGGGACCCGTAGAAGGGCGGCCGGCCCGAGACGAGCTGACGGAAGTGCGGCGGAAGCGCCAGGTTCGGGGGGGGGCGGGACCGCGGCCCCTTTTTATCTCTTCCTCTCACTGACTCAGCCCAGTTTTCCCCATCGGTGACTAATTTCGAAAGCACGGCCAGCTCTTCGTGTCTACGCGAGTTGATGGAAGACCTGCGATCGATTCGTCGATCGATCGATCCATCGAGGTTCACCTGTTGCGGTCGCTGTGGAGTGGTGTGTGTGTGTGAGTGAGTTAGTGAGCGGGGTAGTGTGAGTAAGTGCGAAAAGTCGCAGGTTCGAATTCCAAGTCGCGGGTTTTCGCATCCCGATGCAGGCCACGGACCCAGAGGATTCTTCTCCAGGCCTTCTGTCTGTCCGTCCGTCCATCCGTCCCTCGGTCTGTCTGTCCCACCCATGATCGGAGGCCTCCGCGCTTGGCTTCGTTTGTTTATCCAAACAGCAGCAGCACTCACACACTCGCACGGCCAGCATTTCAACACTCGTCCGTCCGGCACTCGGTCGATGTGGCCGTCGTCGGTTCTCAGCTGTGCGAAAGACACAATTCGGCCGTCGGACGGACAGACGGACGGACGGACGGTCGGGCCAGCAGCACACACACACTCGCACACGCTGCTGCCTCGCCACGCACGCACACAGCGCCGCCGGAGACACGGACAGCGCCCGTGTTCGGAGATGGCTGCGTGTAGCGCGATTGTGTCATCGCCGCCCGCGTCCCTCGGCCCGACAGCGCTCGACGGATGGACGGACGGACGGACAGACGGACGAACGACTATCTGTCCGTCCACATCGTACGATAAATTTTCGACGAACGTCATCGCCCCTCTCTTTCGCTCTCTCCGCAGCGCTGCGGAGAGGGACTAGAGAGAGAGAGAGAGGGCCGTTTTGAGGCCACCGAAAGAGAAAACGCGAGTCGTCGGTGGCGAGATTTTCCCTTCGTCTGACGGATAGTTTTTCGCACCGAAATTATTCAATTTAGCTTAATTCGACCCGATCGGTGGGTTCTGGGTGTTGCCAGAGCCCTGCCCAAGGCGGGGCCGGGGCGCCTCCGACACCTACCGACTGTTCTCCATCTTGGTGAGGTCTGTGTATCCGCTCATGGTGTGGTCTGGCTGCACTCGGTCTGCGAACCTTGATTCGGGGCTGCAGCAGGAGCCGGAGTCGCTTCTTCTGGTGGCGCTGGGCTGGGCTGGGTTGGAAAATCAATTCCTGCGGACACGGATCCGCTGGGGTCTCAAACGCGCTCTGTTGCCTCCGTTGGACACTGACAACTGGACGGGACGGGACGAGACGGAATCTCACTTGACACTTTCACTTTGACGTAGCCGCCTTCGACGTGACGTTGGCGTCGGGTTCACGTAGGGCGACGGTCGCCAAATTTCAAATTTCGGGGCGATTTTGGGTCTCCTCGAGTCGATTCGAGTCTGGTGCACTTTTCGCGCGAGTCACGGAGCCGTCGAGAGCTACTGGTGCATGTTACGAAATCCGCTGATGGCCCGAACAGTCTCTGGCTTGGCTTTGGCGTTATTTCGAAACCCGCGTTGCTCGTGAATGAACGAACGAATATTGTTTTGTTTGGCGTTGGTTGTTGTTGCGCTTGTTTTTCAGGTTGTTGACAATTGGATCGCGTCCGCGAGTTGGCGACTGGGCGATTGGTTCCGGAGCGAGGAAAACTATTAATTCTGAATATTCTTCTGAGGAGTGTCTGTCGATGCCGATACACACCCACGACGACCGAGCGCTTCTTTGGAAATGACGTTCCCCGACAGCTGTTGGTTTGTTTTATACGAGTCCACTTTTCGCATACTTTTCGGGCACAGTGTTCGGCCGTTGTCGTCGTGATTTCGCTCGCTCGCTCGCTCACTCGCCCGTTCGTCCGTCGTCTTTTGTCGGTTGGAGCGAGTCGACACGAATCGTTCCGTTCGGTACTGTACTCAAACGTCAGATGACAGCAGCGCGCTCTCGCTCCCATTTTTCTCTCTTCGTAGTGACGCTCTCTCAGCACCAGGGATGTCGTTTGGAACTTTTCGAAGGTTCTCCCACGAAATGGAGTAAAATTTTAAATATTCTATTTTTTTTATCAGAAACCTTGGTCGTGGTGCACTTCTTTGAATCCAGACTTTTTCTATATAACATGTGCAGGGTGACGAATGAAAATTCCATGTAAGCAACCTTTTACCATATTACCATTCATTTAACTTTTCATCAAAGGCGAAATTCAAATTTTCAACGAAAATCAAGAGATTTTTGATTTGCAACCGTGATATAAGTAGAGCAGTACTATTTCTTAAAAATCTTTAACCCTGATATTATTCATATTCATTCCACCAGGAAAAGGAAATCGACAACGATAAAAAATATAACCCACGAAAATCTGACCTATTGTGAACGCAGTATTTTTTCATTCAACTTTTGGTATTATGTGGTAGTGATTTTTTTGCAACCCTTCCGTCGCAATCTGATTCCATCGGTCATCTGTAAACCCAGCAGTGGATGCACTGAGTTCCACACCCAGCGTTGCACTATCTGGAATTGGAGAATTGGAGTTGTACCATAAAATGAGTAGTCGTATTAAAAAAAGTGGAGTGGCGGAGTGTTTCGATGAAAAGTGGAGGGAAACACTTTGATCGAAGTGACCTCGGCAACCCTGTCACAGAAGGATTTCCGCCAGGTCTGTGACGAATAAAACGAACTTCCGTTGATGATGTTTGAAATGGTATTATTTATTTCTTGAAATAGTAGGTTTTTGTGTTTTTCTTGTTGATTTTGTTGCCACAGAAAATGAATGCATTTTTATTGCAAAAAAATCGAATCAATTGTTGGACGAACAAATAATCGACATGGTGAAATAAGAAAATGTACAATTTTTGAGTTATTTCTTTTATTGAAGCCTCTGTTTCTTGTTCAAGCGTAGGAAAATATTTGATTTTTAGTTTCTGGCTGTGCACAAAAGTAACCTTAAGAACATAGGTGAACATTACTTGACTTGAAATAATCGTTGAAACCAGTTCTAAAATAGTCGCTCAATCCGGCGATTAGTGAATCGATCGTTTGTTCATTTATTTATTCATTTGCTGTTTGTTGTGGTTGGATTTAAAATATTTTGCTTTAAATCGAAAATAACTCGCTTAGTTATTTGCATGTAAATTGCTTAATTTTAATATTAATAAAATTTAAGGAGAGTAAAATGTTTGTCTCTTATCTTTCGATCTTTTGTTTTGTAAATAATTCACAGAAATATTTTGTCAATAATTAATACAATATATATATATATTTTGTTTAAATGGAATTTCATTAATTGTGTCTCGTTTTTAAATCAACTCTTTTTTTTTTCTTTCAATATATTTACTTCTCTTATTATTTTAGTTGTTTGCTTTGTTATTATTCCATAATTTGTTTCATAAAAAATTATTCTCCTAACTACATGCAATTAGTTAATTTTTTCTCTTTCTTGCTGTTCTTCATTTATCTGGTTGTATTTAGCTTTTGTGTTCTTTTATTCAATTTAATTAATTGATTTAATTTAATTTAATTTGTTTGTGTGGTTCTCAACGTGTTCGATTATCATATGTATGTAATTTAAGTATTTGGGTCGAATGTTCAAAATTGGTTCGGGTCAAAGAAACGACGACACTCAAATGAACGACGACAATGGATAATAATCGTAATAATATCGAATTATAAAATACCCAAACGATCTGGGAATCGGATTAACTATAAAAGAGGGCGAGGGAGGGAGGAGGGACGGGGGGGCGGCAATGTCACCAGGAAGCAATGCGAAGCAGTGCACAGTGGAGCAAGCGCGGCTGCGGCCGATTTGCCCCACCGTTGGCTGGTGCCCTACGTGACGCGTTGATGCAATGTTCGTGTATTTTATTCATAAGTTTTCTTGTTTTCGTGGCTTGTTTTCGTATTAAACTCCGTTTTATCTGTTAGCTCTTTGCTTTTAAAGTTAATGTTAATATTTGTAGAAAATTGGAAGAGAAAAATTGTTTCCTAAGTACATACGATAGAGTCATATAATTATATATATGCATGTATATATTAATATATATATATATATAGTATATAACAATAATTTAATTTGTTGCTTCTTCTTCTTCTTCGCATTGTGGATATTGTTGTTGTTGTTGTATTTATAGCGAACTTAAGCTTCGAATATGTTTGCCTTCTCTTTCTGTCCCTTTTCTTTTTTGTTTCATTCGTAGCTGCTGTTATGTGATCTTGTTCTTGTTGTTGTTAGTTCTGTTGTTGTTATTATTATTGTTATTATTGTTGTTGTAGTAATTAATAATTATCAATAATCAATAGTTAGCAATAATTACTCATTAATTAATTCAATAGCTTAATCGATCAATAAAAAGTCGTTAAATTTAAATGTTAACATTCTTTGTTGTTGTTGTTCTTGTTCTTCTTCTCAGCATTTCGCATATGCATACATACACATTTGAGTCTGCATATATAGCCTATGTACGCATGTGAGTGTGTGTGTGTGTCTGCGGTTGCATACATATTTGTCAATATGGCGTATATAATATATAATTCAGTTATATATATATATATTTGTATATGCATTGAATGGCTTACGTCCTACATACAAAAGTATATAATAAATAGATCGGAGAACAGTACGAGTACATATATGTAAGAGGGCGCCACATGCGCGCCAATTGTTTTTTGTTTTTCTTTCTTTCGTTTTGTTTTGTTTTGCTTTGTTTCTTTCCCTTAAGTGTTTATTTTATATCTCTTAGTGTTAGGAAGGATAAAAAATTGCTTTTGCGAACTATATTAACGATTTGTGTTTTATTCACTTCTCCCCCAACTTCTTCTTCGTCACTCTCATCCTCATCAGCATCGCCATGATCATCATCATCGTCTTCGTTTCGTACTCAGCTTAAGTTAAGTAATTAAAAAATGTGGAGTAATTCTTTTGGAGTTCGTGTGAAGTGGGAAAAGGAAAACACGTAATTGAAACGGGGGGCAGCAGCAAGTGGGGCCCACGGTGCGGCTCACTCGCCAATCGTCGGGCGGCGGAAATGAAACGGGGAATAAACGACGGAATCGACAGCATGGATTTGTTAACTTTTTCTCGTTCGATCTCCTGACCGAGCGACGGGGCCGCGGAAGTGGGGCGGAAAGGAGCCGGAAGTGGCGGCGCGACAATTTGGCAACCGGAAGGGGAGCATCGAGGGCGGGTGGCTTCGTTGTTGTTGGCTGGGGCTGTGGGTCTGGGGGCTGGGGGCGGTCAAGCAAGCAATCGCTAGGATGAATCAGTCTTTGCGCGGCATAAACACCAAAATTAGTTAAGAGCGATACTATCTAGAAGGACGACGAACTAAGGGGAAACAGCGCGATCCAACAAATGTACGCAATTGAAAAATATCCACTAACTACGTGTGCTCTCTTCCCGCGAGTGCGAGAAGCCAGAAGTCTACTCAAAATCAACTCTCTGCTCGAAAGCGAAGACCACTTAAAACGCCTAACTTATCGATAAGGGGAGGCGGGGAGGGGATAATTGATGGATAATGATATGGAGTCTGAGCCAATTGCTCCGATGTCGGCCGATCCGACCCGATCCGGCTTCCCTTCGAGTCCCAAACTGCCATTCGAGCCAGCAGGAAAGGGCCGAGGGCCAGAGGATTCATGGAGTGGGCTCGATGATAAGCTTGATTAAATAACTAATTGATCGCGAAACACAGCACAATCTGGGCTCGGACAAGGGCCGAGCTGGGTCTGGGGAATGAAACGCTTACTTAGTCCATTAGCGAGTAGTTAGTTGAGTAATTAATTGATTAATTGTTTCGTAAATGGAGAGAGGGCTTAATGCCAAAACTTCAAACTCGCAGATATCTGCGTTCTCAGTGGTTCACAATTGTTGCATAAACTTTTCGATCTCTGGGTTTGTGTGCGGATTTCCCGTAGTCTGAATATAAAAATACATTATGCTATATAAATACATGTTTGTTGTGGTTTAAAGTTGGTTTCGTTCAAGATATTAGTTGTTGTAGACTTCGAGGGGGAGGCGTTGCCAGAAGTTCACGGTGAGCCGAACTTCCGGCAGCGCCGTCTCCGCCGAGAACTCAAATTTAATAGGTTTTCTTAATCCTCGCTCATGCTTTACTTTCTTTTCTTCGCTTTGTTTGTTTCGCTTGTCTTCTCTTCTCTTCTCTGCCGCCTGTTTGTTTTGCTTTTGAATTTTCGGGGATTCGCGGCTGCAGGAGGAGCCGAACAAAAGGTCCTCCTTTGACTCGCGGCTCCTTCTGCTCCGATCCGATCTGCTCCGCTCGTTCTGCTCTTTCTTTCGTTCTTTCTTTCGAGCTCGCCTGCCTGCCTTCCGGTTTTATCTCGATTCAGATTTATCTGCGGAATTTATAATTCGCTCCGCGGCGCGCTCCGAGGATCCGGGTCCGCGTCGTTCGTGGATTCCTCAACAAGGTCCTCGTGGCTGTGCGTGTGTTTCTGTGGGTGTCTGTGTCTGTGTGTGGATGTGGATGTGGGTGGTGGTGTGCGCGTCTCGCAGTCAAGCGACCGAAGTCCTCCTCCATTGATAATTGCGATTATTTGAATAACATCCTAAGCGAGCACTCGAGCCGCCGCCGCCGCCTCCTCCCCGCCCTCCGGGCGCGCCCCCTCCGGCGCTGGCCCGCGGGCCGCTGCTCCACGGTATTATTTGTTGTTCTGGTTCTGCTGCGCGACCACGTTGGCCGCCTTGTAGAAGGTGTGCACGAACTCCGACAGGCTGTACACGGTGCCGGGGCCCTTGCCCGGGTTCATGCAGATGAAGTCGCCCAGGCTGTGCGCGTTCGCTGCAACGAGAGGGAGCGTGAGAGGTGGTCGCCTCCCGGAGGCCGGACCGAGGGGCGCAAGTGGCAACGGGGCAGGCGCTCGTAAATCAATTGCGCGTCGCACATCGAGGTGCATCGGATGCGCCTGCCTCGCCCCACTCGCCCCGCGTCCCCCGGGTCGCGGTGTGTTCTTCTTACTGGTCGACTGGATGGGTGGATACGAGGGCGGCGGCTTGATCCAGCTGCCGTCCGGCCTCCGCATGTGCCGCCGGTCCGAGGCGAACTCGGCGAGATATGTTTCTGCGGGGATGACTCGGAAGAACCTGCGGGAGGCGAGGAGATAAGGCCGGGAGTAATTGCGACCGCTCAACAAGTCACAACTCACCTGTGATGCTCCGGCCGCAGCGCGAGGTCGGAGCGAAACGTCTCGGTGACGTACTTGTGGAAGTACGTGGGGAAAGGTAACGTCGTATCCAGGTCGAACACCAGGCAGCGGTTGGGCGAGGGGTTGTGCATGAAGAACACGTGGTAGTCCTGCAAGAAAGCAACGGCGGGTGGCCTGAGCAATCGAATTCTCTGCTGGCCGCACTCTTGGCCATGTCGCAGCTTCGGACAACGGCGCCAGGACGACCTCGGGCGGCTGCCAAGAAACTCTCAAGGCTCCCGGTGTCGTCCTCGGCCCGGCATCAGCAGGACATGCAAAAGCGCTCGGAGTGCGACAAGAGCTGGCCGTCGGACAATCGGCCCCGCCCCCCGTGGACCCAGTACTCACCCATATTACGACCTGGTCGTCGCCTCGGCCGGCCTTCTGCCGCCACAGCGGCACCGTGCGGCCCTCGTTGGACACGAACACCGCATAGCACTTGGAGAGCTCGTCGATCCGCGTCTTCTTCACCTGCTCGCAGAGCTTCCAGACGTTCTCTTCGCTGCAACGGGAGGAGGAAACGAACGAAACATGAGTGGGGTCGTCGGAGTGGGAGGAGGCGCCGCCCCCAGTCGGAAGTGGCGCCTCAGCCGGGCCCAAACCCTCCCTCCGGAGCGAGTGGTCGGGGCGACTTTGGGGCGCCGAGTGCAACTGCAGTGGGGCGAGTGGGGGCTGGGGTCGAGGTCCCTTCGGGCTCGGCACGAACGCTGGTGTAGCAATCATCTTGATAATTTATCACAAACTCGCCAATTTCATTGCGCGGGAATTTCCACATGCCTCGCCTGTCGTGTGCGTGGCGCGGACCTCGTGGAGTGGGGGGGGAGTGCGGGGAGGAGCCTCGTAATCGATTGCGCCGGCCGCAGTCGGGGCTGCCCACCTGTCGCCCGAGCTGGGCCGGGAACGTGCCAAGGAGGCATAAACGCGGCCGAGGGGCGGACAGCGTTTCGCGCTACACAGTTGCGCGCTATCAGCGACGGCGCCCGGCCGCGCTGCAGCCACGTCCGGCCGACCCCGACCTCCCGCAGCCGGCGCGCGCCGCTGACGTGTAATTAACCGATTTAATTGTTCCTCGCTGGGCACACAATGTGATTCGGAGCGATACGGAATGCATAATTAAAACCCTTGTATAAATTTGCCGGCGGATTGGCCCAGGACGGAGCCAATGGACACTTGTTTCCATAAAAAAGCTCCGGCGACGACGACGACGACGATTGCGACTCCGGCTCCGGCCATAGGAACAACGTCGAGGCGAGGGTCGCAATCGCAACGCGAGTGGGCCCTATGTGCGGAGTGGGCGCGAGGGTCCCGCGGCTGGACTTTCGCCATTAATCAATTAGTTCCGCATTTATGAGATTATTATAATAATTATGATGAATCGAGGCGCGCAATTAGCGCCGATGCGCGCCTCCGTTTAGGCCGTGCACTCGGACTCCCGGCCCCCATTGGCACCGGTCGCCGCTCGTTTCCGGCCACAACTCTGGGTCGAAGAAGTGCAGCGGGAGAGGGCGAGCCCTGGAATTCGGGAGCCGACTGCGGAGGGAGGTCTGTCTCCTTGGGAGAGAGAGAGAGATAAGGGCGAGTGCTCTTAATTTCACGGGTTATCGGCATAATGGACGACGTCGCCCACTCGCCCTCGCCATCGCCCTCGCCCCGCCGCGTGTCCTGCGAGCGGCCCCGCAATTAAATTCACGGCCCATTAATAACCCCAATTACCCGAGCGCCGGGAGTGCGGGGCGCCCCGAGACTCGCCGCTGAAATGTTCGCATTTCAAATGCAAATCCTCGCGGATGATGCGAGTGTTTGCATTGCTCGACTGCCGTGCGGCGGCCTCGGATTCAACGGAGCCCGAGCCTCACCTGGGCCCGGCTGGAGCGGAGCCGTGTCCACTTAAGAATTGAATTTCACACGTGAACAAACCCCAATGACACCATTCATGATTCATGAGTAGTGCGCCCCAGTCAATTGCCTCCGCCTTTGTACATCATAACAAAGCGCGGATCCAGGTACTTCTGACCCCCCTCCCTAATCCACACACACTCCCACCTTCCATCCGCCTGCCCACTTGACTCTCTCTCTCTCTCTCACTCAGACACACATCGACTCACTGGCGCCGCTCTCTCCCGTTCGCTCGCTCGCTCGCTCCCATTGAAAAATTCCGAAAGTTTTCCCAACTTTTCTTTCATGCATTCCTGTGGAGAGTTTGCTCTCCGACTCCTCTCTCTCTCTCTCTCGCTCTCTCTGGTAGTCTTCTGTCTCTCTCTGGCGCACGTTGCGTTGCCTTGCGAATTAATCAATGAAAATGTCCTGTGGGAATTGTGAAAAGCTTTTTCCTCATCAACAATTTTTCAACTTCAAAATGCGAAAAGAGGACGAAGGTGGATGATGATGTGGACGAGGATGTGGATGTGGGCCGAGGGAAAACATACAAGAATATTAAAAGAATGTGCCAGCCAGGAACGAGACTTCATTCCGGGGCGACTAAGAACATAAAAAATGTTTTATTAAAATTAGTTTCGAGGCGGCCGGGGCGGGACGGACGCGGGGGCTCGACTCCGGAAGGAAGGTTCGCCGTTTCTAATTACGACGGGACGGGACGGGTCGGGTCTGCCGTGTGCGAACTTTGCGCAGACCAGCATTAGGCCATTGTTCGGCACGCCGCCCGCCGCCCGCGAGGAGCAGAAGCCTTTCTGGGTCACGCCGTTGTTTGGCATCCGCTCCCCGCGGGCCGAGGGCTGCTAATCTTCGTGGAAGTGCCGGCCGAGTGGCTGGGAAAGGGCTCGTGTGGATCATCCCGAGGAGAGGGCAGGAAGGGGCGGCGATAAACAACGGCGTAACTTGATGCGCCTCTCGCAGCTCCTCGGGATTATTCGGCAAATTTAATATTTCCATAAATGAATTCACCCGATCGCCACGACGACAACGTACGACCCGGCGAACAAAGTTCCATTACCGGGCTCCGTCGGGCGTCTAATCCGAACTTATGGCCGCCTCCTCAGCGCAGCACTAGATGAGCTTTTTCCTCGATTATTAATTATTAATGATAACGAAGGATGTGAGCAGCTCCGTCGTCGTCTTCGCCAGCCACTTGTGCTCGGCACACTCGGCCGACGAAAGTTTCGCCGCAGCAGCCGCCGTCCGGGGGCGGGGTGAGTGGCTGCGGAGGATGGATATGTTAATACACATGTCGCACGCTATGATTTATCCATTTTGACATTGACATAAGACGCCGCGCTCCGGCCGCCGTCGGCCATAAAAGCGCCCGCTTTACGACCACTGCGTAGTTATGCGATTTATGCGTTCCTGGAACGACCGAACTTCGGGGTGCGAACGCAGTGGGTGGCTTTAATCTGTTTTGGGTCGAGCCGGGCCGACACTTGCACTTTAAAGGGATGCCGAGCCAGGGATTAGAGGGGGCTCCCCTGGAGGACTCGAGCCTAGGGCTGATGGATGAGCGAGAGGAATCGACGCATCGGCCAATGGGGCGAGTTCGAAGATCGCCATGCGACATCGCTTCCATTTGTGTCCATAAATAATTGAGTATGATCCATAGTGGATCCAAGAGCTGCGAGTGGACGGATGAGAGGACTTGATAAGGACAAGCGAAACGACCCAAAGGGAATCAAGAGTAAGCTAGAGAGGCGAAGGAGGCCTCGCCGTGGCAGCATCTGGCACACGAAGCATGTGTTTCCCACATCAGTCCGAGCTGCTCGACAGCCTGAGCGAGGCACTAACACGCCACTGGCAGGATAATCCTTGGTCGACCCGCCCCCCTCCCCCCGCGCCTTTTTCTAATTTTCTCGGTTTCGAGTACGCATTAAAAAATTTGCTCTTCCGCAGTTGCGGCACTCGGCGGAACATGTCATCATCATCTCGACTTAATTTCTCGCTTTGTTGTTGCCCTGCGTATCAAAAACACCCTCGACGAAGGGGGGAGACAGAGAGAGAGAGAGAGAGAGAGAGAGAGAGAGAGAGAGAGAGAAAGAAACACACACACAGACATACACAACAAGAGGAGCGCGTCTCCTCGGACTTTCGCCCCGCAACCCCGACCCGAGCGCGAACATGACCGTTTGACCCAATTTCGGCGCTGAGTAATGAGCGAATTCGGATGCAAACACGAGGAGCGAGGGGGTCGGACGAGGGGAGGAAGGACACTCACCAGTAGCAGGACACGTAGGAGCAGTCGGCGATTTTCGGGAACAGCAGATCGGTTGTCATCTTGAGGCGCGACGGGGCGGAGGAGCGGGGCCTGGAACTGTGGCTGCTGTGGCTGGGGTCCCTCGGCGGCGTCGACTGCTGGCTGCTGGGCGCGGAGGGGGGCGGAGTGGAGACCTGGTCCGAGGGTCGATCTCGGCGCGGCGCGGGGCCTGCAGCTGCGGCAGAGAGAGGAGTGGATGGGGGACTAATTAGAGGCGCCGTCCTAGTGCCCTCGCATCGAAGAGTCTGGCCCGATTTATGCGCGGCTCCGCCGGAAACGGAAACTCAACCGAACGACCGAACGAACGTTTGACGAGGGGCGGCCGAAGCGGCGTGCATCCGTCCGCGCCTCGTGGCCAGAGGTGGGCAAGCGCTCGCCCCTCCTCGGCGACGGCCCGCTGCACCGAGCGACCTCCGAGTGCAGCTCGCGTCCTCGACCGAACGGCGCGCGACACGTAACGGCAACGACGACGGCGACCACGAAGACGACGACGAAATCGACGACGACTACGGCTACGAGACGGCTCCGACTTGGCCGCAGAGATTTCCGATTTTCCTCCTCGAGGATGCTGCGACTGGGGACGGCGCTGGCGAGTTTTCTCGAAGCGATTCGCTGTCTCCCTCTTGCTCGACTGGTTGCTTATCTCCGGTTGCAAGGCACCGAAATTAAGTTTCAACAAAAACACGCATTAGTTCCCGCAATTCACACTCGGTGGCGCTTCACGTTGTCTCTCGCTCCTTCATTATTTTTTCATCCCGCTTCTGTCCCGCTCTCCCTGTCGGCCGTGTCCTCGGCTCGGCTCTCCTGCCTCTCCTCGGCTGGCGCAGCTCTGCTCGGATATATGTATAATATTATGTTGTTGAATTGCAGTGCGGGCGATGTTCCTTTTGTTCTTTCTGCCTTGCTGCTGCTGTTGCTGATGAAGCTCCTCTGTGAATGCTGTGCGCGACGCTGACTCGTGGGGACCTCCGAACGCGTTCCCGGTTCTACATCAACTCAGAGGAGCGCTTCCTGCGACTCCAGTCGCAGCGCGGCGAGAGATCCACGACGCCTGCGAATCGCCCGAGAGAGAATCTGAGAGAGAGAGAGAGCTTGGCACAGGCGTAATTGCGAACCTCGGGGTTGCGAACTCCCAGAACCGACCGAACAGCGGAGCAGTAACCGGAGCTGGTGACTCAATTGATTCCACATATGGAGGAGTTACTCGCAGGATCTGGAGTCCTGTGGAAACCTCATCGGAACTAGGGCTAGAATTCCTGCCCAGCGAGAGTGAGGGAGGGAGCAACAGTCGACGGAGAACGAACTCCTTCAAGTACTCGGATCCAGACCCGGATCCGCAGTCGCCGTCCCCATCACCACCGCCGAGTAACCACTGCCCCAGTGACCCGTCGCCAAAGCACTCTCCGGCTGAGTGCGGAGAGCCCCGACCGACGGCTCTCGAATGTCGTTGGTCGACTCTCGCAATCGCAATCGCCCTCGTCATCGCCCTCTCCATCGCACTCGAGTCGTCCGCTGAACACAAACATAAACAGAACCTTCCGCAACGGCGCGGGCGGGCGGCGTCTGCAGCGCTGCGCACGGAGGCGCATTCGACCGTGGCCGATGGAGCGGTGGGGTGGGGCAGGCGCTCTCACTCGCCCAGGGGGTGGGGCCGAGCACGGTTTGTTGCTCTCGTTTTCGCAGAACCCCGCTTCGTCATCGTTATCGTCGCAGTCGGCCAAAACATGGCGAAGGTTCTCAACAGGCAGGCTTCCTCGCCTGGGGGGCGGAGGAGCGGCGCCACCTCCGTCGGCCCGGACGTCGCCACGGAGCTGGCCAGTTTTTGTGTATTGCGAGGATGTTTTGAAATTCCACGCGAGTCCTGCATCTACGCATGTGTTTGGACTCCCGCGAAGGTAAACAAACGCGAGCTTTCCCCCTCCGCTGGGGTGGGCCGTGGAGACTTCGGAGCGCGAAAGCTCTGAGCGGCCGAGGGCGCCTCGCGGTGACGAATGCGCAACTGGTCATAAAACTTAAATGTCATGCGAAATAAAATATTGGAAAATGAATGACATAAAACCGAGCGAGCGGCGGGCGAGAAGCGCGCAACAAGGACCGCGACTGGCGCCCACAGGAGACGAGCGGAGGCCACGCACGACGGGCGCCTTCTCGGGGCGAAGGAGCAACAATTTGCAAATGGAATGGGATCGGTGTTCTCGTCTCGTTTTCTCACGAATAATTACCGCACGCAACGCGACTCGGTTACTCGGAGCCGCAGTCTTCATCGTCGGACAGGCTTCTCGTGGGTTGGGGGCAGGCGGGAAATTTATCGCGACTCTACTCACTTATTGGCTGCTGCACGCAATCGTCGTCCTATCGGGAAATGGAACAAAGAGAGCAAATATTATTCATATCATTATTCTGAGATGATTGTTTGTCTTCCTTACAAGTTAACCACTTTGAAAAAGATGAGCCTGTTCCAGCCAGGTCGGCTTGTGCCTCATATAGCGAATGTCCTTCAAGGCCTCCTTGAGAGAAACGTCCCACGTGTGATGCACTTCCAGAACTGTTAAATAATTAATTAAATTAAAAAAAAAATTAAAAAAATACAAAAAAAAAATAATAATAAATATAGTAAAACAGGGAAGGTTAAAAAAGATGAAGAAAAATGTAAACAAACCAAAAATTTCGTGTTTTTCGTCGCGAAATGTCAAAAGTTCCCGGTTTTAGTAATAGATTTCGAACTCGAATTCGAACTAATAGTTCCTTGATTATTTGTAATGGATTGTTAGTTCGAATTCGAATTGTATAATTAATGTGGGCAAAGATTCGAGGCGCCGCCGACAACATGCCGACGGAGTGAATGCCGTCATGTTTTTTTCAAAAAGTGAAATATTTTAAATACGGCAGCTTTATTATTATTAATAAGACGCGATGGCGAGGTTTTTGTTTTCGGGCTCGTCAGCTGTTTCTGACATCGGAACTTTCTCAGGACGGCTGCCGCTCGCTGGTCTCATTGCATACTTCCAGGCGTTCGTTGCACAGGGCGACTCGAATGAGGAATGTTCGCAGTAACGAATGAATTAATTGAATGAATTGCATTTTGTTTTATGATCAATCATATTGTTCTGCTAATCGAGGTGTGTTCCTAATCAAACGACACTTCATTAAATCACTCGATGGTGTGGAACCCAAATAAATTAGAGGTGATCGAAGGTGCATTGGAGGCGATAAGATACTGAGCACTCAGTCGGAAAACAGGGTGTCGTCCACAAAACAGATCAACGTAATCGATTTCCATTGCAATCACACGATCGTGTGGCCGGCCATTAGATTATTTACTCCGCATTAGCAGAGAATCGCTCTATCTCCCTCTCCCTCGACCCCCGGGACGCGTCGTGCGAACGTGTCAACAACAACACTTGAGTCATGGATCGCATCATTCGGCTAATCTGTGTCCATAAAACGTTCGCAGATATCTCCCGATCGCTCGATCGCGGACCTAAATCACAGCCGCCTATCGCTGGATCGAGAGGTCCGCAAGGTCCAAACGGAAGGACTGATAGAGAGGATCCCATAAAGCCGGGGCCGATTGCGAATTTACTGCCGCATTTACGGCTGTTGACGGAGTTGTTTGTAACCGATCGCGATATTTATCCAGCGCGATAAGATAGCCCGCGCTCTCCCCGCGATCTCGCCCACGCCAGAGTACACAAACAAACAAGCAGACTAACGCCATTCCAAATATTGGCCGAGTGACTCCTCGCAGCCCGGGAGGGGGGCGGTGGGGCGTGTGTCTACCTCGATGGTAAACAAACCCCACCACGACAGCCCAGGGACGCGGTTTCGGCCCTCGGATGCGGCGCGAGTGCGAATCCGAGGGCGGCGGGTCTGGATCGGAGGTGACTGCGTGGTTCCGCCCGCGGCCCCCGCCCAGTTCGACTCGACGGCCGGACGGGCCGAGGACCACGGAGCATTCGCACAGCCCCGATAACGCCGCTCTCGGTCTCTCTCTCGGCTCCGAAATCGAGTCGACGAATTCGGGGTTCCGGCGGCACCGCGCGATCGGCCGGGCTCAGTTAACAACTGGGCTTCGTTTAAACCGGACGGATTTGCCGCGAGTGAATCCGCGCGACGCCGCACGAGAGACAGAGCTGAGAGACACACAGTTGCCGCAGCCAGAACCGGCCAAGACCGCTCGACCTCCCTCCCTCCCTCCGCAGGTACAGACGCTCGTTGTTGTTGCCGCGCCGGTTACCTGACACCGGAGACCCGACTGGAATTTCGAGCGCGCCTCATGCGGACCACGCAGCGACGGACGGACGGACCGATCGCACAGTGAAATGTGAAATCAGAGAACTCGCGAGCGAGGGGCACTCGGGCCCCACTCGAGGGCTGATAAGAAGGCCAGCGCTGACCACGATGACGAATGGCTTTCGCCGGGAACGAGGGACCTCGCAGCGCTCGCAGGGCGCGGCGACGGAGATCGATGTCCACTTCATTTACATCGTGTAAACATGTGGCGACGCGCAGAGCGATCCACGCAAATAATGACGTCATCGCGGAGTCGCCCCGCCAATCGATCGGATCGACGATCGCTTGGCGCGCGCTCATTCATCAGGCCTGATTGGTCTCAATTAATTGCTTCTTCGCTCCATTGCGCTCAATTGACGGCGTTGCGCAAATCGCGTCGCCCTCCGCGGTCTTTGTCGCTCGCTCGGTCCGTCCGTCCGTCCGCAGGGTTAATCGGACCAATCTCTCTGTGATCTGCAACAAGTGTCGACTCAAGTGCTTGTCTCATCTCCTCCACAGACGCCCCGCACCCGCCCCCTCAGCAGCCATGGCGGACGACGACGACCAGGCCGAGGTCCAGACCCTGCGGGCCGGAAAGCAGCCCCGCATCGTCGCCGGCCTCAACCGGCCGCTGGACACGAAGCCCCTCGGCGAGCAGACGCGCGCCGTGCGCCGCCAGGCCCTGATGGTCCTCCTGGGCAACGTCGGCGTGCTGGCCTCGGGCATGGGCCTGGGCCTGCCCACGGTGACCCTCGACCAGCTGCGCGACCCCGCCGAGCCCGTGCACCTCAGCCTGGCGCAGGCCTCCTGGTTCGGTAGGTCCGAGAGTCTCAGATCGAGCCCCACTCACGCCCCCCTCTTGCAGCCTCGATCAACACGCTCTCCTGCCCCGTCGGCGGCCTGCTGTCCGCCTACTTGCTGGACAAGTTCGGGCGCAAGCACACCCTGTACATCGTGAACGTGGTGGCCCTGATCGCCTGGGCCACGATGGCGCTGACCCCGCAGCAGGACCCCGAGATGGCCTTCGTCCAGCTGCTGGTCTCCCGCTTCCTGATCGGTGAGTCCGGCTCCACTCGGCTCGAAGCACCAAAGTCATCGTCTCCCTTCTCGCAGGCATTTCGACGGGGCTCTCGAGCGCCCCGGTGGGCGTCTACTCGGCCGAGATCAGCCTGCCGAAGATGCGCGGCCGCCTCATCCTGGGCACCTCCATCGCGGTGGCCTGCGGCATCCTGCTGATCTACGTGCTGGGCTACTTCATCCGCGACGACTGGCGCCTGATCGCGCTGCTCTGCTGCGGCTACCAGATCGTCGCGCTGCTCTGCGTCGTGCCGCTGCCCGAGTCGCCCAGCTGGCTGGTGTCCAAGGGGCGCCTGATCGAGGCCAGGAAGGCGCTCAACTACTTCCGCGGCCTGGACAAGACCTGTAAGTGCTGACCACGAACCTCTGTAACCTGCTCTCACGCTCCCCCCCTCCCGTCCCGCAGCCACGATCTCGCACCCCGAGGTGCTGGCCGAGTTCAGCCTGCTGCAGAAGGCCGTCCAGCTGGGCGTGGGCGAGCGCAAGCCCTCCTTCCTGCGCAGCCTGCGCCTGCCCGAGGTCTACAAGCCGCTGCTGATCCTGATGGGCCTCTTCGCCTTCCAGCAGCTCTCCGGCGTCTTCGTGGTCGTCGTCTACGCCGTGCAGATCTCGGCCGAGGCGGGCGTCAGCATCGACCCCTTCATGTGCGCCGTGCTGGTGGGCGTGGCGCGCGTCGCCACCACCTGCCCCCTGGGCGCCGTCCTCGAGCGCTGGGGCCGGCGGCGCGCGGGCATGATCTCGGCCGCCGGCATGGCCGTCTGCATGTTCCTGCTGGCGGGCCACGGCTGGAGCGCCTGGCTGCACGCGGTCCCCTACCTGCCGGCGGTGGCCATCGTGGCCTTCATCGTGCTCAGCACGCTGGGCCTCTACACGCTGCCCTTCTTCATGATCTCGGAGCTGTTCCCGCAGAAGGTGCGCGGCGCCGCCTCCGGGCTGACCGTGGCCGTGGGCATGTTCTTCGCCTTCGTCTCGATCAAGACCTTCCCGGCCATGAAGGCGGCCATCGGGCCCGACTGCTGCTTCGTGGCCTACGGCGCGATGGCCGCCCTGGCCGTCGTCTTCGTCTACCTCGTCCTGCCCGAGACGCGCCGCCGCTCGCTGCTCGAGATCGAGGAGCAGTTCCGCAACAAGAAGTCGCCGCCGCCGCCGCCGCCCGCGGTCGAGATGCAGGAGATCTTCATCAAGTAGGAGCCCAGTAGTCTATCACACGGCCCAGAGCTGGAAGCACGCCGCCTGGAACCCGAGGGCGTCCCCGCCTCGCGAATGGATCGTCGAGGCGTGAGTTGCAGAAACAACGCCATTGCAAGCAATATATTAATTAAGTAAATAATTTAAAAATATGTAAAAATAGATAATGAAATGTAAAACAATGTTAAAGCTAAAAAAATAATGTTACAAAATTTAACCAAAAAAATGTACAAAATAATATTATTCCAGTAATTTTGGATTGATTCCTCAATAGGACAGCAGCCGCCTATTGCAGCCGAATTATGAGTCTCATAACAAAAATCACTTAATAATAATTATTATTATTTTTCCGTTTAATTTGTTTAAAATGTTGAAACATGTATAAATAAATTAATGTGAAATATTATTAAACCAAAAACAGATACTAAATAATAATCATTTTGTAATTTTGATTGATTTATTGAGTTGATACATTGAATTATGACAGATTTGGTTTTTATCAGACACCAAACGAATCGTGGTCTTATAATCAAAATCAAAGAATACTAATAGTAACTATATGTATGTTAATCGATATGTTGCCGATAAGTTGTTTCCTTATATTTATGAATGACAAATTGTGATTGAGTATTTATTGCGATCAAGGTCATGTGAACAACCGATTCATTGGTTAACAACTGAGAACTTCCTGCTAAGAACCCCATAGAACACGTTTTGCTACCGTTTTGTCTACCATTAAATTGACGCACGACTTCCCAGACGAACGGAAACTGACAGACAGAGGTCGTTTGGCCCACTCACCTTTGGAAATCGCCGGCCGAAAATCCGGTCGCTAAACAGACAGAGTCTGTGAATGAACTCGCAGTCACTTGGCTAAGATGTTGCATCAAGGATTTGATCGGAAAGATACGAACAACTGCATCATTTTAATGGCTGATAATGATACCAGACAAGCCGGCTGCAAATCAGAGCAACTGCTTCGCATAGAACTCGTGGAGCAGGTGGCCTTGGAGTTGCAGCATCGGCCACTGCCCGACGGGGCCGGCAGCGCCTCTGTGCAGCAGCCACGGCGGAACCAGCGGCCACTTCTCGCGCCGAGTCGCTGGCGACGTTCCAACGGTTCACGCGATCGCATGCGCTCGGAATAGACGAAGACGGACTGCGAGAACCGCGAATGCGGTTGCACTCGAAGCACACTCGCGCACACCCCGGCACCAGCCCCTAATCAGCCATCGATGCATCGACCCCGCTCACCCGACCCCGCCGGCCCTGCCGAACTGCGCCTGACTCAAGTTCACTGCCAGCGCTAGCGTGTCTCCGAGGCCGGCGCGCGCCCCCGTCGTTGCCCACCGCTGGCCAATCAGACCCGCGGCGCTTCCGACTGATGGCGACCGATTGCGTCCGATTCCTCGCGCACTGCAATTAGTCGGAGCGACGAATCTCGGCGGGAGAACCGCAGTATCGGGAGCCGATCGTCGATCGCGAGGATCGACTGCAGTGGGCCCGCGACCCGGCGCCGCCCACCCCTGGCCGGTGTCGCAGCCAGGTCTGCTGCTCTTCCGGCGCGGCCGGCTCGGCGCGCTCAGTTGGCCGCGATTCGCCGCTGGAGACAGTCGCAGTGTCTCCCGTCCTCGCCCAGTCCACTTCAGTTCAGTCCGGGTCCCTCGAGACCCTGGGAGTCCTGACCACGCCACCAGGTGAGCACTCGACGTCGTCGTCGTCGTTTCACAACCGGGCAAGTGCCAGAATCAATAATCGCGTGCGAGATAACGAGCTGCACCGAGAACTGCGCGCTCACGGAATCAATATCTAATCAATAGACGGAGTCGGCGATGCGGCGGGGTGGGGGTGGGGGTGGTGCTTTCCCTAGAGGTGCCCTTCCGACATCGCCTCGTCCCGTCGCGCCGCGGGTCGAGTGGGCCGCCTCCACCGGGCGTTTCGCGCGAATCCGCGGTGTCGGGTGGCTTCGCGGAGCTGGGATGCTCGCGGAATTTCCCCGAAACGCTCCGGCCGTGGGTGGGCTCGGGTGGCCTCCAATGAACGAGCGCCACCCGACGATAGCAGACAGTCGTCGGCGATAAGAACGGGTCACTCGCGCTCGGCTCTTATCGGTCGTTCGTTCGTTCGTTCGTTCGTTCGGCCCGAGGCCGGGTCCTGGCCTCGTTCGCGCCCAGGTGGGCACCGCGAGCCCCGCAGTCAAGTGTTTTCGGTGCGCCCCGCCGGACGTGGAGAGCGTCCGCCGTTCATCGTCCTCCCCAATCTCACGGCTGTCGCCTTCTTCCAGATCCGCCGCTCGCCATGTCGAACCTCAAGGAGCCGCCGCTGCTGCCGAACGGCCACTCGCTCCACCCGCCCACCGTGGTCAAGGGGCCACCAGCGACCGCCGACCCGCCCCGCAAGCCGCTGGGCGAGCGCCGTCGGGCCGTCCTGCGCCAGGTTTGGACCCCGAGATCTCCGCGACCGCCGGCTGACTCTCTCTCCGTCTCTGTCTCCCGTTGCAGGAGCTGATGGTCTTCCTGGGCAACACCGGGGTGCTGGGGGCGGGCATGTCCGTGGCCCTGCCCGCGGTGACGCTGACCCAGCTGACGGACCCCGCCGCCGCCTTCTGCCTCTCGCCCGACGAGGCCTCCTGGTTCTGTAAGTCGCCGACTTCGCCAGGGAACGATTTTCACAACGTCCTCTTGCAGCCTCCATCAACTCCATGGCCTGCCCCCTGGGCGGGCTGCTCGTCGGCTACCTGATGGACCGCCTCGGCCGCAAGAACACGATCCTGCTGACCGACGTGTGCGGCGTGGTCGGGTGGGCGCTGCTGGCCGCCGCCCCCTGGCACGCGCGCCGCGAGGCCGTCTTCGCCCAGATGCTGGCGGGGCGCTTCCTCTCCGGCGTGATGATCGGGCTCTGCGTCTCGCCGGTGGGCGTCTACTCGGCCGAGATCAGCCTGCCGCGCATCCGCGGGCGCCTCATCCTGGGCACCTCCATCTCCATCGCCGCGGGCATCCTCTTCATGTACGTGCTGGGCTTCTTCATCCGGGTGAGCTCGACGCGACTCCGGCGAAACCCGCTCTTACCCCTCGTCTCCTCCTTCCAGGACGACTGGCAGCTGGTCTCCGCCATCTCGGCCGCCTACCAGGTCGTGTCCGCCCTCTGCGTGCTGCCCATGCCCGAGAGCCCCAGCTGGCTGATGCAGAAGGGCCGCGCGGAGCAGGCGCGCCGCTCGCTCCGCTACTTCCGCGGCCTGCCCACGGACGGTGAGTGGCCCCCACTGTCCCGACCCCCTGACCGCTCCGCTCCCTTTGCAGAGGCCGACGGCGCCGTGCCCGAGGAGTTCGAGGCCGAGCTGGCCCAGGTGCGCAAGACCGCCGAGCTGAGCCGCTCGAGCGCCGCCAACGAGTCGCTGCTGCAGGCGGCGCGCGCCCCCGAGGTCTACAAGCCGCTGCTCCTGATGGTCGGCTTCTTCGCGTTCCAGCAGTTCTCGGGCGTGGTGGTCGTCGTCGTGTTCGCCGTGCAGATCGCGACCACGGCGGGCGTCGCCATCGACCCCGTTCTGTGCGCGGTGCTGGTGGGCGTGGCCCGCCTCGGCACCACCTTCTTCATGAGCACCCTCTTCGAGCGCTGGGGCCGCCGGCCCGCGGGCCTCGCCTCGGCCTCCGGCATGACCGCCTGCATGCTGCTGCTGGCCGCCTGCGGCTGGTGGCCCGCGCTGGCCGCCGCCCTGCCCTCGCTGCCCGCCGCCTGCATCGTGCTGCACATCGTCTTCTCCACGATGGGGCTGCTCACGCTGCCCTTCTTCATGATCTCGGAGGTGTTCCCGCAGCGCGTGCGCGGCGCCGCCTCCGGGCTGACCGTCTGCTTCGGGCTGCTCATCTCGTTCGTGGTCATCAAGCTCTACCCCAGCATGGCGGCCGCCCTGGGCTCGGCCGGCGTGTTCGCCCTCTACGGGGCCGTCTCGCTGGGGGCCGTGGCCTACATCTTCTACCTGGTGCCGGAGACGCGCGGCCGCACGCTGCTCGAGATCGAGGAGTACTTCCGCACCGGGCGCAAGCCGTCGCGGGCCGACCCGGGCCCCGCCCCCGACGTGGAGCTGAACGAGGTCTTCCTGAAGGCCTGAGGGACGTGCGTGTGTGTGAGTGAGTGAGTGAGTAATAAAGTGTGTGTTGAGAACTCTTCTCTGCGTCTTTCTCTGGGATCGAGAGGGGTTTCTGTGTCATTGGCACCAGCTGCGGCTGGCTGTTCTAATCGATAGTTGTTTCATTGTTGTCGTTGGGTCCCAAGAAAACAACGCAGTGTGCGATAAGGAGCGGCCGACTGCCGTCTCCGTCCCGCACGTCGCCGAGATGCTTGGCCCGGATTGGATCGTCAAGTGTGGCAAGGTCGACAAGTGCATCGTCTGCCATCGTTGTTGTTGTAAGTGTTGCGACAGCAACGAGAACGATGAACGATCCGAAGAAGAATCTGCTGCTAAACTTACTACGTATTCCGAAAAAGTTGTCTTCTTAACTCAAATGACTAAGATTCGTTGGCCCAGCATTGAAGTGCATTTTGGCCGTTGACACTAGTGATGGGCACTATCGAATGATTTTGACTATCGATAGTTTACTATCGAATGATTTCAACTATCGATAGTTTACTATCGAATGATTTCAACTATCGAACGATTCGTTCGAATAATTCATTCATTCAAAAATATTAACTAGTTCAAAAAATAGTAACTGCTGTTCAGAACAATCGAGTGATTGTAGTATTAAATGAATAGTTCCATTGAAAAAACGATCGTTTGAAACAATCGAATAACTGAATAGTTTACAACAATCGAACAATTCGATAGTTCCCATCACTAGTTTGCACATCAAATGCCATGGACAGACGTGCAAAAAGTGAGAATTAACATTCAAACGGAACCCGCAGATATATTGAATAACGCAATACAAAGTGTGAGCACGTTTTACAGTGCAATCGGGATAACGTCAACTAATAAAAGCCGCGAGTTTGCACGTATATCAGATCGTTCACGTTTATGAATGTGCAAATTTAAGATCAAATGAATATACCCCTGCCGACAGGGAGTAGGGTATAAATATTAATGATACTGTAATTTAAAGCATTTGTATTGTTCATAAATTAAGACTAAACGACAGACTAATCCAAAGACAAACAAAGGCGGTTCCAACCTAAATGAAAGCAACACAAATATTTTACATTATAATATGACATACATATCTATATATTATTACTTGTCTTAACATAAATTTGATATTTTTTGCTGCTTTTTTTGCTCTCCAGAAATTGAAATACAGTTTACTACCTTAAATTTATAGTTGTTAGATGTTGACGTTATCCCGATTGCACTGTATTCGTAAATTACATCTTTACTACTTCAGGCAACCAGTTTTCAATTAATTTTTATGAGCAACTTGGGGGTTTTGGGGCCAAAATTCAGTCGTTCCCCGAATAGTGCAAATTACTATAATTGGTCAGTAGCTGATTTTTTCTTATTGATTATGACGGTTTTATTAGATAACGTCACTAACATTTTCGTTTCACCTGGTTCGAGGCTCGCTCTCACTCTGGCTACCGACGCGAGAGAACGTTCTCGGCGTGAGAGCCTTCGCTTGAAGTGGGCCACTGAAGGGCAGAGAGTCATCTGCCTCCGTGGCGCAATTGGCTAGCGCGTTCGGCTGTTAACCGAAAGGTTGGTGGTTCGAGCCCACCCGGGGGCGGGATAATTTTTTATATTTTTTTCATACGTTTGTTTAGTTTTGGTTTTTATTTTGTTTTATTTTTTGCTTTTGAATAAAGTAAACATTTACAAAATAATACTGTGGGTTGCCAATAAGTCGCATTGCTGATGTACATATGTTGTTGTTCTTGTTGTGTTCGCTGTTTTGTTCTTTGCTACAGTGAAATCGTACGATACACGTATTCCACAATCCACAAAACCTCACAACGTTCTATGTGTTATAAGCGAAGACACAAACCACACGTATACCACTCCGACGAAATTAATCCGAGCGCCATCTGTAGTGTCGACATGGAACGAATACGAAGAAACATCGACTGTTTATTGATTATATGAAAGTTATGCATTTCCGGCTAAACGGAGCCTCTAAATTACAATTTTTAAATTTGAACTTTTACCATGCCCGATTTAGACACCCAATACCGCAAATGAGAGATGGGGATATTCTGTCTCAATTTTATTTAAATCGCTTTTCTTTTTTAAATTATATTATATAAAAATGAAACTGAAAAACTGTGTGGTCTGAATAGCTGAATAGCCAAAACGTTTGCCCGATCTTTATGACTAAATTAAATTTTTTTTTACAAATTCATTAATTTGAAAACTTTAACCACAGTGAAATCTCCCATAACCGGGAAAACGTAAAGAAACTCCGGGAGTCTAGAGCCTTTAAAAGTATACTTCGCGATTTTTTGAGCTAACATGGGTAGCCAGTCAAATTGGGGATGTAAAGCACTAGTTATAAATATAAAAAATACCAATATTGTATTCCTACATTGTTTTTAATTTTTTAAAATAAACACCCATTTGGGTAAGAATTTTAAGTATTGTTTAAAACAAAAACTCAAATGTATTACAATGCAATTATAGAATATGTTAAGAATAAAGTATATATGTATGTACATTGTACAGATATATTTGTAAACATATTTAAAGATATTTTTTAATTGATGCATATTGCGAAAACTTTAAACACGAGCAATAAGCAAAAGTATATAAATCGTTTGGAATTCTGATCATTTGTCCTTATTATTGTTGGATAACCCGAAGGCTCAATTAATTCGAAACCATATATATGTACCATACCATACCATACCATCCCAAACTACCTATCAACAACTTAATCACAAAAACATAAAATTACAATTTGCATTTCAAATTCTCAATGTTGGTCCTTCGAGGACCGATATTAGGCAAAACATAAACATACGCGAATAATGGTGAGCATGTCGTTATTATTGTGGCTGCTTCACTGCTCCGAAATTATTTTTGATTAAATGAAATCGATCGCGATAAACGCCGAAGCGCAGCCCTCCCTCCAGAGCCTGGGACGCGGGTGACGGCCTCGTGTCCCGTGTCCGAAATCCGCGCTCCACCAGGGCAGGGGGCCGGAGCCCGCAGCCAGGCCGACATGGGGCGCACGCAGGCAATTTGGAGCTAATTAAATGCGACAACATTTCCGCGCCGCCGCCCCCGGCCGTGGCCGAGCTGGGTCTTGGCCTGGCCGGAATGCGCCATTTCGGCCGGTCGCGGATCGGGCACCGCCGCGATTGAAGGAGCGACGGCCATTAGTGCAGCGCGACGCAGCATCCGGACCGCGACGAGGCCGGCCAGAGGGCCTAATTTAATGTTAACAAATTGTTGTTGACTGGTTGTCGTCCTAATAGGCGAGCCAGCCGGGGGGCGGGGGGCCGTCAGCACTTGCTTAATTTAAATGGCTCGCGATGAGAATTCAATTTTATAGCTTAATACGTGGAGCAGGCGCAACGCGGCCGCCGCCGCCCGGCCGAGCGCGACCGCGACCACGACCGAGGACCAGCATCCGCTAATTACAGTTATTAGGGCCGCCCGCCCCCCGCGCCATCGGCGACCGTCATCCGCAGCATTTTGGTCGGAGGCGCTAAACTGCGCCACTGTCCGTTGTCCGTTGCCCACTGTCCACGCAACGTGCGTCGCCTCCGTCGGCAACGTGAGGCCGCGTCGGCCAAGCGAGATCGCTCGCGATTAGGACGACGCGGCCGAGATTCGGTTGATGACCCTGGTGCGAAAGAGGAGCCTGGGATCGGTCGGTCGCTCGTGCGGGTCCGGGCCGCGAGTGGGGATTAGTCTCAGTAGACCAGACTGAACTCAACACCAGCCAACTCAAGTCCATTCGATTCAACTCATCGCGCTTCATGCATCAAGTCGCGGCCACCTGTCCGCGGCCCGACTTCCGAGCCATTGCTCGCAATTATCCTCGCGGGTCCTGGCGCAGAGAGCGATCGGTGTCGCCTGCCCAATGGCCCGGAAAGGCACGTCCCGGGAGGGGACAAAGGACGGCGAACACAACAATAAAATCGCAATCGCCGCAATGGCAAACAAAGTCATTCGCGCTGTCAACACAGTCACAAGCGATTTATGGCGGCATTCCGACTGTCTGTCTGTCTGTTTCTCTGTCTGTCTGGGGTCCATCCACCCGTCTACCGCGGCGACATATGTGGTAATGATGACAATGATGAGGATTCGCTGAGGATTCGGATGCGGCTGAGGTTTCGGCTGCTGTCCTTGCGGTTCTGCTCGAGTCAGCGGAGCGTGGCGTTTACGGGGAAGCGGGAACAAAGGACGGGTCCGGGATCGCGAGGGTCCCCGGCTCGGTGATGAGCATTTGATGAAGTCGCCCGATCGATCCCGGGCGACCGCGAGCAACAGACGTCGACACGTCTGTCGACAACGGACGCGACCCGGAGGACTCGGTTTCATTTACATGAGGACCCTTTGTTTGGGCAATAAATTAACCGATCGCTGCGGCCGGGCCGAGGGGCCGGAGGGTGCGAAGTGCGAACGAGGAGCGAGTGCGAACGGTGAAAGGGGCGGGGCGAGAAGGGAGGCTGCGGCGAGCAGGCATAAAACACTCGAATAAATGGAGTTTCGCCAGAAAGAAAGCCTCATCAGGGCTCGCGGAACCTCACTGGAACTCCATTAAGGGAATTTGCCGTCGAGGACGAGTGGACGGAGCCCATTGGACGCGGTCCAGGCCACGCTGCCCCTTTTTTCGTGAAGGCGACGCACGAAACCGTTTTTAAATGCTTCCCAGATTCATGCCCGAAAACAATCAGAGGAGAAGCCCTCGCACTGAGGAGGAATTTCGGGACAAGGATTCAAATGTAGTCATCGAAATGGATTTAGTCGAAGGAGATTTAATGAAGGAGATTGGATTCGAGATATGTATTTGATTTGATTAAGTCTTTAAGAGATGGAGAATGCAAAGCGAGTTCAATCATCCTGAAATTCTGAGCATTGGATTAATGCCCAATGATTCCTACTGGTCCTTAGCCAACTATCAGAAGAAGTTCCAACTCCGGATGTGTTCGCGAATCGATTCGTCCGGCTCCCGTCCATGATCCCCATGCTCGCCGTCATCAGCACCTCCGGTCAGGCGGAATCTCGTGAATCACGCGGATCTCCGCCGGATGGGAGTCCTAGAAGTGCCGTTAGCGACAGCGTTTAGCACTCGCCAGGAGCGGGCGGCGAAGCGCATTAAAATGCATATAATTACGTTCGCAGGGTGTGTCTCGCGGCGCGTTTATGGCGAGCGCGGTGGTCGTAATCCGAGAAGAGCGGCAGCTAATTACAGTTTTTATTTTATGGAGCTTCGCCTCTCGGCCAACGGCGGCGCTCGCCCCGTCCCGCTCGCACCAATGCGCACTCTCGCATTCGCAACAAACACTCGCGGACAGACAGACGGACGGACGGACAGACAGACGGACGGATAGTCGTAGAAGCGCTTCGTGCGCCCCATAGACGGGCGATGGACGCTCCTGCAGTCAATGCTCGAATCAATTTAACGCTTGTCCATCTCTGGCCCGGCCCGGCCAATGGGGTCGCCGGGAGCGGATCCGATTCCAGGGGCGCGAATAGAGATTTGAACTCGAATTAAAAGCGGCTCCGCTGGGCAGCGGGCTGGCGAGCTCCGGGTTTCGCCGACGTGCCCCGACCTGCGTCCGCCGGTCGTCGACGATCGCGGCTCACGTTTTACGACCAATAACGAAACGGAAGAATTCGACTGCACGAGGCTTTTACGACGACGACGACGGCGACGAATGTGGCCGGCACGTTGTTGTTGCCGTTTGTGGCTGAGTTGTTGTTGCGGTTGTGAGGTGGCCGAGGTGCCACAGAAGAATTATTTTCCGATATTTATTGCGAGTCCGCAGTTAACAAGATTTAATAGACAGTCGGGGGGCGGGGAGCAGCTAAATACAGTAGCGGAGACTAATTGAAAAATTACAATTGGTCTCGGGCTACTGGAAATGGCCGGGCCGAGCTCGGTCTAGTTGCACGAGGCCCTCCGTCCACCTCTGGCCGTGGATTCCACATTCGCGAGGCCCCATCTCTCGCCCCTCGCCCCTCCATCCCCCATCCTCCATCGCAGCCTCTCAGTGGACCAGCCAAGCGACGGCGGATCGTCGCTGGCCGCAGGTGTCAGAATGTGAGCGAGCCTCGTCCTCGCGGCGTGTGATGTCGATTACCGAAATCTGCAATTGCGCGATCGCCCGGCCCGGCCCGACCAAGTCGCGTCGACTCCAGATCCGCGATCCTCGGCCGGCGTCCTCTGGGCCGCGATAATCGCGCGGCTAATCATCGGTTCGCCCGGCGTCCGAAATCACTTCTGTTTCCGATCGGAGGGCGCGGAGGCTGATCGTGGTCGCGGGCCGATCGTGGTCGCGGTGGCGCATCGAGTGGGTCCCTTTGGCCCTCGCCCCGTTCTCGTCCCACTCGATCGCGATCACCTGCCAATTGCGCACTGCTTTTGCCCCCATCTTCGGGCTCCTCCTCCTCTGCCCGACCGACCGACCGACCGATCGAGCGCCTCCGCCCCAGTCTCCGGCGGACCCCTGTCGACGGTATGTAATTAGTTGCCTGTATTTGCCTTGTTCTCGGCCCGATCGAGCCGATCGCCCCTGACGGGCCCTGCGCAATTTGTTGCCATGTTCGCTGATGGATCTGATGAAGTGTCTTCGAATTAACTGATCATCACTGGCGCGGCAAGTGCAGCCACAGGACAGGAACGAGGGTACTTGCAAAAACCACAACAGAAACAACAACAAAAAGAACAACAAAAAGAACAACAACAACTGATCGCAAGGGCCGAGGTGTGCAATCAACATTCGCGATCAGTTAATGTTCGAGTTAACATGCGAGGGTCCGATGTAACTTTGGTCCCTCCGATCGAGGGCCGTGGTCGGCACGCGTCCGAGCGGCCGTCGGTCCCTTAACGACGCGGAAATTACTGCCGGCCGGCGCAGTGGGGCTCGGGGTGGAGCAGGCTTTTACAAAATCGTTGAAATGTTTACATTGCATGTGATTAAATTGTCCAGTTTTAATGTGGAATTCATTAGGGCGAGGCCTGTCATTAGGGCCCGATTGGGGATTGGGGGGATCGGGCCGGCGGGGAGTGGTCGGAGGTGTCGCCGCAGAGGGCGTGCATTACTATTGCAATTACAATTACGCCTTATCGGCTGATTGATCGCTCATCGATCGGTGATCGATCCAGGGATCCTCTGGTGTTGGTCGGTGGCACCATCGCGCACTCCAAACGAGTCTCGAGTCCGTGGAAGGGTTTCGCAATGGGGATGATCACGAGGTCGGAGGAGCCTCCCTCCAACCCTCGCCCTCGGACGATCCCTGTTTGACAAAGCGAATGAGCATGAGATCCCCAATAGAGAACGACGATCGCTCGCTCCGAAGCTCACGAGCTAATAACCTCGCCCCCTTCGGCCGACTCTCGTCTCTCGTCGATGAGCTCAGCCCGAGAACCCTTCGGCGATGGAGGCGCGCAGATCCTGGCTCGGATCGCGAGCTTCGCAACGTGCGATTAAGCGCGAATCCTCTGTCATTAAGTTGTCGTCGCGATGACTCGATCCAACGATAGACAGACAGATGAAACAAAGACAAAGTCCTGCGCAGTCGGCCGTCGACATTCGGCGTCGTCGGGATCCTGCGAGTGTCACTTATTGTGTTTGCTCAAGTAATTTCCGACTTTATGGGCCCCATAAATGTCCGCCAGCCAGCAGCAGCAGAGGCCTCGAGTCTCGGCCGAATCAATTTCGGTAATAATTATGTCAGCCACTTAATTTATCGCTTTCGCAGAAGCGGGAGACGCCCGGCCGGACACGCAACCCCCGGCCCTCGACTCGCTCGACCCAATCCGATCCCGGCCGATCCGATGACATTGTAAACATTTGCCGACGCCGATGGCCGATGGTCCCCGTCGCCGAGTTGGCAGATTGTATCGGCCCCGGTGTGTTTGGCCTGCGAGTGGCGACTCCTCGTCCTGCGCCTCCGATGACCTGCCCTCGTGCCCGATAGAGTCCTCGGCACGTCCTTCGTGTCCATGTGCGCTCGCCGTTCGTGTCGGTGTCGTGTGCTCGTCCTGAGTGATGTGAGAAATTTTACTTTATTTCGTAATTGTCGGCCTTATCTTGATGCGAGGGCCGATTGCCCGACAAGCCGGCGGGAGGAGGGCGAGGGAGGGACGCGCTCTCGTCCTCAGGTGCAGGTGGAATGCGCCATCGTCCACGTCCATCGTCCGCGGGGCGTCGGGCGGCCGAACTTGCGTTTGACACAAGGTTTTATGTCGCGTTTGTTTCTTCGTTTAATTAGGTCGATTAATGAGCTCCTTTCACAGGCCGACGCAGGACGAGCGAAGGGCGGAGGGAGGGTCCCTTCCCAGCCACGAATCTGGTCGGCGGGAGTCGCCTCCAACGGACTCCACGACTCCTCGGCAGACTCATTGAGTCGTCGCCCCCTCCCTCGCGTGCGAAACACCTTTCGGGCCTCGTAAATCGCCTCGGACAAGTGTCCTATTTGTCATCTTATCTCCGACGTCTAGGATCGCACGAGCCCCGAGTGCGGATGGTGCAGTGGCAACAACAACGATAGCAACGAGGGCCGCAAAGGTGCGCCGCTGCAGCTGATCGTAAGTGATCCTCGCCCGATTTGCCGGGCACCGAGCACGAGACGTGAGGCCGACGACGACGACGGGCGGAGGACCTGCCTGCGATCGCCGGCATCCGTCAGGATCGCGTGGCAAAAACGTCAATGCGCAGGGCATCCGGGCCACGCATGCGCCAATTAACTGCGACTGCGCTGCGGCTGCGCTGACGGATCGACGACGGGACGACGACGACTGCAGTCAATCTAAGTCGGGCTGACAGGCCTGTCGAATCGGGGACCTGTTCTGCCGAATTCCTCCGGCCCGCAGCTGCATCTGCCCATCGTCGACGTCGTCTTCGTCGTCGTCGTCGTCGCCGGGCCGCCAAACCGCCAATTAGCCCGCCCCTTCAATTAGGCAGCCCAGTGGCCTGCGTGTGTTTGTCGCGCTCGAGTCCAGGACGAGACGAGACGCTCCAGCCCGCGGAGTTAGAACTGACAGAAGCGATCGCGCGATCCGAGGCCAGGAGTCTAAGGCGCACCCACGCCGCCGCTTCGAGCCGGTTGAAGGACCCGACCCCGCTTTTTTGGCCCCAATTTGCGCATTCCTGCGCTTCCAGTAGCTAGTCTAATGCCGGGCTCGCGATGATCGACGCCCGCGGCGCGATCCGCTGCTTCCGACGAACGAAGCCCCCGTAATGACCATGAAATTCGCCGGCCGACCGGCCGACCGACCGCGGCTGCCCCGCTTCACGCTACGCTCGCCGGTCCCAGCCCCGGGCACACGTCGGCTGCTCCCGGTCCCGCCCGTCGACTGCGAATCGGAGTCTGGCCTAATTGCCAAAAAGCACGCACGCGGCCGATGCGCGCCTCGGCCGCGGATCGCGGACTCCGACTCGGAGGATGTGGGCAGTGATTACGCCCGGGCCTAATTAGACACTCGGTAATGCCTCCGACATGCAAATGCGGCTAATGACGCCCGGCGCAAGGAGGCGCAATCGGCGCAATTTCGCCGGCCGGTGGATGCAAATCGGAGGCGACTCGGGCGGCAAAAAGCCGGCTCTTCACTTTCGCTTGGGGATTCCCTAATGGGAGCCGGGCACGTGTTGGCGGCTCCGACGAGTTTTTCATCTCGAAACCCCGAGTTGTCTGCGGAGCGACGTGCTCCAGCATCCTGAGGACCCTGAATCCTCCACCCGAACGCCTCGCCCTCGAAGTCCCTCTGCGGCAGCCGTAATCTCGGGGACCATATGCTGCCACCCCGATTTCGTCACGAGGCCGGGCCGGGTTGGGTTGGGTCGAGTCGGGTGCAGGACGCAGAACAAGTCAATTGTGAAATTAATCTGCGATCAGATTCGGAGTCAAGCACCGGCCGCCTGTCGTCGCCCAGTCGTTGGGTGGTGTCGCTTTGACGAGCGTTCGCACGAGGGGTGGACGGCAATAACAATACTCCAGGCGACAACAACACTTCAGCTGCTGCGAGCAACAACAATGCGAAGTGCGAACAACAATGCGAGCTGCGTCGACGGCGACAAAAGAGCAGCCTGGAAGGGATTCATCGAGACGAATCCACTTAGAAGTGTGTTGCCAAACAAGCATAAGTGACGAGGATTACAAGCGGGATTACGACCTGCCGGGTGTCCTCGCCGCCCCTCCCCGCTCCCCTTCCACCCCTCGAGCTCTGCTTCCCACACTGATTTCCGGCGTAATTGCTTGTTAGGCGGCGGCGAAGGCGACCGGGGACGAAGGCCGCGGGTGGAGTGGGTAATTGGTTCCTTATCGCGGCTGCTGAAGCCGCTTAAGGAAGTCGCCCGGCCTCGTCAGGGGGCGGACGCCTCCACGCCTCCCGTCGCGCCGCGCCTCGCGCCCTCGTGCGTCGCCACTTCTTGCCTTCCTGTCTCTCTGGCTGTCTGGCTGTCTGTCTGTCCGCCCCGGAGTCTGGATGTCTGACGACAGGCGGTGATCTTATTAGGACTCGCTTCGCTGGGTGAGAAGAGTCGGCCGAGCCGGGCTTTTGTCGCCGCCGAGGCTGGCGTTTATCTCCGCTTTGCAGGGCTTTTGCGGCGACGGATGGACGGATGGACGGACGGACGGAGCGAGGACGACGGATGGCTGGGAGGAGTGAGCGAGGATGCGAGTGAGTGGCTGGGAATGTTTCTGGTTAAGGAACACGGATGTCAAGGATGTTTGCGGCCGCAGTGGATTTGCATGCGCCACGCAGCGCCGGCGGACACGTCAGCCCCGGATTTCTCGCATCACCTCGTCTGCGCCTGTGGGCCGGCGGAGGGCTCCACATGTCCTGTTCCGGGCCAGCGGCCACGCTGAAGGGTTGCCACCTGGCGCGGCGCCTTCTTAAAGAGCGGCCGCTTTTCCAATTAAGGCCGAGCGAGGCCAGGTTATCGCGATGGCGTTCGTCCTTTGTGTTCGAATTTCCATTTCGCCCGTCTCCTCGCCCGCTGGTCTGTGGGCGCCTTTATCTGGCGCTCGCACTCGCGCCACTCAATCGCGACCCGGCCCCGCCCGCCGCCAATTTGAATGTCGTCGAATTCAATTAATTCGAGTCCGCCGCGGGGCGGGGAGGCGCACGACGCCCACTCCGCCCACTTGCTGTCGGCGGCTCTTGTTTCCACGGCACTCGTTGCGTGCCGCTGGCGTTTCGATTGGCCGGAACGCGGCTGAATCAGTTACGGACATGATGCGCTGCAGCCGTTGCCGTTGCCGTCGCGTTGCGTTTCCGTTTCGTTTTCCGTTCCTGCTCCGGCTTCGGCTGCGGATCGGGCTCCACGCCCCCGCCTCCTCTGCCCGGAGTTCGCACCATTTGCCGCTCATTTGGCCGCGCTCCTCACCCGAGCAGTCGATCGCCCTCCTTTCCCCCTCCACAGCCGCCGGCACTCACACACGCTCACGGCCCAGCCACTCACCACAGAGGCCGGACGACAGTGGGACAAATCGCAAAACCCCTCGTGTGACGAAATGACTCAGGTTGGTCCGGAAACTGGAATCTTCAAATGATGGGAAAAATCAAAGGATTGGTTATAAAAAAGTATGTAATATTTATTGTTATTTGTTTGAGGATGGCGAATAATAAATAATAAAGTGTAACATAAATTAAACTTAAAATATAATGAAAAATATTGTGTTATAGTAAAAATGTGTCGCTTATTTTATTTCCCAATATTGTTAAATATTCAATTTTAATATTAAGAATTAGTATGATGAAAACATGGAAAACATTCTTCACTTGACTTACATAACGTATGTTTTGTCAAAATTTCACAGAAATCATTCTGCACAACATTTCATATGCTGAAATGGAAATCTATGTGACTTGTAATTGTAATTTAAATGTAGTAAAAAAGTAAAAAATTATACCAAAAAATAAAAATTAAAAAAAAATCAATTACTATTTTAAAATCGTAGTCTATAGTCTAAAAGTCAAGTGCATAAAACCAAAATTCGTACATTGACATTCAAACGAAGTGATTCCAGAATGTTTCCAAAAATAGCAGTTCTTTAACGATCGTAGTACTCAACCGAAATAAAACCATTTCGATTTTAATATTGCACTAAAATATATTCTGAATAATCTTTGTACATTAAAGTTGAATGATGAGTGTGGCGAAGTTAATTTCAGAATGTTTCAACAAAATATCAATTGCGATCGTAGTATCGACCGACCCGTAGACGAGGGAGGCGGCGAAATAAAGCCACTTCTCGGTGTTTTGCCCCACGGTGGCCTCTCGACGAGCGACCCCAGCCCGGCCGCCAATGGCCGCTCGACTCCGCACGACCTCAACCACGAGCACGGCGAGCGACGTGTCCGTGAGCACCACGACCAGCGCAGCGACGCCGCCTCGGCCCGGCCGCAGCCAATCGCAGCGCGTCGTCGCCGGCCTGTGGAGCACGAGCCGGTCGCCGGCGTCGCTGGTTGGCTGCGGACGCGCGGCCCGGCAGCTGCGCGCTCGACGCTGGAACCGGTTACTCCGGGGTGCGCGATGGTTATCGGGGCTCCGAGCGCCGTCCGTCGCGCCGCGCTGCGCTGCTCGCTGCGGTGTTGTTCCGCCTCTCCACGATAGCACGTTCCTGCCGCCGCCCCGGCCGCCTCCTGCAGGCCCGGCCCGGCCCGGCCTGGACGTTACGGCATTTTACGTTGTTTAGCGCTTGCAACGGTGGCGGTTACACTCACTCACACACGCTCCCTCGCTGGCTCGCTCGCTCTCGCACTCACGTGGAGTGGTTGGAGTCGGCTGCCGTGCGCGGAGCTGCTACTGTAGTCGTCGTCGTCGTCGTGGTTGTTGTTGTTGCTGCGCTGTGCTGTTCGACCGATTAAACGAGGCAGAGCGCGTGGAAGATTTTTTGGTAACGTCGGCCAACGACGCGCCGACCACGGCCGTCGAGCGAAGAGCGATTCGCAGTCATTAGTTTCTTTTTTGACGGTCGCCTGACAGGGCGCGTTCCACTCGACACCGCATCGCTCGCATCGCATCGCTTCGGTCGCATCGCATCGCTCGATCCTCCTTCGCCGCTCAGATCGCATCGTTCCGTTCGCCTCGCCAGAGTCTCGCGCTCCGTACTCGAGTCGATCGGTCCAAGTCGCGTCGCCTGGTGCTCGACAAGTGTCCACCGCGCCAAGTCGTCACCCGACGAATCGAACCGCAGTCCCAGGACTTTGGAGAAAGTCCCATCAACTCCTGGAGAACATCAACATTCTACATCATCGCATTGACTTCATCGTTTTTGCCATCGGCTTCATCCTTGCCACCACTTGGATTACCATTCGGAATAAACAACAACCGCTTCCAAAGTAAGTTGCCGCCTCCATATCCGACGTTAGGATTCGAAGTCATTCAGAAGTGCTTTCGTTAAGCTGTTAGTGTAGAATTAATTTAATGTCATGATTTCGACATGTCGGGTTTTTGGTCTCGGATGGAAGGTTCGTCCTTCTCTCATGTAATACAAGAATACAAAATTGTTTAAAGTGGGCCATAATACGCACTTCATTACGCCTTCTCTTCGCTGTTTCTAATACCAGCTACCAGAACTCATATAAAACAACTAAATCGATCGTTCTATATTTGAGCAAACAAGTTGAACAAAAGCAAGGTGCGAAATCTCCTTCTGCCGATCTCTCTGCTTGATTAGAGATAACAATCATGTCCAATTATGCATGGATGGACGGATTCGCGAAAAACAGTTTTATTGGCAGCTCCGTCTGTTGATCCCCAATAAAACCGCTTAGGTAAATGCTTCCCGCATTAATGATCACAAATTATAATCGCTTTCGTCCACGGCTCCGCTGGGTCGCCGGGTCGCAGAGAACACTCAATCCATTGCCTGGAAAATATTCGAGTTGGCCAAGAGTATTCGCTTCTTAATGAGCTGTCCCGAAATCCGAATCAATATTTTGATGTGTCTCCGAATTTATGACGGGCTCCGGGCCACACGCACGCCCCACACTCGGAGAAAATCGTGCCCGACCCAGCGCGGCGATAACGCGGCCCTCGGCGGGGTCGCGAGACCTCTTCCTCTCTTCTTGGCCCGCTTTCGCGCGGTGTACGGCCCATTCACAAGTGGCCAGAACCGGGAGAGGGCCAACGTCGACTTGTAAATGCTAATCCGTCCAAATGACAAATCAATTAAGCGTTGCGACAACAAAACCACTAAAAATTTGTACAATCGACAACGAGCGCGACGCAGGGAGCCCCGGACCACGAGAGCGAAGCATAAACAACGGCCACAGCAACAAAACAATGACGACGCAGAGAAGATTTCATGCTTCTGTTCCGACCCCCGGTGGGGCCGACGACGGGGACGGGGACTGAGACGGCGGACGCGTTATCGCCGAATTAAAATATTAAATGAAACTCAGGTTTGGAATTGATTTGGTCCGATCTGGGCAGGGACCGCGGTCGGGGTCGGGGAGTTCGGGGGGACTTCGGGCAATTTATGCAACACGCCGCGTCGCAGCTTTCCTAATGACACTATTAGTCGCGAGGGGCGATGGGCGGGGCGCCGGGGGCAGGCGGGAAATGTCGCCGGCATAAATTTGTCTCCGCTCATCGGCCCATGTGTCATCGTTATGATGGAGCCGTGGGAAAATCGCGAGTCCAGAGCGCGCTCCCGACGCGGCCGGGTCTGGACTCGGGCCCTGGTCATCGGCCCGGGTCGCGGCGGGGGCCCGCTCGATCCCGCGCGGCAAGCAAGTGGCTAATTAATGAGTTGTTAATCCGCCGAGAGTATGCAAATCGCGCGGTTATGGATCGGTCCGTCCCCCGGCCTCGCGGTTTCCGGCGGATCCGCACGAGCGCCCCATGAATGGAGCAGTCAATTCGCAGCGATCCAGCACCCGGTCCAACAAGTGATCCTCTGATTCAACTCCAGACCCGAGTCTAGTCCAGTTTTGGTTCAGGTGACTCGGGTCCTTGGACTCGGGGAGCCCGAGGTACGCGCGCACGCCATGAATACTAACAAGGACATAATTAATCCTTATCACCGGGGTAATTGGCTTCGAATAACCGCTCTGATTTACGGCCCGAAATCGGCGGCAGCCTGATAGCGGCCCAAACCCCTGGGCCACTTGCCGTGGTGACGACAGCGAGCCGCGCATTAGGAACAACTTAATTTCGGGTTGCGGCGGAGGTGCGTCGCCGATTGTGGGTCAGGAGCAGGACCAGGACCAGGACCTCGCGGCCACATTTGAATTTCAGATGAGCGCGCTCGCAGGACACGAAGGATTTAATTTATACGGTCAGGGTTTTTTCATGCCTCTGACAGCCAATTTAGCGCGATTCCAGCGAATTGTTATGAATTGTCGTTCAGCGCCAGCGAGCACTCGCCGCCGGAAGAGTTGGACTCGGGCGGCTCATTAGCATGTTGGGCTCGCTGGTCCTCGAGTCCTCCCGCGGCCGCGGCGAAATGAGCGATTGGGCCTCGCTCGCGGACCCGGGACCCGGGCCTAATCGCGGCCCATGGCCACGGAACCATTGCGCTTTCTGGTTGCAGCCTTCGCGGCGCTCCGATAGCCATCGCCTGGGGTGGGCGGAGGGTGCATAATTAAAAGGCCAACCCGAGCCGTTCATTTTTCGGCGTTTTGCGGCGACAAGTTTTCGCATTCGCGGGAAATACTGGGGCGCGACATGCGAGGCGGCGGGCGGCACGAGATTCCTTGCCCGCGGACAGCGATAAGGAAGCAATAAAATCAAGAAATATGAATTGCCGCCCATTTAGATTGGGGTGGGGCGGATGGCGGGGGCCATTGGATAAAACACTTCCTGTCGCTCGCCGAGCCACCCTTTGGAACTGTTTTGGAAGCCTTTAAACCCTTTGGCCAGCTATTTTGTGGATTCTGAATCCCCAATTGTGATCAGTGGCCCAAAGCGTTCTTTAGCGGCCCCAACAGAGAGTCAGATCGAGTGGCTTCTGTGGGGACAGGTGGGGCTCATTGCCTCCAATCGATGCCGCTGACACACTAATTCAGCCCGACCGACTTCGAAATCACAGCCAGCCTCACAGTTTCTCACCACGCTCCCCGTTTCTTCTCTAATTTCAGGTGTCCGGCGGCCTTACAAATTCTTCGAAAAGCCATTAAAAAGCCAGACCGGCTCCGAATCTGGTCCGCCGATCGGCCGGCGCTGATCTATTGCTGCGGGCGCAACAGGGACGTCGAGCCTCAGTCGTCTTCATCGTCGTCGTTGTCGTCGCCGCATCTCCGCTGTCGAACTCGGACCATAAATCGGCCAATAAAAAGAAGCAACTTTTATTACAATTCTGATAAAAACGCCCAGATTAGGCGTCATTAATCCGCACTCGCACCCGATCCCCGACCGACCCGGCGGCCACAAGTGGGCCAGCATTAGCTACACTTCGACACGCCGAGGACCGGACCCGGCCGCGATGCCCCACACAGGTTGGTGTTGTCTCTGTGTTATTCGAGTCCGGCTTTAATTGGGCCTTAATTTGATGCGACTGCAACTAGCGCCCCACCCTCGGTCCTGGGCCGGGTCGGACCCTGCGCCCGGCTCCTGGCCGCTCGTTACTTTGGCGCACGGCCATTAAAGCCCGCTTTAATAGATGTTCTGTAAATAAATTAAAACGCTTTCGTCGCGGCTCCGGGCTCAATGACCCAGTCTCGGCCCTCGCCGGATTCCCCGAAATTTCCCGAAATGAGCCCGATCGCGCCCGGTGCCGCAGCCGCAGCCGCATTCGCCCCGAGCGTGGATCCGCGATTTCGCGCCCCCATTCGTTCTGTTTCGGTCTCCTCGGCCCCGACTCCGACTCCGGCCCCGACCCCGACCCCGCAGGACGCTCTTAAGGACCCTGCGAAAGTTGCTTTCACGGTTATTAGTTTTATTGACGCCGGCCCCGTCGTTGTTGTTGGGGAACCTCTTTCACCATAACGAAGCTCGTCCATAAAACCGCCGCAGCACAGATGCAACGAGTGCATCCGTCGACATCCGCCGTCCGTCCGTCCGCCCGTCTGTCCCTCCGTCCGCTGACGGCCATCCGTCATTTTGGCATCGCCTTCACTTTGCATCCGCGCCGTCCGGGCCTTTATTGGAGGGTCTTTAATGGCGCGCACTTCGTGCCTCCGTCGGGGAGCGCGACGCGAGGGCCGCCCGACACTCACGACGACGCTCACGACTCCGCGATAAATGCCTGCGGAGCCTTCTCGCCGAGGGCCAGTCGAGACCATCGAGAGGTCCCATCGACGATCGAGTGCTTCCAATCTTTCGACGCGCATTCCGAAATACTTGACACCGTCTCCCTCTTTGCTCCGACCCCGGGTCAGTCGCGTGATGTGGCGAATGGGCGAACATCTGGAGGTCCGCGAAGAATCGACTTCAGGACACCTGAGTGCGACGTGCCTCCAAGTAATTCCTCCGATCCCCTCCGGTATAAGATCGAGTACGGGATCGGATCCTCGATCGATCGTCTCCGGGTTGATTTGCCCCTGGTCCCCGGGTCTCTGCCCCTCATTAACTGCGATCGGCCGTCGGCGTCGCCAAGAGGCCGCTAATTATGCGCCGTCGGCCGATTGTCAGCGCTAAGTGAATCTGAAAAATAGCCCGACTGACTTGTGCTCCTCTTCCCCAACAGGTCAGGCCGGCGTTAATCAACTGGGCGGCGTGTTCGTCAACGGGCGCCCCCTGCCCGACTGCGTGCGCCGCCGCATCGTGGAGCTGGCCTTGTGCGGCGTCCGGCCCTGTGATATATCGCGGCAATTATTGGTTTCGCACGGTGAGTTATTATTCCGATCCGAGCGATACCGCTCGCCGTTGTTGTTGCTGAATAAATCTGCTCGTGTCTTTGTCCATTTTATGTCATTTGTAATTAAATCGTTTCGTTTTGTTTTCTCCTCTCGTTTCGTTTCGTTTCGTTCCCGCTGCCGCTGCCGTCGTCCATCCACCCAGGCTGCGTCTCGAAGATCTTGACGCGCTTCTACGAAACCGGTTCCATCCGCCCCGGCTCCATCGGAGGCAGCAAGACGAAGGTAAGAGTCCACCAACCACCGCTCAAAGTGGGAAGGGTCAGACCGAGTTCGGGATGGGAACCGACCCCGTGTCGCCCTTATCGCGCCTCTGACGCAGGTCCCTATCGGGCAGTGGGCCGTGGTACAAATCACTCCGTGCAAACAGATAATTCCGGCCTGTTGACATGCTCCAGCCGAGGTGGGGGCTGGTGGCGGGCCCCCGCCGCAAATCAATCTTGTTTATGGAGCGCGATAAACTGGGGTGGGGCCGGTGAATCCGGGGCAGCAGCTGCGGGTTCGCACGCCCCTCGAGTGTGAATTATGGCGGCGTAATCCGTTGGAACGCACTTTATGCCTCGCCACCGACGGCTACTGTGCGACGCAATCTGGCGGCGACGCGTGGTGGAGCAGCTAATTGCGCCTAGTGATGGGCAACGTCTTTTTACCCACTCGGCAGGTATTCAAATTTGGGTAAATACCGCGTAAATACCCCAAAATATTTGCAAGTACCACAGAGCGGTAATTATTGTTTGTATGATTTATAAAATTTTCGGGTTTAAGGTTACTCTATCATTCCGATGGATTGAAATAAACCTCGTTTATTTGATATAAAATACAAAGTTACTGGATAATAATGATTTAGATGTTTAAATGGCGTTAAATGTTTAAACTGAACTTTCCAAGTAATACTCGATTTTCCTTAACAATTTTGCCTAAAAAACTGTAAGTATAATGTCAATTATTCTCTTGCATTTTCCTCTCTCTCTCAAGAGACCACAAGGCAACCGCCCTAACATAGCATACTTGTGAATGAATTTCATCGTGATAATAACTAAATGGTTATATTGCATTAAATCGTAAATTTAGGTGTTTTGTATGGGAACCCGAAAAAGGGTAGCAGAAAAGGTGTGGGTACATTCTGAAGAATCCAAATGAAATCATATAACCTGATACATTTCACCCCTTTATGGATCGTGAGCAATGCCAAGACTTCAAACATCGGTTCGATCATTTTTTTGGAGTAACGAACTCCAACTACTCAAACCATTCGATTCCAGCGACTCAATTCAAATTTCTCAATTTTATATCTGTGGACTTTTGACCAAAGCACTTAAGTCTGATAAGAATATTTTCATTTCGTTTTTTTATCATATTAATTATACATATTAAACTTTAATATTTCACATTTTTTGGAAAAATATATATAGAACACAATATATTTACTTACATTTAAATACATTTAAACACAAAATTTACAGAGCACTGTATTTTTAATTATTTTCTCTTCGAAAATGTTAAAATCAGACAATACGGTTTTTGTCAAAAGGCAGCAAATAAATATATATCTCACTTTTTTTATAATTTTCCCCATATAAAAAATGAAATTTAGTAATACTTCGTGTTTTAATGATTAAAAATAAATACCCATATATTTGGGTAAATACCGGGTAAGAAAATTACCAGAAATGAGTATTTGCCGGGTACTTGCCCATCACTAATTGCTTCCCCAGATGGTGGTCGTCCGACGGGGGTGGGAAGGAGACGACTTGGGCAGAGCCATGTACGCACTCAGACCGCCGGACGGATCGAATGAAATGTAGGACGGCCGGCGAGAGTTCTCCTGAATCCACGGAGGTACCTCGAAGACCGCCAGGGAGGATTCGCAGGTCGCTCTCAGGCAGTGACCTCGTCGCTGGACAAATATTTATCCTCCGACCCGCTCGCGGCAGGTGTCGATGCGACAGCTCCGGATAACAATCAATCACGAACGTCCTCGCGAGTCCTCCGACCCAGCCTCAATTAGGCCTCCTCCGGGCGACGCAGGGCACTCATTAGGGATTCACGCCGTCGAACCGCGGCCATTCGAATTCAATAACGGACATCGCGGCCACCCCACCACCGGGTCCTGGCGGACAAAACGCGCGTTTAACACCTCAATTGGGCCACGACGGCCATAAAGGCACTTGACGAGCGTGCACCGGGCCGATAACGATCGGGTGGGTCGCGGCACTGGGGCGGGCTCGGCGCAATTGTCGATTGTCGTAAGGCGAGTGCAGCGCGTTCGCGAACACGTTTATGAATTTTTAATGAATTACGGACTGACACGTCAGCGCCGGCCGAGGGCCGATAAGCGGGCGTTTATTACATCGCTCGACATGCAATTCACAGTGTTCTTTCGGACATGTTCGCCTGGGGCGCCCTGGCTCGGGACGCCGGCCGCGATTTTATGGCCCTTTGTGGCCTTTGTTGCTGTCACCGCTGTTGTTGTGGTCGGTGCAAGAAGTTCGCGAATGCGGCCCCGGTCCCGGTGCAACAACAATGCGGCGGATATCCTGTTGCTGTCGCGAGGGCGAATTCGCGACCTGACTTTATTGAATTTCACGGTATTTAATTGAACACGAGCGCCGCCGACTCCCGACTCCCCCCTCCACGATTGTCGACCCGCACTCACCCCACGCTCTTTATCTTTTTCTCCATTGCAGCAAGTGGCCACGCCCACCGTCGTCAAGAAGATCATCCGCCTGAAGGAGGAGAACAGCGGCATGTTCGCCTGGGAGATCCGCGAGCAGCTCCAGCAGCAGCGCATCTGCGACCCCAGCTCGGTGCCCTCGATCAGCTCCATCAACCGCATCCTGCGCAACAGCGGCCTCTGGACCGACGAGATGACGTCCAGCCAGCAGAACGCGGCCGCCGCCGCCGCCCACCAGCTGACGTCGGCCGCGTACCTGACGCAGGCGCACCTCTACGCCAACGCCTCGGCGGCGACCGCGGGCGGCTCCGGCGCCGGCATCAGCGCCAGCGGCGGGGACCAGCTGGGGCAACACCCGAACCACGCCCACCCGCACGCCCACTCGCACGCCCACCACTCGCTCAGCCTGCCGGCCCAGTTCCGCTACGGCGCGGCCGCGGAGTCGCCCAAGAGCGGCCCCGCCTCCCTCGAGGCGCGCCTGCACGCCGCCGAGCTGCCCCTGAAGCCGGCGCCCAAGCACCTGGGCGCGCTCTCGGCCAGCGCGACGTCGGCCGCGGGCCAGCTGAGCGCCCAGGACCTCAGCTACTCGCTGGCCTCGGCCTCGGCGGCGCTGCCCAAGCACTGGCTGTGGAACCCCTCGCTGCTCTACGCCCCGCAGCACGCCGTGGCCGCCTCCGCCTCGGTCTCGGCCTCCGTCTCGGCCTCGGTCGCCGCCGGGCAGTTCTTCCCCTACGCACACGCCCAGTTCCCCGGCTACTTCCACGCGGCGGGCGTCGGCGTCGGCGTCGGCCTCGGAGGCGGCGCCGGCTTCTCCAAGTCCGAGAGCTCCATCGACCTGACCACGCCCGGGGCCGGGGAGCCGCTGAGCGACTGCGACTCGGGCAAGTCGTCGCCGGCGGCCACGCCCACCGCGGCCAAGGGCGCCAGCTCGCGCAAGCGCAACCCGTACTCGATCGAGGAGCTGCTCAAGAAGCCCGAGAAGCGCGCGCGCCTCGCCGCGGCGCCGCCCGCCCCGCCGGTGGAGGAGGAGATCTCCATCGAGTGCAGCAACAGCAGCAGCGGCAGCGTGAGCGGCCTCGGCCTCGGCATCGGCGCCGGCAGCTCCAGCGGCAGCAGCGCGGGCAGCAGCTGCGGCGACAGCTGCGACGAGCCGCGCGACGAGGAGGCGCTCAAGGCGGCCGCGGAGGAGGCCGGCGAGACCGTCGAGGTGGTCAACTAGAGCGAGTCCTGCTCCGGAATTAGACCTAGATTCGCCCACGTAGCTTAGTTATTTAGTTTAGTTACGTAGCTTAGTTACTTTAATGATATTTATTGAGTGTACATAACGGACCTAGCGTAAGGCACGAGGCAGCTTAGTTAGTAGACACCCTGTATCGGCGACACGATGACCTACGAATAAAGCGAAATAAAACAACGCTCCCGAGTTTCCATCTTTCTCCCCCCCCCAGCAGCGCCTTCTTCGATCATCGGCCCGTTCCCAAGGGAGGGATCCCACATCCACATGCAGAGAATTGTTCGCGAGGTGTCCGCGTCGAGCCCTAAAAGTCGACGCGTCCTCCTCCCCGCCGCCCCTGCCACGCCACGCCGCACTCATTTCACAGACGGCGCTGCTGGGGGTCCTCGCGGCATGAAATGCACGGCCTTGCGTTTAATTAACTCGCTGCCTGGTGACAACAGCAACACCTCGAATAATGCACAGCCTCCTTGAGGACTGTGGGACCAGGAGGCAACAACGAGGACGACGATGGCGATCGATCGATCGATCGACGGAAGGCAATAGGCAGTGATCGTCGCCCGGGCTGTTTTTCCGTCGCCGCGTCGCTGCGCGGATCGAGCGTCGCCTACGTGCCCGGAATCGCAACGAGCTCGGCGCGATAAGATCGCCGAAGGTGTCGGCGATCGTTCGATCGGTGGTCGATCTGTCTGTCCGTCCGTCCCTCCGTCTGTCGCCATTTTGAATCGCAGTCGGAGGCGAAGTCGACGTCGGAGTCGGAGTCCGCGCTGCCGAGGTGCGAATTGCGGTGCGCTCTCGGCGTGGAGGCAAAAAGCGCATTTTCCCAGGCGATCGTCGCGATGATTGCAGCCGCAGGTTCCTCGCGTCCCCCGGAGGCGAGTGGAAAATGGAAACCCGGCAATTTATGGGGCGTTGAAGGCAATTTGCACCTCGTGGACCCCCAGCGACGCCGGGCAGCCCCCTGGGAGCTGGTCTAGTCCGCCCTCCGCGCATTTGCATCGCCCCTCTTCACACCTCACCATACACCGCCCAATTAAATCGCCTCGCTTCCCGCCCGGCCGCAAAAAGCCGCGTTAAGTATTCGGGGCTCGTATATTTCGCAGCTCGCATTCGGCTGCCGGCCCGGGCGCGGTCGGGGGCCGGGGCGAGGCGTGTTCGCAAAAATGCGATCGAGTGACAAAAAGTCGCCATAATTGTATCACGTGCAGCGCGGCGATCGCGACGACGTCGTCAGCATCAGCGAGCGTTGGCAGCGAGACGCACGCATGCGCAGTTCATAAAATCGAAATCAAGTCAATTGCCCGGAGACGTCTGCTTGGCTGCCGAGTGCCGAATGCCGGAGTCGGAGGCCGCGCGGCTGGGCGCGGAATGCGGGATGCGTTGCGAAAACAAAATTCCATGACTGACAGGGGCGACCTGCGATGCGTCGACGCGTCGGGGCAAAAAGCTGCTCGCCGGATCCGATCGCGTCGTCGATTGTGATCTCGTCGCAGGCCTCGAGCAGGGCCGGCCCGATCGGGAGGCGACACTTCCAGGCCACGCTGCATCCGAGATGAGCGACGACGCTCCGCGAATGTCTGAGCGTCGATGGCCAACAGAATATTTTTATACGGTCGCGATCGAAATATCAATGAGCTTCGAGATGTCGTCCGCTTTTTGTCCCTCCCCCAGCAAAAAGCCTCCTCGATCGGATCCGATCGGATCGGCACGAATCGAATCGAATCGGATCCCCGGCCGCAGGATCCCGGGTTTTTGCCTCTGCCCGGCATTTCTTGTCACTCGCCTTGAGTGACCGGCGACGAGGCGACGGCGCGACGTGGCAGCGGCGGAGGACGCGGCCCGGATGGACCGATGTTTCGTCTCGCTGGATGCGTTTGATTTGTGTTGCGAACGCTTGTTCAGCGGCATAAATCAAATCAGTATGCGTTCGGCTGCGTGTCCCGCGATCGCTGGTCGGCCTCGTAACGACGTCGACGACGCGGCACACTGTGAGAAAGGCCTCCGCGGAGCCGCGCTCGGGGTCCGGATCGCGCCGGGCCCTTCGCCGCCACGCAGTCTCCCTGGGCGGCGCGCTTTTCTCGCCGTGTAGCCGCGCTTTTTGCGCGCACAGATGTCCTTTCCCGGCCGACACATATCACGGCAGAAAATTTATTTTATGGCGGTAATGGTGCTATGTTTTACGCGATTAGCAGGACCCGTGTTTCGACATCGCCAACCAGTATTGCCACGTCTCACCGGCGCGGCCCGGAGTCAGTCGGGGAAATTCCGCTCCCAGCGCAGCGGGCCTCGCACTTGCTCCAGTTTTCCCAGCCGAAGACCTCGCGGCACCCGAAAATGTCTCAATCGGAGGCGGCGCGCTCTTTCATTTCCCGCCGCTTTCTTCGGCGGGTCGGGACGGGCCGGCCGGTAATTAAGCAATTTTTTATGGTCAATTTGGAGGCACAACATCTCGTAACTTGGTCAACTGTGTCAACTGTGCAGCAGCCCCGGCCACCACCACCGTCTCCATCAGCATCACCATCACCATCATCACCATCAACATCAGCGACATCTCTCGAGATTGATTTCTCTCAGATCTTCACAGGAAGAAGAACGACAGCAACAACAAAAACAACAGGAGCAGGTCGAGGGAACCGCTTCGGAGGAAAGGTTAATTGGACGCAGTTATGTTCTAATTTTAATCGCCCTCTGATTGCAGCGAGCGCTCGTAAACCCTCGCTTTTATTTCTGGGTCTGCTCTCTCACACTCCTCGAGTGAGTGAGTCGTTAATGTGATTTCTGTGGACGACAACAGGTCGCGCCACGGCCGGTAGCGACGACAGTGGCCGCACTTGTTCGGCCTCTCCTCTCCGCTCGTTCCTCAGTCCATCCGTCCATCCGTCCGTCCATCGGTGCGTCCGTCAATCGCGCTCGTGGCCGCCATTTACATAATTAAGCAATCGAATTATCGATTTCTGGCGCACGGGACGCGGCTCCCACGACCCGAGCAGGGCCGCCGGGCCGAGGGGCGGCCAGAACGGAAGTCGTTCAAATGCAAATTCGCCCGTCACAAGACGAAATTTGGGAAAAATTATAAATTCGAGTTTCTCATTCATGTTTTCGAATTACGAACTCCGACTGCGATTCACAATTTACGCGAGTGGCTGCGATTAATTAGGAAATCGGCACAACTAGCGCCTAACGGTGCGCCCGGGCGAAGATCGTCGCTGGCGATCGCGCTTTACGTTCGCTTCTCGGGCTTTTGTGCGGGCTCCTCCTCGACGCGAGGGGCGGCCGACTCCGCGATCTGCAGATTTCACGGGAAGCCGCGGCCTGCTCTGGGAGTCAGTCACCCGGACTCTGGGAGCAGCATCGAGTCCAGAATCTACCAAATTGTTCTCTCCCTCGAACGACTCTCGCTCTTCCCCTTCATCTACTCTCTGTCACGTGAAACGAAAGACTCAAGAAACGAACTCGTTTCTACCAGCAGCCCAAATGAAGACCCCCGGCTCCTGGCGACCAATGCAAATGCAGAAATGCAGGAACTAATTATAGTTTACATCTTAATATAAATCTTAAATTCTTTAACTTCTTTATTCACTCAGTTACAAATCTTATGAAAATTTATGAAGATGAAAACTATGAACATAAAATCAAAAACTATAATTTATAAAAATTTCCAATAATAAAAAGTATGTCGATGTACATGAAGTCGCTAATAGTTTAATATCTTATAAATGAAATAATTAAATATGAGTAATTAAAGAGGGTTTATTTAATGTAACATTCTTTGATTCTTGTTTGAAGATTTTTTAATTAAATTGTTCTACATTATTGTAAAACATTTATAATTTATTGAAATGATTTGGAATTGTAAATTATAATTTCTTTTTAATTTTTCGAAAAGATTTTCGGAACATATGCTTATATGCTATTATTATGATGATGATTTAATGAAGAACGTATGAGATAAGTATTCAATCAGTTTTTGGAGAATAAATTAGTTTGAATAGCTTGCACTGAGAACTATGTAAATCTAAACTAAATTCTTCAGCTATTTCAGGACAAGACTTTTAATTCTTCTTCAAAAGTATGATTGGATAGTGGATTGGAATTCACTAATCGAAGGTGGTTTCTCAAAATTAGTTATGTTCTTTTATCCCTTCTGAAAAAATATCATAACCATTAATAAACCTAGTTTCAGATTGAGGATGCATGAGTTTGAGTTGCTGGTGAATCGATATCTGAACTTTAGGCGCTACGATGCAAATTATTTCGGTCACTGTTATCAGTTTCTACTTGTATATCTTGAAGAAGGATCTGGTTGTAACCATTTGGAGATTAAAATGTTTTGAACTAATGGGTACATTATAATTAGTTATAAATATGAAAATATTAAAATATTTCTTGATATATGTTTTGAAATAAAGAAGAGGAATTATTAAATGTAACATTGTTTTGTTTAGATTATTATTCTTCCTTATTGTAAAATATTTATCATTCCTTGACATGAATTGATTATGTAGTTCCCTCTAAACGAAGTTCGTATATTAAAAAAATAGAAATAAAATAGATAGTTATGGGAACTATCGAATAAATAATATCGAATTATTGCATAGTTATAAAATATTCATCATAGAAATATAAATCGTATAACTTATTGAATAACATGTTTATTCAATAAGTTCCAAAAATCGAATTAAAATTTTTGAATGAAAACAATGAGCTCAAAATCAAATCCACTATAATTTTAAAAAATTAAATACTAGAAGTATTTTAATATAAGGTCTCTACAGTAGACGGTTTCTCAGGAATCGGAAGCGATCGTCGTCGCTCATCCAGTCGGCCATGATTGAGGCTCCGCGGAAAAACGTTTTCAGCTTCTGCGATTCTCTGACTCTGGGATTCTGCGCTCCGCCGAACCCCCGCCCAAGTGACGACGCGGACACTTGGCCAGCGACGGCGGGGGGCGGCAGGGGCGAGCATTAAACCGCGGCGACTCGAAAGCCATAAAACGCCGCTTAACGACGCTGCTGCCGAGCCGAACAGAGACGCGCTCTAAACCGGGCCAAGTCGTCGTGTCATCAGCCCTCGTCCAGCGCCCGCCGCGCACTCGGGCCTGCGCCTGGAGCCGGAGAGCGCTGCCGAGCTCAGCATCCGTCTCCGTCGGCCGAACGGCGGCCGGGTCGCGTCCGAGGCGGCGGGAAAATTAATTTCTCATAGTTAATTGCGCTTCTATGTCATGACATTCTTATCTCATTGCGCCGTAAACGGCGTCCCCTCCCCTCGCCGCTCACCCTCGCCCTCGCGATCGCCTGCGCAGCTCCTTCGAGTCCGCGCGCCCATAAAGTTCTGGCCGGCCTGGAACGTAACGGTTTACGACGCGCTCGCTCGGATCTGACATAAATTAGGAAGACACACACACACACACACACACACTGATACGCACACGGGCCCCAGTGCACCTGAACGACGAGTCCATAAAGCATCGCGAGCGTTAATTAAATAAACGCAGCTCCCCGGCCGCCCGCGCCGCCTCCGCCGCCCCCCGCGGCGCATCGTTTACGATTTTTGGTAGCGAAACGTGCTGCACTAATGCTCGGGCCAATGATTTAATTAACTTAATGCGCCTGTTGATCGACCCCCTCTGCCCCCGGCTCACGCTGCCCAGAGGCTGATCCGCGAGATGAACCGAGGACGAGCTGCGCCTGCGCCACATGCTCCTGGCCGACGCGTTAACGAGACGCGGCCGACCGCATGCGAAACGACGTCCATGCTGCGACGAGGGTCCGCGGGCTCAGGCCGCCTAACGCAGCGTGAACTATCTGTCTGTCCGTCCTCTCTCTCGGCCATTCGTCATCGCATCATCGCCGGCGGAAGCACGCATCAAGCGATCGGTGCCTGTTGGACACGACGCGAGAACACGGGCCGGCTCCTAATGAGCCGAGCGTAGGCGAGTGGCCGCCGATCGCGGGAGCCCTGGAGAGAGGAGGGGCGGAGGGCAGGTCGACCGGCGGATGCTGCCTCGGTCCGTGGAAGTGCGTACTTCCGCGTGCGACGCGCCGCCGGAATGCGAGGCGATGCGGCTGCAGGTGATTCTCGGCGCGCGCATCGGGCGCATTAGCGAAATGGCCCGCATGTGCTCCTCGGCTGCGCGGTCCGAGCGACAAGTGGCAATCAGCCCGAGCCACCGGCTCGCAATTCCGCCGCTCGATCCCCGGTCGTCCGCAATTAGCGACGTTTGTCTTCGACAGTCGGTCCTCATTCTCGGGCCGATTTGTTCCGAGCCTCGTCCGTCCGCCTCCCTCGATCTGTTCCTGGCTCGCAGTGTCCCTGCGTTATCCTGATTCGGCAGGACGCGCCTTACCTGCGCTCGCAGGATCAGACCGGGCCGACGTCGTTGCACCTTTCAAATCGCACTTAATTCGCTCCTCGCTGCTCCTGCGCAGCCGCCCGCCCTGCGCCGTAATGGAAAAATAATTATAGAGCGCGCCCCACTGCGGCCGGTGACGTTTCGCGGACAGCAAGTGCAGCTAATGCGACGGAGTGAGTGACGGACGGACGGACGGACGCAAGACGTCCTCGTCGTCAGTGCGTCTGCGTCTGCGTCTGCGCCGCGCCTGACATTAAATTGTCAAATTGTTCGAGCCCGTTATCGCGATCCGATGCCAATGCCAATGTTCGGTGCGCGCATCGGCGGCTCGAGGCACGCGCTCGCGCATCTCGTCTTCGCCGAGGGGCGGGCGCAGGGGGAGTGGCACCTACTTGCGGAAGACGTATTAATTTGAGCCCGCGGGAGGCGGGCGCGATGGTTCATAAGGCGTAGTCTCGATGTGAGCTGGGATGAGAATTGACAGGGGGACAGATAGAAGTACGAAAGGGTGTCAACGAGGAAATGGAAGGGTGGAATGAGAAGCAGCTTTGGGCTTGAGGAGACGAAAATATCTTTTTCAAGAAGAGGATAACTGGCTACAATAGCATTTGAGAGAATCCGATAAGACTGCGTTAAATATAAAAATCGAGGAATTGTGTGTTTTTATCATATCAAATCAAATAACTTTATGACATTTTTTTACATCGGCTCTGGTTGTTAAGCATGTAGAGTTGTGTAGTTTAAGTTACACAAGAAGATTATTTTGGGCATTTAGATATGTTTGTTTCTCAAATGGTTTCAATTTGTATTTTAATTTTTCTTTTTATTTCAAATTTGCGAGTCTGTGAAATTGTATTGCAAATACATTAATATTTATTAAATAAATTTCGCGTCGCTCGTTTGGTGTGAACGCAGCCTTAAAATTTATTTTTGTTTTTTTTGGTTTGGAACATGGAATTTTATTGTACATGTGGAACTTTTTTGAATATTTTGATATACAGTGCTGGTCCAGTATAACGAACGCTTATTTCTAGTCCATTGATGACTCTATTGACTCTATATAACGAATTAAGAATTTTATTGAAAATTTTGAATTTTTTTGAAAAATTTAAATTTAAAATTTTATTGAAAAATTTAATTTTGAATTTATTGAAATTTGAATTTTATTGAAAATTTTGAATTTTATTGAAAATTTTGAATTTTATTGAAAATTTTGAATTTTATTGAAAATTTGAATTTTATTAAAATTTTTATTTTATTGAACATTTTGAATTTTATTGAACATTTTGAATTTTTTTGAAAATTTGAATTTTATTGAAATTTTGAATTTTTTTGAAAATTTTGAATTTTATTGAAAATTTAGAATTTTATTGAAAATTTTGAATTTTATGAACATTTGAATTTTATTGAACATTTTGACTTTATTGAACATTTTTATTGAAAATTTTGAATTTTATTGAAAAATTTTGAATTTTGAATTTTATTGAAAATTTTGAATTTTATTGAAAATTTGAATTTTGAATTTATTGAAAATTTTGAATTTTTAATTTTATTGAAAATTTTGAATTTTTAATTTTATTGAAAATTTGAAATTTTATTTTATTGAAAATTTTGAATTTTTATTTATTGAAAATGTTTGAATTTATTGAAAATTTTGAATTTTATTGAAATTTAGAATTGAAAATTTTATTGGAAATTTTGAATTTTGAATTTTATTGAAAATTTTGAATTTTATTGAAAATTTTGAATTTTATTGAAAATTTTGAATTTTATTGAACATTTTGAATTTTATTGAACATTTTGAATTTTATTGAACATTTTTATTTTTATTGAAAATTTTGAATTTTGAATTTTATTGAAAATTTTAAATTTTGAATTTTATTGAAAATTTTAAATTTATTGAAAATTTTGAATTTTTAATTTTATCGAAAATATTGAATTTTTGATTTTATTGAAAATTTTGAATTTTGAATTTTATTGAAATTTTGAATTTTGAATTTTATTGAAAATTTTGAATTTTGAATTTTATTGAAATTTTGAATTTTAATTTTATTGAAAATTTTTTAATTTTAATTTTATCGAAAATTTTGAATTTTTGATTTTATTGAAAATTTTGAATTTTATTGGAAATTTTGAATTTTGAATTTATTGAAAATTTTGAATTTAGAATTTTATTGAAATTTTGAATTTGGAATTTTATTGAAAATTTTGAATTTTGAATTTTATTGAAAATTTGAATTTTTGATTTTATTGAAAATTTTGAATTTTATTGGAAATTTGAATTTGAATTTTATTGAAATTTTGAATTTAGAATTTTATTGAAAATTTTGAATTTTGAATTTTATTGAAAATTTTGAATTTTGAATTTTATTGAAAATTTTGAATTTTGAATTTTATTGAAAATTTTGAATTTTGAATTTTATTGAAAATTTTGAATTTTGAATTTTATTGAAAATTTTGAAATATTTGGCCACGCCCCTTTTTGACATACCCCCCTTTTTGGCCACGCCCCCTTTGGCCAATTTTATTGAAAATTTTGAATTTTGAATTTTATTGAAAATTTTGAATTTTGAATTTTATTGAAAATTTGAATTTGAATTTTATTGAAAATTTTTGAATTTGAATTTTATTGAAAATTTGAAATATTTGGCCACGCCCCTTTTGACATACCCCCTTTTTGGCCACGCCCCCTTTTGGCCAATTTTATTGAAAATTTGAATTTTGAATTTTATTGAAAATTTTGAATTTTGAATTTTATTGAAAATTTTGAATTTTGAATTTTATTGAAAATTTTGAATTTTGAATTTTATTGAAATTTTGAATTTTTGAATTTTATTGAAATTTTGAATTTTGAATTTTATTGAAAATTTTGAATTTTGAATTTTATTGAAAATTTTGAATTTTGAATTTTATTGAAAATTTTGAATTTTATTGGAAATTTTGAATTTTGAATTTTATTGAAAATTTTGAATTTTGAATTTTATTGAAAATTTTGAATTTTATTGAAAATTTTGAATTTTGAATTTTATTGAAAATTTTGAATTTTGAATTTTATTGAAAATTTTGAATTTTGAATTTTATTGAAAATTTTGAATTTTGAATTTTATTGAAAATTTTGAATTTTATTGAAAATTTTGAACTATTTGGCCACCCCCCTTTTGGCCACGCCCCCTTTTGGACACGCCCCTTTTGGGACCACGCCCCCTGTTTGGCACGCACCGGTGGGTCCACCCCCGTGGGGACCCCCCCGGTCCGTTGGCCACGCCCCCTTTTGGGTCACACCCCTTTTTGACCACACCCCCTTTTTGACCACGCCCCCTTTTAGCCACACCCCATTTTAAGCCATGAATTATATTAAAAATAATTAATTTTAATGAAAATTCGAATTTTTATTGAAAATTTCGAATTTTATTGAAATTTCGAATTTTATTGATATTTTTAATTTTATTGAAAATTTCGAATTTATTGAACAAGTTCGAATTTTATTGATAATTTCGAATTTTAGTGAACCTTTCGAATTTATTGAAAATTTCGAATTTTATTGAAAATTTTGAATTTTATTGAATATTTTGAATTTTATTATTACTCCTTATGTTGTGATTTGTTTAGTGATAGTGATGCGCAGTAGTCGGTTATATAGGGTGTTTCGGATGAAAAATCTTATTTCCTTATCTTATAATCCTTCTCACGCTTCCGGTTGGCATCTCCGCTAGATTTTACGAATTGTCGCATGCAGTGAATCTTCAACTGTACGACTGAGCTCGACAGACTACCAAACTGTGACACACTCAGGCACTAACATCTGCCGGATATCTATTACAAAGTTCGAAGCAACTACGATCATCAGTGATGCTGTTGGTTTGTAGAGTTCGACGAGCTCTCGGCGGCCATTTCGTGTTTTCGGATTCAAGATACGCAATCGCATCACTGGACCAAGCAGATTAACAGGAAGACGTTCAACATTCCACGAGGCCACTTCGGAACATTCTCAAACGATGCCAATTTCTTCACAATCTTCTTCCATAACTATTTTCAATAATGACGGCTGTGATCACATTCAATCGTGATACTCCCTTCTGTAATATGATCGATTGTCCGTGGAAATAAAAGACTCGATGTTATTTTAATTTAAATATTTACTTTATTCTACACGCATTGAAATCATAAATTTAATAGTTACAATTATAATAGTAGTCGTAGTACAGTGGTAGTAAATTACTCTACATGGATAGATACATATACATAGTTCATGACGCACATACATAAATAAATGTGAAACAGTCGCAGCAGACGAGCTTCGCGATAGGCGAAGGCCCGTTGTTGTAATTGTCATTGTGGCATTAGTTAGTAGTACTTAATTGTTGCTGTTGTAAAAGAATAAATGCGATTCGGTGCCAATAAAACTTTTGCGATCGGAGTTAGCTTAAAAATAATTAAACATAGAATTTCAGAGAATTTGTTACATCATCGAAATGGCACGATTGGCATTCTTATTCACTTAACAGATACAGATATACATACATAGATAGATAGATAGATACAAATACGAATTAGATATACGAATGAAAGAGACAGACAGAATCCACCTTACTCTGGTGGTAGGAAGCAGCTGGGGCAGCAGAAGTAGATCGATTACTGGTACGACGTCGGATACCGGTACCCGGTACTCGGACTCTTAGACTACTCTTATAGACATCTTAGCCTAGGCGTAAATGTACAATTCCACACAGACAGCGGCACAGGTGTGTGTGTGTCCTGGCTCTGGCAGGAGGCGGCGCTTGTTGTTGGTGTGTCGTGGTGTTGGCTTATTCTAGTTAGTTTGTTCTCGGTTCAGATCTTAAGATAGGTTATCACAGCTGGACTTACGTGCTAGGCTTACGCTAGGGACTACCGGTTACTACCCTACTCTAGGCATACTCGTTACAATCTACAATGTTTGTGTTCTCGCAACGTTTGTTTGTTTGATTTGCTTGCTTGCTTGCGGCTGTGTTTGTTTGTTTTGTTGTTGGTCGAGCCTCAGTGGAAGAAGTGCGATCTGGCCACGCCGGCGCCTACTCTAAGTACTGGATAAGTCCTGCGGTATGCGACAGTGGGCGGGGCTCGCCCTCGTGCGTACACGGCGGGGGGCGTGGCCGGGCGCCTCAGACGCGCGTCTCGCTGCGGTGCAGCGGCTGCAGCTCGCGCTGCGTGTCGTTGTAGTACTCGTGGTCGGAGCTGGTGGGCTCCGAGCAGGGGGCCGGGGCCGACGTCGCCGCCCCCTGCGCCGGCACGCCCCCCACGACGGGGATGCCGAGCGTCTGCGTGGGGATCGGCGCGTCGCCGGCGCTGAGCGTCTGCGCGTTCAGCAGGTACTCGGGGTTGTCCACGCTGGCCGGCACCCCGATGAGGTCCATGTAGCCGCCGGGCGCGGGGCCCGCGAGGTGGTTGTTGTTGTGGTTGGGGCCCCGGCCCATGGCGAGGTGGAGGCCGAGCGCCAGGTTCGTCTGGCTGGCCGACTGGCAGGTGGGCATCAGGTAGTCGTCCTCGTCGACGGGCAGGTCCAGGCGCAGGTTGCCCACGCCGACCTCGCGCGCGTTCGAGTCGGTCTCGTCGTCGCCGCCGCCGCCGGAGGCGTTCTTGTTCATGGGGTCCTTGCAGTAGCGGTTCAGCTTGGGCAGCTCGTCGCCGGGCTCGCGGTGGCTGGGCCCGGGCGCCCCGGCCTTCGGCTGGAGGTAGTCCTCGGCCTCGACGACCGGCTCGGGCCCCTCGAAGGTGGGCGCCAGCTTGCGGATGAGGTCCTTCTCGTCCTGGCTGGTGTAGGCGGGCAGCCGCGTGAACTTGTCGCCGGGGATCGCGAGGTAGCGGCCGGGGTCGCGCGCGAACTCGGCGAACACGTTCACGAGCTGCTTGAACGAGGGCCGCATCTCGGCGTCCAGGTGCCAGCAGGAGAGCAGCGTGCAGTAGATGTCCAGCGAGCAGATCTCGGGCTGCTCCAGCTTGAGCCCGACCTCGATCAGGTCGGGGATGTCCTTGGCGGGGATGTTCTCGTGCGGGCGCTGCCCGAACGTGAGCAGCTCCCAGATGGTCACGCCGAAGGCCCACACGTCCGACTTGCTCGTGAACACGCGGTGCCGGATGCACTCGAGGGCCAGCCACTTGATCGGCATCTTGCCGCCGGCCGCCTTGTACTCGTTCGAGTCGTTGCTCAGCAGCTTGGCCAGCCCGAAGTCGGTGATCTTCACGCAGCTGGGCGTCTGCACGAGCACGTTGCGCGCGGCCAGGTCGCGGTGCACCAGCCGCTTCTCCTCCAGGTAGGACATGCCCTTGGCGATCTGGGTGGACCAGTTGAGCAGGGCCTTCGAGCCGATCTTGTCGCGGTTGCTGCGCACGTAGTCGAGCAGGCAGCCGAGCGGCATCAGCTGCGTGATCAGCATCATCTGCGAGGTCATGCAGACGGCGAGCAGCTTCAGCAGGTTCGGGTGCTCCACCGAGGCCATGATGTAGGCCTCGCGCAGGAACTCCTCGCTCGACTCGGCGCCCGAGGCCTTCAGCAGCTCCTTGATGGCCACCGGGATCTTGACGTTCTCGCCCTCGGGCACCCAGACGCCCTTGAAGACGCGCCCGAACGCGCCCATGCCCAGGACGCCGCCCTTGCGCAGCTCCGCGTCCTTCACGATGCGCAGCTTCGAGAGGTTCGCGCCGATGTTCGAGGGCCGCAGCGGCTCCGAGTCCTCGCAGCCGGAGAGCACCATCGTCATCTTGACGGCCTCCTTCTTGGCCTTGGTCTTCTGGCGGCACACGTAGATGACGACGCTGAGCACGCAGAGCACCAGCACGAGCGCCACGAAGGCGACGATCAGGAAGACGTAGCCGTCGACGCCGGCCGTCAGCTTGGAGCCCTTGGGCGGGCTGGCCGAGCAGAAGCCGATCTGCATGAACTGGAAGTCGACGTACGAGAACTCGGGCGGGCACTTCGAGGTGCAGTTGAAGAGCGTCGAGTTGTCGAAGGGGTCGCCCTCGCCGAACACCTTCAGGCTGCGGCAGGCCAGGCAGTCGCCGGCGGTGGGGCCCGTGCAGCCCTTGCACTCGGGGTGGCACTCGTAGCACTCGCGGCGCGCCTCGTCCGCGTAGTGGTCCGGCGGGCACTCGTCCTCGCACTGCTCGCCGCGCTTGTAGCCGGCGCACTTGGAGCAGACCTGCTCGTGGAAGCCGTAGCCGATGCAGAGCTCGCAGCGCGGGTGGCACTTGCGGCAGATGGCCTTGCCGGCGAGCGGCTTCAGCGTGCCCTGCTCCTGGGGGTTCACGTACTCCCAGTAGTAGCCGTCGGGGCACTTGTCGCTCTTGAGCAGGCACCGCTCGACCGAGGCGTCGTTGTTGATGATCGCCAGGCTGCAGGTCTTGCAGCCGCCGGGCCCGATCGTGTTGCGCGGCCCGGTGCAGCCCTCGCAGGTCTCGTGGCAGAGCCGGCAGGTGCCGTAGTCGGAGTACTTGTCCTCGGGGCAGACGGTCACGCAGCGCTGCTCGTCGCGCACGTGGACGCACTCGTCGCAGTGCTCGGCGCCGGGCCCGGAGCAGGTCCGGCACTCGGGGTGGCACTCCTTGCAGGTCTTCGCGTCGAACTGGTAGGCGCTGGAACGAGCGAGGGGGGCGTTAGTTGGATCCTATGTAGTGGATTCGGATGTACTTACTTCGTGATGTTGCGACAGTCGGCGATGCAGGTGCCGTTGAAGCCGAAGTTCGCGCACTCGAGGCACTGGTCCGAGCCGGAGCCCCAGCAGCCGGACTCGTTGCACTGGTCGGAGCAGACGAGGCCGTCCTTCTCTGTGGGTGGGAGATTTGATTAGAATGAGCACGAAAGAAAAGACAAGTTTGGAAACTCACTACACTCGGTCGCATTGCGGTTCTTGGCGATGACGACGCCGTGGTCGAGCGACTTCTGCACCTTCTGCCAGTCGATGCCGCCCACGAAGCAGATGTTGTCGTTCTGCTGGATGACGACGGCGCCCGAGTTGATGCGCCGCAGGCTGCGCAGCTCGAGGCTCTCCAGCGAGGACTTGACGATCGAGAGCGAGGCGAAGTAGTTCTCCATCAGCTGGCGGCCGTGGATGATCTCGAGGTTGCGGAAGTAGGAGAGGTTCTTGAACGCGGGGTGCGCGCCCTCGATGTCCAGGTAGCCGGTGATCTCCTTCACCGTCGAGAAGACCTCCAGCCGGTCGGGGTGCATCGCGATGTAGCGCGGCCCCAGCGAGTAGTTCTTGTAGATGTCCTGGTAGCCGGAGAAGGTCTGGTCGAGCACGCGGATCGAGCCCTCGATGACGGTGCAGCCGCGGTAGGAGTCGATGTTGCCCGAGTGGAGGACGGCGATGCCGGGGCAGGTCTTGGGGCAGGGCCCGTTGCAGGGCACGCACTCGCCGTCGCGCGCCATCTTGTCGGCGGGGCAGCTGCGCACGCAGGCGCCGTTGTCCTTGAGCAGGTGCTCGGGGCACTCCTTCACGCACGTGGCCCCGTAGGCGTACTTGCCCTCGGGGTTCGCCTCCCAGAGGTAGTTGGTCGGGTTGTACTTCTGCATCGGCGGGCACTCCTCCTTGCAGACGCCGTCGTCGTAGAAGTTCTTGCAGGCGATGCACTCCTTCTGCGTCGGCCCGGTGCAGCCGCCCGCGCAGAACAGGTGGCAGCACTCGCGCGGCCGCGGCCCGAAGCAGCGGCCCTGCGCGCACTGCGGCGAGCAGTTGATCTTGCTGAACTTCTGGCAGTTGGCCGGGCCCTCGCCCCAGCAGCCGCGCTCGCAGGACTCGTGGCACTTGGGGCACTCGCGCTCCGGCGTCGTGAAGTTGTACACGTAGTTGAACTTGTCCGCCGGCCCCGAGATGATCTCGCGCCAGTCGATGCTCTTGATGTGGCACAGGTTGAAGTTGTTGAAGAAGCCCACCGAGCCCTGCAGGATGTCGCGCAGCGCGGGCATCTCCAGGGAGAACATCTTCGAGTAGGTGGCGAACAGGGCGAACTGCTCGTCCTGCACGTTCAGGTTGAACAGCGTGCGCCCGCGGATGATCTGGAGTCTGTGAGGAAATAAACCGTGATGAAGCTGTTCGGGTCGGCAATGGGTTCCTATCGATCACTCACCTCGGGAAGACCACCTTCTGGATGTCCACGTGGCTGATCAGGATGTAGCCGGTCACCTCGCGGATGTTCTCCAGGAAGCTCAGGTCCAGGTTGGGGTCCTGCAGCCAGGTCAGCTCCAGGTTGCCGTCCACGTAGGTGCAGTTGTTGTAGCGGTCGCGCAGGTTGCGGTAGTGGTGCTCGCGGTTCGACGGCACCGACAGGCGCGACTTGGTCCCGATGCAGACTGCAAGAGAGAGAGCGAGAGAAGGGCGGAGGTCAGCAACTGAGGCTTCATGTGGTATAATACAACAATATTGGGGATTTCGAATCAGACATGTATGTCGTCCCTTTTCGTCGGCATCGTGTGGTGAAACTGGAGGCGGCGCCAGAGACGGCTCCAAGTTTGGGCACGCGCTGGGTCGCGGTCCCTCCGAGCGCAGATCGCGCCTTATTTGGCCCGATCGACGCTCGGCGCTGAGCTAATAGATCTTCGCAGCCAACAACAACAATGACAAAGACGTCGTCTACCACCACAGCGACGAACAGCTGTTGGGAGACGATTGTGGTCGTCGTTGTCGTTGGAGAAGTTCGCAAATAAGCACATTTGATGGGAGGGACGGAGGGGGTGGAGGCAGCTTCGCAGCTTCGAGCCAAATGCCACGGCGCCAGCGTCTAATGCCAGCGTCTGTCTGTGTTCGTGAGTGAGCGAGTGTGAGTGTCGGGTGCAACCGACGGCTTTCGCGAGTTCTGCGAATCGGTTTTGTCATTCTGACACCGATCACCACGACTCGGAGCCACGTCCGAGATCGACCGATCCATCGATGGATCGAGTTCGTTGCTCGAGTCTTTCGTTCGCTCGACGTCGGGGCTCCCCTCGGTGGAAATTCGCGCCCCCCGCCCCGGGTGTGGGAGAAAGTCGCTCCGCGGCCGCATGTGGGTGGCGCGCGTCGAACACAAGACAAACAGACGATGGTTGTGAACACGGTCGTAGTTGATGTCGTTATCGCTGTCATTGTTTGCGTTAATCGCTCTGTTGTTGCGCAGCCATTTCCGTCACTGATCGTCAGTTGGTCGGAGCCGGAGCCGGACCAGATCCAGAACCACCTGCGCACGCGTGGTCGGCCCCTGAACTAATTATAAAACATCGCGTCGCCAGTCGCCGCCCCTCGGTGGGAGCCGCGGTCGGCAGATGGGCATCGGTTTCACGCATAAATTAAGCGGGGTCTGCGGTTCCGAAACTTACGATTTCCATCCGCCCACGTCGAGTTCGTGGAGGCGGATGAGAAATTCGGGCGGAAGTCGGCGTGGGCAGGGCTTCCGAGAAGCGGGTGGGCGTGGCAATTAAAATTGAACGCAAATTGAAACCCAAACAAAAACGTCTCGATGGAAAAACACAGAAAAAGCAGGAGCCGAAGTCGCGTCAGACTCGAAGTGAACTCGGGTGCAGCCGAGTTGTTGTTGTCGTTGTCGTTGTTGTTCTTGCAATCGGAATGTGAGCGACCGCAGCACGACGGCGACAACTGGAATCGGAGCCAGGCCGAATCCAGTCGCCGCAGTCGCGGACTTCGGACCCGATTCGCGCTCCTTTCTAAGAAGCGATTGTGGTCTCCGTGGCGAGGGGCAGAGAGGGGCGCATGCAAATGCAGCACTCGCCACGACAGCAACGGGAGCGATCGCATTGCGTTCGACTGCGCGAGAAAGAAAGCAGCGCGTTCGTCGCTCGAGTCTTTCGATTGCGTGCGTCGCCCGACTGGCGGCGTCGTTCGAATGGATTCCAGCCTTTCGAAGAATCGATGAGCACGAGCGGAAAGTGGGCGGCGACGTCTCCAATAATTAGCAGCCCACGCCGTCGCCGTCGCCGCCGCCGCCTCTGTCTCGGCCTCTGCTTCTGCCGCCATTAGTCAGCGTCTGCCGACGGCGACGTCTTCCGCCGAACTCATTAGTCGGACTCGGCTTCGAATATGAATTTGATTATTTGATTTGCATTTCGATCCAACCACAATGGGCTCGCGGTCACCCGACGACCGCGAGATCACTCAATCGCTCGCTCGCTCGCTCGATCGGCGGAAACGGAAAGGGCTGCAGCTTCCTCTGCATCGGGCGAGATCCGTGTGTGGGGGCCGAAAAGTGTGCCAACGCGACCCACAGCCGCAGTGGAGGCGAGCGGTGGAGGCCACGCTTAATGACATTTCGGTGGATCAGCTGCAACAGCAACAAAGACAACGAAAGAAACAACGAAAGTCGCTCCAGCGTGGGACGAAGCGCGGGGCGATCGGCCGCCTCGGTCGCAACCCGACGAGGGGGCGGCAGGGGGGACGCGGATAATTGCAGCGGCCGCTGGTCGACGAGTGAGAACCGAAAAACCGCCGCATTCACATCGCAGCGGCGGCGAAGCGAAAAAACCCGACCCGCTCGCGAATTCGCGGCCCGATTGGGCAGCGCTCGGAGCGCAAAACGTGCCGCCGCGCGGAAATTCGCGGAATGCGGGCCGACGGACGCACGACGACGACAGCGACAGCGACAACGACGAAGACACGGACGACGCACGACCGCGAGGATGCTGCGCCGAACCATCCGCGGAATCCGCGTCGTGCCGACAAAGCGCGCCGAGGCCGACAGCGACACGTTTCGCTGCAGGACAATCGCGACAGGGTCCGGGGAGGAGTGAAGAGGTCGACTGGGGCGGACACGACACGTCGATGGCCGACTGTACGTCGCTAATTCAGTTGTCGACGTTTTCGTTCCCAATGGAAAATGCCGCTCGGTGCATTCTAATTAGCGGCGACAGTCGGGCGTCACGCGACAACCTTCGGACTGATCTTCGGACCGATCTTCGGCCCGACTCCGCTGGACCCGACGACCCTCCGACGAGCCTCTGACCCCTTTGTTCGGACCAGAATGCATTTCCCGAAATCCACGCCACGCCCCCGTTCCCGGAATCCTCCCATTAGTGCGATCATCCGAACGCTATCTCGGCATCGCACACACCCCCCGCCCCCCGTCGCGGTCCCTTCCCGGGGCGAGCCGCGGCCATTACGGCGCACACACACGGACGGACGGACGGACTCGGCTCACACTCGTCTCAGTTCGGCTCGGGTCGACTCGAGTCGCGCTCGTCGCGGAGCTGAAACAAAAGACTTAAGCAGCGAACTCGATGGCTGCTTGCTATTTGTTTATTTGCTTGTCGTTGTTGTTTCTCGCCTTGTTGTTGTTAATGTTGTTGTAATGTTGTTGTTGCCGTGCCTCGAGTGACCGCTGCCGCTGATTGATGGCCAACGAGTTTTCGATAATCGCCGTCCGACCGACCGTCGGAGTCGAGAGCGCTGCGAGCGACGTCCGATCGCCGAGAAAACGTCCGAAGAAATTTCGAGGCACTTTCGTTGCCGCCCTTCGCCCCGCCCGCCCCCTCTGCCCGGGTCTGCGCAGCATCGTGGCCTTTGCATTTTTGCGCTGTGCTCATTATTGTCGATGAGGTTGTTGTTGTGTTTGTTGTTGTTGTTGTTGTCGTCGATGTTATTTTTATTGTTGCCGCAAATACTTTTCCCCGCTCATTTGCCAACTTTTCTCGCTTTCGAATACGCTTTTTGCAGCTCCTCACACAAGAATGCTTCTCGCCTCGTCCCCGGTCCTCCCGCCCCTCGGCTTCCTGGCCCTGCCCTGCCCCGCCCCCTCTGACCATCCCCGTCCCTCGGACGAGGAGCCCTCGGGTTGTTCGGCCGGTTCGCGTCGCCTCCGTCTTCGGCTCGGTCGTTTTATTTCGTGGAAAAGATTTTATTTCATTCCTTTTCTGTTGTTTGTGGCTGCTGCTGATCGTCGTTCTCTTGTTGTTTTTGTTGTTCTTATCGTTGACGTTGTTGTTATTGTTCTTGTTCTTGTTGTGTTGTGTTGTCGACGAATACCGAATCTCAAGCCACCTGGATTCTTTTTGTTTTTGTTTCAGCTTTTATTTCTATTTCATTTTACCTCACTTGATTTTATTTTCTTTTCTCTTGTGTTACTCATTGTTGTTGTTGTTGTGTTCGTTCGTGTTGTTGTTGTTATTGTTGTAAGTGATGGCTTTGTTGTTGGAGCGTTTCTGTTTTTTTTTTTCAGTCGTTGTTCTGCTGCGGGCAATCGTGTTCCAACAACAGCAACAACAACAACCACCACACGAAGTCGTGGTTGCGCTCGCTCGCCGAGTAGACAAAAGGAAAGGAAAGAAAAGCAACGAAGACCGAGCGAAGAAGACGAGGAACTCGAGGAGGAGGAGGGGGAGGGGAGAGGCACGGGCGAGATGGAGAAGGGGGAGAGGGGAGATTGTGGTGGTGGTGGTGGTGGAAAGGGTTTCAACATAAAGTGGTTCCAACACGATGCTGTGATTATTGTACTTCTCATGTTGCTCTTGCTGTTGTTGTTGTTGTTGTTGTTGCTATTGTTGATGTTCTTCTCCTCCTCGCTTTCGAACTGGCTCGAAAATATGTTGGTTGGGAACGCACGATCGCCATACAATCGTTGTTTTTATTGTTGTTGTTGTTTTTACTGTTGTGGTTCTGGTCGCTGGGCAGCGCTTTATGGCAACGCGAGCTCTCTTCCAAAAAAGCCCAAAGAAGCTCTTGAGCTCATTGAGCGCGTAAAAACACCAACTATAACAACAACAATAACAACAATAATAACAATATTAACAACAATCGACCACAAGAACCACCACCACCACCTCAACAACAACAACAACAAAACAAACAAGAACAATCACAAGAACCATAAAGTTAATTAAGAGGGAGGGAGCCAAGCAAAGTGGGAGTGAAAGGGAGATAGCTACATATATAGAGAGAGAGAGAGAGAAAGGGAGATAGATGGAATGATAGGGGGAGAGAGAAGGAATGTTAGAGTGAGGGAGATGGAATGATAGAGGGAGCTTGCATCGAAATCTGCAGCGATTCGCGTGGAGTTCGGAATTCTTCAGCGCGTGCTGCCGCTTCCGCCAGTCTTGTTGTCGGTTGTTATTGTGGCCTGTGCTCATGTTGTTATTGTTGTTATGGTCGATGCTGTTGCAGTTGATGCTGATGCAGTTGTTGTTCTTGTTGTTGTTGGTGAAAGTAAATCAAAGCACGCGTGCCGCAGTCGCCGCCGACTCCACTCATTAGCGCTCCGGCTGCGTTCGCGACATTTCAAATTCGCCACCGAGCATAAATAATTCATAACCGCTGTTGTTGTTGTTGTTGTTAGCGGCGTCTTCTGCTGCTGCTGCTACTGCTGTTGGCGATACTGCAACGCGCCACTCCAACGTCGCCGCACGCGCTGTCGACAAACGTCGATTGGTCTCGACGCGGTTCGATTCCGGGATTCGAATCGTTGCCTCTCTGGCCTCTCTGGTTGGATTCCCCTCACTAGACGAACCCCCCTTGTGGTCCACCCAGTAGCAAGAACAACAACAACCAAAGTCGGTCCGGGCGGCGCCAGAAACTCGTTTGTTCTCGGCCCCTCGTCGTGGTTTCGTGCCTAGAAAAGCTCGCCGATCGCCGTCCAGCATCGGTGGCTGCAACAGTAACAACAACAACAACAAGAACAACAACGTCGACTTCGACTTCGGCCCATGGACAGCGGCGTTTATCTTGTAAACGAGTTGCTGCATCAATTGCTGCATGCAGCCCGCTGGTCCCCCTGACCCCCTTCCCCTCTCTCTCTGGATTAATCGAGAGCCCGCAATTGCTGGATGTTCCCGATCATTGCTGTTGTTGTTGGTTGTTGGTATTATTGTTGGAGCTGGAGTTGGAGCTGATGGTGATGGTGATGGCTCTGGGGCGGCCGTTTAATCGCTTTCGTGGCGCCCTTCGAAATTCCACCGATCGTTGGTTGTTGTTGGTCTTGATCGTGCCTTACGGTGACGTGCGGCCGTCGATTCCCAAGCTCGACGACTCGCAGGCCCAGGTCGTGCCTCACGATCGTCGCGGCGGGCGGCGAGGACGAGTGCAACAACTGCAAAAACAACAACTAAAACGGCAACGAAAACAACATCCACAGGACAAAAGCCACGGCGACGACGACGACGACGGCGACCAGCGACAAAATCTCTCGCGGCGACTTTCGGCCCAATCTGCGCAAATCGCGCTCGGCCCCGGGCGCCCGCAGTTCCGAGAAGCGGCCGTCGACGTCGGCCCCGAATCACGACCGACCCTCGTTCAACCGCCCGCCCCGCCCCCTCTGCCGAAGCGCATTCGAAGGCAGTCATCAGCGACTTCGGGTCCGTGCTTGGGTCGGCTGCCCTAGGCGCAGGCTCCGTCTGTGGCTGATGGGACCCTAATTATGGGGCAGCCCTGGCTTCGGAGGGGGAGCGGGGAGAAAGTCGGGTTCAGCGGAGGAAGAAAGTTGAACTTGGATCCGCCTGTGGACCGGGCACGAAGGAGGCAGACGATCGCTGCCTACTGTGGAAGTTCTTGCGACAACAGAAATGAAACGACGGCAGTAACAAAGCCAGAAACAGCAACAAAAACAACGACAAAATCACCATCGAGAACGCCAACAAAAACAACAGCGAAATTGCGACAACCGAAGACTGAGGCCGAGTCAGAAATAGAAAAAGGTAGGACGCAGTCGCAGCGGCCGCCTACGTGCGTCAGCAGCAGCAGAGGCAGCGACGCCGACGCCTCGCTTTTGTTTTGTTTTGTTTTGTTTTCGTCTGCTTCGCGTCGCTCGTTCGTCGTCGTTTGGTTTTCCATTTGATTTCCACATTTTCAATTTTGTGGCTCGGCCCGAGTCGCGGCCAACACCGACGCACACACACAGACACCAACAAGCACACGCACACAGCCTCACTCTCAGTCGCACGAGGCCTCGCTTGTGTTGGTGCGTGGCTCGGGCTCAAACGAATTCTTCGGGCCGACGAAACCTGAATCTGTATCTCGCTTGGATCTATGAGATGCTGTAGTTGTTGTTATTGTTGCATCTCGTTGTCGTTTTTGTTGTTGTTGTTGTTGGTTTAATGTGCGCTGGCTGCATTGCAACAAGCGCAACAGAAACAGCAACAACAGCAAGAACGAGCTCGGGTTGCCGTCCATCAGTCAGAAGTCAAACGAGTATCGACGGCAGGTAACGCGGCGTTGCCACCCGACGCCACGGATCAGAGCGGCTCTGGGGGGGAGCGAGAGGGGCAGAGACGGAGAGGGAGATGGAGATAGAGAGAGGAACACCGAGATTGAGGAGCGAGTCCGACTCGTGGCGAAAGAAAACATCGACGGACCGATCGCCCCGGGTCCGGCGCGTGAAAATTCCGCGCGATCGGAGGTCACCGAGGAGTCGATGGATCTGGTGGAACCGCCGCCGGACACGCCGCGTGTTTGCCTTTCGCGGCAATTAAACGTGAATATTAATCGGAGCCAGCGACGAAATCAATCATGTTCCCAGCTCGAGCTCCCCGCCGTCCGACCCTCGGCCACGCTCGACTCGCATCGCGTTCGAGGGGCCGAATCGAGGTGGAAATAGCCGCAGAAGCAGAAGAGGAGAGGGGAGAGGGGAGACGGAGGCGAAAAAGAGCCAGAACCACGAAGACGAAGACCTCTGCGGGCCATGAATTTTTAATTTCGAATCAGGCGATGCTTTGTTTTCCCCAAATCCGAACCGTGGCAATTAATTGCTTAAACACGAAACCAGTTATGATCCCCGCCCCACTCCGCCCCTCCGTCCACAGTCCCTGTCGTTAATTATGAGCTCCCAGCAACAACAACAAGAACAACAACCTAACGAACCACGAACCCCAGACCTCGAGGTCAAACGTTGGACCCGTCGTTCTTCGGGCGACCCCGATTTGCATCGATTCTGCTCCTGGGCGCCATCGCAAACCCCGTCACCGGCTCCGTTTTGGCCCTCCTTCCCCTCAACCGCGATTTGCGTATCCGCCGTCTGTCCGTCCGTCCGCGGTCTATCTGTCGATCCATCCGGTCTAGATAAGCGCCCGATCTGCGCAAACAGAGATCTGGGGGAACAAACAAAGTCCTCATAGTCCACGCGCGCGGGATTCGCCAACCCCGCCCCCCGTCCACCTCCTTCCGAGCGCGGGTCCCTCGAAATCCGCGCAATCGGCTCCCTTCCGCCATCGTCGTCTTCATCGTCGTTGTCTCCGGCGTGTTTGCACATTGATTGGATAACATCCCGAGCAACAACTAAAGGCACAACAACAGCAAAAACAGCAAGAAAAAGGAAAAGGAAGGAGAGGAGGAGGAGGGGGGGGTGGGGTGGAGGCAACTGCAAACAACTAACAACAACAAATCGAGCCACGGCAACGCAAACACGCCGTGGATCGAGGTTCGATTGTAATTTTAATAATTTCAACAAATATTTTGTTTGATTGCGCTCGCGTCCTCAGTCGCTGGCGCTGCCGCCGTCGACGTCGCTGGTGGCGGATCCGGATTCGCGCCAAATATTTGCCTTTGGCGTTCGCACTCGCGGTGGCTTCGGCCGCCCCCCACCTCCCAACATCGAGGGAAGCCGCCGATCCGCGGATCGATGGCGAGAAGTCGATGGCCGATAGATGGATGGATGGACGGGGCGATCGATCGATCGATCGAGGGCTCGCTAATAAATCATGTTGACTCGGGCGCTCTGTTTGCTCTTCCCCAACTATTTCGGGCCGCGACCCTGAGCTCGCCAACCCCAACTCAGAGCCTCGTTCGCGGAAGTCGTCGCCACAATCGGCCCATTGTCCCATTGGCCTGGGGTCGGCGCCCGGTTCCCAGAAGCCGAGCGAGGCCGCGCGAATTCCCATCCCTCTCACGGCAGTCGGAAGGGGTCGGCGGACGCGGGGGGCAACAAGTGGCCGAGGCGAAGGATTACGTGCTCCAAATATCAAGCTTATCGCGACCCGAGAGCCTGAGATTCGGACGCGTGATACGATCGGGCGCTCTATCGGTGGGCTTGTGTCAATATTCTCACCTCCGAATCGCTGAACTCCCTGCGCCCCACCCCTCCCCAACCGCCTCGTCACGGCGCGATTCGAACCCGAGACGAATCGTCGCAACTGACGAAAATACAATACAAATAACGAAATGAAATGAGACGAGCGACAAAAACAACAACGAAGACGACGACGACGACGACGCCGAGACCTGGCGACGAAATGCAGCCAACATAAAAGTGCGGACCCTGCACATTCCGAGGGGCGGCCGAGGGCGAGGGGGCGGGGCCGCGATTACGTTGCTCGACTTCTCTCAGACTCGGAGCAGTCAAAACAAATTGTTTGAAAATCAACCCGAGATTAGATATTGTCAGCAACAACGACGGCCGTATCGTCATATGCAACAACAACGAGAACAATAACTGAATTTACAACAACAACATTGGGTGAATTGACAACAACATTAACGGAATGCACAACAACATCACCTCCGAGTGCAGCAGCAAACACCGAGTGAAGTGAAATTAAATTAAACGACGAAGGTAAGAAGCAGAGGGACAGAGATGGAGAACATGCAAGATAGAGAGAGAGTGAGAGGGAGCGACGCAGTCGACGTCTCCTCGTGTCGAGCGAGGTTCAGAGAGTCGGAGCAAAGTTCCCTCGACCGGGCTCAAAGCCCAAAGGGCGAGGGTCGGGATCCGGTCGAGCGCGGAGGAGGATCTCGAGGCGCCTCCGCCCACCGAGACGAGGCCAGCGAAGGATCCTCGACGATTTTGTCGCCGGCTCTCGATCCAGAAGCCGGACCCTCCGCCGAGGGCCAAATATCCGACCCGAGTAGGGCGCGCGATAAGATAAGATGCTCTTGTTGTCTCTGGGTCGGTGTCGCAAGAGCTCTACCTGTAGATCGCTGGTCTTTCAGTTATGGTGGTGGTGGAAGGGCGTTTGTAGACGAAGACGAATGGGTCGCGATCCGGGTCTGACGGCGGGACCGGCCGACGACTCCCCTCGCCCGCGACGATGGTGATCGATGGGCCCTCGGCCTGTTTGCAAGGGCCGCGCGCTCGCCGAAAGCAAGATCGATCGCCGCAAGTGGATCGACGGGGGCGGGGCGGGGGAGGGGAAGAGGCCGACGCTGCAGTCAGCGATGCGGCGCACGTACGAATCGGAGTGAACTATGGACGCCTGTCGCCGCATACCAATCGCCGGCGACGACAGCCGTCAGACAGCCAGACACGACGGACGGGCGGACGGACGGACAGAGGGAGGCGACAGATGGGATTCGCAGGGATTCGCGTCGTTCCAGGAACCGATCGCTCGGACACGTCCGCGGGTGGTGCTGGACATCGACATCTACTGGGACATCGACATCTACTGGGACATCGACATCTACTTGGTCATCGACTTGGCCATCTAGGCGGACTTGGACTTACTCTTGCCCTTCACGAACTCCGTGTGGTTGTCCTCGTGGTGCGCGTGCGCGGCCGTCGACAGCAGCTGCTGCTGCCCGCCGTTGCGCTGCCGGTGCTGCGACTGCAGTTGCTGGTTCCTGTTGTAGCGGTCGGGGTTGCGTTTGCGGCCCCCGCGCTCCTCGTTGTTGTTGTTGCTGTGGTTGCGCGCGTAGCGGTCGCGCGCCGCCGTGGCTTCCAGAAGGCTCTGCGACAGGAGCAGCAGCCCCACCAAGACGAGTCCTCGGCTCATGGCCGCAGCGACATTCTATTCCCGGCGCGCGCTCCTGAACTCAGTCGGCGTTTGCGTCTGCGTCAACGTCGGCGCTGACGTCATGAACGCCCGGGCGCCCTCGCGATTGCACTCGGCTCCACCGACCGACCGGCCGACGACGCTCGGGTCGTGGATCTCGGCGCACTCTGGTCCCGAAACGGGTTTCGCGGCCGTGGGCGCGATTGGGTCGGATCGGGTCGCGGAGGCTTCACTGTATCCAAATGTGTATCCAAATTGCGGTTCGGTGCTTTTTGTTTGTTTGTTTGTTTTCCCAACGAGGGTCGCCGAATCCAATTGATCGCGTCTCGTCACTCGAATCACTTCACTTCTTGCACTGCGAATCGATCGCTCACTCGCTCTCAGGGCTTCGGACCCCGGTTGACGGACGAACGTTTGGCTGGTTGGTGGATCTCTGAGGAGTGGAATGGAATCGATCGGTCGAAACTCGCTCTGGCTCGGCGTCTGCGCAACGGAACGTTCGACTCGAAACTGAGGCGGCCGCTCGGCCCGACTCGCTTCGGCCGCTTCGGTCTGGTCTTCGCCGCGCTCGCTCTCACACACACGCTCGCAGCCGTGCAGGTAGGCAGCAGCAACAACTGCGCCCAATTCGCCGCGTCGCCGGGTCAGACTCGGCCAGGTAGAGCGACCGCATTCTCGGCCGCGCGGCGAATTCGCGCGCTCACAGGTAGCGATCGGTCGACCGCTCGCGCTCACCTGCACCAACACAGGCGCGCCCAGACACGGCCTTATAAGCAGACGCGCCTGTGTGCGTGGGCTCCAATTCGCCCGACTCGACTCGACTCAACTCAACTCGACTCGGCTTGGAAAATAGTCGTTGTATCACGTTGTTGTTGTTGTTGTTGTTGTTGCAGTGGTTATTGCTGTAGTTGATGCCTTTTTGTTGAACTGCTTGTTTCTGTCGCCGTCCGACAAACAATCAGAAACAAACGATTTTACAACAATATTTCACACGTCCGAGCGGCGAACCGACGCGGCCGACGGGGTTCGGCCAGGACCCGACGCCCCTTCGGCTCCCCGGCCTGGCTCCAGCGGCTCCTTAGCATCCACTTCTCTCCCCCGGTCGATTATGCAGAACCGACATCGACTCGGATCCAATCCGTTCCAATCCGATCCGATCCCGTCCACGGCGAGGTCCCTGGGACCCGTCTCGGCTTTCAGAGCCATAAGTCTTCCCGGGGAGCGACATTTGTTGTTGGCGTGATTGTTGTTGCTGTTGTGAATTTTGTTGTTGCGGTTGTGAGTATTGTTGTTCTTGTTGTTATCGTGCTGTTTGTTCGCGAATTCGTTGGAATGCATCGCAAACAGCGACGCGACTTCGACTCGAAGGAGATGATCGTATGAGGGGCGGAAAAGGGGGTGGCATGAGGTGAGGGGGACGGAGGAGATGGAGAAGCAGAAGAAGAAGAGACGTCGCCAAACACCAATTTTGAAAACAAACACTGGTTTTTGTCATGCTTACACCGAATGTTGACGGGCGTCTCCGCCGGACACGGGACGACTTACTCGAGTTCGGGTGGGGCGCGGGCGGCGTCCTCGAGGGCGAGGAGTCAAGAAAGAGAGAGAGGCGAGCGACGTCCTCGGGCCGGTTGGGGCTCCTCGGGGGACCCGCCGAGCGCTCGAGTGTCGCCCGGCGAGGGACCTCGGGAATGCATCCGAGCATGCGCGGACGGTCCCCGGGCAGGGGCTGAGAGAGCGGGAGGGGCATAAGGGAAAGAGGCAATTAGCACCTGGGCCCGGGCCAGGCCAACTGCGACATACATACGAACATACCAAGCGCGTCCTCTGCCGAGCTTCCCCGAAGCCATTAGGACGGCGGTTAAGCGCCCATAAATCCCGAGTTGCCGTCCTCCCGAAAGAGACGCTGCTTACCTGCAAGCAAGAGAGAGAGAGAGAGAGAGGAGGAATTAGTACTTGAGCGAGAAATATAAAATATTACAAATTAATATCAACTCCGACTCCGTCTTATCGCAGCATCGGCCCGTATCGGATTTCGACCCTTCCTCGTGTCCCACCTGTCCACGGCGGGTTTCCACGGACGGCAGGTAGGGAGCGTTCTGATCCGACCAGATCGGACCCTTCTTTGTCCGACCGGCCTTCCCGGGAAATCCTTCTTCACGCTGACGCGCACAATGCGAGGTCCTCGAGTCGGACAAAAGTCAGCGCGGCCTCGAGGGCGTTCCATTGTCCGCTCGACCACTCGACCGCCCGGCGTCGTCGCCCGGCCCGCAAATAGTTTCGAATTGGCGAAACGCGGCAACCTCGGGAGGAGGTCGCCCTGGCGCCACGCCCCGCTCTGCGCCGTCGGGGCAGATGCTCGCGCACTCCGAGCTCTGCGCCCCGGGCGAACCGGGTTCGTGGACGTGGCTCGCATGTGGCCCACTTCGGCCCCACTCGAACGGGCCGCGACGGCATCGCCCCGACCGCAAACCCAGTCAGTCCCAGAGCTCTTGATCGCTCGCATGATCGACGTCGCTGGCTTTTATTACGAGTCCGCCGCCGAGGTGGAGGCAGCAGCGCAGCAACAAAGGCTGCGATGACGACGCGAACATTTCAACCCGAATTTCTTTGTCTTTCGATCTCGCGAGTTTGATTTTCTATTTGATCGATCGACGGCGCGGAGGCGGGGGCGACGCGCGATGCCGTGCCGTGAGACGCTGGGACTCGATCGAGCGGCGGCCGCACGATCGCTGATCGAGCGAGTGATGCCCGAGGCCCCTCCAGGTACCTGGTGGAGGGGGCGGGGGAGACGAAAGGGGCGGGGACGCGGAGTGAAAGGCCGCGCGACCAGGTGAGAGCGGCGATGATTTCCATGAAGCGCAAGAACCTCGGCGCACAGAATGCGAGTCTTTTGTCGAACAAGACGCAGACAGACAGACAGGCAGACAGGCAGATCGACTGATGGACGGACGGACGGCTCGCAGTCAAGAGCCCGACCCTCGTTACGCACCGTGGTCCGCAGCGGGCAACAACAATGGGCGCACAGGTTGTCGAAGCCATCAGCGGGATTCGGCAGGCAACAACCAACGATAAAAACAACAACTGCATCTCGGGATGATGGCGGAGATCAAGAGCGAGCAGAAGAGAGGTCCGCAAACAAAGGACGCTCTCGACAATTGTCCTCGCCTCAAGTGCTCTGCGCCGAGGGAGGGAGGGACTCGAGGAGAGGGAGAGGGAGGCACTCGCAGATAGAGAGAGACAGAGAGAGGGAGGGAGGGCGGAGGTCTCAGTCGCTCCAGCTCGCATTAGAACCGCTGTGCGATCCTCTCATCCTCCTCCTGTTGATTGCGAACCGAGACAAAGGACGCGCTCCCGAGACAAAGGACGAGCCCGGACGCGGCTGGAAAGGAACAAATGGTGGCGCAACGTCCTCGAGCGTCGAGGGACCCTGACATGGACACCCTCGGCGGAGGAGACAAAGGCGGCCGAGGGTCGGCGTTAAGACGCATTAGGACCTCTCGCCGATCCTCCTGGGAACCGACCGCGTTGCGAATTTCGATGGAACGATCATCCTCCCGATCGACGAGGGCGTGCGCGATGCGAGGCCGATGCAGGGAGGAAGGCGAAGTGGGATCGAATGAGGCTCCACCGGACGCTGGGCGCACGTGCTTCGCCCGTCGACGACGCTCCACCTAAGTCCCCAAATTGGCTTTGGCACGCCCCTCCACGCACAAAGGGCGGGCGACCTTCGCGCGCGCCGGGCAGCCGCCGACCAGCGGCCGCCCTTTCGGGCCGCGTCTCAATTAGGGCCCGCTAAATCGGCTTAGACGACAACTAGGCCTTTTCGAGAGTCATCGGCGTGCGAGGCGTTGACCCGCCGGACCACGGTCGAGTGAGGGAAAGAGGGAGGTGGGTAGCGACCGTTCTGCCGACTCACGGCGACGAGGCCCGAACGCGTCCGCCCCACCTCTCGCACAGCTCCGGCCCCTCGTCGACATCTCCGTCCGAGTGGATCCCGACTCGAGTCCGGCCGAGATCGAGTTCGCGGAATTCGCAGCGCGTCGAGGCCGCAGCCGACGTCACCGCCAATAACGCATATCATTTGTCGTGACACGGGCGAGCTGCGGGAGGGGCGCGGGCAAACAAAGATTCGCGGTCCTCCGAATTCCGATCCGAGCGACCCGCACGATCGCCAGGCGGCGCGACTTCGCTCGTTATTTGCGAGGCATCGATGGCACTGTCGTTGTTATTGCTATTAGTTGCGATGGTGGTGGTGTTGGTGGAGATGGTGGCATCGCCTCGAGAACCGCCGTCTGTCCGTCCGTCCGTTGTTGTCGCTGTTAATTGCTCCGCGGCCGACTTGAGCCGATCGCGGAATTTTATGCTTTTGTAAACATAATCGTAACAACTCGATTAATTGTTTGTCGCAGGCCCTCTCCGAACCCACTCCCTCGCCCCTCGCCCCTCGTCCCACGCGACTGGAGTCGTGCTCGAGCCGGGCGTGATCGGTTTTCGGCTGGCCGACCGTCCCTCGCCGCCGGCCCAACCCAAGGCTGTCGCGCTCCTCGACTCGACTCCGACTCCGACTCGGACTCTGCGCGATCCATTCGCCACATCGGATCATCGTCAACGTCCACGTCCGAGACGGAGACCGAAGCTAAGTCTGAGACCGAAGCTGAGTCCGAGATCGGGTCCGAGTCGTCGACCCGCACGTTCGGCGTCTTCTTCCTCGGAAGAAGCTGTGTCCAGCTGGGCTCCGAAAGAAATGCGACGTCGACATTTCGCGACTCTCTCGTTGTTGTTTTTGCCGTCGTTGGGCTGCCGGATCGGGTGACGCGCGGGTCCGCGTGACCGTCGTCCCCTCCCGACCCATTCCCAGCGACCCCTGCCCGTCGTGCCTCGCTAATTCGCTGCCGTCAAACGCGAGCCGTGAAGCAGCAAATGCCAACCATTCGTCCGTCGTCCTGCCCTCCGTCCCTCCGAAGCCCGGATCGTGCAGCGCGAATCCACAGCGAATTCGTGGAAAATGAATCTGGCCATCGCTGCGCCCCGTCCCCCGAAATGCAGCTCCTGCAGCACCTCCGCCCGACCCCCGCCCGATCCTCCGAGATCCAGCCTCCGATTGCGCGTCACGACTGCGGGTCGGACGTCGATCGATCGATGTTGTTGTTGTTCTTGTTGTTGGAGCCACCGACTGTCGTCGTCCGGGACGTCGATCCGAAGCCAGTAAAACACGGCTTCGGCCGCACGAGACGAATCGATTGGCGCGTCGAACGTCCAGCGCCCAACGATCGATCGATGGATGGATGGGCAGGAACCGAGGTCTGGCATCGCGCTCCGATCGCGACGAACTCTGACGTCAGCTGGACCGGAGGCAAGTCGGGAGGGAGGCCCAGAAGGAGTCTCGGGGATCCCTCCTGAGGAGTCTCTCTTCTCTTGTCCTTCCTATATCTGTCCTCATTTCATAAACTTGCTTTTGTTGGAGAAAAACCGATCCAAGCTATCCTAATTCGTGTGCCCCAAGCGTGATTTCCCTCCCTAGCCCAGGTGTTTCGAGCTCCTCCTCGGGACTTTCCTTCCTAAGGCCTGTCCAGAAACCTCTTCCAAACAGCATCGTCTTCGTCAGGCGGCATGACCAGACCCTTGAGTGGTTTCCGTCCGTTGATCCGTTCGTCTTGATCCCAACTCGGCTCGCATACGCGGCCGCTCTTGTCGAGGTACATGAGCACACGTGTTTATGGTTGTAGTATGTACAACAAACACAACAACAACAACAACGACAACACTGATGCCGTGCTGGAGTCGGAGTTGGAGAGATGGAGCTGGAGGTAAATTTCCGTGAAGCATGCGAAATCCCAAGGATGCCGAGTGGCCACAGCTAGTGACGTTCCAATACCGGCATGTAGTCGATGCGAGTAGTCAAAAGCAAAATTTCAACTAAAAATCGGTGCGGAAAGAAGTAATCGGGTTTAAAAGTCGGTATAGTCATACTCGTACTCATTTCACATATACATACGTACATATTCACACGAAAACCTGCACTTTTAGCGCCTCTATAAACTAAAAGCTGACGTAATGTATTGTTAACTAACAGTTAACAGTAAAATATTATATGCAATCAAATATTATGTAGATTATTTAATTTATTTATTATGTTTGATCCATTTAAAAGTCTAGGAAATCATCTCAACCTGTTGTTAGTGTTTGAATGTTTGTAATGTATTTTTGTAATGCATTGTCAATTTAGTCGGTACCTTCAAATTATTTGTAACAATTAGTCGATTCAAAAAATAATCGTTTATCGTGCCATTTATTCGAGTATATGAGTATTTTTACTCGTACTCGGACGAACACTAGCCACAGCTACGGCCACGGCTCCGGCTCCGTCTTCGGCGGATCAAGACGGAGATTCGCCAAACGAGATACCAGAACGAACGAGCGGACGGACCGACCGACGCCCGGCGAGTCGAGGCTTCTCCTGAGCTGCCCTGATCGCCGCGTGATCGACTCCTCTTCGGCTGAACCCCTCCGCCCCCCGCCTGACCCGGGTCCTGCGATCGCCTGTTGGATTGTTGAGGAAGAGAAAGGAGTGCAGAAGGCCGAGATGCAAAAGAAGCCAACTCGTGCAGCGGCGATGCGCGAAATGCGAGACGATCGTGCGGACCGTGGTGGGGAGGAGGAAGAGCGGCGATCGATGGGGGAATGTGGCTGCAGCGCTAAGGATTCCGCAGCCGCAGGAATCTCGGCGCAGCGCCCGATGCCGGCGACCGATAACGGCGGCCGGACGTCGCGCGATCGACTCGGGAACAATGGCGAACGGTCGTGCAGCATTCCGCGGTCCAAAGGGTCCGCCGCCGCCGCAGGACCCGCGTCGCGGTGACAGTGACAAACGAAACGGAGTCTGGCCTAATGAGGCCCGGGGGCTCCGGCGGACCCGGCCGAGGCGGGCCCGACGTCTTCGTTGGAGCCCCGCGGGCCTCGAGCCTCGGATCGCGGGTCCAGGTCCCCCAGTCCCACGAGGGGCGCCCGGTGGTGTGATGAAGGGGGGGGGGGGGGGGAGGAGGAGGGGCTCCGAGCAGAAGAAACTCCTCAATAAATCATAATAATTCTTCACTGGGCTTAAACGTTCCAAAAACAACAAATTGTGCCTCACGGGCCACTAAGCCAAATAAACAAAAACAACAGCAACATTCAACACAACACGAACAATAAAATCCACACAAACAACAACAACAACATTCACCACTCCACAACGAACTCGAGTGCTTCGCTTCGCTTCTCCCCCTCTCGTTCTCTCGCTTGGTTCGCTGTTTGTTTTGTTCTTCTTTCCGCGGCGATTCCGAGCTGGGGCTCGACTCGGGCTCGTTCGTGTCTCAGAATTTATGAAACATTTGCTAAGAGTTTATTGTTATTGTTGTTGTTCTTGTTCTTCATCCTCTTCTTGTTGGGGGCTTTTGGCCGCGGCAAACTTTCCAGGTTCTGTTTATTTTTCGTGGCTTAATGACTGGACGGCGAGGCCTAATGACGACGCTCGCGAGGGAGGGGAGGGAAGGAGGCCGAGCGCAGTTGACTCCGAGACGACGTGACGTTCTGCAAACAGTCGCGTCCATTAGAATCGCCTGCGACGTCGCGCATGCGCCGCCCGAATCTGGCTTCTGTTCGCGGCTGTCGACGCTCGGCCGGCGCGAGGCAGCAGCCCGAGTGGGGCACTCGCACTCGCACTCGAGTGGAGTCTGGTCGTCCTCGAAGGGAACCCAATTCTCTCGAAGGACTCTCGAGGGTCCTCCCTGGACGACGACCTCCAGTTGTCCCTCGTCCTCGTCCTCGTCCTCGACTAAGGGACCAAAGCAGAACCAAAGACGGAGGAATGTCTCAAGATCGCTTCTGGGATCATCTCCGGATCCCCTGGCGATGGCGATCTCCTCTTCTTCCAACGACCCATAAGCGTTTCTCTCACCGACTCTTTTCCCTCAGCCGCTCAAATGCTTTCGGTCCTTGGGGCCGTCGTTCCTACCATTAATTTCGCGCATCAATACTAATCGGCTTAAATCCGTAATTGATGAAAAAGAAGCCACCGACCGACCGACCGACCGATCGCGAGAGAACGGCGAAATTATGCAAATTTTTTGTTATTTCCCCCCGGCGAATTCAGAGGAAAACTCGCCCCCTCCGGCCCCCGCTTCGCCACGGCCCAGTTCGGCTCGGTTCGCGTCGGGTTGGTTCTGCTCGCTCGGCACGGTACGGCACGAAGACGACGACGACGAGGGCAGCAACGAGAACGACGTTTAACGAGGGTCCCGAGGGGGCCGAAATGGATTCGCGAGGTTTCGCAACCGGAGCCGAGAGAGAGCGGAGAGAGAGACGAGAGCGAGTGTTGTCGAGCGATCACGACGAGAGCGAGAACGAGAGAGGGAGACAGAGAGAGAGAGGGCAGTGATTTGCGCAGCCGCAGCGGTTTTGGCAACGGCGACGACGACGACGACGGCGGACGGAGGCGACTTAAGAAGATTGAAATTTGTTAAGTTGAAAACAGCAACAACAACAACAAACGCCAAGACGACGACAACAACGACGACGACGACGAAAATCCACACAGAGTTGAACGCAAACAGAAACAGCAAAAGTAACAACAACAACGGAGCCAACATCGCAGCCAAGATCTCTCAGACTTATGGCTTCTCGGTATCGGCCACGACGTCATCGCCGTCGTCGTCGCCGTCCGGAGACGCTGCATGAGGAACGAGTGCGAGGTGCTCACATAAATTAGCGGATTAATTAATATCGGGCTGCAGCGCCGGGCGGACGGAAGCAAGGGAGTGAAAGTGGGTTGCCGGAGCGGCCCGAACCAGGCGAATCGAAACAAGGCGAGGAGGGGAGGGGAGGGGAAACAGCACGCTCCCGAGTCGATGTTAATTGGGGCGGAGGAAGGCGAGTGCGGAGGCCACTGAGCCCACTGAGCCCACTGCCCAGGCGTAGGACTGCGGCCGGGTTCGTGGGCCTGTGGACGACACCTGGCCCAAATGGGAGGACGGCGTTCGCAAGGGTCCGTCGTCGTCGTCATCGTCGCCGCCAACCGCACGTCCAGCGGCCTCTGCGTTCGACGCACTTGTCGGCCTTCACAAGTACGAACAGCGGACGGACGGACGGATGGCGCTCTGTATCTGTGGGATACGGCGGACGTCGTAGAAAGTGTAACGCGCCAGATCTGGAGCGACGAACGACGAGCGACGATCGACGGAAGACGGGCTGCGATCGGCCGTCGATCGAGCGAACGATCGATGGTCCCTCGCCTGCTTCGGAGAGTGGGTCGGGGTCTCTGAGGGAGCGGGGTCTGGAGCTTTCCACCACTCGGAGGGCCGATGGACTACAGCGTTGGCCTCTTCTTCTTCTTCATCTTCTTCTTCTTCAAATCCTTCTTCGACTCCTTCTTCTTCTTCGTTTTTCTCCTGAGACTCTTCCCGAGATAGAACGTGTGTGCGTTTGTGGCTTTTGGCATTCCATCGGTTGTTGTTATTGCTCTTCTTCGTGGTGTTGCTGTTGTTATTTCTCCCATTGTTGTTGTCATAGTTATTGTTTTTGTTGTCGTGCTCACGAATTTCGGGCCGTGTTCGTCGAGTGGACGCGTCTGTATCTTGTATCTCGCAGCGAAACCTGTGTTTGCGCCGTCGGATACCTGCGCAGATACGAACACACATCGGTGTGGATGTGTGCGTCCCTCTCCATTGGTGTGTGTGTGTGTGTGTGTGTGTGTCGAAGTTTTCTTTTCTTATGCTGCCGTCGCTGAGTTTTTTCTCGCTCGCCGCGAAACTGAAACCGAAACCGGTTCTCAACCAGAAAAATTCCGAAAACCAAAACAATCCGCGTTGGTGAGTGTCGGTGTGAGCACACACACACGGAGAGTTAGAGAGAGCGAGCGAATTGGTCCATTGCAGCAGCGGCGAATTCATCTCGCTCGCCCTCCCTCTCTCTCTCTCTCTTTCTCCTGGGGTTCTCTCGCGCACCTCACACAGGCGCAGAAACGAGTTGGTAACACGCACACACACTCTCACTGTCGTTGTCGCTGTGTGTGTGCGCAGCATCTCCCGCTCCGCTGCAGCATCCAAAGCCCCAGACTCTGGCCCAGCTCCAGCCTCAGCCCCAGCCCCAGCCTCGGCTCCAACGACTCGCGTCCACGACCACGTCCAGGTGTGCACGAGTGCGCCCCACGACGACGGCGACGACGACGATGGAGACGAGGCTTCGGGTCGGTTCGGGGCGCAGGCGGCGGCGCTGATGAAGTTCGTGATCGTGACTCGATGTTGAATTCGTTCGCAACGCTTCGAATTATGTATCCGAATGTTGCATTCTATGTGTTGCCATTATTGTTATTGTTGTCGATGGTGTTGTTGTATTTGCAGAAAAACATCAGAAAATTCAAATACAAAATTGATATAAAAAAAAATAAATTTAAAGAATTTGTAACAAATAGATACAAATTTAAATAGATAAATATAAGAATAAAATGTTTATCTAAAAAAAATGTTTACAAAATTGAAAAACAAATTTGTTAATTTAAGAAAAATACAAATATTACAAATTTATCAAGATTCGTTTTGAAGTCAAGAACGAACGAATATGGTCTCAAAGGTGCGAGAAAGAGAGAGTGAGAGCAGGCGATCGTCTCGCAAGATGGCAGTCGTCCAATTGTCCAAGTGTCGCTTGTCGGAGTGCACTCCTGTGGCTTCTGTGGACGGCATCCGCCCGAACCACATCACGTCGACTGCCCGACCACGCGACGTGACTCGCGACGACTGCTGAAGACGCGATGTGATGCGATCGTCGAAGTCGCGTCGATCACGCGACAGGTTCGAGGCGGAGATGATTTCGAGATTGAGTTCGAAAAGTTCGAAGTCGAAGGTGGGCGGCCATCTTTCGAACTTCGCTTAGTGCGGACACCAACCGGTCAAACTTCAGTCGCGGTCCACACCATGGTTGATCGCTCCACGGTCCACACGATCCGCCCTGTGGAACCCGAAAGAGAGGAACTTGTGGATGGCAAGAGAGCGAGAGAAAACATGTGGAACCCGAGAGCGAGAGAAACATTGTGGAAAGTGGGAGAGAGCGACCTGTTGTGGAACTCGAGGGAGCGAGAGCCGGCCAAGAGAGAGAGAGAGCGTGAGTTCGACGAGGGAGCCCAGTTATCAGCCCCAACCATCGCCCAATTGCGATCGTCAGCTTTAAATTAAATCGACGAATGTTTTCTACGCGGTGCTCGTGGCGAATTGTTGTTGTTATATTTGTTATTGTTGTCGTTGTTGCCGTTGGGGCGCAAACAACGATAACAATAAAAACAATAACATCAGCAACACAAATAATTATTTGCGAAACACGGCCCATCGATTCGGAGTAAACGCTTCTGCTTCTGTGAATCCCGACGACGAACTGGAAATCGAACTCGGGTGCAAATTCGCGGAATTCGCCGAGCTGGCGGGTGTCACTATCACGAGGTTATCGGGGTCTGGTTGAGAAGCCAAGCGACCGCCACCCAACGGCCACCGGAGGGGATTTCATTTGCCAGGACGCCCCAACGACAGGTGGATTTGAAGCGAGGACGAGCAGGAGCAGGAGCAGGAGGAGGACGCGCTCGAATTAGAAGATAACAGCTTCCGGCCGCTGGAATCGCCGCCAGCGACCCAGGAACCGGTCGGACGACGCCTGGCCGGAGCCTCGGCCAATCGTTGGCGTCGGGAGCCGTAATCGATTGGCGCAATTACGCCCGGCCCCAGGAGCCGACTGCGGGGTCCGGGGGTCGTCACGCACCCGACCGTCGTCGTGGCGTCTTCCGGCCGACCGATCGATTGATGACTTGATCTCGGCCTGTCCTTGCCTCGGACGTGCAATTTGTCGCCACATCGCGTGCACTCATCGATCGATCGATTCGTCGCCGTCTTCTTCGCCTCCGTCCGTCGCTCGCTCGCTCGTTCGCTCGTTCGATCGAGCCACACCCAGCGCCGATGTCCCGTCCTCCCGCCAGCCGCGTGATCGATTGATATGTGGACTGCACTCGTGGCTCCCATTGTGTCCGGGCGACGGTTCTAACAAAGGGGCGCATTGATCGGCGATCGTGAACGCGAGGCGGTGTCGAAGTCAAAGTCGGCGCGCCCCTTGGCTCGACAAGCGCTGCACTCGCTCGGGACAGATGCACCCAGGAGCCCAGTCGAGGTCTCCAAACCTCGGTCCCTCCGACGACTCCTACCCAGAAGAAGACTTCCCTCCACCCATCCCAGCGATCGCCGTGGACAATCGCTCTTTGTCGCGCTCCGAACAATCGCCACATTCTTCGGCGGTTCACACTCCAGCTACAATGGGCCCAGCATCAACAACAACTGATTTCCGTCAAAGGTGTCCGTTCATTTCGGATTTCGGCCGTCGCAGCGACCTGTGAAGTTTCTCGATTTCCGCCGCGGCCCCCTCCGCCGCGGGCCGCGCCCACCTCCCCTCCCCTCCCTCTGGCCGGGCCGCGTTGGTCCACGGCACACACCATGGTCCACATTCGCTTTTGGCCGCCGTCGCCCGACGTCCGGCGCGTCCGGCCAGGCGTGAAGCTTGCGTACCACGGCTTTGTGCCCTACGAGAGCGCGGCTCTCTGTCCGTGTGAGTGTGTGTGTCGTCGCTCGGTTGAGAACAATTTCCACGCTTGGTGATTCCACACCTCCTCCCCCTCCCCCCTCCGGCGCTGCACTCTCTCCGCTCATTGTTGCGCCGTTGGCCGCATTGTTCGGCTGTTGACGCTTTGGCAGCGACGGAGGCGACTGCGGCAACTGTTGCGCAGGGTTCGCGGCAGTCGGAGGGCGGAATTGAAGGGTCGGGTGCCTCTGGTTCCGGCGCTGCTGGCTCTAATGGCAGCAGGGGCGATCGGGCTCTCGCTTCTCTGAGTCGGAAGCCCTTCCATCGAACCCGGTCCCTGCTTTTTCGGACACGAATCAATTCCTATTTAATTGAATATGCTCCCTTTCAATTGAATCAGCTCCCTTTCAATTGAATCAGCTCCCTTTCAATTGAATCAGCTCCCTTTGCAATTCAACCCGCTCCTTTCGAATTAAATCCTCCTCGTTGGGCTCTCGGAGGATTCCCTGGGGCCTTCTCCATGTCATCTCCACTTCCCAATGATGATCTAGCGACTGCTGCGAGAACCGAAAACCTCCGGCCAAACCCTGACTACGGCAACCCGGTTTCTCTTGCAGCAATTGTCTTCGGAACCCATTTTACCACGAATCTAACTGCAGTAGCAACAACAACAACAACACTATACCATTCGCAACAATGGCGTGCATGTGTGTGTGTTTATATATGAATGTGTGTGTGAGTGGCTGTGGTGAGAACTGTTTGTATGCAGATGTGAATGAGCGGCGAAAGCCATAAATCAGCGGAGATCGAGACTGCGGCGACTGGGGGGAGGGGAAAGAGGGGAGACGAAGGAGGACGAGTGAGGGGGAGGGGGAGGGAGGAGGAAGAGGGGGCGGGGGGCTGGAGTCGCGTGGTGTCATTAGCGCAATTGGATTTTTATGGATGTGCGACCGAGGAAATCGTGGCGGTGGCCGCCGTTCCATTAACTACTCCCACTTACGCCTCCCTCCATCCCATATGAGGCACTCCTCCCCCCTCCCCACGCCAAAGGCACGTACCACCATCAGTGGCAACAACAACAACTCACCCACACATCCCGGGACCAGCGGCATCCCTGGCTTGTTCGCATCGAAACTCACCTGCAACGAAAGGAAGAGAAGAAAAATTAGAAAACTATTTTATAGGAGGAAATGTGGGCGAAAGGGGGGATCGAGTTCGGAACCAGGGCGCCTCGTGTCACCGGCCCTGGTTCTCCCTCTCTCTATCTTCTCAATTTCTCAAGTTCTTAATTTCTATTTTATGCCCCTTTTTATTCCCAATTTAATTCGTCTTTTTATTATCATTATTATTTTCGCATCTCATTTGGGATGGTTTTTTGTTATTGTTTTTATCTCTATTTTTGTTGTTGTTTTTGCACTTTCGCTGCGCCGCCCCGTTCGCTCCACGGTTCACACGCTGCTCGCCGAGTCGCGAAATTCTCACGACACTGAGAGATGCTACAACAACAACAACAACAAGAACAACGACACCAACAAACAGCCACTGTTTTTGGAGCAACAGATGCTGTCACGACTTCTTCTGTTCTTCAGTTCTGGAGCGCGAGGCGAGGCCGTCGGACGATGGGAAAGGCGGCCAGATCGGGGGCCAGTGTGGCCACACTGCGCCGATGGGAACCCCGACGGACGCTCGAGGTGGCAGGCGTCAGTGTCAATCACGCGGATCGCATGTGGCAGCCCTGAGGAGCCGGCGGCAATTAGCGACCTCCCCCTGGCCCCGCCGACTCACGTGACTCCTGAATTACGGCGCTGCCGGATCGAGGCGACACCTCCGACGACGCAGCGACGCCCCCGTCGTCCCTCGTCCGCCACGAAGGGCTGCGGCTTCGGAGAAATCTCCACTTGAAGAGGAACCTGCTCGAGAGCGATCGAAGGGTTTCGCGCAGGACCCGACAGCTGCACAGACGGGCTCCTTGGGAACAGGGGCGGGGACAACAATAACAATAACGAGAAGGAGAACAAGAGGAAGAGCTGCACCAGCAACATGTGCAGCGATGCTTCCCACAACAACAAAGGAGCGAAGGGCCCTTCGCAGGATATCAGCCTCCACTTGAGATCGAGAGATGCGATCGCCCGCGAGAAGAGGAAGCAGCAGACGGCGCGATCGAGGCTGAGGTTGAGCCAGAGAAGAAAGAACAAGAAGAAGAGAAGGAGGAACGACGACGACATTTCCACCAGCTCTGGGAAACTCTCACGCATCTGGATCGGATCGGATCGAATGGAATGAGTTCGGTATGGACGGATCTCGCCGGATCGGATCGATCACTTTGCGTTCCAGTTAAATTTGTTGGTTTTTATTTTTGAAATTTGAATATGCGCAGTTGTTGTAATTGATGGTGTTGTTGTTGTTGTTTTTTCTGTTGTTGTCGTTGATGTTTTTGTCATTGTTGCTGCCGCCCTCGGCAAACACTCTTCATACGCAGCTCTCATTACACAGCTCATTATTCGCGATCAGAGCGAGCGATTGACGGACGGACGGACGGACGGACACAAGCTTCGATTCGGTCCCAGCTGTGGAACCATCAGGCAGAGGGGCGGGAGGCGTCCGAACCGAATTCGGGCTCCATCGCTTCCTCCACCCCAGCGGCGAAGGGTTGATGGAGGAGAAGCAAATGTGGCCGATGATGCGATGATCGGAGCAGATCCGATCGCTTGATGGGGCGCGGCTGGTGTTGTTGTTATTGGAAACGCAGCTACAACAACAGAGCCAGCAGCAGCAACAATCCCAGCAGCAGAAGAAGAAGAGGAAGCGACAGCAACATCAGCCACACCACAAACACAAACAGAAACAGAAACAACGATCAACAAACATTCTTAATTTCCAGCATTTAAGCATTGCGACAACAACAACAACAACAAGAGCAATTGAAACATCGCGATCACCATCGAAAATATGAACAATATGGACGCAGGCATCGCCGAGTGTGGGGCGTGGCGAGGGGGCGGCGGCGGCGGCAGCGACAGAGGCTGAGGGGCGATCGGTTCAATTTTAATTCCGTTTTTTGTCGGCCCTCGGATCGCGGCCGCAGCGTAAACAAACGGAAAGAGTTGCGGCTGTGCGCACCCTCCAGCAACAACAACAACAACAATACGATCAACATCAAGCGGATGGCGGGGGGAACGAAGAGGAAGAGGAGGCAGCCTGACAGCGGAATCGCGATTAATGATCGGGCGCCTGATGCTCGGGATCAACGCCAAATGGAAAGCCGTCAATTGGCCAGCGACAGACGGACGGACAGACAGACAGATCGACGCACAGGCAAGCGGACATACGGACAGCCAGACAGACAGACGGAGCAGCCACAGCCAAAGGGTGTGAAAACTCCATTCGCGGAGCGCGAGCGATTATTGACAATTATAACAACAACGGCGACGACGAAGACAGCAACAAATCATCGCAGGCAGAGGGCTGGAGACACACTTCGCTCTCCGGAGGCGGGGCGGAGGGGCAGACGAATGTCGGACCAACCGATTTCGAGTACGAAAAGTACTGTACCGAGATGGATCCATTCCTCGGCTGGCTCTCGTTCAACGGCCCCCGGGTCCCTTGTCAGCATCGTTGGCGCTGACCCCGCCGGCGACCCCGAACGATCGCCGGGCGCGCTTAGATGCGCCGTTAGAGCCGGACTCGCGATCGATCGCCACAGCCACAGCCGCGGCTTATCGCGCGGCTCCACCGACGAGTCAAATGTTATCAGACTCCCGGAGGAGCGCGGCTCAATTGCGCCGAAGACGTTCCCAGAATCCGATCGAAACGAATCGAGGCGAGCGAGTCGAGGCGAGAGCGTCTAATCAATCGTCGATCGTTTATGGACCCGACCTCGATTGCGCGACTCGCGCGGGCGACGTGGAGCCGCGTCCGCAAGTGTGGCCGGCGTCCTGCGCGGACCCGATCCCGGATCGCGGCGCGGCGCACGCACTCCGAGGCACAACGAGTCGTCTGTTCGGCTCCCTCCCGTCGCCCATCTGCGCCCTTCGGCCTCGGCCGGGGCTCAAGTGGGCCGCGCATGACGTCAGCGGGGCGCACATGTGGCCAATTGGCCGGCGGCCGTCGTCCGCAATCGCGTCGATCGCCGCTTAATTAAAAAGCGCAACATTTCAAGCAGCCTTCCTTAAGCGGCGCGCATCTTCCCGGACATGGACTTGGACGATGCTGAAGGAGTTGGAGAAGACGATGGAATCGGAGTCGAGTCGATGATGGAGCTGAGCCTAAGACTGGAAGACGAAGCCTCGGCCTGTCGCCAGCTGGCGCGGGACGACCGCCGATCGATCGATCGAGCGAGCGCGATGGACTCGTCGCTGTCACATCGCCAAATCCGTCGAGCGGTTTCTGGACGCGACCAAATGGGGCGCGCTGCGATGCGCCCGGCCGCCCAATTTGGGGCTGCGGCCGCTGTATTTGGAGGCGGCTGCTGCACTCTGCTGCCCATTGATGTTGCTGGCCGCGATCCGCGGACCTCTACTGCTGCAGCAACACCGCGAGACATCGGCAACAGCACGTCGAGCGTCGAAAGCGGCCACGCGACTTGTGGACGGGGCCGTCCTCCATTGAGTGGAGAAATCGCGCGCTCGACCTGTTGGGGTCCGGTGGCCGGGGCGGACGGACGGACGCTGTTACACTTTTCATCGATCGCCGACGTCGCCGTCGACAGATCATTAGCATTTCGGGGACTCATTAGGTGGATGTTGCCGTTGTTGTTGTTGTGGTTGTTTTTGTGGTCGCACCGGCCCCACTTTGACTTGTGCTGGCGCGGCGCCGGCCGGTCGGATCCGCCGCGGTTCTAACGATCGCCAATCGATCGCGGCGACGGCCGCAACGAGGAGAGAACGAACGTAACGAACGTAAAAAGTTAATTTCTTCCGGCGCAGACTGCGGCCGGCGATCATCATCATTAGCTGTGGACCAAATACCGGGGTTCTTCCAGCGTTTCGGGTCATTCGTGCCTCTGGCCGAGGCCGGGAAGAGTGCGAGAGAAAACGAGCGAGCGAATGAGAGGAAGAGGAGACCCGACGGACGCTTGCGTGCGCCCAGCCGAGCGTCGTCGGCCGGAGGAAGTCGAAAAAATAATTAGTTTTCTTTGAATTCGGGAAAAAACACCCCGACCTCGCTCGGCCCCCGTCGGAGAGCGAGGATCGCTTCCGACCGATCGTTTCTTCCGCAGCCGGGGCTTCGTTCGCCTCGTTGACACTCGCACAGCGACGACGACGACGACACCTTCGACGCCGGACCCGAACCCGGACTCGATCAAGCGATCGATCCCCGTCCTCCGCTGTCGCTGCGCTGCCTCGGCCTCTGCCAACGATCGATGTGCGATCATGCGAGAAAAATGCCTTTTACTCATATCCTGTCGCCGATTACGGGACGCTGTCTGTCCACACACAAGCACACACAGCTATGCTTCTGTGAATGCGGGGCGGGGGCCGCGGTGTGAAACACGATCGACTCGGCCCACGCACCGGGGCCTCGGCAGCACATGAAACCCGAGCCGAGCCGAGATGGGCGCCATTTTGAGGGCCATTTGCCACCGTCGATCACAGCCTGTGGGAACGGGAGCCATCGTCGATCTGGCCACATCTGCCCGGAGGTGGGAGGCGCGATCGAGGGCCGCTCGAAGACGAGGCCGAACCGAGCCGAGCCGAGTCGTGCCAAACGAAGACGTCAGTCAGGTCTCCCTAATGAGCGGGGAATTTATGCGACATGCGTCGAGTCCCAAATAAGGGGCGAAGTGCTCCAGAGCCGCCGTGTGGAGAGGAAGGGGGGGAGGGGCCGGTGGAGTGCGGGCGCAAGAATCCAGAAAATACCTTATACAGAGAGCGGCCCAACCTCGACGAAATCCACGCAAGAGGCAGCCGCAATAACATTAACGACAACAGGGCCAACAACAATAGTAAAAACATTAACAACAACAAGATGAATAGCAACAATGATAGCAACAACATGATGAATAACATTAACAACAACAACAAAAAGAAGACAAAGGAGAAGAACAACAATGATAGCAACATCAGAAGTACAACGATTTATTAATTCATAAAATTTCGTCGAAGCCTCCGCGCCGCGGTCTCCGGACGTGATCGACATGACGAATGTGGCTTCGGCCCGGCTCGGATCGGATCGGATCGGGCGGGCTCGTTACATGGGCTCGCATGGAGTTGCCAACTATCCCGAAGCGCAATCGAACGCAGCGCTGCATTCCACGACGACGCGCGGACGGACGGACAGAAGGAAGAAGGACGGACAGACGGCGATTCGCGCTGAAATCGAAAACGAGACAAAACGAAAATAATTGTCAATTTAAATCAATGTGTCGTGTGTTTGTTGTATTTGTCGTTCTTGTTGTTGTAATTGTCGTTATTGTAATTTTAGTTTTTGTAATTGTCATTATTGTTGTTGTTGTTGTTATTGGTTACAAACGCCATCGTTTTGTGGCCATAACCCCAAAAGCCTGCGCCTCGCAGCTGCCAAAGCTCGCGCTTGCGCATTCAACGGACGGACGGACACACACACACACACATGCACCCCTGGCATGTGTGTGTATGTGTGACGCCATCTTGGATCGCGGCTAAATTGCTCAATAAAGCGCAGCGACGACCAAAGACAAAAGTCGTTAAGTTCTTGTTCTTCTTGTTCTTCTTGTTGTTGCCGATCGACAAAGTTGTTGTCGTTGACGACTTTGATTTCCAATTTGTTCTCCATTCGTCACAATGACTGATGTCGTTTTTGTTCTTCTTATTGTTGTTGTTATCATTTATGTCATTGATGTTGTTATAATTGTCGTTGTTGTCATTGATGTTGTTATTGCTACATTGTCGTTGTCGCAATCACATTCTTGTCGAAGCGATGTTTTGACAGCCTCACGGGACCGACTGCGCGGCTGCCGACGACAGGCGTGCGACGCAGACACGATCACGAGATGTCGACGGATCGAAGTCTGATCGATCGAAGACGCACCGATCGCGGCCGGAAAAGGGAAATTACCTGGCCGGAAGGGAGGGGGCGTGGCCGTGATCTAGGATCCACGGACCTCTGGGAGCCGCCGCCTCGGTCGATGGGTTCGAGGTCGGCCTGCGGTAACGCGATTCTCACGCAGCCCATCGAGGAATCGCGAGCCAAAGGTTGCGACTCGCACACGCGGCTGCGGCGAGGGCCGGGCGACCGCAGCGACCGAGAAACTCCATTAGCGACGACGACGACGATGACGATGGCAGAGGGTCGTCGTGCAGAGGCAGCTCACACACGGCCACACGAGCACTCACACACGGACACTCTTGTGGCGACACCACCAACTCCAACAACAGCGACTAGAGCGAAGACGGCGGACAATCGTGTCAGCAATTTGTCGTTGGTTTCTTTGAAAATCGAAAATATTGCAACGCGTCCTAAATACGGCATTTTCACTGTCTTGCATTGTTGTTGTTGTTGTTTTTGTTGTTATCGTGTTTGTTGTCATCATCAGTTGCAGTGGCCGATTGCATTATTGTTGTTGTTGTTGTTGTTACTTGTAAATTAACCTGTTGCCGATGACTTGCTGCATCGGCGGATTCGATGTCGATGTCGTCGTCGCTGCCCGCTCCCATTGCTGCTGCTGCTGCTGTTGTTGCTGTCGCAGTGACTATTAGCGTTTTTCCTGGCGGCGGCAGCGCAATTAACATCGACGCCGATTTGCGTAATCGGAAAATGGTCGCCGCCCCCCGTCGCCCGCGTCGCCAGTCGCAGAGTCGCCAGTTGCTGCCACATTGTCGTTGTTGCTGCCCCGAGAATTGATTGTTGCCCGATCATCGTTCGACGACAACCGGCCCCTCGCTTTGTGCCCCCTCTCCCCAACCGTGATTTCCTCCGCCCCTCCACATCCGCCGTCGAGCGGCTGCGCACATGCGTCGTTCCGGAGCAGGTAATTATCCAAGATAAAGAGGAAGAAGAAGACGAGGGGAGGGGCGGAAGAACCCGTGGAAAATTCATCCATCCATCCGTCTGTCCGTCCGGCGGAAGGGGCTCCTCGCGTAATGAGCGCGATCCCGGCGCGGCGTGGAAATCGTCGCCGGATGCTGCGAGTGGCGACGGCTGTCGGCTGTCGGAGGGCGGGGCGTAATCCTGCAGCCGACACACACACATAGACAAATACGCAGACACCTAGAGACACCGCGCTTAATGCGAAGCCGATGGCTGCCGGAAGCGAACACTTCGTAATTATTTTAACGACCGCGGATGGCGGACGATGGGCGGAAGACGCCTCGGAGCCCAGAGTTCCTGGAAGAGCCCCGTGAATCGCGTCTCGATCGAAGGGCGATTCGATCACCGCATTCCGGAGCAATGTGGGGCGCGGTCCCCGGAAGGCGGCTGACGAACGATGGGTCCGCAATTGACCCCGCAATTGACAGCAATTAATGGAGTTCGCCCGACTTCGGCTGCAGACGACGACGTCGACGTCGGTGTCGGCAACATGTGTTCGTCGCTGCCCGCAGACCTGACGTAGGCTTCGAGCCGAGGGTTCGGGCCCAGCGCGTTGCCAACTCGATCACAACGATCAGTTCATAACGATATTCTCCTGTTCTCTCCTCTCAGAAGCCCCGCTCTCTTCCCTCGTTGGAAATGTTCTCGTTTCGTTTTCAGTGTGGTGTTTGTTGTCGCCACATTGTTTTTGTTGTTGTTGCCATGGTTACTGTCGCTACCACGGTCGGCCTGTGTGGCAGCAGTTGTTGCTGCCCCTGTTGTCTCTGTCTCAGTCTCAGTTTCTGCCTCCGTCCAAGCGACGACGATCGTGCTGACTGCGCCAGAAACGGCGTCAACAGGAAATCGAACCGGCTGAGCGCAAGGAATACGATCGACCGACAACAACAACAACAACAACAATGAAGACTATGACCACCACCACAGGAACAACAACCACACGGACGTCGGAGAACGGAGGAGCAGAAGATACGAGGCGAGAAGATATCGAGAAAAAGTTGGCAATCTTGTTTGGCGAGCAAAAAGCTGCCCCTGCACCGAGACTCAGACCTGGCCGGGACTCACACAGACACAGACACAGCCGCAGTCACACGCACACACACGCATTCCATGAGCACACACACACGAAGCCACAGTGGAGCCTCGGTGTGTTCTTCTCGGTCCAATCGATGCCCAGGCGACCGGGAGCCGCACGTCCGCGACTCGAGGCCGCTTCACGACCGCGTCCTGGCCGCAACCCTTGACCTCGGCACCCCGCACGCCCGACAGGATCGGCCGAGGGACTCGGGCCGCTGCTTCTGGGAAGCTATGCTGCATGTTAATCCCAATTAACCGCAATTAAGTTCGCGGCAACAACAACAACCCCACCAACAGCAGCATCACAAACATCGCCAGCCCCAGCAACAACAAACAACACCACGATGAAGGAGAACGCCAAGAAGACAAAGAAGAAGAAGCGAAACTATAACAACATGTGCACTTAAATTTAATGCTCGATCGTTTGTTGTTCTTCGCGCCGAAAAACATCAGCCGCGATGGGGGGCGAGGGGCGGGTCGAGGGGTTCTTAACACACTTTCGCGTGGCCTGGGCCGGAGTAACGGGCGTCGGCGCGGCATACGGGCGGCAAACCTTTCAATTGACACCAGCCGCGTCCATCGGCCGCCCTGCGCCGAGGCCGAGGAGGGGAACGGCGCGGTGGACGCCGTGACTCGCTGGCCCACGGCTAATTGTTCTTAATTAATGGAACAAACGATCGCCTGCCGCCTCCCCTCGACTCGCCTCGCCTCATCCATCGCCTCATCCATCGCCCAGCTTTCGGCGGCGATGCGATGGGCGACGCGATCAGAATCTGATTGAGCGAAGACAGTGGGCCGGGGGCGCCGTGGCCGATGATTCACGCTCGGAATCGCTCTAATTGATGACGACAACGACCGTTGGTCGTTGGTCGCCTCGTCCAAGCGCTGACCCGGCCGAACCTTCGGCCACCGGGTCGGTCCGCATTTGATGTGCCGCCGGTGTCGCTGACGATGTCGCTGCCGCCGACTCCGGCCCTCTGGGCGCAATTATGCGCGATCACTGTCACGATCCGTCAAATTCCGATCGGAAGACGCCGCCCTTCCGCGCTGACCTTCCGCCTTCGTCGTCGCCGCTAATTCCTCGGAGGCAGGCTTTGGGCCGTCGCCGTCGTCTGCCGAGACCTTCGCGGAGGCGATTAGGCGGCGTCTCGTGTGCCTCGGCGCTCGCCTGTCGGATCAGGCGCGCTGGAGTCGCGGCGGGGAGGGCAGGGGAGGCTCGGGTCCCGGTCACTGCCGAGGCGAGTCAACGAACTGCTCGAGACCCCCGTCCGCCCCTCGAGTCCTCGCTGCGGAACCCGACACCGGTTGGGGCCGAGGTCGGGGACGACGACGAAGAGGACGAGGACCGTCGGATGGGACGCGATCGCTAACGAAGATCTTGTCGACGCTCGGAAAGGCAACGACATGACAGATGGCATCACTTTTGACATACGAGATGGGATGGAGCAGCGCCCGCCCCGCTCCCCGGCCCCGGCTGGACCGCGACGCTTCCAGGCCCGAAGCGACGCCCGCACCGCACCGTGTGTGTGTGTGCGAGTGCTTGCCCAAGTATGGCAACATCGCCTGTTGCAGCCCGGTCGATCGGTCGGTTCTGGTCACTGACGACGACGGCTCCGGCGCTGCTGCGACGCATGCAACAGCTGTCCCGATCCGTTCCGTCGCGACACGACTCGGCGGAGGCAGACGAGGGTGCCCCGGACCCTCGGAGGCCGCACAACTTCATTTGCAGCGGGCGAACAATGGACGACGACAACGATGGCGACGGCGACGACATCGACAACTCCATTTGCGAGCTGACTTTTCGGCCGTCGTCGCCGCTTTGTTCTCGCGAGTCCGAGGCTGGGAGCGCTTTCTCACCTCGGCCCAGCGATCGCCTCATTAGCATGAAAACAGCCTCCGCCTCGGCGTGGTGGGGCCGTGGGAAGGGGGCCGCCTTTGTGTGGGGCGATCGATCGCGCTCTCGGCCTCGCCGGAGGAAGTCGCGCTCGATATCGATCGGGCCGATGTCAACGAAGGAAGCGCGGAGCCCTGCGACGTGGCCGAGTGGCCCGGAGCACGTGTGCGCTAATTGGGCCGAGGGTCCCTCGGGCTCGGAGTTAATAACTCGCGTCGGACGAGGCCTGCGGACGGACGGACTTCCTGGGTGTCAAGGGAGGGAGAGAGCAACTGATTGAGCCAGGGGCGGGCAACGGCGCGGGCCATGCAAATCACTCGCGGCCTCAACGACGTGTAAAATGTACGAATCATCGCCGTTAATGAATTGGGAATCGCAGGACCGCGCCCTCGGCCGCCCCTCCACGGCCGAAACCAGATCGCACGACGCGCAGACTCGCAGTGAATTTCAATCTCTCTCTCCACAGACAGACAGACGGACACACGGACGGACGGACGGACGTTTGACAAGATCGACGGTCGCCGTATTCGTCCGGCCGGCCGTCCGTCCGTCGATGGGTCCGCGGCCGAGGTGCGCGTGTGAGCCATGAGAAACTCCGCCATTCAGATGCCAGCCTCGCAGCGACACCGACAGCAACATCCACAGCCAGCAGACAGAGCCAACAGACGGCGTCGTTAAACCGGTTGAATGGCAGCGCATAAATTGAAGACATTTCATCGCCGAAGTTCACATCGGAGGCTGCGCGCGGCTCATGAATGGGTTCCTGGGAAACCCGCGCCGAGGTGCGATCGCGATGAGCGATTTGCATTCCGGCCGATGACGACTCGCGACTGCGGACCGAAGATTAACGATTGACGACTGAGGAGCAATTAAACCTAAACGGAGGCCCGCAGTCGGGGGGCGGGGCGGACGGCGGTCGTGTGTCATTCAGCCGCCGATCGGGAGCCGCGCAATTGACGCGAATTTCACACGGCCACCGATCGCAGCCGACGATCAGCCAGAGTCGAATCGGACTCAGAGTCGGAGTCGGCCGCCCGGCGATCGATCGCAGCGCGATCAGATAAATAATAGCCTTTTAATTGATTAGATTCCCGTCTCGGCCCCAGCCGCAGCCACTTGCGATATCGAGCGATCGCGCATCCACTCGAGACGCATCATCGGCATCAGACCCAGAACCAATTGCGCACCCTACTGTCGGCGAGTCGAAGCCAATGGTCTTCGATTGGACTACAAGTGGCCTCTACCTCGACGATCTCTGAAGTGGTCAGATCGTGTTCTCATCCCAGGGTCCTTGGCCCCGATTTATGGGCTTCCTGTAGCGACCTTTGAGCCGACCTCTGTAGCGCCCTCTCGGTGCTCCTCGGCCGACTGCGCGATCGCTTAAGTGGCGCGCAAATCAGCGATCGCCCCCAGTGCGCAGGCCCCTCGCGGCCGTCGGCTGTGTGCGTGAGACCGAGATGCGCTCCCCATTGGAGCGGCGGCCGCTGCTGGCAATTGGCCAGGCTCCATGGGTGTCGGTCGGCCGCGCGGGCCTCGGAGTCTGCGGCGGAACCAATGAGAACGAGATCGACGAGCGGCGCCACCGGGCCACATGGCCGGAGAAGTGGAGGATGAGAGAGATCTTCACACGGCAGGAAGTCGTGCGAAGGAGTCCTGCCGGCAGGACGAGGTCGATGCGAGGCATGGCGAGCGTCTGGCGGCAATATTGCTCCGCGCCCCCTCCGCCACTCGCCACTCGACGCTCGGAAGCAGCCTCAAGTGGCCTCGCTTCCTCCGCGGGAATGCGGATTCCCCGACCCGACACGATTATGAAAACATATTTCGTCCTTTGTTCTCTCGGCGACGCTCTCGGCGACAACAACAAGGACATCCGCTCCTCGACGAAGTGGTGCTTCACGGCCCTCGCCCCGCCGTCCCGAGCCCAGCGTTCGAGCGACGAGCACGTGAAACCCGAGTCGTCCCTTGCGACGCAGACAGCTGACGCGGCGAAGTGACTCTCGCGTACCTGGCCCCGGAGGACGTCTCGAGTGGCCACTCCTGGGCCGAGATTCGACTCGCCCGGCCGGCTCGGATTTCAGCGATTCCGAGAGCCGCAGAGTGAGCAGCGGCCTCCGTCTCTGCATCGCTCGAGACGTCACCCGCCGTTATCTCGGCCGGTGAATCGTCGCCACCTTCGCTGCGCCGCCTTATCGCAGCCAAAGTCGCTGCTGATAACGGCGTCGAGGGCTGACTCAGCGCCAGAGGCGACGGCCGAGTGCGATTGGGGGCCTGCTCAAAGGAGAAAAAAGTGCATCGCGGAGAAAGTCGCCCAGCGGCCTCGTTCGGACTAGGGCGGCCGATCGAGATCGCCAGACCCCGTCCGGCCCGCACCCTCCGCCGTTTCGCAACGTGCGCAAGACACCTGCAGCTCTCGGCGTCGCACGGTTCACCTGCGCCGCGTGATCGCCGCCCATCGTCGCCCCCGACGCGACGCGATCGGAACCGGTTGCGAAAAGTGCGCAACATGAGCCGAGTGCGGCACGATTCGTGATCCGATGGAGTTGGCCGGCAACGAGGGGGCGTGGTCGCCGCCCCTCGTCCGGTGGACCACGCTCTGACGGCATCGATTCTGATTTGATTTGAAGCGACGACGAACCCGGGTCGAGGACGAGTACCGAGTACGAGTTCCAGGGACCTCGTTCATCAATGAACCGATCCCTGAATGAGACGCCGATTGCGGACGGACGGACGCAGGGAAATGCACAGCCAAATGCGATCGCCGGGCGCACAATGGATCGGGGAGAGGGCAAATCGTATCCTGGACCTGCCTACCTGCGCAGGTAGCCGGCAAGGTAAACAAGGGGCGACGACGATGACGATGACGTCGCCGTGCGCTGTTTATTCATACGGCCACAGGTAGAGGCGGCCGAGGCCTGGGAATGGAACCGGGGAGGAAGAAACCTGTCCGCAGCACAAAGCGACGATGGATGGATTTTACCCAGAACGAACGCCGGACGGACGGACGCCGGACGAACAGATGCACTCGCTCCTCTCCAGGATTCTACGAGCTCTGATTCTGAATGAGCCCGACCAGGGCTGGACAGGAGCGCCTCCGTCCGTCCGACTGTCTTCTGAGATCCTGCGCGATCGCCTTAATCCCGGCAGAGCGCTTGATCTCGATCAGAGGGACCCCTTTGCAGACGTTGGGGGCGTGGACTCACCTTTCATGTCGCCATGGTCGACGTATCCGTTGTTGATGGAGGCGGCTGCGGGGGCCGCGGCCAGCAGCAGGGCCCCCAGGCTAATCCACAGCACGAGTAGGGGTGCGATATCCATTTTCCTGGGGCGCTCGTCCCTCTCGCTCACTATTCCTGTTTCGCTCGGTCGGCGGAACTCACTTTGTGTCGGGACTTTGTGTATTTTCGCGGCTCTGTTTGTTTGTTTGGCTCGGCGACTCCGAATGAGACGCGGATTCGGGTTCGGTTCTGATGCCGATTGCGATCCGATGGCGATTCGCTGGCGACGCAGCGGAGCGTGGAGCAGACGCTGGCTGGGCTTCTTACGCCGTGTGCGATCCGGCGGAACGCGCGGGGCTCGGGACCGAGATCGAGATCGAATTCGAGTTCGAGAACGCGACGGCGACGACGGCCGATGTCATTTGACGGATCGATGGCGGCTCCCCGATCGGCATAGCGAGCCGGGGCAGGGGCGGGGTCCGTGGGTCGCGGACGTGAGGGGCGTGTTCGGGTGCGGGTCGAAGGAGGCGCCGATCGGAATCCGGAATCTGGGTGGCGGTTTATGAATGAATTACGAGGCGATCGCAGCTCGCATTTGCATACGGGAGCGTGGGGAGGGGGGCGAACGGGTTTGGCAAGTGGCGGCCGTATCTGTGTCGCTCCCAGGCGGCGTATCCGCGAGATACTCGCTCGACTCGGCCCTTGGCGGCCGTTCGTCCGACGCTGGCTTCGACTGCGGCTTCACCTGCAGATCACGCAACGCAACACGATCACGATCACGAGAGTCGTTCTGAGCCCTGCACCGCAGGCACAAGCACAGACACAGACGCACACAACGACACGAACTCACACACACAAACACACACACGGGCACAGGTACAGATAGCGATCGTATCTGCCGTGCGAGATACCGGAGTTTGTTGTGCTCGGTTTCGGTTTTTTCCCACTCTGCTCTTGCGATTTGTGTTTTCGTACTTCGCTTTGTTGCTCCGTGCTGTTCGAGTTCACGAGTCTTTTTGCACAATCGCGAAATTCGCAAATCGCGCTCACAACAAACGACGATGACGACGCGGGCGCGGCAGGCGGGCGGGCGACGGACGCGAACTGACAACGAAAACAAACAGCGTCGAATGTTGCTGAGTCTGGTTCCTGCTGCTGCTTCTGATGTTGCTGCTAGGGACAATGGTTTGGCAATCGAGTCGGCTGCAACGACAGCGAAGAGACGTCCGAACTCTGGCGAACTCCGCGAACGATTGGCCCGAGCACTCGCCGCGGCGGGCCCAGCCACCGGAGAGCGCGCCGCGTCGGCCTCGCAGCGACGGAGAGAGCGCGGAACGACCTCGCAGTGGAACGAGGACGAGCGAGAGCCGAACGAGCGTCTGGATAGGAAGAGAGAACGGTTCGTGTTCGCGCTGAGGATTCGCGCAGCCCACTTCGACCGATCGGGTGCGAGTCCGGGGAATCCCGAGTTCGAACTTCTCCGATCTTCGAACTTCAGCCGCCCGCTTGGTCAAAGATCGTGATGATCGCGTTATCCAAGAGGGTGCTTTCGAATATTATCGCATCGTGAAGAACGGTAACGCGATCTCTGCAGGTTTGGGTCTCAGATCCCATATCGACCGACGAGCTGCAGTGGGAAGAATTTATGAAATGCAGTCACTTGGACAAACGACAGAGAAATTTAAAGAAGAGAAGCCCTCCTTTCTTTCGAGCTGCCATGTTTTTAAATAAATGGGATTTTGTCCGACATCCGAGTGGGGGCCGATTTTATTAGCAAAACCTTTCATCGCCTCGAAAAACCGGAGTTATGGACGATTAATGTTTTCCTCAAATTTTGCCTAAATTATGACAATTTCAAAAAACTATAGGTCGTTAGAATTAATGTCGAATTAAGGTTGATTTTTTTCGCTTTCAACCATTTTTTAAATACATTTTGTGATATCTTCATTTGAAAAACCACATTTAGTTAAATTAATTAAGTTTCTTTTATAATAACCTTTTATAAGTAAAATCGGTTTAAGAAATGAAAATTTTCAAAAATATCCAACGAAAAATATCGATTGTAAAAATACCGGGTTTAATTCGGTACTCACCTTTTCAGTTCCTGATCATCTCCCCCATTCTTTACACCGTCGAAAGAAAACCATCGCCTCCGATTCAATTGAATTTATTTTATTTGCAATTAATTCTCAATATTTTCACATGTTTGTTTCATAGTTTTTATTTTAATTAAGTTTAAATTTTTACAAAAGCAATTGTTCTTGATGTAGTAGTTGTTGTTTTTGTTGTTGTTCTGCGCGCTCTAAATGGCCCTGCAGCGTCTTGAAGCTTCTTTAAGACTCGGTGTCGCTTGGCAATAACAAATAGTTTGCTGGAAACGTGTGTCTTGAACTCTTTTCTTCGACCGGTATTTACTCTACTGTTTTCAACAATCTACCAACTGTCGTTACGTATGGATTTTCTCCAAGTGTGGGGCCCTCGGCTTCCGGGTGCCCCGTGTGGTTCGTTGTGTTCGTGTCTCGTTTGGTGTGTGCGTGTGTCGGTGTGGGCGTGTTCCTAAGTGGGTCGAGAGCTCGATAAGCGTGTCTTGTTGCTTGTTACGTACGACCTTGCGCAGTTCTAGTAATTCTGGGGCTGCTGATATGCTATACAATGGTTCCCTTGGGGGCTTATCCTTACTCTTTACGTAAATTGTGTATAATAATAATTTTTATGTTATTTTTTAGTTTTAATTAATTTTTTAGCTACATTTTCCTTCAATTCTTAAGTAGTAAATGTTTATTTAAATTCAATTTCAAGCAAAATTCGCCCAGAAGAAGCTCGTTTTTGTTTTGTTGCAAAACTCTCTATTAACGTTAAATTTCAAAAATCGTCTGTTGCTCGGGTAGAATTGCATTTGTGTCTTGTTGTTGTTGTTGTTGTTGCTGTTGGTTTGATTTCGTAAATTAGAATTAACAAACAATCGAACAAATTCGCATCAGGCACAAAGTGAAACTCAAGTGCGGAGAAATTATTCGAAGGATCGCGAAAGTGGCTTTTGATTCTCAATTGAAGTTCTTCGGCTTATCTACTGGTGCTACTGGGTCGTCTACGACACGCCCCTCGCCCCGCCCGGCAAGCGGAAGAAGAGGCGCCGGGCGGGCGGTCGAACGAGGCCGGGGCGGCAACGCTAGTGACTAGTCTAATGTTCGTTAGGGCTAAGTTAGCTTAGTGGGAGTAGAGTAGTGTAGAGTTGGGCTGGGTTGGGTTGTTTAGGGCTAGGTCAGGTCAGGTTAGGCTGGGTTGGGTTCAATTGGTTTCCTATTCCGGGGCGGCTTCCAGGATGCGTTGCTCCTGCTCCTCTAAATGCCTACGGCCGTGTGGATTTTCCGGGGGCTCCTCTGATCGGGCTGGGGAGGGGGCGGGGCGCGCCTCGCTCTCGGGGTTTGAGGTCTCCCTAACAGGAGACGGGCTCCGGCAGCGGGTTCTCGGTGATGCGGATCTTGCCCGCCGGCCCCGCCCCGGTGTACAGGGTGCCGTTGACGCTGTGGTGCATCGTCGGGCCCTCGCCCTCGCCCCCCTCCTCCTCCTCCTCGTCGGCGTCCGTCTCCATGGCCGCCTCGGGCTGCTGCTCGACCGACTGGTTGCCGTTTCCGTTCTCGGCGTCCTCGCAGGCGGCGGCGGCGGCAGTGGAGCTACTGTTGTTGTTGTTGGTGGCGGTGCAATCGCTGTTGTTGTTGTTGATCGCCGTCTCGCGGCAGAGGCGCACGTTGCTGCGCACCTTCAGCTGCTGCTGCTGCTGTTGTTGCTGCTGCAGCTGCCGCTGCTGCTCCTCCCGGAAGTTGGCGAAGAAGATGGACGAGTAGGTCTGGTACTTGGTGCCGCACGGCGACGAGGCGGGCGTCGACAGCGGTGTGGCTGTGTTTTGTTGTTGTTGTTGTTGTTGATATTTCATTCGTTGTTGTCGATGATGTTGCAATAGTCGTTGTTGTTGTTAATCGGATCGGCAGGCGGACGCAATGGGGGATAGTTTGCTTTTGTTATTTACTAATCTTGATCTTGGGATGAAAGTTCGAGTGGCGCGTGTCTCTGTGTGAGTGTGTGTGTGTGTGTGTCTGTCTGACCATGTATGTGTGTGTGAGCGAGGGATGTCTCGGGGCGTGGCTGAGGTTGGATGGATCGGGGCGTCTCCGGCGAGATGTGGATGGGGAACGAAAGCGGAATTTTCCTGGACTTACTCAATCGATCTGTGTGCGTGAGTGAGTGAGGCTGTGTCTGTGTGTGTGGCTGTGTCGCGGAGCCTGGAGCTGCTGTCCAGGGCCGGTGGGCGGATGGAGATGACCAACGTGATGAGATGCGGCTGATGAGAGGCTGGAAGAGGCGGGGGATTGGGGAGGAGGAGGAGGATCTAAAACAAAGCGAGGACTTGCAATGATCCCCAGGACATTCACCTCCTTCCACTCCCATTCAATTCAATTTAATCCCATTCAATTCAGTTCAAGCGACTCGGCTTCGTTTCGTAAATGTTGCTTTATTGTTCTGATGCTCGATTCTTACAATTGTTGGTACGAGGCTCTGGGTCGTGGGCGTGGGGCGTGGATCGGCGGATGCGAGCTCCCGGAAGCGGACTCGAGTCCAGGGCGGAAGCGGCGGTGCGTCGTCGGCAGCCCTGGCGACGGCGGCGGGTGCGGTGCGAGGGCGGGCGGTGGGCGCGGCAGAACGCGGCCGCCACGATCCTGCTTCGTCTCTGGGTGAACATTGGTGAACAATCTCGAGTGTGTGGTGTACATAGTGTGCGGGATATATGTATGTGGTCTATCTATCTATATATGTATATATAGCCGGAGCGGGCGTGGCGCCGATCTGCGGATACATCAACGGCTTAACGTAAGTCGCCCCGAGTCGAGCGAATCGCACACGAATACAAAAGAGTACAAATACGAACGGAACAGAAGTGTTGTTAAATTAAATACAAGTACAGGTAGAAATTAAATACAATTACAATTACAAAATACAAATTAGAGAGTAAACGTAAGTGCTAACATAGGCGAACGAAACCAAGCGGGGCTCCACGGGCGGGGCGGGGCGGGGCCGGGCGGGGCGGTGGGCGTGGCCTGGCTCCCTATTGCACACTCAGCTCAAACTGACTCGAGTTGCTCTGGCTGGCTGCCGAGAACTTGCGTCCCAACTTTTGCAGCGACCCGACGGCTAGAAGGCGAACGAAAAGAAATAGGAAACAAAATCATAAAAGAAAGAAATCGTAAATCAATGAAACAATAAGTGATCGAAACAATACAAATCAAACAAATCAACTAAAGGGTTGGCAACGTAAGAAGCTGTGGGTCGCGGTCGAGGGGTTCAGGGCGGGGCGGGGGCGTGGTGCTGGGGCGGAGGCGGAGGCGAAGCGACATCTAGGGACTAATCTACGACTACTCGGCCCAGGCGCCACCAACTACTGGCGCAGTCGTCGGGCGGCGGGAGTCGAGCGGCGGCTTCTTATTGGGATTTCTCTGCGATGCACGACGCCAGGCAGGACGACCAGGGAAGCAACGGAAGCCAAAACAGGGCGGCGATCCATACGTACCACACGGAGTCGCAACGAGAGAAGTTCGGATCGCGATTCCGATGGAGTCGGCGAGGCGAGTCGAGGCGACGCCAGTCGATGACGAGGCCGAGGCATGGGGCAGACCGAACGGCGGCAGATTCGGAGCCCAACAAGAGAGAGAGAGAGGGAGGCATGAGAATGGGGTGAGACGAATGGCGATGGGCGGTGAGGCGGATGGGGCGAGAACCGGACGAAGTTCGATTGAACGTCGTCGGTTTGTGGTCGGGTGGGTTGGTGGAGGTTGGGTGGATGGCGAGGGTTGGTGTGGATTGCGATGTAGATGGAGATGTAGATGTCATGTTGATGTCGGTGGAGATGGTGGAGATGGTGGTGGTGGTGATGCGATGTAGATGTAGATGTCGAGGTCGATGGCGATGGTTGTTCATTAGCGGCGCGTGGTGTGGATGTTAGATTGTGTGGTTTCGTTGGGGCGGGAAACGAGAGAGAAAAAGAAAAGAAAATATTTTTATGTCCAAATTACTTAAATTATTTCCGATGTTTTATTTTGGTTATTGTTCTGGTGGTGGTGGTGGTCGTGGTGGCATAGTTATTGAGTTGTAGTTGTGGATGAGCTAAGCTGAGACTAGGACACTAAGCGCTAGACACTAAATGGCACGAGATGAGCAACGGGACGAGACGGAGGGGAGGGGGGGGACTAGTGCGGGACGACACAGGCGAGTCCGGGGACAGAAGGCGACGACGACCAGATGAGTGGTGGCAACTAAATGAAGACTACTGATACAATTTTGTGGTACATCTTTCCAAATAACTTTATTCAATGAATTCCAATAATGTTATAAATTTCGTACAAATATTAGACTAGTTTGAGTATTAAACATTTCATTTAAATACAGATAAAACAGTTCAAAGCAAAACAATTAACTATTTTCGCTACACTCTTCTGTGATCGTCCCTCGTTCGATCCTTCGTTCGTTCGTTCGTTCGTTTGATTGATTTCGAGACTGATTTCTCTTGTATCATGTCATTTTCTTCTCAACTTGTCTGGGATACGACCGCCCGCCCAACTGCCCCGAAAGCGAAAGCGACTTTAAAGCTCTGGGCGCAACAATAAACTCTGCTGGCTAATTTTTACACATCCGCCTACTCGACACCTCCCAAAGTGCACTCCTCCAGGGGTCGGCGCGGCAGAAGCCGGCGACGACGACGACGAAGCCGAAGCGACTGCGGAGACGCTGTCGCAAGGTCGAGACCCCTCTGTCCATGGTCCAGAGCCCACGCCCGCCCTCCCCGGCAGTGATTAAACTAGTGGCTACAACTACCAAAGAACTGAACTGGCTGCAACTGATGGGCTGAATTGGTATGATGGAGTATGGTTTGTACAGCTAGACATTGGTATTGGGAACACAAATATACAAATATATGTAAGTAGGTCTGGAGCGAGAGAGCGAGCGTGGATGCGAGAATGAATGTAGTTGTTAGTTTACAGAGCGAGTGCACGATAGTCGATGGAAGTAGAGTAGAGATAATGGTTACGATACTGACTATGAGTGTTCTGTATAATATATAATCCATATATATATAAAGTTATATAGTATATATAATCTGATGTTTGCTTTCGTACAGTTAGAGGTTCAATTGCTTGTGTTCTTTGTTGATAGGATGATTTGTATATTGAGATATTGATAATTGTTATAGAATCAATGCGGTTCATTCGATTGGGTTCGATTCGATTCGTTATAGTTTGAAGCTATTGATGAAGTTGTTGTTGTTGGTATTGTTGTTCTATTGTTATTTGTTACTGTTGTTAGTCTAGTGAGTCTAACACTTACCGTATCCCTCGCCCTGCAGGAAGAGTCTGAAGGCCTCGGCCAGCTTGGCCGGCTGCTCCTCCAGGACCATGGCGCAGTCCGAGATCTGGAAAACGAGAGTGCGTTAGTTGGAGGTGAAACTAAGAGTGTGTGAGGTGGTTGTGAGCTCGTTCAAACCTTCATCCACGAGGAGTTGGTGGGGTCCAGGCGCCCGTTGAAGGTCACCGTGTCGTCGACGTGCGGCGACAGCGCCCCCGTGATGTTGATCACCGGCATCTTCAGCGTGGCCGCCGAGGGCTGGGTGCCCGGGGTGCCGGGCGGGGTCCGCGAGATGTTCAGGTCGTTGCGGTGGATGTACGAGTTGATGAACATGGCCAGGTTGGTCGGGTTGACGCCGTGCTCGAAGTGCTGCTTGTACATCTGGGCCAGGTCGTGGTTGCGCTCCTCGGGGTTGCGCCCGAAGTGGTGCCACATCAGGTAGTCGACCACGCCCTGGGTCATGCCCTTGGTGCGCAGGAAGCGCGCGTTGAAGCTCTGGTAGCCCCACTCGATCCAGCCGGACTGCGTCGACACGCAGTTGATCAGGCAGAGCGCGCCCACCTTGTCCGGGTTGGCCACGGCGAAGCGGGCCAGGACGTTGGCCCCGGCGCCGACGCCGAAGCCGATCACCGACTTCAGCCCGAAGTGCGACATCACGAACAGCAGCTGCGAGGCCAGCTCCTCCATGGTCGGGTACACGTAGCTGCAATTTGTATATTAGCAAACGGACTCTACATGGGATGGGGATGCACTCACTCCTCTGGCAGGGTCGGGGCGCCCTCCTCCTGGCCCGGAGCGGTCACGTGGTACACGCAGAAGTTCTCCAGCAGCCCGCGCATGACGGGGAAGTTGAAGAACCCGGCGAAGCTGGTGACATCTGGAAGAGAAGCGTGGTTAGTGCGCATCTCAGCCCGCGGACGGGTTCGACTCACAGTTCAGGCCCAGGTCGTGGTAGGTCAGGATCGCCGGCTTCGAGGCGTCGCCCTGGATGGCGACGTGGATGTCGCCTTTGTCTGTGGGCACGCGGCGCTGGTCGCAGGCCTCCAGGATGGAGCCGCGCGCGTTCGGGAACTGCAGCTGCACGGAGCGCAGCTCGATGTCGTCCATGGGGTCTACGGGCATCGTGCTGGCGAACGAAGGAGCAGAGGTCAGTGAGGCGGAGAGAGAGAGGGGGGAAGAGGCGGCGAAAGAGAGGCGGGCTTTTGTTCTGATCCATGGGGCAACGGAAGCTTGGCAGCCGCGAGGCTCGGGTCCGGGTCCGTTGGCGGGACCCGCGGCCGTGGGGAGATTGAACTGAACTGAACTGAAGCTGGGATAACAAACTGAGGCTCGTACGTGGAAATCATAACGTGGAAATCGGGTGGTTCAGTGGTGAGCTAAGCTACTCGTCTAACGCTAGCTCGAGCCGATCTGCGCGGCTCGAGGTGGGTGGCGGTGGGCTGAGGTTGTTTAGTTGGAGGCAACGTTAGAGTTGGGTTGGGTTAGTGTTAGGTCAAATCAATAATACACAAATAGTATGCAAACGTCTAGCTATGTTCATGAAGGCAACTTGCAATCGTTCGGCTACGAGGTTGGATTACGAGCTCGAGTCAACTCTGCAACAGTTGCTCAAATCATTCATCAATCAATCAATCAATTAATCAATCAATCTAGGCTAGGTAAGGCAACAGTAACGGTTACGGTAAGTTAAGGTAAGGTAAACAAAAGAGGCCCACTGTGCGTGGGCCATGCAGAACTCAAGGCAATTAAAATCGAATCAATCGAGTCGAACGGAACCGAAGGAGAATCGAAAGAAGGAAGAGCAATCAATCAATTAAATAATAAAAGTAGTAATAGTAGTAAAAGTGGTAATAATGAGAAAGTAAGAGAGAAAAACACAGAGAATTGGCGCTATTCTTGTTCTTCTCCGCTTGGCTTCTTACCCCAGGAGTCGTGCCTCCTCGGCAGTGTGTGCTGGCGCTGACGGCATCTTCGCGGCGTGAGTCTTACCGATTTTGTCCCGGTCTCTGAAATAAACACTATGAGCATGCAAGCAGGATCTCAAGGATCTCGGCGGCGCCCCTCTCGGCCCCCTCGGGCGCGGGGGACGAGAGACGGCCGGAACCCGAGGAACAAAACAAACAAATTCAAACAAATTCAAACAAAACAAGACAAATCAAGACGTAGTCAAGATCGGGTTAATGAAACGATCAAATTAATGCAAAATGCGCGAATGCGAAAGTTCCAAACTTGGCGCTAATTCTTACAGGAGTAAACAAAACCATTGGATAGAGTGAGTGTAGAAAGAGAAAGGGAAGGAGAAAGCAAACGTTAAAAGCAACTAGTATGGGGGAAAAGGGAGGGAGGAAGAGGAAGCCGGAGCGAGGAAGGAGGAAGTTAGTGACAAAACATGGCGTGGAAGTCGTCAGCAAGGACGAATGGACGGATGAGAGCGAGAGATGGGATGAGGGCGCGCGAGAAACGAGGACGACGGATAATGTGTGCCGACAACCGACGAACCCCGGTCGCCACCCGAACGCGGCACGAGTCGTGCATGAGTCAGAGGCGATGGCGCCAGCAAATTACAGTGGTCGTAAAATGGCAGGCGCCACCGAATCGAGGCCCCGAGGACGAGGCCCAGCCACCATCCACCCAACGACTGGAGGCGCCCGACCGAGGCACGCACACGCCCCAAGGCGGGGCGGGGGCAGAGGGAGCGAATGACGGCCCTCTTCTTGCCAATAACGGCCCAGGTTGAGGTGGGTCGGCGAAGGTGGCGAGCGCTCCACCTGACGACGGGCCAACAGCGCTCAAGGGTCGGTTGGAGGCCACTGGGAAAATCGACAACGAGTGGAAATTAAATAAGAGCGCGCGATGCGCAGAGAGGCGGCTGAGGACCTCTCGGCGAAATATTCTCGCCGAGAAAGACTTGAATGAAATTAGCGTCGGCGGGGCGCGTTTGCGAGAGGAATGCGGCGTTTAATGCATAAATTGGGAGATTTCTCTCGGCGACCCGGACGCTGGAGCCCCTCCGAGGAGGGATCGGGGGTTGGGGGCGTGGCCGGTGGGCGGTGGGCGGCGAACGTCGGTCGTTGGGCACGTTGCGGCCGAGGCCGGGCGACGGTCCGTAATTGCATCCCTTGGCGCGGTTCCAATCGCTCGTCGGTTGTTTGAACTCTTGATAAAATTACAATAATTATTGCGCGCACACGATAATATTTATTGCACCCATAACAAGAACAACAACAACAACAACAACGGGAGGCTGTGGGCGGAGGGGCTGAAGAAAATCATCGGCTCGGCGGAAACTTCTTGATTTCGCCGGCTCTGAACTGGCGCGAACCGGACTCCGGGATCGGGATCGAGATCCACAGCGAGCAGATAGATAGAGAGAGAGAGCGTGAGTGAGAACGAGAGGGAAGCGATCACACTCTCATTCTTTGTTTACAAACAAAGCGCGAGTGTAAACAAGAACAACAAAAACAACAGCAGGTTGCAGCCGCGATCCAACGAATCGGTCGAATGAACGATCGATCGATCGAGCGAGCGATCGAATGAACGATCTCTTGGAGTGGAGAAAATCTGGAAAATTTCAGTGTTTGTTTTCTTGATATCGATCGGTCTTGTTGTAATTATGAATATTGTTGCAATAACTCACGTTGTTGCTGTTGTTGTGTATTGCTATTGATTCTAACAACGCGCGAATACGACTGAGCGGTTGCGTCCGTTGTTGTTGGTCTCGTTGGTGCCCGCTGGTAATCGAAATATAATGGAATCACTATTTTCCGCCGCACACATTCCCACATTGTTCGCCGCGGAACCCGGGGGAGCCGAGTCAACTGGGTCGTCAACCTGTCGAACCCGGGGGCGACGCGTCCGCGATTCGCCGGGACCTCAATAATTGATGTCGGGCCGCCCGGTTGTCGTGGTTCGAGCGTTCGAGGGTTCGGGTCGTCGGCGTTGTGCATGACAACAGCAGCCACAACAAACACGAGGCCGCAGGAGAGGAAAAATCGATGGAGCGCGCGGCCTGGAACGCGAAGGAAGGACTTTTTTCGCTCGGAGACGAAGAAGCCTCACCCTGTAAGCACTGGGTGACGAACGGACAGATGGACGGACGGACGGACGGAGGGATTGTGAGTTTGCAACGATAAAAGCCAACAAAGGCGACCAGTCGACAACGTGTTGATCGACTCGCGAACATCGCCGGTGCTAATTTCGAAGGCGATAACTCGAGGTGCACGACGACGATGGATGGACGACGGAGAGACAAACGGAGGGATGGATGGACGGATGAATGGATGGATGGAGGGACAACAACGACGCAGACAGCCGTCGTTGTCGTCGCTTCTCTGTTTGCGCCCATTTCGAAACCCTCTGATTCACATCGGCCGACGGCTCCATCGTGTACAGGGTGCCATCAACTCGATTCGCTTCGATTCGATGACGAAGCGCGGGCCGACGAAACCGAAAGTCGTTCGCGGAAAAGTGCACGGCAACGACAAGAACAACACAGCACACTAGCACCAACAACAATGGCAATTACCGACACGACCAGTTCAACCACCACCACAACAACAACAACAACAACGAACAACGTGAACAACAAACACGATGTGAACGTCGGTAGCAATGACATGTAAAGCGAAACGAGAAAATTAGTTCATTGCAAACCCAATCGATCGACCGCCGCCACCCCCCGAGTGGGGCGACGGCGATTGCGCAACCGTCGTCCAGTCGAACGTCGGCGAGAGGCGGGAAGGCAATTAAAACAGGGAAGAATCGCCTCCATCGCCCCAGGCATCGATCGATCGATGGATCGAGGGCCCCCTCGGGGCAATCACAGCGATGGGCGGACGGACAAACAGAGACAGAGAGAGACATTCAGTCAGTCGGCTGGAGAGGAGGACATTCAGACAATTGGAGCGGCATGAATAAATTATTGACAAAACAACTGCATGCGGCGCGGGGGGCAGACGCAGTGCAGCAGGCGCCGAGGGGGACGGGGGGCGATTGCCTTGAACTTTCGACGGGAGGGGGGCGAAAGGGGATCATCGCATGGCTGGGCGCAATTAAACGCCGGAGTTGTCGGAAGTCGCGCGGAAGAAGTCGCCGCATCCGCATTCGAAGTCCGACGAGGATGCGAGTGAGGATGGCTGAAGATCCGGGTCGAGGGTCGTCGGCTTTTTCGGAAGGGGGCGATGAGAGTTCGTGTTAGTGCCGCAGTCCAAAGCACAAGCTGTGCCCTGGCTTCGATCTGAGTATTAGTAGACTACGACTACAACTACGACTACGAAACAAGAAGCGAGGAACAGGAGGAATCGTGCTACAAGGACGAAGGAAGGAAGGAGGGAAGGAAGGAACAGGAAGCAGAGGACACAAAACGGAAGACAGAAAACATAAAGAAACATAAAGTAGAAATAAAACACAAAATTAAATAAAAAAAGAGATAACATTAAAACACAAATGATTACGAAATAAAAAGCATTTATAAATGACAGGAGGAAAATACCGAGGACCGTGTGGAGGAGTCCGAGAGGCTCCAAGCGATGTAAAGAGGGACAGAATGGATGAAGGAATGAGTGGATGAATGAGTGGATGAGTGAGTAAATGAATGAAAAATGTGAGTGAGAGTGGAAGCGAAGAGCGGGAGTAGAACGGAAGCGGTGCGAGGTGCGGTGCGGTGCGGTGTCAACGGGACACAGGAGAGGAGGAGGCAACATCAACAACAACAACAAGACAAAAGCTTACCTCGCTCCGACGATCGTGGCCTGGCGGCCGTTCGTGATCAACTCGTCGGCGTCCGGGGCCCCGTTCGCGCCCACGACCTGCCCGATGGCGCGCTTCACCGACTCGAACACCGAGGGCGGGCCCGTCGGCTCCGTGGTCGACTGGTAGATGGCGCCGCCGACGCCGTTCGTGCCGGCGCCCTCCAGCGAGATGTAGCCGCCCTCGGACTGCGGCATGGCGTCCTCGCGGCGGTCGGTCGGAGTCTGTCGGGGGTGGGGTGGGTTTGTTGGGGTCGATACTTAGCCTGGCCAAAGGTCCTTCGACATTCCCAATTGCGCCGATCTCACGCGGCCCAGCGGATTCGGATCTATTTTCGGCGCTTGGCTCAGCTCGGCTCGGACGGCGAGCTGGGGCTGCGACGCAGTTGTTGTTGCCACCCCGGCCCCCGATCGCCCGATCGCCGCGGCCGAGCGAGTCGAAGCTGCGAAGTGCAGACAATCGACAATCGCCGCCTTATCTTATCACCGGCCCTCCCGTGAACGCCCCTTATCTCTGGCCCACTTGTTTGCGTAGGTAACTTCTCTCTCACTCACACACACAGACACACAGACAGGCGGCCGCTCTCACAGGCAGACAGACAGACAGACACCCTGTCGACGCGCCTCGGCCCGCGGATCTCGTTGCCCGCCTCTGTCTCGTCGTTAGTCACTGCGGTCGACGTGAACCGCGTCAGACACTCGTGGACGAACCCCCGGCCCCCCCAAAACGACGCGAACAAAGAGCCGAACCTTTCCACGAAGCGACGGAGGGTCTTCGCATCCCCACTCGTGGTTGTTCCCCACTCGAGATTGTTGTTGTTGTTGTTGCCTTTGTTAGCGGTTGTTGTCGTTGTTGTTGTGCACTAAACAAACACGATATTTATTTAGTCACCGCGATCGTCGTCGTTGATCGCATCGACCCGATCGGCGGCGATCTCGAGCGGCTCGTGGAAGACAAGCGTCGTCGCCGTCGCTGTCTCGGTCGCTGCAATCAGTGGCTCGATTAGTGCGCGGCCCGAGATTCGACGGATGTGGCTGGAGATGGGGATGGGGCCGTGGGCGGCGGGCAATTGAGGCGAACCCCAACTCGCCCCTCGGAAACCGACACGCAAAAACCTCGCCTGGGTTCGAATTCCAGCGATCGATTTCAGCTGGGCCGACCTCGGCCGAGAGGGCTCGCGGCCCCCTGATTGGGAGGCCCCGCTCCGGCCTCTCGATCGGGCCCGGGAGACGCGTGCGGAATGCATTATCCGAACGCGAGTCCGAAATCGAGACCGAATCCGAGGGCGCGATGCAGCCGGCGCAGTGGGGCGCGGTTGGAGCGGGCCGAGGGGCGGGTATTTGCGTGTTTAGACTGTGGCCAGCGACAGCGGCGACAATATCAACGGCAGCTGCGACGACAACATCGACAGCAAAAACATCGACAATAGTAACAACAATCGCAATTGAGATAATCACTATCGCCGCGACCAAAAGTGTCTAATGGAATGCAACAACAAAAACACCAGCGCAAAGTCAACAACAGCCAAGACGACGAAAACGACGACGACGAAACAGGGTGACAGACGAATTCCCAGCTCAATCATTCGACAAGTGCGCCTGCGTGGCCGCGCTTCTTCCGCGTTCCCTGCGCACGGCCGACCCAAAAACGCAGCGGGAACGAGCGCCTGCCACCTCCCGCCCCCCTCGCCAGCGTCGCCCGACACCTGAGCAGCGACTGCGGACGGCGACGAAGACGGAGGCAGGTTCACGCAACCGGTTTCGGGCTCCGAAAAAGGAGTCAACGGAAATTCAGCCAGCGGCGCGACACGGAAGCCGGTCGAAGGCGACATCGCTTCGCAGCTCCGTTAGCAGGAAGCGAAGACCGGGGGCGACCTCGATTGGCTTCGATCCCGCAACGAATCGCATCGATTGCCAGACTTCGTTGGGCCCTCGGCCAGCCCCGGCTCCGATTTTGCATGAATTCGCCATCTTCCACCTGCCCGAGTAACGACCGGGGGGCGGGCGGAGGGCGGAGGCGACGACCTTGACGACAATGCGAACAAATGAACTCGCAGCCAAATGTCACGGCACGACCCGATACGATACGACACGGCAGCGACGGGCAGGCGGGGGAGGCGGGTGGCGGCCCAATCGATTGCGTTACATAAAGAACGAGGCGGCTCCGGTGATCGGCCGGACCGGGTCAAGGGGTCGGCTCCTCCCCCTCCTCCGCCTCGGTTCTGCGACTCAGCAGAACAGACGATAACAGAAGCTCAGAGGCAGGGCCGAGTGCGTGGGGACCGAGGTGCGGTAATGGACCATTGTTCCTCGGCCAAGCTGCACTTATCTGCGGAGAGCAGCCGGCGAGAGCGTCGTCTTGGCTGCAGTGCGCCTTGAGTGGGTTTCGAGGGCCCTCGGGCAGGGGGAGGAGGAGGAGGAGCCAATTCAATAAAGTTTCATAATTTTTAATCTGTGCGCCCTGCGTCCCTCCGGCTCGCTTTGTTCTTGGCGAGGACGTCGACGAATCTCGACGGAGTCCGAGTCGGAACCGCAGACCGAGGTCGGGGAGCCGCAATCGAAACGGACGACGGACGACTCGGGAGCAGGATCGAGTGCGGGCATTAAAGAGTCATGACGGCCACAAGGATGCCGCAGCAGCCCTCCGAAGGCCATTAAATAAATTGAAACATCGGCTCCGCGCGCCCCCGTCGAAGGTGCCTGCTGCAGCCCCAATTAGGAACCCCGCTTCTCTACTTCCACGAACAATTAAAGCGATAACAAGGAGTCCTTTCTCCTTCCTCCGGGAGACGGGGGCCGAGCGAGCGAGCACGAGGACGAGGTGGAGGTCGTGGCGAAAGCTGGTCGCTGGAGCTGGAGCAGCGTCAACGAGTCGCACGAAGCGTGGTCGGGGGAGGGAGGAGGGCGAGGGAAGAGTGGCGAGGAGCACCGAGTGCGACGGCGACCCACTTTCAGCTGGCGCGGAGCAGATTACGTCAGACCCGAGCACGAAGCGAAGGCGAAGTCGGAGGCGAACTCGAAGTCGAACTCTGCGGAGACCGCGGCGACGGCGGCGGCGGCGGCGGACGGCTGACTAATCGACGTTCGCTGGCGGCCTGGCGACGACTCGACTCGAGTCGACTCGGGTCGGGTCGGATGGAACGGAACGAAGTCGTGGTCGCCGTGGTCGTGGAGGGCTACGGCTGCGACTGCGACTCTGGCCGTGGCCGGATGCGAACAATTCCGTCCACGCGGGCCTCGGGAATTCGTTATGCGAGCGGCTCAGGCAACGGGGCGAAGGGGGAGGGGCGAGTGGGATGGGATGGAAGTGGGAGGAACGGGAATTGACTATAAATAGCACGACAACGAGACTACGACGCGTGATGCAACTGCACTGGACACATTCAGCATGCAACAACTAATCATCAATCAACGGCATGCATCACTACGGAGGGGACGGGAGGGGGGGAAGGAGTGTGTCCAGGAGCCGTCGACTCCTGGGAGACCTGGATGAGTGGAAGCGATGAGATGAGCGATGTGCGAGGTGGCGTGGGTGGTTGGGGTGGCTCTAGCGGCGATGGCGATGGCGATGGCGATGCGAAATGAAGGAACTCAAACGAGGCACAAATGAACCAAACCAAACCGAACACAAACAGAGACCTCGAGCGCCGAGTGTCGTAAGAGGTCGGCGCCGAAGTCGGAGTCGTAATCGGAGCAGGTGCACTGTGGGTCCTGCGCGGGGGGCGGCGCCTCCGCGGGGACGGGACTCACCTGAAACCACGGCTCGGGGCGCTGCTGGTGCGGGGTCTTCGGGTCCTCGGATTCCTGCTGGACGCGGTTCACCTCGTCCGACGAAGGACTTCTTTCGCTTGCTCTCCTGGGCCGCTGCTGAACGCACTCCTGCTACTGCGGAGTTGTTTTCGTTTTCGTTTTCACTCGGGGCGCTCGCCTTGGAAAATCGATATTTTCCTCCCTGGATGGATTCCGACGATTCGCGCTGCGCTGTCTCTCCGCCTGTCTCTCTGTCTGTCGCCCCTTGTGTCCGCCTGTGACGTCGGGGTCGAATATAATCGAGGAGTGGAATCGGATGCGATGGATTTGCGGCTGAGAAACCGTTCGCAGTTGTCTCGGCGGCGCGACTTGTTTTCTACTTTTCACTCTCGGTTTGTTTTTGCTTCGCTTGCTTTGTTCCCAATGTCTTGCTTGGGGCTGGTCTGTCTCTTCTTCCTTCTTTCTTCAGGCGCTGAGCAGAATCGACTGCGTCCGTTGGCAACGACGGCAACTTGTCCACTTCGAGGTTGCTGGATGCGACGAATTCTGCCTTCTCCAAGTGGGCCGCCTGAGCCGCCAGGGTTGTCACTTCAATCGAAGTGTCTCACTACACTTTTGATCAAAACACTAATTTTTCACTCCATTTTTTGGACAACAACTTTTTCACATTTTTGCAGCAGACTCCCTCCGTAAATCACTTTTTATTATTGTTTTCGTTTCACACAATTCACTCAAATTTAGTACACATTTAATATATAATTTCTAATTTATTTCGGATATTGTGTTATTTATTTTTTAATTTTATCACTTCATAACACTTCACTTTTCCCAATTTTACACTTCGCATCCCTGCTTCCAGGGCTTCCAGTGTCAGACGGCGCTGACGTCTGCGTGACGTCTGCGCCCCCATGACAGCCAGCACACGATGTGTGCCAATCGACGAGTCTGTTCGTTAGTTTTGTGTTTCTTAAATTTATCTACAAAACATAGCCTAGTGTTGATGGTACCTCGGCTACTCCGCGACAGATGGCGAGAGCGTATCTTTTATGAAAATAGTTTTTCTATTTTATACATTAAGGGTTAAGTTGCCAAAAAATTCGTTCAATGTGGAATAGATCAAAGAAATTAAATTTTGGTGAACATTTTGAATTTGGTTGTAAATTATTATAGATTTTGAATTTTGGTGAATTTATTGAAAAGGTTGAATTTTATTGAAAATTTAGAATTTTTGTGAAATTATTGAATTTTGATGTAACTGTTGAATGTTGGCGAAATTGTTGAATATAGCTGAAAATCTTGAAGTTTGGTTAAATCTTGAATTTTGGTGAATTTTTTTATATTACTATATTTTTCAATGGCGAAAGCTCTGCACCTAACCTAAGCTGAATCTGGTTCGGGGAGAAACTCGTGCCCGAAGTTCAACGACAAGGGCGAAAAAAAGGGTTGCTGCCGAGGCTAAGTTGCCAAAGCTCTCAATGGACTCAGAACGCAAGCTCGGACGTCGAATGATGCCAGACCATCGACAAATGTTGCCAACGAAATGCAACATCTTGTCAACGATTAGCAACATGTTGATGACTAATGACCACATGTTGCTAGTGGGCAGGGAGAAACTCACCCGTCCGGTTGGTGGAACCGGTCGCTCCGATTGGTCGCCGCGCAGCCGTCCTCCCCGTACTCCGGCTGGTACGCGGGGTTCTCGAAGCCAGCCAAGGACGCGGCCGCCGACTTCCTGCTCCAGGCGCCGCTCGCAGTCACGTCCTCCGCGGCCGCCACGACGCACCTCGCGTCGGTCTCGCGCATTTCGCAGATCGCAGCTCGCAGCTCGCAATTCACCTCACGTTGCCCGCTTCCAGTCGTCCAAGAGCGCGGTGCGGATCGGTCTCTTGCTAGAGTCGGCCGGACCCCGTCGAGTTCTGCGCGAAACAAAAGAACGAATTAAGTCCGAAGTATTCGCGAATTCGCGAGGCGCGGCGTGCATTCAAATAAATGCCCAGTCGAGTGCTGTCGCCGTGCCAAGGATCCGCCGGGGCGAAAGCGGAGAAACGCGCGCGCGATGACTCGGGTGCTGCGTCGCCGCCGAGCTGCGCACAAGAAATCGAAAATCGAAAACACTTGGAATCACCTCCGGAGCCGTGAATCACTGCGACGGCTGGCTCGCGACGAATGCAAAGCGCAGTCGGACGGACTCGGGCCGATAAATCAAGCTCCAACAACGGGAACGCAGAGGCTTCACTTGCGCCGTTGCGGCGACATCAACGCGCGATCGATCGATCGCCACTGACCGAGCACCGGTCCTCACGAGCGCTCCGGAGCTGGCGTCGCGCTGGGCTCAGCCGCGTCGGTGGGGCGGGCGAGGGGGGCGCGAGCACAAAAGACATTGTCGTTCGCGCACGGCGGACGGACGGACGGACGCCGATTGTCGCTCAATGGGGCGGAAACGCGCGATCAAGGTCGATCGCCGAGGGTTGGGCGCGCGAACGGAGCCAGCGCCCAGGCCCCGAATCGGGTTCGGGGGCGTCGACTCAATTAACAGCCGATTTTTCACCAAACGGTGCCCCCTGCCCCCGTCGTCGCGCGGTCGGGTCCGCGATTTATCGCTCGCACGCGACCAACAACAACAACGATGGCAGCGACGACGAACACGATCCAGCAGCAGCAGCTTGACAGCAACACAGCGCCAACGACAGCAGCAACAACACAGCGCCAACGACAATAACAAAGCCAACAGCGTCTAAACCACGTTCCGAGCCAGCAGCAGATGCATCTCTTATCGGGCCCCACTCGGCCGAACTACGGTCGGTCGGCGCCGAACCCGCGTCTCCAGCGGGGTCTACAAAAAGGGAGCCCCGTCGCAGAAGTCGCCCCGGAGGCCGGATCCCACTCTGTCCACTGGAAGCCCTCTAGCTTGAAGTGACTCCGAACGGCCCCCAGGTCGCCAGCAACTCAGGCGGCCTCGTGTAGGGTGCCCCGAGCTGCGGCGGAGCGGACGCATCTCGGTTTTCAGAGGTGCTTCTGGCGCTGATTAGCATTGAACTCGGATAATTGAGAGTTTACGATCTGCCATTAGGCAGCTCGGCGTGATCGCAGAACCCGATTGCGATTTTCCACTTCGGGGAAATCGGCTTTCAATTACGACTTCGGCCGAAGGCCCGACCCGACCGAGGCGTTGCGAATCCCCAGCCGGGCCGTTGAACGAGTCTTCGCAGAATCCCATTTCACGGCTTCCAATCGAACGGACGTCGGCCCTGCGGGGTTTTCCTCACAGGGGGGTTTGACCCACTAGTCCCAAGGCCGTCAGTGGAGTCTCTGGACCAGCGAATGGAGCGTGCATCCCCATATAATTGGATCGCACTCCGAATCGGTCGCCTCCACCTGCAAACTTCGCCTTCGTTGGGAGCCCCTGATGTCGATCGCCGCGATTTCCATTTCGAAATTAGCCTGACAAATTGAGGAATTGCAACCGCAGACTGATGCCAAATTAATTGCTCGTCGGAGACGGCGTCGCGGCCAAAACGAGATGTCAGTCCAAACGTGGTCCAAACACGGCCCCAGTCGCGCTCGACACGGACGAGACTCCGACAATTAGCTCCAAATCGAGGCGCCAACGACGGCGGCTCTCGAGACGGGTCCAACAACTGGCGGCCGCTCCAGTGCGCCGGTGCCGCGGGGCGGAGCCTGCTCGGCGCAACATGTGGCACGCGCGCTTCTCTCCGCTGCAACATTGTTGCAAGCTCGCGCCGAAGCTCCGGAAGTGGGGAGCTTTCGCTTAGAGCGACCGACGACGCTTGGGAGGCGACTCCGCAATCAGCATCAGTTGCTCTGCGAACGCCCCAACGACCGGTTGTGATTCACCAGATTCGCCGAGAGACGACACCGCATCGCATCGCATCGAGAGGACGACTCGCGACCCACCAGGGAGCGACAGACTGAAGCTGCAGCGAAGACGAAGACATATCCGCGAGACCCTCGCCACACACCGTAAGTAGGGGGGTCGGGGCCTCGCCCCTCTCCACCGGAGCTTTCGCGCGGAAGTCTCCGGCGATCTCTCCGCCACTGTCGTCGGTCAGAACGCGATCTCTCCGCGCTCTCCACTCGCATCGCGCTCTCTCTCTCTCTCCGAGTGGGAGCCGCTCGAGTGGATTTCACCGCGATCCCGAGTGGCTCTCGGTGGGAAATCGCTTGAATGATTACGTGGACAAGAAACGACGAGTGCTTGTTGTTGTTGCTCTCGCTGGCGATTGTTTATCGCTCGGTGTCGCTTGTTGTTGTTGTTGTTGTTGCTGCTGTCGCCGTCGTCGTCGTCGCTGCCGCCGCCGTTGAGTGACTCCGGGCGTATTTGTTCGTCGCGCCGACCCGCCGCTGACTCAGTTCATTTCCACTCGTCGGCCGATCCAGTCGACGCGCTCCCTCCTCGCAGACTTCGGTGCTCGATCAATCAGTGCATTCTCCTTCCTCCGGATCAATTGGCTCCCAGCAGACAGACGGCAATAGACAGCAACAGCAACAACAACAACAAAAGCAGAGGTAAATAGTGCGATTCCTAACGGCGGTCCGCGTGACGAAGGAACCTCGACCCGGCCGCGAGGATCGCGTCGATTCTCGTGGGGCGGAAGTCCAACCGGAGAAACGGGAGCGAGTTCGGCCTCTGAGCCACACGTATGTATTCGCCAGAGGAGAGCGGCCGCGTGCGAGTGAGCGAGAGGCAGACGGCGATCACGCGCGTGACGTCACGAGCGACGAGTTCTAACTCGGCCGAGCAGGAGGGAACGAGAGGGAGACAGAGAGAGGGGGCGACTCAATTGACCAGCGGCTTCTGGTCGCAACTTGGACTTGAGCGAATTCCTCCGCATCTGGCACCGTTGGCAATCGTTGTTTACAACTCGTGTGTCGTCCAAAGAGAAACAAGTGGAGAAGACGGGAGGAGGAGGAGGTTCCACCAGCTGGAAGACGACTTCTCCTCATCCCTTTTATCTGTATCCGGTTCTCTCTTCGCTCTCTCCCCGCCAGTGTTCGTTCTGTTTGTTCTCCAGAGACTTCTCTCTTGTCATCTCCCTCTGCGAATGCGGCCCCCTCGTCCGCCCCTCGTCCGACTGATCTACGGGCGGTTTCTCGGCCGCTCACCGTCCACGCAATCGTCGAGCGAGAGCGAGAACCGTTACAACGAGATCGCTTAATTTATTCCATAGACGTAGCCGCAGCCGCAGTCGATTTGGCCACAGCGCCAAGTGGAGGGAGACCTGTGAACGAGAAGAAGAAGAAGAAGACCCTCCTGCAACCAGTTGCATTCGCTGCCCGCTTTTATTTCCCTCCATCTCTCGTTCGTCATCCTCCCCTCCTTCTGCCTCCCCTCCTGTTGCTCTTCGCACTCGTCCCGGCTCAGGTACGGGAATCGAGAACCAGATACACAGCCACGATCGGCGCACGACGCGAGGGACCGAGGAACGCGTTTCGGGGTCAACCACCTCGCGGCTGGTTCGGTGTTTGTTTACGCGTTAGCGGCGCACGCCTCGCCTTGCCTCGAATCAAATCAAACCGGGCCGGGTCCGGAATGACGTGAGCCGTGGTCGGCAACCCTTGGCCAACTCGAGAAGCGCACGTTGCTCAACCCGAGCGGCGGAGACCTCCGGTGGGGGCGGGGAGGCGGAGCAATTAGTGGCGAAAGTGGAGCAAGTGCTCGTCTTGATCTCGTCGGAGACGCGCCGAATTTGGAAAGCGTGAAATCGCGGCCCCCGCCCGACCCCGGACGCCGCGCAGATGGCCACAGAGCCATAATTAGTCGCTCAAAAGGTTGAATTAATTGCAGTTTTGTTACACACGGCGAAACTTTCCGCTTCGTCTTCCTTTTACGGAGACGCAAACGGCGACGACGGTGGCCGCGCATTGTATTCAAATGGCCCCAAGAAGAAGCAGCAGAGGAAGATGAGGGGGAGGCCCATTTGACGCCCGCGAACTTTCTTCGCCTTGTTTGCTGCGAATGGGCTCGTCTAGGCCATAGTCTTTGGCCAACTCGCCCAGAGTTGTGTCATCGGCGCCCACCAGCCGTGAGTCACTTCCCTGCCCTCAGATTAAATCTTTCCGCGGACCAGGCTCAGACTCATCGCTCGCTCTCTCTTGATCGACTGACTCTTGCCCAACCCGAGCGGCCGAGATGCGCTCCGATGGAGGTCGTCTGTGGCGGCGAGAGGAGCGCGAGGCCCGCAGCCGGAGCCGGATCCGAGCCATTTGGCAACCCGCTTGCGCAACACTCGCTGTGGCATCGCTGGCCATGAGCGCGGCGAAGACGCGCGAGGGGCGGAGGACGGGGAGAAGAAGAAGGCGCAAGTGTTTGCGAATTTAATTAAAATCACAATTTGTATGACACTCGCATGAATTGGCGCGAATTCGAACTCGGACTCGGCGCCAATATTGATCGCGAAATCGAGGAGTTGGCAACGCGCCCCTGCCCCCTGGCTCCGCACGAATTCGAAATCAATCTCCGCTCAGCGCTGGACGTTCGAGTTGCGCAATTGCCCCCTCCCCCCGCACCTCGGCCGCCCCCCTCGGGTGATGCAACGCGCTGCGTGGATCCAAGCGTCGACCCCAGCCTCAGTCGGCTGCGTTGGATGCGCTGCAGCGACGGCGACTTCGACTTCGACTGCGAATAATGAAGCGACGACCGTCCGTCCGTGCGTCCGTCCGTCCGTCGGCTGCACTTTTCGCGATTTGCGACGCCCCATTGTGGCTGGCGGGGAAACCGGGCCAAGCGTCGCCCTCGAGACCGCTCCCTCGGTCACTCCCAGTTATCCACCTTACCAATTATCACCTCTCTCACGGCCCACTTGTCTCTCTCTCTCTCTCCCTCTTGCAGACTATGTTCAAATCCGTGCTCCTCGTATCGTGCCTTCTGGTGGCCGGCGCCCGCTGCCAGGACCTCAAGGTGGACGTGGTCAGCGTGCCCGAGGTGTGCGAGCAGAAGTCGAAGACCGGCGACATGCTCACCATGCACTACACGGGGACCCTTGCGGACGGCAAGAAGTTCGACTCGAGGTGAGTTTCACACACTGTGGTTGCAGCAACCACTTCCGCCCCCCCAACACCAACACCAACACCAACGGGCGGCGTAATCCTAATTTTTCAACACGCCAACGCGCCCGGCTGCGACGCACGACGCGTCGCGTCCAGCCTCGTAAATTAGGCGCCGATAAGGGATCTCTTTGTGCCCATTGTTGCTGCAGCTCTTGTTGTTGCTGATGTTGCTGGGGCTGCTGAAGCGCGACCGACCAAGCGATAAATACTTCTGCCTTTAATCCCGCCCTGTGGGACGGGGGAGGGCGCGTTGCATCCGCTCGCATTTTATTATGAATTTCGGTGAATGCTCCGATTCTTCGCTGGCCATCGATCCAGGGGCGCCTGGGGTCCCGCCCCATTCATCGACGAGCCCCACTCCCATCACGTGCATAGATTGATCTCGCGACACTCCTCTCGGCCCAGTTTCCACGCAGCAAGAGTTGGGGAGGTCGACCCTTTAAAGCCTTGGAAACCAGATCTCCCTTAAGGCCTTGCAAATTGGAAGTCGACCGAGCAGAGATCATTCAAAGGCACCTCCCCACTGTGCCCCACCCCCAGAGGTCCCTCGGAAGCCCTCGCAAACAAAGGACTCAAAGTCGTCCTGCGAAAAATGCATTATTTTCGTGCTCTTTGCATGGCTTTCGTCGAAATCCCGATTTACAGCCGCAGTCTGCAGCAGCGCGAGCTAATTTACGAGGCCCTAATGAATACCGCGGTAATTAAAAGAGATGCACACACACTCCGACAGCCTCACACACACACGCCCCTGGAGTGGGCCGGGTGCGGACGAACCCTGGGAAGATGAGACCGAAGCGAGCTCCTTCGCGCTCTCTCCGGGGAGATTTATGGAGTGCGCTAATATGTCAGCCGCAAATTGGCTCCTTGGCGGAGGAACCCGATACCTGCACTTCTCGAATTCCCCCGATCCGAGACGAGGACTCGGGCACTCGGGAACTCGGGCACTCGGAAGCCCAGCCCCGCCCGATAACCTCTCAGCGGACGCTGATAAGGGCGACGCATAAATTATTCGGCTCGAGTTCCACGCACCAGCAGCAAGGGAAACAGATAGAAAAACGGCAGAAACTAATGTGGAACTGCCGACTGATAGGGGCCGGAATGGAACTGGAGGGGAGATAAGAAGCCCGAGAGAGAGGGATGAGGGGCCGAGGCGGGTCCGCAATCGTTATCGCACTCAATAAGCCACGAACACAAGTGTTCGACATTGTTTCGGGAACCTACTGAAACTATTCTCGTCTCCTCCGGCTGACATATGTTGCTTCCCACGTCCTCTGTTTCGGGAACTCGTCATCGTTTGTCGTCTATAATCGTCCAGAGATCCCCCTCCTCTCTCCCTCCGTTCTCTCTTTCGTCCGTTTCTGGCAAGTGCTTCTTTGGGATTTCTGGCCAGAGGTTCTCGTAATTCGTGCCCCGAGCAGCCGGCAATTTGGCTCGCAGATTGCTTCATAATTCGCTTACTGCGTCCTCTGGACCCACCTGAGCCAACAGACTGGTGCCCCACGTCCCTTTTCCCCCTGGCCCTTGGTCTTGACCCGGTCTCTCATGCACTCCCCCGGTTCATTAAGTCCCGAACTCAACTCTGGCCATGCAAATTTCAATGTGGCTCCCTTCGAAAAATGTCAGCAACTTCGTCAACGTCGTCGTCATCGTCGTCCTTCTCCGTGTCTTCCTCGACAACAACAACAATAACAACGGCAACTCCTCCGTCGTCGCCAACGTATGTGAGGCAGCAGTCGACAAATTATGTTAAGGTAGAGGAAAGTTTTTGATTTCAGCTTAATTTGGGATGATTTAGTTGGCAAACTCCCGCCCCACCTGGCCCCACCCTCCCGGGGCTGGCTCCACTTGTTGCTGCCCCGGGAGCTGCGGGTTCCAGGCGTCCTGAGACCGGGTCCCGCGGGCCCCACTCTTGGCGATCCATTAGAGCGCGACGTCGACTGCGATTTTCCGCCCGGCTTCTGATCCCGACCGCCGACACTTTAAGTGGAGCCGCCCGCGGCCAAAGGGGACGCCTTTTCAGCCTTTCAGCTCATTGTCAGCCGTCGACGCATCTCGGTCTTCTTGTTCTTCTTCTTTTGCTGCTGCTGCTGCTGCTGCTTCTGCTTCCTCCGTGGGCGCCGGAGCGCGAAGGCAACGTTTTCGCCACAGCGAACTCTCCGGAAATTAGCAAGAACAAGTGTTTTTCAGCGACTTCTCGCCCCGCCCGACCGAGTCAAGATGCAGTCGCCGGCCTCGGGGTGGGTTCGTTGGGTGAAGGGGTCTCCTCGGGTGGTGGGGCGTAATCCGACGTTGGAGTTTTTTCCGCCGCCCGGCAGCGTTTGCTTTTGATATTTAAACGAATTAAAGCGAGGTTCAGGTGCGCGTGCGGCCCGTCAACAAGGACGTAATCGTTCCGCAATTACAAGGATCGGGCCCTGATGCCGCTGACAGGCTCCCTTTGGCTCCGATATGTAGCATGGGGGGTGTGACGAGGGGAAGGTGGTTGAATTAACCCTTGAGTGCTGCTTTGCTGGCTTAATTGCCTGCCTCGCAGTCGCAGCGAGTGTCGGGTGCAGCACGTCCTCCCGAGGCATCTCTTCCACCATCTTCCATCTGTCTCCATCTCCTCCTCCATCTTCATCCCCACGAACGTCTATCTTCCTCGCTTGGACTGCGATGAAAAGGGCATCACCACGGGCAGCCTGGAGAAGGAGGAGGAGACCTCGAACGAAAACAGCTCCATCGAATGGAGACAGCTTCATCGAACAAAGACAACTCCATCGAATCTCTGACGACGGACTTGGACGACAAGGACGCCGAAAAGAGTCCTCGGCTCGTCCTTTGCCAAACCAAACAGCGCGAAATTAATTTCGGGCACCGAAGAAGTGCCGCCCGAAGACGGAAGTCGGCGGAGTCGCGCCGGAAGTTATTGCATACGTGCCTGATTAATTATAAAAAGGATTACACGTGCGCGTCGTCGCCCCGCCCACCCCAGACGACCCGCCCTCCCACCGACCGACCGACCGACCGACAGAGTTGTCGACAACGCGGAATAGGGAAGTGTATTTGCATCGACTCCAGCTGAGGTGGCTGCGGGTCAAGCGGGGCGAGAGGCAGGAGGAAACACGTTGGCGGCATTCCCGCAATTGCATACAATAAATTATTTATTCAGTGGATCATAAAAAGGATAACAAAAGCCACAGCCATCAAACCCAGAGACGGCGACAGCAACAGACCGACGGACAGACAGACAGACAGACGAATAGACAGAGATGGAGGGACGGAATTACTTCCGAGTCCTTTGCCTTTGCCTTCGTGGCCGTCTCAGGACTCGACCTCTGTCGATGGCACTTTCCGTCCGGTCCACGGGAGGACCAAAGCGACGATTGTTTTTGAGAAGAAATCAATTGAGGCTGACAGGGGAAGGGGCCGAAGGAGGATTCTCTGGTTCTGCTCGTTCGTTCAGTTTGTGTCCTCGAGTCTCCTGGGGGCCCGAGCGAACCCTTTGGCTCATCGGGTGGGAGATGAAGATGAATAGAGGTGGGAGGCGAAGAGATGAAGATGGGGAAGAGATGGAGTTGTTTCATAATTAACTCTCGAGCCAAACAAATGCCAAATGATTTGATGGGCCTGTCGAGAGGACGAGGCGTGTCACGTCCGTCAGCGAGTCGACGGCCCACCTGGGGCTCGACGAGACAACAAGGACACTGTGGCGTCTGCGCCCCGCCTCCTGCCCCCGCCCGACGACTACTGACCTGAAGACCTCGTTCGCCCGGCTTCGACTCCACCTCCTGCTGGAGCCACTCCATTCTAATCAGTTTGACGAATTACACGGGGGCGCCCGGGCCCGAGGTGTGAATTTATGAGCGCGCGAACAACGTGCGCCCAAATTTAATTTGCAGCTCGTTCACATTTCCCGGTGACGCTGGCCGGGGTCGTGGCCATAACTCTTGGCCCAGACGGCAGACACGACCCGCGACTCCGGCGGTGCATTTTTCATCATCTTCAGACAAACGCTTCCCGGCCTGGTCGCCGGAATTTTTCAGTGGCTGAAGTTGGCCACCTCTTCGCAGTTGCAGTTGCACTTGCAGTTGTTGTCTCGAAGTTCGCCGTTAATGGCCTTGTTGACTTGTTGTTGACTTGTTGTTGTCGTCGTCGTCGTCGTCGTCATGTTGCCTTGAAGTCTGCTGCGCCGATCCTCGGCCAAGTGAAAGTTTCGACGTCGCCGAACACGTTTGCGCTCGGCTGGCGACGTAATCGCGGAATGTCCCACGGGGCGCGGGGGCGGGGCCGGCGACGGATTCGGCCGCAACCTGTCCAAGGGACGGCGGACGCCCGATTTGGCTGGACCTGTCGCGGAGGCGGCTTCGACGACGCGTCGCAGTCGTTGAGCCGTCGTCGTCGCCACAGTCGAAGTCGTCGCCGGCTTTAGAAAGTCATTACTCGGGCCATTGCCGAGAAGCGCTGATTGCACGCATTGTTCGTCGAGTCGAGTGCTCGTCGTAACCACGATGATCGGCTGTTTCGGCCCAGCTCAGCTTCGCTCACTTTCACCCTTGGCGTCGCTTTTACTTTCCGCGCTGCTTAATTGTCCGCAGCTCCGCCAGCGTCGCCTCCTCCCGCGCCTCCGCTCTCGATCATCGCTGATCTCGCTGCCCTCGGAGCTTCTCGCGATCCGACGATCGGCGGTTTCTCCGGGCACAAAACCTCCGCTGGTTTTTGCCGCTGCTGCTGTTGCCGTTGTTGATGCGCCGGACCTCGATTAATCACGCTGCCATTGTGGCCGACGCCGTCTGCCTCCCGCGATCGACCGTCATCGGCTTCCGCTGGCTCCACCAGCAGACGGAGCGACCTCCGACGAGGCTCCACCGCGGCCGAGTCGTTGGCCATAAAACCGATTGCCGCCGTGTGTGGAGCAGGCTCCATTTGTTTCGCGCCGAAGCGAGCGTCTTCGGCCAGACTCCGACTTCCCTCCTCCGCCCGCCAACGACGACGACTTTGTTGCAGAGTCGTTTCTCGGGTTTATGCGAGCGCATTCGTAGATATGTGAATAATTAATAAGCTCCCTGGCAGCACCAGCAATAGAAAAGCAGGGGGCTAGGACGAAGATGAAGAAGAAGAAGAAGAGGGCTTTCCAATTTACAACGTCGGCGGGAGCGGCACGAACGAATGCGAAAGGAACGTGACGCCTCTGGACGCGGTCATAAATTCCAATATGCGCGCCTCTGCTCGCCGTCAGGAGCGCCGAAAGAAAAACCCAGACCGAAACCGATTTTAAAGCGAGGTGTTGGGTGAGGAGAAGCTCCAAAGAGAGAGGGGTGGAAGCCCAAAGAGAGGGGTGGAATCCTCAAAGTGGGGTTTCCCACGACGTTCGCTCGCAAATCCCGGCCGAGCCTGGGCGTGGGGCGCCCAGAGACGACTTTGGCTCGCAGTCGCCGGCTGACACGCCGAGAAGTTGATGTGGAGTGAAGAAGTTGTTAACTCGATCGACTCGAGCTGAGTGAGTTCGAGCAGCCCGGAGACCCATTGCGGGCGACTCCCGTCGAGTCTCGTCATCGATGGGGCGGGAGTGGCTCGAGGGGTTGAGGACTGACGATGGGGACGATGGGGGGTGGCGTATAAAAATCCCATCGATTTGTGTTTTATTATTTAGCAAGTGGGCCGTTATGCGCGGTGCCAGAAAGGATTCGAATCCTCATGATTTCATCGACCGGCGCTGCGTGGGTCTGGGTCACGCCCCCACGCCCCCGCCCACCGTTCGTCCGGCCGTCCGTCCGTCCGTTCGTGTGTCGGGTGGTGCGTGGGACTCGGGGTGGATCTTCATTTGCGCCAGCAGCGGATGTTGTTGGCCCATTGAGGTGCATATTTGATTCCGCTCCATGCAGGGTGCTCTTTACACATGCTCCATGTTGTTGTTGTTGTTGGTATTGTTGTTGTTATTGTTTTTGTTGTTTTGTCTTTTCCGCACGGAATGAATAAAAAATCGCACATTTACCCGAAATCATCCTCCGGCCGGGGTTTTCGCTTTCGCCCCGAAATCGAAGCTCATCAAAGATTCACCAGCGAATTTAAACAAAACATATGAGTTAACATTCCTCCTGACTTTATGATAATGCGCCAAGCCACGCCCTGCCCCGCCCACCTGCCGCCCCTTCGACCGCGTCACAAATCAGTTGCTTCTAAAGGGGATTTTAATCCGTTTAAAGTGCTGCCACCTGCCGAACACGTCTTCGACCGATCGACCTCCCCTCGAAATATTTCGCAACCTCTCTCACCTCACTTTCGGTGCTAATTCCTCTGCAAGCCCAGCTAATTGTTCGTAAAAACCACTCACGGTCTGTCCATCTGGCAGCACTGCGCGGCGACGTCGACACCAGCTGTTGACACAAGCCATGCATTTTTCATCGCCTGTCCATAATTGAGTCGCCCCAACGAGGGCCGGCCGACGATTGGCAACGCGGATTAATTAAATTTCGTCTTTAAACCCGGCGCCGCTTCCGGTCGAGGCCGAGGTGGAGCTGCCCCGAGGAGGCGATTCGTCCGAGGTGACGAACTAGGATCGGGGTCTGTCAACCTCCCTCCCCCCCTCGGCAGATAATCGGGTTGTTCGGCGCCCTCGAGAGCCTATTAATTCCGCTAAACCGGGCCATAAAAATAACAATTTCCGCATCCGCTGATGATCGTTCATAAATCACGGAGGATTCGACGATGATCCACCACATCCTCTCCCCTCTTCCCCTTCATCCTCGTCCTAATCCGGTGAACCACAACAATCCCAACAACAACAAGAACCACACGACATCGATGCGCCAAGAAACAACACCGACTTCGGCGAAGGTGGCGCCAGACGCCAGCGAATCCTCATAAAATTTTTACCACTGACTAGAAATTCATGGAAAATTATGCAATAAAAATTCACACGGGGGCGTGTGTGTGTGTGTGGTGGAGCTCCCAGGTAATCCCGCGACATGTGAATATCCTGGTTCCAGTTGTCGTTTTGTCTCCGGCTTTCGTTGTCCTCCTTTGACAGCTGCGAGTTTGTTTCCTTGGTCGGAGGGAGCTCTTAAGAGATTTGCGCCAAGGCTCGCGAACCCCGCCCCGCCCCTCGCTTCGTGGCAGCCCGCTGCATCAGCGTCCGGGTCGCACGAGGCCTCGCGGATTCCGAGAAGTGGTTTTCGGGCGTCTCCTGCTCACCTCCAGCTCGAGCCCACTCCATCGCGAGGCGAGCGCCCGCAAGAGTCGAATAAAATATTTAAAAGGTCTCTAAACGAAGCAACAACAAGCGGCGCGAACAACGACACCAAGCGGCGTGACATGGACAGACAGACAGACAGATAGACAGACAGACGGCCAGATGGCAGGGGGAAGCGCAGTAGGGAGGGGGCGGGGGGCGTGGTGACTTCGCACTTGACGACGGGGGTGGCGTGCGACGGATCCGCTGGGACGCTCGCATCAAATCGAAACGACTTCACTCGCTGGCAATTTGTTGTAGTCTCCGAGGCAGCCGGAGTTCCTCCCCCTTTTTTGTTGTTGTTGTTGTTTGAACATTTGTTGTTGTTGTTGTTGCCGTTGTACCTCAGCGATTTACATCCTTGTTCCTGGTCTCCGTCGCAGTCGACGTCTTCGAGTCGTGGCTGTCGCGGCGGCTCCTTCGCCAATCGTCAGGAGATCGACTCCAGCTCAAGGAGGAACTTCCTCTAAACTACAACAATAACAACAACAATAACAACAATAACAACAACAATAATAACAACAACAACAACAATAACAACAATAACAGCGACATCGCCAACAACGACGACTCATGTCAAATAAAAACGCAACATGGAACAAGCTGCCGTTTTTTGTTGCGATTATTTTTGTTATTCTCGATGTCGTTGTCGGTTGTTGTTGTCGATTGTTGTTGTTGAAGCTGTTGCTGTCGAGAAAGTTTGTCGGCCGAGTTGTCGTCCCACGGGCAGGTGGGCGGGGTCGCGAGCCCTCGCAGGACCTTCCTCCGGAGGCCGAGTGACGATGCGGATTATGACGATAATTTTTTATTTACCCTTGCGGGTCGTTTCGCCGTCCCGGAGTCGAGGACTGGGCCTTCGTTAGTCCATCATTAGTTAAGTTGTTCCGGTTGTTCGCGGCGTCCGTCCCCGAGGACAGGTTGGAGCCGCCTCTCGAGCGGAACATCCTCGTCGTCCTCGGCCTCGTCGCTCGAAACTTTAAGCCGCGGAAGCAAGCGCCCGCTCAATTAATATTCGAGCAGCCATCAATAACGCCGCAGCAGGTCGACTCCATCCATCTTCCGGATCTCCGGATCCGGATCTCAATAAATATCCGGGGAGCGCGCGTAAACACGGTTTTATTGCGGCCGCCTCCTCCTCTGCCCCACCCTCGGCAGCTGCTTCGACGGTTGATGGAGCATCTCGCTCGATTATTATCTAATATTCACCTCCTTAGCGGCGTGGATTTGGCGCCGAGTGCCACTTGTCACACATGCACCACCCCCCGCCCCCTCGTGCGAGTACGTAAAACATCCGAATGATGAATTGTGTGGAGAAAAAGAACCCTCGCGTCACTCGAGGCGGCTCCAAATGGGATGACAAATGCTCGGCAGTTGAAGTGGGGAGAAGGCTCCCCTCCCATCCCCTCCCCAGCCCTCAACCACTTTGTTGTGCGAATGCGACCGCTCTTAACACGTTTCCTTCCGCTCTTGTGTTTCAGCTTCGACCGCGACCAGCCCTTCACCTTCCAAATCGGCGCCGGCCAAGTGATCAAGGGCTGGGACCAGGGCCTGCTCGACATGTGTGTCGGTGAGTGTCGTCGTCGTCATCGCCAGCCAACGGACCCGAGTCCACTCTAACACTCGTCTCTCTCTCTCTCTCCCCACAGGTGAGAAGCGCAAGCTGGTGATTCCCCCGGAGCTGGGCTACGGAGACCGCGGGGCCGGCAACGTGATCCCGCCGCACGCCACCCTCCACTTCGACGTCGAGCTCATCAACATCGGCGCCTCGCCCCCGACCACCAACGTGTTCCGGGAGATCGACGAGAACGGCGACAAAATGCTGAGTCGCGAAGAGGTAAACGTCTATGTATGGATCGCACTTTTTATTGTTTCTGTTCTGTTCTGTTCTGTGTCCTGGTGGCTGGCGGACTCTGTGCTTGGACTGGGCTGGACTGGGCGACCCCGGGGCCCCCGCTCCGGGCCCTGCAGTAGTGAACTAACTAACTTCTGACCCCTCCCATTAACTGCATCCTCCTGCATGCTGCCCTTGAGAGGGCTCCCGACGGCCCCCTGGCGCCCCGTTCTAATTGGTTTGTGTTTGTGTGTGTCTCCGCAGGTCAGCGAATACCTGAAGAAGCAGATGACCGCCGTCGACGGCGAGGACTCCGACGAGCTGAAGAACATGCTCAAGGAGAACGACAAGCTGGTCGAGGAGATCTTCCAGCACGAGGACAAGGACAAGAACGGCTTCATCTCGCACGACGAGTTCTCGGGCCCCAAGCACGACGAGCTCTAAGGACGAGCCCCGAGCTCAGCCGCCTTCCACCAACCAACCAACACTCAGCAGAGGCCAGGACTGAGGACGCTATTAGTTTTAGACACGAGTAGCGCTCGCCAAACGAACTGTAAAATATCGTAGAGACTCCATCGATTTGTTTCGCGTTCGCATTTCCGACCTCATCCCCTCCTCTCCCCTCCACCCCTCATCCCTCATCCGACACTGTCAACTTGATGCACCGAGCGACGCTTACGCCCCTGGGAGGCGTACGCGGATCCGCAGCAGCACCCAACTACGTCAAGAATAAAATTAGTTTTATTGATTTCATGTAATTTATATATCATAAGCTTCCGTTCAGATACCTTTAGTGAAAGTAACAACAAAAACAAAAACAACAATCAACCAACCAACAACTCTTGCTCTTGCACCTCCTCCGTTATGTTATGTATGGTACTGTGCTATGCCTCGTCCGATTAACCATGATTTGACCTACACATGTGCATAGTATTCATGTCCATCGTTCGTCGTATGCTGTTGGCAGATACCATGTTGTAATTTATGTTTGTAGCGATAACAGAGAGAGAACGAGTTGTGTATAAAGTGAACAGTTTTATATTGAAATAAAAGTTTAATACAAAGAAACCAAACATAGTGTTTTTCTCAGTTTTCTGATCTGATCGCTAAAAACAGACTCCTCCGTGGGTCGCACTTTACAAATTAATCGAGACCTCTTTCGTGTTTCATTATAACATTTGATGTGGATAATCAATAATAGGTACTAAATTATTGTTCTTACTACTGTTAGCAGAGACTCGCGTCTCGTGTTGATCGACCTTCTATACATCTAACTATTATCTTAATGAGCCCAAGTGGTTGGTAGCTAAGAACTAACAACTGTACAGGATATTTATGAATTAAAAGCTCTCCTCGCGAGCAAGCTCTCCATTGACACCGTGGCAGCCGAAGCTTCCGTCTCCTGGCGCTCTGAGGTCCGCCGTGGGCGCCTCGCTCGTATTTACACTTCTCTTAAATACTACGTCACAATTATCGTCATAATAACCGGTGATCGGGAAAGTGGCCTCTGACTGAGGCTCCAGTCAGCTGCGGCCTGGATCATTGCACTTTGTCGTATATGAGTTACACGGTGTGTGAATTAGGCGGAAATACAATAACAAAAACAAAATAATAAAATAAAGTTAGATCAAGTAAAATAACAAATTCAAATCAAAGGTAAAACTAGACGTTTAAAATGTAGAAAATTAGTTCTAAGATAATTGCTTCCTCAATGCCGGTTGACTCGTTGTGTAGTGTGGGGATCAAGTGGTTGTCCAAGGCGTTCATATAAAGGGGCGGCAACTTTGTGCTTCCAGTTCCAGCCTCGTAGCACACCTACGGAGAAAGTTGTGCATTTAATTAAACACCCATGGGAATTCAGCATTCGTAAACACTCACATTCTCCTGGTGGAGTGTGGCGCGCAGTCCGATTTTGAAATTCCCATTAGCTGCCAGCAGGTCCAAGAAGGGCAGCAGCGCCACCGAAGTGCTGCGCGCGATCTGCTCCGAAATCCTCGTGATGTCGTTCGCTTGTATCCGATTGTTCCAGTCTTCACACTATTACGACATCATTAACACTTGCTACCTCATTTGGCGATTACCAATGAATTACCTTGATCATGTAGATTTCCGTTAAGCGTATGGAATAGTTGGCATTTGAATAGTTGAAGCTGGCGTGAACTCGCATGCTGGAAACACCTTCCAGAGACATGGAGTCAATCGGCGATTTGACTCTGCAACAAATACATATTATTGTCCACTCATTTCTTCTCACAGAAGCACACACTCACCCTATTCCGAAGTCCCGATCGTTTTCCACCCACTTGATACTGACTATCTCGGTTTGCTGCTCGTCTGCGTCCACGGGACCGCACACAATGTCGATGTCCTTCGTGTTCTTGAGGGCGTTGCGAACCTCCTCCATCTTCGAGGGAAGGATTTGCACCATGAGGCCGTCCTCCACAATACTACATTTGCCCGACAAGCCACTTGAGGTCTTGAGGGCCTCGTTCAGCACGAAGAAACTGGCCCCAGTCACTGCGAAATACTCTCGTTAGATTGAGATTTCATTCCATAAAATATCCTCCATTACCTTTTCGAGGTTGTCCTTGAATGTTGATGGCTTGAGTCGAGTATGAGAACATTTCGGTGCGGTCGTCGTTGGTGTTCTGCATACAGACCAGGTGTCCGTCGGCGGCCTTCGAGAAGTTGCCCCCGAAGGCCAGAATGTGGTCGCTCGAGTTGTTGATCGCCTTGATCACGTCGTCGTAGCGGTTGCGCGGAATCAGCACGTTCGTCTGCCTGTCCTCCATGTGGATGTACATGCCCTTGATGCTCGGCAGCGTGTACGAGTAGTTGCGGAAATCCTGCCGCGGAAACTCACACGTTATTTTGAGTAACTCAAGAAAGATTTCACGACTCACCGCTAGGAAATTGATTATTGTCTGGGCGATTTCGGCGTACACGGACTCCCGGTTGCGAATCGAGATGTGTGGGCAAGGATAATAGCGGTACTGCGCGCCCAGGCGCAGCATCAGGCGCAAGGGGAACACCTTGGCCCACGGCACCTCGTGCCGGTGGATGAGCACGCCTATCAAGAAGGGGCTCTCGGGCATGATCACGTCCTGCAGACACTGGAAGGTGGCGCGGATGAACAGGAAGCCGCCGTAGTCGCGCGAGTCCAGGAAGTTGCTCTGCTGCGGCATCGTGAAGCACAGCTCCGCGATGGGGCTGCACTTCTCCGCGGCCATGTAGATCTCGTTCAGGTGCACGAAGATGTCCCGCGGGATCGGGGGCTCCGTCATCTCGGCCTTGCTCGCCGGCGGGTTGTACTCCAGCAGAATGATGATCTCGTCGCTGCCCACCTGGTGCAGGCCGCTGGTCGTGAAGTTGATGACCGTCTTGTTCATACAGCACTTCACTGCAATTAGGAATGAATGAGTGAGAAATGGAGTGTGGGCAGCTTGGCAAATATCTTCATACAGTGCACTATCTTGGCCAAGACGAAGAAGTTCTTCTGCACGGCGAACTTGAGCGTCTCCCGCTGGAGGCGCTCCACCAGCTCGAAGTTGTTAGGCACGTCTTTGTACGCGAACTCGCAGCTGTTGTCCCCCTTCGCTATGTGAATGGGCGGCAGGCTGTGCTCGCCGCTCGGAATGAAGCAGCCGTGTTCGTCACAGCCGGACGGGGGCAGTCGTTTGGCACGAGCAATCGCCGTAGCCGCCTTGGAGGCGGCGTTTGAATGGCCACTAGGCTGCTTGGAATCTGCAAAGGCGAAAAATGACTTGATTAGGACTCCATTTACATGGTCGATTAGACTACTACCTCCACTGGCCTTGGAGCCGCTCGAGGAGGAGGCGGCTGAGACAGCCGCCGCCGCTGCCACTGGAGGTATGGAGCCGCGGAACAGTTGGGCCACCAGACCCATGGCATTGGACTCGGTGGCGGCCTCGGTGCGAGGTTGCGACTTGTTGCTGCTGCTGCTGCCTCCCGCGCGCTGCTTGTCCGTCTGCTGCTGGCGCCGCGCGTGCTTCGCCTCGCTCCACTCGATGCTGGCCAGGTCGCTGCCCGGCGCGATGCCGTCGCTGAACATGACCCTCTTGCGCTTGCGGCCCTGCTTGCTGCTCGGGTTGGCCGCGCTGGCCGAGTGCGAACCCTCCTTCTTGAGCACGCCCACGGGCACGATCACCGAGGGCGGGTCGGCGTCCGCGTTCGTCACCTGGCAGTGCGGCGGAATGGTCGAGCAGTACTCCATGGGGTTGTTCGGGTTGGGCGAGCGCATCTGCGCCCCACTGCCGCCCAGCGCCGGCGAGGGGGGGTCGCCAGGGCCGCCCATCTCGTCGCCCTCGCCCTCGCCGGCGGCCAGCGAGCCGGTGACGCCGCCCTCCGCCTGCTGGCGGTGGCTCAGGATGAGGTAGCACTGCACGCAGACGCGCGACTCCGGGTTCACCAGGAACTCCAGCTTGAACTTCTGCGAGCAGCACACGGAGCAGAGCACCATGCCGCAGGCGCGGCAGTGGTGGCGCCGCTTGATCATCGTGAACTTGGCGTGGCACTGCATGCAGGCCGTGGCCATGTTGTCGGGCACCCAGATGGGCGGGATCTTGCCCAGATTCGCATGGGGGTCGCTGTAGCCGCTGGCCTCGGCGATCTCGGGCCCGCCCAGGGGACCCTCGCCGTTGGCCACGGACTCCTCGTCGCTTTCGAGCACCGAATCGGTCTCTGCGGCCGCGTGGACATTTTCCCCCGCGATATCGTCCTCTTGCGGCGCGATGTCGCCCTCTTCTGGCTGTGAATCCACGGCTGCGGCCGCGTTTGGTTGCTGTGGGTCGACTGGATCTTCGGAGCTCTCGGGCTCGGCGTCGCTGTGCGCCAAACTGGTGCCGGGTGGCGTTTGGCCCGCGTTCGCGTACAGGTTCACCTTCATCACAGGCAGGTCCAGCGTGGTCGGGCGCTTGGGACGCCTGCGGCCGTCGTCGGGCCGGTCCCCGGACATGTCGTCCTCCAGCGAGGACTCCGAGCTGGAGTAAGAGGACGCTATCGAGTTCCCGGACTGAGCTCCGAAGTCCACAGCAGTTGGCTGAGGATTCTGCTGGGCTCGGATCTCCGAAAACTCCACTGTGGAGGCCTGCGAGAAGCTGTCCGCGTTCATTTGGTCCACGCTGGAAGCGACTTCCTCTGGGTCATCGACGACAGGTGTCTCCACCACCTCGTCCACAGGTTTCTGGCTGGGTGCAGCGGCGTCCGTGGCTTGTTCCTCGGCGACATCGTCGATGTCCATTTCCTGCAACATACTGTCGAGTTCCGTGTCCGAGATCTCGTCCATGGTGGAGCCGAACGTAATTGGCTGCTGGAACTTCAGCGGCAAAGGCTCTTCTTGCATCCGTTCGTTGCTCGAGGGAGCCACCTTTGCCTTGGCAGCCAGCTCAGCACCATCACCCTCCTCCTTCTTTTCGGGTTCCTGCAAATATATGGGATTAGCAAGGATCGGCGAGAAGTGATCGAATGTTACCTTCATTGAGTCGCAGTCGCAGGGAGACGAGAGCGACGGCGACACCATCGACGACTGGCTGTCGGTCACCGTCGTCGGCTCCGTCGGCTTCTGGTCGTCGGCGTAGTCGCGCATCTGGCTGAGCAGCGAGGTCGACGTGGTCGCCGACAGCTCGTCCAGCAGGCCTCCGAGGGCGGAGGAAACGGTGATCTCGCGCTGCAACTCCGACTGGGAGTTGGCGGAGGAAACGGTGATCTCGCGCTGCAGCTCCGACTGGGAGTTGCGGAGGTGATCGAGATCGAAGACAAGCCCACGGCCAAGTCCTCCAACCCCTTGGGAGCCGCCTCCACTGTGGCCCTCTCCTCCTTCTGCTCTAATATAGCGCTATTTGCATCATCGTGGGTTTCCACATCTGCGGCAGTTGCTGGAGAAGCAGAGGTCTCTTGGGCCACTGGCTCCTCCTGGTCGCTGGGGTCCTGATCATCGTCGCCCGCATGTGATATCGGCGTGGACGGGTCCTCCGTCGTGGACGCGACCCCCGGCGACAGCCCCGAGGAGAATGTGGACGACGAGGACGTGGTCAGAGAGTCGGAGGTCACAACGTCCTCCGTGTCGTGGTCGCCGTCGGGGCTGCGCTTCTTGCCCTCCGTGAACTTCTGGATGTCGTGATATGCTTCATCGTCATCGTCGTCCTCGTCGGCATTCGTCTCCGCTCCGAACTGATGGCCGCGTCTCCAGTGATCGGAGTGATCCACCTCGTCCGACTCCGAACTGGAAGCCGCGGCGGGCGGCGGTGCCTCCGCCGTGGAAGGGGGAATCAGTTTGCACTCCTCGTCGTACTGGCGCGAGACCGCGGTCTCCAGCGACTCGACATTTTTGCGGTAGTCGTCCAAGCTGTTGAACACCTGCGAGACGCCGACGAACGACTTGTTGTAGCTGCTGGTGCTCGAGGCGGTCGTCGATGGTGCGGCCGGGACCGCGTTCGGTTTGGAGTGGGACGGAAGCACTCCGTTCGCGACTTCGTGCCCGCCGCCACTCGCTAGGGATCGGGAGCCCGCGGTCTTGCTGTTCTCATCGGCCGCCTCCCGCAGTTCCAAATTGTCCAGAACCTGGTCAATGTCCACCAGGTCCATAGTGCTCCATTTAACCTGCAAGCCGAGAAACACACATTAAAATCGATGCCAAAACGATTCCGCAATGGAGTGTTAGCGAGAATTCGGGACCGGAATCCGATCGCGAATCGTGCGAACTCGGCCAGAAACCTGCGAGAGTCGCAATTCTTCACTTGTTTTTTCTCCGATATCGGGCGAAGCCGTCTGCTGCTGCTGCTTCTGCCGCTGTCGTCGATGATTCATTCCAGTCCCGCTGTCTGTTTGTGTTTGTTATTTACGCTAATTAAATTGCCAATAGCTGGCCGTCGAAGTGAATGTTTCGGCCGCAGCTGGTGCGAGGGACTGATACAAGGGACGTTGGGTCCGCGGAGGGGCCTCGGACGACCGAAGAAGCCTCCGGCCGATAAAGAAGTCCGTCCTGCGTAATTCCAAACGTCGCCAGCGAAATACGTCACATCGACGACGACAAGCGAACACCAGCAGCTGCAGCAGCGGAGAGCGAGCCATGTTTTTCGGGTTTTGAAGCAAAGTTTCGGAAAAAATTCTCGGACTCCGCACTCCACGGGGAAAGCGAGTAGTTCTCACCTGGGAAGGCTATCAGTTTCCAAATTCGGCGCCTCCTACTCGGGAATCTCGGCGCAGCTCGCGATTTCAACAACGAAACGTTTCACTGAAAGCACGGCGATTAATTGCAGTTGGAAAATTGCATGGTCCGTCAGTTTGCGTTTCTGCTGCTGCTCTGGTTCGGTTTAAGGCCTGGCACTCGCTCCACTCGGTCGACACTTCCACACGCAGAGAGCGGCTGACAGTTCCAAGACTTCTTTCTGTCTCCGATTTCGTCAGCGGGCCGTCGGAAGCGACGCGGCAGGTAGAGAGAGGCAGCCCCACGGCCGAAGCGACGACGTACAAAGAAGCACTCCAAGGGGCCAAGGAGCGAGGGAGCGCGAGCGAGGGCACGGCGAGAGAGCAGGAGCGATAAGGCGACGACACGGAATAAATAAAAGAAATCGGGCGAAGTGCGACTCGAGTCGACTGTGCGCGGGGTCTGTTCAGTGAGCGATCGGGCGAGTACGTGGAACAGCTGATGGTCGTGGTCTGTTCATTCATGAAACCGTACTCAGGAGAAGTCAACAAAGGCGGAGAAGGAGACCTGGCTGCTCTTCTTCGGGACTCGAGCTCCTCCGTGTGATTCTCGCTGTCCACGACCAGGTCCGACCTTGGTTGAAAAAGATCTTCCAGGTGGAAAGAAGATAACCAGAGAGCCACAAAAAGTACGACCAGATTACCTTCAGAGAAAAGGTCCCAGTGAACACCGCCGCACGAGCAGCGCGCGGTCTGCGTGAACGCGGCCCACTTGAAGTATCTGCTCGCTCGACATTTGTATCTACTCTTCTAACAGATACTCGCTGCTTCCGAATTCAGTTCACAATTGTGTATATTAGTAGTGATTTTTTCTCTGGCACGAAAGAAATTCCAGTGCTTTGAATTAGAGTTAATTGGGATCGAAATCGAACCGAGGGACCGCAGCCGAAGTCGCCAGAGCCGGAGCCCGGACCCAGTGGATCGTGGATACCTATCGCGCCCTCGCTCGGCCCCGGGAGATAGTCGTCCATGTACTTTGCACCCGCGAGCAATGAAATATTCATCTGGCATTGATGAACTGCTGTATTGTGGGTACGATAAACCGAGCTCACTTCATTCACAAACGCCCGTCCGGACGGTGGGGCAAACAAGGGCCTCCCCCCTCGCCCCCTCGCCCCGCTCGACCAGGCGCAATTATTGCGGTTGAATTGGCCGAGGGCTGCGTCGCCCGCGGTCCGCGAAGAGAGTCCGCTCCGTCCGGAGAAGAAAGTCCATCAATCAAGCGTCACTTGATTGCTCCGATTGCTCCCCGCTCGTCCGCTCCCCCATCCCCCTCGCTGGACCAGGGGCCCTGGTGTGGTCGTGGTCCACGGCTCGCAGCGGGCTCCATTGTGTACACACAGTGAAATTGTAAATAAAAATAGAAACCGCGAGTGCGAATCGCCCGCTTGCGAGGCGGATACACGAGCGCGATCCGTCCGCGAGATACTCAACTGAATTTGTTTACATTGAGGCTCGAACACGCTCGCCACCAGCCTCCAGCCACCAGCGGAACTCGCGGGCGATCGCGTCTCGGTTTACGACATGTGAATGGACGTCTGTGCCTGCGATCGATCGCCTCCGCGTGGATGGCCAAGCGCCAGCAATACCTGGGCCGTTTATAGACCGATCCGCGACCGATAGGTAGAGCTGCTTAATTGCGACCGTCCGTCGTTCCGGGAAGAGGCGGCCGAGTGCGAATCTCCGCGGGCCTGGGAGGGATCGGCGGCTACCTGCCGCGCCCTCATACCTGTTGAGTACTAATAACTAATAACGGCTTCCTCCGTTGCAGCCCCCTGAAGGATGGACTCTATATATGGACGCGGACTGATCTGATCTGAGCTGCTCTGCCTAGAGTGCACGTAGACAACCCGACTCCAGTCGGCCCCGACCATGGACAACTGCAAGAACAACAATCAGAAGCTCCACGGCAGCAAGCTGGCCGCCGAGGAGCTGGCGCGCACGGCCTACGAGTACTCGTTCCCGACCCACGACGGCGACGAGACCGACAGCAACAATAGCACGCCGTACTTCACGCCGCTCGAGTTCTTCCAGAGCTCGTTCGAGTTCCCCTCGCCGACCCAGCTGGCCCACGGCGGCGACCTCTCGGCCTCGCCCGCCGCCCTCAGCGCCGGCTACGAGACCCCCAGCGAGAGCCACGAGGCCGCCAAGAAGCCCGCCACGCCCAAGACGTTCGCCGCCGTCAGCTCGAAGCAGCTGCAGGCCACGTCGCCCGCCCTGCACCGCAAGCTGCGCCGCTTCTCGCTCTACGAGCGCCGCTCGTGCTCGCCCCAGCACCTGCTGCTGAAGAACGCCGCCTCCGCCTCGGTGGACGGCCACGCCGCCGACCAGACCGTGGACGACAAGGAGAACACGAAGCCGCGGCTGCCGGAGCGCGCCAAGGACGAGAGCCTGCAGCTGCTGACGAAGAGCGGCAGCAACTCGCCGATCGCCCTGATCGAGGACGCCGGCTCGCCGAAGCTCCTGGGCGCCGACGGGCGGCTGCCCTACTCGCCGAAGCTGCTCAGCTCGATCAACAACCTGCACCTGGGCGGCTCCCCGCTGGGCGTGATCAGCTCGGCGGGCTACAAGAACGGCAACTACTTCAAGTTCCCCGAGGTGGACCACGTCGTGCAGGAGGCCGCCAGCGCCGCCGACGCCGAGGACTGCGACAATCACGTGCGGAGCCGCCCGAGGGCGAGCACGAGCGCCCGCCTGGGCAACACCTCCCCCGCCTTACCCGCCTCGCACCACAAGGCGCGCTTGAAGGGCGACCTCGAGAAGGCGCGGCTCAGCCACCACAGCGAGGAGAGCCCCGAGAAGGGCGACGCCGACGACCCAAAGCCGAGCGCCCCCGCCACCACCGCGACGGACTGCCGGAAGAGCCGCAAGAACAAGAACAACCTGACCATCAAGATATCGGACTCGAGCGCGACGCACTTCGCGCTGGCGTCGCCCTCGCCGAAGCCCAAGACGCCCACCATCAAGTCGACCAAGGAGAAGGCGCTGTCCCTGGACTCGGCCGCCGGCGTCTCCGAGCTGGCCGTCGTCGTGTCCGGGCGCGAGCAGGCGGCCGTGAGCACCAACGTCAGCCAGGAGCACCTGCGCCCCGAGGCCGCCGCCGCGAACCGCTCCACGTCGCTCTCGCAGCTCTCCTCGCTGTGCGCGGACGCCAGCCACCTGTACGCCAGCTGCTCCTCGGGGCTGAGCAAGCCCGCGGGCCTGGCGAAGACGCCGCGCCGCAAGCTCCTCGCGGCCTCGAGCAACGAGTGGCTGCACTACCACCGCAAGCAGAACCCCTTCCACCTGCGGCCCGAGGCCCTGGCCGCCGTCGACGCCGCCAAGAAGGCCGCCGCCGACCCGGAGCCCTTCCTGGGCGACTCCGTCGTGCTGAAGGAGGACGACGAGGCCCCGAACACGCCCAAACATATCCACAGCTCTTCCGCCGCCCCGGCCCCGACGCCCGCCGCCGCCCCGGCCACCCTGGCCGGGGCCCATCGGGGCCTCTACAAGCACAACCCGCTGCTGCACGCCTCGAACACGAACCTGAAGACCCTGCCCGAGTTCCTCACCCTTGTGGAGTTCACCAACACCGGCGCGCCCGCCAAGGACTACGAGTGCCCCTACAAGCAGAAGTCCTTCGACCTGCCCAGCGCGTCCGCGGCGCCGCCCTCCGGCCACCCGCCGGCCATCCGCACCAAGAGCGTGGCCGCCAACTCCTCGTCCACGAACCTGCTGCAGCGGCGCGGCTCCAACCACAGCCTCACGCTGAACCTGCACGGCTCCTGCGGCAACCTCCTGGGCAGCTGCCGCAGCGGCCTCAGCGTCTCGAACTACAGCCTGGGCTCGGCGGCGAACTCGACGACGAACCTGAACTCCAAGTCCAGCTACAACCTGGACCTGAGCGCCGCCGGCACCGCGCACGCGCTCCACGCAGCCGTCCCCAGCCAGGCGACCTCGCAGGGCGTCAAGCAGAGCCTCTTCCGGCGGCGCGGCTCGAACAACAGCCTCACGCTGAACAACCTGAGCGCCACCTCCTGCGGCAACCTGAACTCGTTCTGCAGCCAGAACTCGCTGAACATCGAGGGCGGCCACCTGCTGCCGGCCCCGTCCGGCGTCACCAGGACCAGCTCGTTCATCACGCCCACCAGCAAGGCCGCGGCCCCGAAGCGCGGCCTCCTCGAGCGGCGCGGCTCCAACCAGAGCCTCACGCTGAACATGAGCGGCGCCGCGGCGGCCGGCAGCAGCTTCTACTTGAGCGACGCGTGCGCCGAGGACGCGGACCGGCCGAAGCCGCCCGCCGCGCCGCCGAAGCTGGCCAAGAACCTGCTCTCGATCTCCTGCTCGCAGGCGCACCACCGCAAGTTCTTCAGCAGCGAGAACCTGACCAAGGCGAGCACGCAGTTCTCGGACCTCAACCAGGCCCACAAGCGCAACTCGCAGCAGGTCTGCTTCGGCTCGGTGTCCGACCTGAAGCCCAGCACCCGCGACCCCGCCGGGGCGCCGGCGCCGAGCGCCGGCCTCCACGGCCGCGAGCAGATCGACTTCGGCGAGAGCACCGTGTGCACGTGCACCGGGGTGCGCAACATCACGACGCGCCCGCTGTCGCCGCAGACCACCAGCGAGGAGTTCAAGGTCTACCTGGCCAACATCCAGATGCTGCAGAACGCCTCGAACGCGCTCAGCCAGCTCGACCTGGCCAAGCTGAACTTCATCTTCGACAACAGCTACGCCCCGGCCAGCAACAAGAACTACGTCGAGCAGTCGATCTCGATGCTGAACACGGTGGGCGCCAAGAGCGTCTCCGACAGCCCGCCCGGCCTGCTCTCGACCTCCGAGGACTGCGAGGTGGCGGCCCGCTACCAGAGGGCCGTGGACGCCATGCTCGGCGAGGTGAAGCTCGCGGACGAGGAGCAGAAGCGCATGTTCCGCGAGCTGCACAAGGAGTTCTGGGACCTGCCGCTGAACCACCAGGAGAAGCCGATGGTCTTCGGCTCGCAGACGAAGAACCGCTACAAGACCATCCTGCCGAACGAGAACTCGCGCGTGATCCTGAGCAGCGAGTGGCGCAGTCTGGTCGACGGCCTGGGGGGCGAGGGCAACCAGGCCGCCGAGCTGGTGGCGGACAGCGCCAAGCGCTACGTGGTGACCGACGAGACGCCCTACATAAACGCGAACTTCATCAAGGTGGGTTGCGAGAGCACGTCGGCAAAAGCGACCTTTTCTAATCCCTCTCTCTCTGTTCGTCCACAGGGCCCCGACTGCACCTCCAAGTGCTACGTGGCCACCCAGGGGCCGCTGCCCAACACCATATTCGAGTTCTGGCTCATGGTCTACCAGAACACGCAGAAGCACATCGAGCACGCCCAGCAGGCCAGCAGCTCGGCGCCGCAGGGGCTCGGGAAAATGCCGCAGTATTACCAGAAGATCGTCATGCTCACCAACTTCCTGGAGAACCACCGCCAGAAGTGCGCCGTCTACTTCCCGGTGGAGCTGAACGAGGTCTTCGTGGCCACGGGCAAGCACGAGACGCTCGCTCCCCCGAAGGAGGTGGCCGAGTTCTTCCACGGGTATCTGAAGCCGGACGACGAGGACGGCGCCTTGGAAGCGCCCGCCGACGAGGCGAAGGACGCCGGCACCTGCGCCATCAAGTCGATCAGAATCGAGCTCTCCGCGCAGCTGCACGAGCTGCTGCCGCAGAACTGCAACTTCTTCGTCCTCAAGAACATCGGCATCGTGAAGAAGAACGGCTTCTCGATCCGCAAGTTCAGCGTGCTCTACTGCGTGGCTTCGGCCCAGGAGCGGGCGCAACTGCTGGCGCAGAAGTTCTTCTGCTACCACTACTGGTACCCCGACTGGCCCGACCACCGCTCGCCGAAGGACATCAACACGCTGCTGGACATCTGCCTGCACGTCCTGAACCTGGGCAAGTGCGAGCAGGAGTTCGAGGAGCCGTCGTCGCAGCCGCGCGCCGAGGCGCAGCACATCGACCAGTACCAGCACGACATCTTCAACGAGGTGCAGCCGCTGCCGGTGATCCACTGCTCGGCGGGCATCGGGCGCACGGGCTGCCTGGCGGCCATCCTGAACGGCGTGCGCCAGCTGCGACAATCACTGGCCTACTCGCTCGTCTCGATGGCGGCGGCGGCGGCGGCCTCGAAGAGCGACGTCGACCCGCGGCTGCTGAGCCCCGTGGACTTCCGGCTGCCGAAGCACTTCACGGAGCGGGCGGAGTCGCAGGGAGTCCCCGACGCCCACCATGACACCGACAGCAGCTTCACGCGCAACACGCTCCTGTTCGTGGAGTACATCTTGAGCAAAACCCGCCCGGGCGAAGATGGCGCTTTGGCCCCGACGAAGGAGCCCGAGGCTCCGGCATCCAGCGCCACGTTCGACTACTCTCGGCTGCCGTCGTTGGCCGAGCTGCCCAAGGTGCCCGACCTCTACGTGGACGTCCTCGGGATCGTCTGCAACTTGAGACTGCAGCGGGGCGGCATGGTGCAGAACTCGGAGCAGTACGAGCTGATCCACCGCGCCATCTGCCTCTACCTGAAGCGCACGTTCGCACTGAAGCGCTTCTGAAGATCGCACCCGGACGCGCACGTCGCCGCGCCTCTGTTCGGCTAGGGAACGTTTGTGATAGGATTGTAAACCAAGGCTAAGCGAAGGCAGGAGCAGTTGTCTTTCGGATTTTTGATTATTGTTTAAGAGCTTATACATTGTGTCCTGCTTGGTGTAAGAGATATCAATATTTATCGTAGTTTTATTTTGTACCTATTAAATATTTATTTTTTGTACGTTGTTGTAAGCAAGCATTGAACCATGATCAGATCGAACTGGCGGAATTCTCAAGTCAAATCATGTCAACACTCGTGTGCAATCGTGCGGACGGTTGCGGAACCTTTGAGTTTTGACCATTTTATTTGTTGAGTTGCATGATTTCGTAGTCGAGCGAAAATGAAATTCTCTTCTTTTAGAAGTTGATTTTAGTTTTAAGTCAATGAACTAGTCAAATAAACAAATAAATAGTGAATTATTAATGTACACCCACGTCTTGTCTTTATACTTCAGCCAAAAATGAAAGTCAAGAGAGCCCTTTCTTGAAAATGTGAGTAGGCTTTCGATCATCTGCATTTAAAAAGATCGGACAACTGGTTCGCGAGATAAAAACAAGGTATGTGGCGTAACCGAAATCATCGCTTCATTAAAAAAGCCATCCCAGTCGGACAACAGGTTAAGGAATTATTCGGGGATATAGAGATAAAATGTCTCTTCTTCAATTGAGTTACATATATTCTAAAAATTTCTTTATTGCATGTAAGACTCGACTATATTAATAAATGTTGTACGGGAATGTTACTTTTCAATCAAGGTATATGAGCTAGTAAATAACAGTATATTACAGTTATATAAATCGCTTATAACGTCTAAACTAATCATATTGGGGCCGAAATTGGGGCAGAATCTAGTGGGAAATATAACATACATATGTACTTTCTGTAGTCCCAACAGCAAATATAGTCGATTTTATTGGATTTAAGATGTTAATTAACTTTAACTTGATTAATTGTAGCGAAATCTATTTAAAATTTAAAGGAAACGAATGTTATACATACGAATATTCACAGACAATTATTTCACTGAATTAATTTACATAGCATCAACAATTTTAAAACAGTTGATAATTTACCGATTCCAAATAGATAATATTCTGAGTTACTAGACATGGTTAGATCGTTTAAATATAATAAATTATTATTGAATAACTACGCCTTGAAAAAGCGCACCACTCGCACTATGTATTGTCTGCATATGGGGCACTCACTCAGCACCTTGCCGCAGTTGGTGCACGTTGCCATGTGACCGCACTCCAGGATCACACACTCAATGGGTGCGTCCATACAGATCTTGCACAACTCGTCCGTCGGTAGCTTCTCGACAGCTGAAAATGAGGAGGTCATTCCTGAAGTACTCTTTTCTCAGAACATTGTGGCTCACCTGGCGTGGACTTCAGGTTTTTCCAGAGGCGGACGACTCTATCCAGCAGTTCCTGCTTCTCACAACAGCCCTTGTAGTCGACTCGGTTCAGCATGAGAATCTCCTTCAACTGCTTCACCGAAAGGTTTTCAAGCTCCTCCCTGTCAACAATCGAAAAAATCTCATTGAATTGCATTCCTCTAGATTTGAGCGAATAAATAATACTCACACGAAATTGAAGTCCTCCAAATTTATGAAACGAGACTCTGTTACCGAGGTATTGTTGCTTGAAGGTGTAGCATATACATGGATCGACGACCTCGATTCATTCCGATGGAAGAACTCTGGCGGCGATGCAGCTGGCGGCGTCGGCGGCAATTGATAATTGGATCCCCGAGCACCACTCGCAGCTGTCGTCGTCTCGGAGTCCGAACAATCGATGGACTTCGTGCGCTTCTCTAAATAGACCAAAAACTCTTCCAGCTCCCGTTTGATCTCCGTCTCGGCCATTTGCGAGTTCTCCAAGTGACGGCGCATCCGCTCGACGTGCTTCCTTATGTTCGTCCGATTCTTTCCACAGCGCTTGCAATGCAATCGATTGTCATGTATGGCCTGCATACCATCCCCGTCCTCCAAATCTTTCTCGTTGTCCGCCTCGTCCTCTTCCCGCAGACTCCGCGCATCGAGCAGTGGTTTCGCACCAACGGGACCCGTGGGCGAGTCGTCGTCGTCGCTGCGCGGCCTTCTCCTATTGAGGTAGCTGTCGGATCGTCTGCGAGTAACTTTCTTAGGTCGAGTGCTTGGCGGCGACTGGCGTTCGGTATGGGCTGCTTCCGAGCTCAGCACAGCTACTGTCAATGGTCCCACTGGCACATTGCTCGGTCGGTGATCCTCGCCACCAGCTCTTCCACCGAGAGCGGCCGTGTCTTTTTCCACAAATTGCCATCGCTCACTCGTTGGCACACTGCTGTCAGCCGCCGTTTTGCTGTCATCGGAAATGCCTCCGATGGCTCCGAGCTCCTCGAAGGATGACTCGGAAGACTCATCGTAGCTTTCGATTTTCAAGCTTGGCGAAGATTTCTTAGTGGTTGTTGATGTGGACGTTAGTACATTACTGCTACCAGAAGGGCCAGCCACTGGATTATCGAGTGAAGATGAAGATTGTGGAGAATGCAGACGACCACCACCACTCATCGAAGTCCGTGCTCTGAACGAGGTGATTATTTCATCATCAGAGCACTCGCAACCGGAACCATTCGCGTCTTTGTCCTCGTCGCGAGGTCCCGAGGGAGAGTATAGAGAAACCGAGTCATGCCCGGTATCCAAAATATTCCTAGAAGACTCGGATGTCCCGAACTGAGTGGGCGAGCTGGACCCTAGGCTGACGATAGGGCTGTTTGTTTGGCTGGTGAAGCTGGGAGAATTATTCATGGGAATACCGAGTGATGAGTTTCCGTGTTGGGTAGCACTGCGACCACGCGGTTTGGCGCTCAGATTGTTTGATGACTCGTCGGGAAGATGAATGTGTGTAGAATGTTCATTGTCGGGGCAGGATGAGGATGTAGGCGACAACGACTCGTTTCTACTTGAAACCCTATTAGCTCTGTTGGGATCAGGGGTCGACTGAGTTGGACAGTCTACTCGTGCCGAGGCTCTGGGCCCCGCATTATCACTCGAGGACTGTCGATTTTGGAAACTAGCGTATGATGGTATTTCCCTTGTGGAGACCCTGGGTTGCTCGGTGATATGCGAGGAGGAGGAGCGACGATTACTCTGCGTTTGTGATTTGGCCGGCGCCTGTTTGGCCTCAAAGGTAAAGGAGTCCACCTTGTCGCTTATATTGCTGAAGAAATTTTGGCACGACTGCTTCAAAGCGTCAAACGAATGGCCAGAATCGAAACTCCGCGCGTTGCTGCCACTGCTGAAGTCATTGCCACTGGCGTTCTGGTGCGACTGGTCCAATTGGTGGATGTGATTCAGGACCAATCCGACCAGCTCGTCCTTTTCTGTGTGGGAAAGGTTTTGGATCAATCGATATTTACTTCGCAACGGGACAATCATCCATACCCACGCATCCTGCGGTGGAGATGTGTTTCGACTGCAGATAGAAGATCAGATCCTTCGGCTTCAGCTGCAGCAGGTCCACCTTGGACAGGGGTCGCTTCGCGAAGACCGCACAGCGCTCGCAGAGCGACGCCGTGGTGCTGCGACTGGGCGACGAGGTCAAGCAGTTATTGCAGTAGAAGCGCCTGAAAGGGAATCAGAGGTGGTGTGTAGTCGACCTTGGGGAATTCGAGTTCAAGGTTCGGCCACAAGAGCCTCGCTCGTTCTTACTTGCAGTCCGAGCAGCAGCGTTTGCGTCGAAACACCGTGAACTGCACATTGCAGCCTTCACAAGGCATCTTCGGACGAGTTCCGCGCAGTGCGGGATTTCCGATGAACACTTGGCGCTGGGCGAGGATAACTAGGATAACTAGCTGGAAAGTGGTGGCCTGCAGCGGGTCCCGTTCGTGTGGATGTCGCACCTATCAAGGGTATCGATTTTGTGTTGGAATTTGAATTGCAAATGAATCACTCGCGCTGTTCCCTCTGCAGCTGCCTCAGATAAAACTACTGCACAGGGGCTACAACTCATTTTGGTTGCGTCTCTGGACTCCTCCACTTATCATGGTCGAGATAAGGGCGGCAGGCTGGAAATTTATTATATTTTCTCGCAATTACACAGAATTTGAGAATTTGAGCTTTGCGATTGATTTTGCTGGTCAAACAAACACACTAAACACACCTAACACACAACAAAGAGGAAGAAAACAGACGTCTTTCACTCCGCTTTCGATCAAAACACTACGCTACTCCACTTTTCTGAAAAACACTCCATTTTCGCATATTCCGCAGAAGAGTCTTCAAATTCCATATCGTTGGTCATATGTTCATGTTCCTGTTTCACACAATTTACGATACAAAATGTTTTCAATAATACATAATTGTTATTTATTTGTCTCCTTGTTAATCAATATCATAAATTTCGGCGCGACAACCCTGATGGGGTCTCATTGATTCCTTGAAAGCGGACGTCAAAAACTGTGTACAATTGTGTTCCTCTCTCACTCACTCTCCCACATGAGGCACGTTCGCAAAGTTCGTCTGTCCGACCTGAGTCAGAGCTGAGACACTGAGATGCCGAGTACCGAGTATTCGCAATCGCACACAACAAACATACATATATATCCGATATTGCGACCTATTTTACCTTCAAATGATCATTGGCTGCGTTGATGAAGTGCACTGAATGTGATTGCATCAGCATTGAAACCGGGAATTCCCAAATGTGACTCAGCAGCTGATACATATAATGTCGATAATCAACAATAACAGTCATAATGCCCTTGAAGCAATAACAGTCATAATGTAGTTGAAGCGATTGCAAATAAAAAAAAAGAACTTCGTGTTGCCTCCTGTGAGGATTGAACTCACGACCCCTGGTTTACAAGACCAGTGCTCTGCCACTGAGCTAAAGAGGCCGATGGTCGCAAGGTCTCCTAGTGTTCTTTTCAACACCGAGCTCGACTCTGCGACGACAGCAGAACCAGAATCAGAACCTCGAAACAACCTCCCACCGACCACCCAACAATGGTACAACAACAACACCAGTGAAACGCGAGATCTCATGTATTTGTTACAAAATCTTTATTAATTGCAATACTTTGCAATGTTTTCCGTTCATACATGCTCTAATTGCTATAATTAATATTTACACTAGTTGCTCGCGGTCTTCACAATTGCAGTATATTCTCTAGAACGCGCACCATTCACTACACTGAGCCGATTTCCTCCAAGTTCTGTCTGTCTCTTCATCTCCGTTAAAATCTACGCGATGTTGGCCATTTAAATTTATTCAAACCAAGTTCTTGCGTAGAATGCTTGTGGAATTTCAATTAAAATTACTCCGTTTAGGTTGGATTTTGTCAGTGTTTGTCTGCTCAGGTTTCGGTTACTTACAATTAGGTTTACATATTAGGTTCTCGTATGTAAAGCGGTCTAAATGGTTATCGCATACAAGTAAATTAGGCAATATGTCAAACGAGTACAATTACAGTTCTTCCAGTTGTTACAAAACTATCTTGAAACGATTTACGAATATAATTATTACACATGTAGGTATGCTCCATGTAAGATTTATATATAGATATATGCTTTTATGTTTATTCACTAAGTATAATCTGAGAATTGAGGAAAGTTGAGCGATTATCGATTTGGAAACTATCAAGTCTTGGTTCTAAACAATCGCGATCGTATTCACGTGTGGCAGTTCGATCAATCGTGAGCGTGGAGCGGCGACACCAGCACCGATCCCGCCTTTAACCATATGCATGCCTATGCATAAGTCCCTCCAGACAAGTCGCCTTTAAGCCAACGCAGCGGAAGGCTCGCACCGCCAAGTAGTTGAAGCCAGGGGTAATATTTTCTATTATCATGGAAACGAATGTAGATTTGTCTAAATTTAGTTTAAGGCAATTTTGTTCAAATAGTTTCTCCTTCAAAAATCTAAAAAAAATCTACGCATGTCCGTTACTCATCTTCGGCGAAATTGCGGAATGTTAAATTAATATTAACGGGCTTTTCGAGAACGAGCGATACGATAAATGTACGAAGTATTCGCGTTGCTTATTTATAGATAGGACCGGGTGCACAAAATAATTATCGTCTCTATTATCACTAGTAGTTGGCAATGATACAATGGAGTCGAAAAGTAAAATGGGAAAACATTGGGAGACTTTGCTATCCAACAAATCGATTGTTTGATTGATTAGTAGAAGTGTCTTTAATACTATAACTTGGGGACTTTCTGGAAAGCCTGCTCGGGTGGCTGGTTGTGCACCAGCGACTCATCATTGTTGTTGTCGTCATCGACTACAGCGCCAGTCACTGCTGCCAATTCACTCAAACGCGACTTCTCGTATTCGACGAAGTCATCAAATAAGCTTGGCCAAGCTTCGGTGTCATCGTAATTGTTAATATCACATTGTTCGGAGAAATTTAGAAACATATTCCAAGTATCCTTCGGTATGCCACGTATGCTCTGGTCCTGCTCCAGGAAATGCACCCAATTGTCAAGCAAGAGTGGTTTGTGCACTGTGAAGACCAACTTCCAAAGACAGATTGCCATTTCAAGCGTAAGAATACGTTGATCAGGTTCCAGACCAAATCTGTGTAGGGAAATATATATTAGTTTCATTCGCATTATTCAATATTTAATAGATTCCGTACTTGAACGTAAACCGATACAATTGCTTGAACATCTCCGCGTCGGCCTCGAGCATTTCTATGGTCTGTTCCAGTCTTATTCGGATTGTTTCTATTGTGTCTGCGGACATCTTGTGCAGACCCTCAATGAACTCAGTCTTGGTGAAGCGACACATTTGCGAAGCATCTAGACACCAAGCCAGCACCAGTATGGCAAACTCGTCCGGTTGATAGTTCAAATCGCGGCACAGACGTTCGATGCCCTCCGACAGTATCATATCCTCTTCGGGATCTTTGTACTCTTCGAATAGTAAATTTAAAGTGTTATCCGAAACTTCATGGGGTTCTTTTACTGAAATGAAGAATACTCTATAGTCAATGTAAAGTGCTTGAACATCTACTCTTACCAGTTGTAATTATATCACTCATAGTATTGGCATTTCCATTTAATAAAATTATAGACTTCTTAAAACTACTTCGCTTGGTATCACAATTGTTTGTGTTCTTCAATGGACTTCTCGCAGAGAGTAGCTCGTCGGTTTCTGTTGAAAATGTTCTAGGATGAAAACATTCCTTGCCACGGTATAGAACCTTACCACGAGCTTGGTCGCCGTAAATATTTCTTTCGATTGCATTTGGCCCGCTCACGAACATCGCGTCGATGTTCGTCGTATGACATGCTGCAGCAGTGGACGAAGAAATGGAGGCCGGGGTTCCTGTTTGCTCGCCAGACTGAAAGCATTGGAAGCAGTTCCCCATAGTAGTTGGACTTCAGTTGCTTGGCTCTACACTGTCGCAGAAAAGGAAGATATCTGATGTCGAAAGATTACGCGAAGACGATAAATTCTTGACTTTGTACTGGGAAATTGAACGCATTCCTGTGTGGAAAACGTTGAGGTGGTTGTTTTCTGATCGTGATCGGATTGGCACAAATCGCTGTCCTCTGCGTGTCTCAATTTAAGACGTTGAGCAAATTGAACAAAGCACTATTTATTTACGATAACTGAAACTAGAACTTTGGCTAAGTTGTGGATGCTGTTCTCGTGAACTGAATCATCAATTGGCAATAGATTGGTTCCATTCTTTCAAACACCGTACGCAATCTGCAAAGGGAACAAGCTTTAGTGGCTTCGCCCAGGAAACATATGGCAGTCGACAGACGTCGGGACCTGTCCTCCAAACACCTTCTCCGCGAGTTTGCTTCGACACTGTTAATCAATATGGAGGCTCGATCGACGTTCTGCGGGCTCGCTGCCAGTGGTTTCGATTGTTGCGATATTACGGCCTGCTGCTGAGGCACTCTCGAACATCTTCCAGGAGTGTGGAAGTGGTTTTCCTGTCTCCGTGGAAATGTTTTTATTTCTCGCCCAGCCTCTGCACGAATCCCCAGCGCAGCTCAGCTGCTCGTTTTCGAATTTCGCCTTTACCTGGTCGGGTTTTCTGTCTTCGTTTTCGATTTTAGGATTGCAATTTGTTGTCCGAGAATTCCAAAAAAGTTCAATAACAAATAAAATATGTATTATTCTATTTTTACTTGACGTACCCCCTGCAACCAAAGTTTGACAATGACTCCGATGGACGTGTACGAGCAAGACAAAAGGCGAGTGTTCGCCCGGAACGAGTGACTACAAGTAAATACCCGAGTACCCAACACGAAAACTAAGTGTTTTTTAACTCGAGTAATTGTTGCAATTATTTTGATGGTACCGAGATAATCGACCAAGTAATTATATAATATATATTATATATATAATAATTCAGCAGAGTAGTGAATAAATGGTCTTCCCACATAACATTTGAAATCTCGAATCAAAATATATATAAAATAATCAATTAACTAAATGCCGAGTACTTGAATCCGATAAATTTTCAGCACCGATTCTGTATTGAACATTTTTTCTTAATACTAGCACCGATTACCTTCCGGTTATTGATCATCACTACGAAAGAGTAATTTGCTCGTTGTCTCTGTATGCAATCATCTGTCAAATTCGGAGTCCCTTGCGATGTTTCGTACGCGCCCGCGCATCAAAGTAGGGCTGACAACACTGGTAATGGCACCACTGCAGTAGCGGAGTTGCCAACTGAGCTTGCTGTGATTAAAATAACCACTGATAACCAGGGGTCCAACCAATTATAAAAATCACTTCCGAACAATTATTTTTATTAGTGATCAGAAATATCGATCAAGTTTTGATCAATTCTTTTCCGATCGGAAATATCGGTCAATTATTCGTTTGTTTGTTGAAAAATAGAAAACTTAAATATGAAATTAAATTAATGAACTCAAATTTAATGCACTCACCAAAAAACAGAAGTTTTTGTATTTGTTGGACTGTTTATAACATATGCTGATAACATATAATTTTTTGCCAAATTAACAATATTTTGAAGACAGTGTTCCTTAAGAAATCCATGGTGTGTTCCATAAAATTTGGTTATTCATTTAATAAATTACCACTAGAACTACTACTAACTGGTCAAATTACCGGATGACTTGTTATTGTAAAGTACTAAAATAGAAATTGGTAAAACGTTTTCTCTTGTGGTTCGATTAAACTGCACGCGACATAGTACGAATGATATCTGATATACCGCTCACTAACCAAGAAGGACGGACGTTTGAACTTTTAACCGACGAATTTTCGGATTTCCATCGGGTCCTAACTTCTTCGAAGAAGAGCTCACATGAAATCCGTCGGCCTCTTTCGGCCCAAACGGCCCTGTTGCCTTTCGATGGCCTCTCGCGTCCCTCCACTGCACTCATTCAACGCTCACCATTTCTCTCGCGCTCTCGTCGGCACGTATTCGAGAGCGGACCAAGTTAACACGGCTTGCACTGGGCCTTCCACGTCAGTTCATTTCTCTGGCTTGTTGTGGCAACAACGATCGCGGCTGACTCCGGCACCAGTGTCTGTCTGCACAACAACAGGAACACAACCGAAACAACAGCAACAACACGTTAGGGAAAAGCGCTTCCGAAAGATCCCAAGCAGACGAGCGCACGACCGAACCAGCATCGCTCCCTGGTAGAAATTTGAAGAGTGTCGCAAATCGGAAAGTCGCGGCCTAAGCCATCAAGGTTGAGTGAACCTGAGGCGGCGTCCGTCCACCAGCGACCGACCGACCGACCGACCGGCCAGGCGAGGCGAGGCGAGGACCAGCGACGGGTTCAATCGAATCGCGCATGCGCTGCACGTTCATTAATCGCGTTTCACTCCGGCGGTCGCCACCGCGTCCACGTCCACGTCGGGCTCGCATAGCGGAGCGTAAACAAACCCATCTCGTTCTGTTCTCTGGCCTGGCCTGACCTTTCGCGTTCCCCGCGCCGCCCCGTTCGCCGCGCGGCTCATTGTTGATTTCTGTTCTGGCCCAGTTTTCCGCCGCGAGCTCGTCACTTGGCTTCTCGGAAGAGCACCGGAAACTCTTCAAAGCAATTCGAGACACCGACCGACTGCAGAACAAGTACGCCTCGTCGTCTGTCTGCCTATCTATCTATCAGTGGGACAGCCTTCGAGAGAAGCCGCGAGCCAGCTGCGACGCGAGACAGACAGAAGCGAAAGCGATCTGTGATCTTCCGGAACCCGACTGAGGTGGGGGCGGGAAGGTTGCACCGAGGCACATCTTCGTCGTTGGAGTTTCACCTCCCCGCGACAGTTCGACACCGATGTCCGCCGATCGATTCCACAAGTGAGTACTCAGCTGACATCATCTTCCGCCAGCTATCGGATTCTTATCGGGCCGATCGCTAGTTGATAACGAAGAAGCGACTCCCTTTATCTATTGCCTGCTCTCGACTCGTACTAATTAAGTGCTTTTTTGTGAATCGCGGTGCAGGGCCGCTAAGGACGGCCTCCTGGAGGTGCTGAAGGAGGCGACGCGCAAGGACGCCAATGCCAAGGACGACGACGGGATGACGCCGGTCCTGTGGGCGGCCTTCGAGGGACGGCTCGACGCCCTGCGGCTGCTGTGCGGACGAGGGTGGGATCGAGATCGACTCCAAGTGCCGTCCCCATTCTGAATCTCGTCTCTTTGCAGCGGGGACCCCGACAAGTGCGACCAGTTCGGCAACACGGCGCTGCACCTCGCCTCGGCCAAGGGCCACCTGGCCTGCGTGGACTTCCTCATCAAGTTCGGCATCAACATCTACGCCCTGGACATCGACAAGCACAACGCGAAGGACCTGGCCGCCATCAACAACCGCGACGACATCCTGCGGCACCTGGACTCGGCCACCGCCACCTTGGAGGCCACCGACAAGTACGTGCCCCGACCCCTCCCTGGCCGTTGATTCCCCCACTGATTCCCACTGTCTTGCAGGAAGAAGGCGCGCGCCCTGAAGGAGCTGGCCGAGAAGAACTGCGAGAAGCGGGTGCGCGAGTACATGAAGCGCCAGCAGAAGCAGGAGACCGAGTACGGCGAGCTGAAGCCCGTCGGCGGCCAGCAGAAGTCGACGAACATGCTGGCGGCCATCAAGCACAAGATCTGGTCGAGCCAGGGCAACCTGAGCAAGCCGCCGAAGGACGCCGCCAGCGCCAGTGGCACGGGCACCGTGAGCAGCGCCAAGTTCAGCGACCTGGTGGGCGCCGGCAGCGGCGGCAGCAGCGGCGGCTCCGTGGCCAGCCGCGCCGGCACCGTGCAGCGCAAGGCCGCCGGCTCGAAGTTCCGGAGCCAGAGCCGCAACAAGGACGCGGTGGGCGCGGACTCGAGCTTCAAGATCGGCGAGATCGAGCCCGACGGCCGGCGCACGGTCACCTCGCTGACCGGGCTGCAGCGGGACTCGGAGGTCCTGTACGTGGGCACCTTCAGCTCGAACGAGGACGGCGGCAAGCGCGGCAAGATCTGCGACCTGTTCGAGGTGGAGGAGGCCGGCAGCGACGCGGAGCGGGACGCGGGCAAGGCGGGCTACGGCACCCTGTCGCGCTCGTTCTCGCAGCCCGACTTCCTGGCCGACTCCGCCGACGGCGACAACAAGCTCGCCGACGACCTCGTCCTGCAGCGGCCCGCCGGCCTCTTCGACCGCCCGATGCTGGGCAGCATCGCGTTCAGGCGCTCGGTCACCGCCCACCTCAGCCAGCTGCACCCCGAGGCGAGCTCCATCGACGGCTCCACCAACTCGACGTCGCGCACCAACTCGTCGTCGCTGTCGAAGTCGCGCGGCGGCAAGCCGCGGACCTTCCTCAACATCTCCGACAGCGACTCGGACGGCGTCGAGGGCTTCAGCGACGACGACCAGGAGGACGCGGGCACGCCCATCCAGCGGTTCCTGGCCGTGTGGGCCCTGGAGGAGTACTTGACGGTGTAAGAGGAGGCTGCCTAGTATTCGGAGGCCCTGTCTAATGGTTGTTTCGGTTGCAGGTTCGAGAAGCAGCAGATCGACCTGGACACGCTGATGCTCCTCACCGAGGCGGACATCAAGTCGCTGGGCCTGCCCCTGGGCCCCTTCCGCAAGCTGACCTTCGCGATCCAGGAGCGCCGCAACGCGCTGGCCAACCCGGGAGCCATCCAGGACAGCCACCTGTAGCCCGCCCCTAGGTCGTCCTGTACATAGGAGACCTGTCTGTCTCGCAACACACACACACACAAACACACACGCACATTGTTTGATATTCTTTATTCACATAAACTGTTGGCCAACACACCGCGACTTTTACTTATCCTACCCCCACCGCCTCAGGACACCTGCTGCATGGCGTACAGCTCGGCGTAGATGCCGTTGAGCGCCATCAGCTCCTCGTGGCTGCCGCTCTCGGCGACGACGCCCTTCTTGAGGACGCAGATGTGGTCGGCGTCGCGCACCGTGGTCAGCCGGTGGGCGATGGTGACGCAGGTGCGCCCGCTGCGCGCCACGTCGAGCGCCCCCTGCACGACCTTCTCGCTCTCCATGTCCAGGGCCGAGGTGGCCTCGTCGAGGATCAGGACCATCGGGTTGCGCACCAGGGCGCGCGCGATCGCGATGCGCTGCTTCTGGCCGCCCGACAGCTGGGCGCCCTTGCTGCCCAGCGACGTGTCGTAGCCCTGCGGCAGCGCCGCGATGAAGTCGTGGATGTTCGCCTTCCTGGCGGCCGCGATGATCTCGGCCATCGGGATGTCGTCGCGGAAGTTGTTGCCGTAGGCGATGTTCTCCGCGATCGTGCGGTCGAACAGCACCGGCTCCTGCGAGACCAGCCCCATCTTCGAGCGCAGCGTGTCGAGGGCGAACTCGGTGGTGGGGATGCCGCTCAGGTTCACCTGCCCGGCGACGGGGTCGTAGTAGCGCAGCAGCAGCTGGACGCAGGTCGACTTGCCGGAGCCGGAGGGGCCGACGAGGGCCACCGTGGTGCCGCTGCGCACCGTCAGGCTGAGGTCCTGCAGCACGGGGCTGCCCTTGCGGTTCGGGTAGTGGAAGTCGACGTGCTCGTACGAGATGTCGCCGCTGGACTTCTGCAAGAGGGCGGGGTTAGTTGGATTTAGTTCGTTTGGAGGTCACTGGGACTCACCTCCGCGGTGTTGTAGGGCTTGTCCTGGGGGTTGTGGACGAGGGGCGCCCGCTCGAAGAGCTTCAGCAGGCGGCCCGCCGACAGGATCGCCGCGCTCATGTTCGGCGCGTACGCCAGCGCCTGGCCCAGCATCCACGAGCCGAAGATCAGCGCCTCAGAGACCCTGCAAGAGACGGACACAGTTCAGTAATCTGGGAGAATGGGAAACCCATCGAGTCAACCCACTTGATGATGTCCTCGTAGGGCAGGCCCTCGTTGGCCACCAGCATGCCGCCGTAGTAGAGCGAGATGCCGTAGGCGACGAAGGGCGCCGACTGGCCCAGCCCGAAGACGACGCCCCGGAAGCGGATCTTCTTGCGGCAGGCCTCGTCGACGAGGTCGATCTGGTCGCCGTAGCGCTGCAGGACGCTGCGCTCCTGGCCCAGGCTGGTCACGGTCCGGATGTTCGCGATGGCCTCGACGGCCACCTGCGAGGCCTTCTCGATGGCCAGCTTCTCGGCGTAGGCGCTGGTCTCCATGAAGCGCGCCTCGAGGAAGATCGAGAGGCAGACGAAGGGCACCGTCACCAGGGTGACGAGCGTCTGGTTCCAGGAGAAGATGAAGGCCACGATTATGCCCACGGCGAGGGTGGACACGGCCTGCACGATGATGCCAATGCGGGCGCCGGTGGCCTGAGGAGAAAATAGTCAAAGAAAAGAATTAGCCTGATGGCCTTTCACTGGGATCTGGGACCTTGGGACGCACCCCCTGCACGTTGGAGCAGTCGCCGGCCAGCCGGGCGCACAGGGCTCCAACCGAGTTGTTCTCGTCGTCGAAGAAGGCCACCTCCTGGCCGATGATCGTCCGGAAGGCCGTCTGGCGCAGCCGCGAGGTCATCTTCACGCCGGCCGTGTTGAACATGTAGGTCTGCGTGAGGGTGCCCAGGCCGGCGATGGCGCCGATCACGATGAACATGTACGAGAAGAAGTTCGCCCGCGACTGGACGTAGGCGTCGTCGCCGTCGGACATCACCTGCGTGCGGGAGGGAGACCATTAGTGACCACTTAGGTATTCCAGAGGTGGTTGCCTACCCCGAAGAAGTCGCCGAACAGCACCGCCCAGATCGGGAACGTGGCGCCGTGCAGCATCGCGGCCACGCAGCCGCACAGGATGAAGCGCCACTCGGGCGCGTTCAGCCGCATCAGTTGCCGGAACGTGACCTTGTACTCCTCCTTGTCCTTCTTGGCCTTCTCTGCGGAGAAACGGGTTGAATGAGCTGCAAGTAGTTCAGACTTGGCTCACTTACTGGACTCCGTGGCGGGCCGCTCCTTCCCGTCGTCGTCCTCCCCGCTCTCGGCGTCCGAGTCCTGCTCCGCGACGGCCGGGCGCCTGCGCCGCACCCCGTCGGCGGGTCCCCCGACCGCGTCCCGCTCGGACGCCTCCTTGCGGCTGGTGATGCTCACCAGCTGGCTGTAGAGGCCGCCCAGGGCCATCAGCTGCTCGTGCGTGCCCTGCTCGGCCACGACGCCGTCCTTGACGAACACGATCAGGTCGGCGTTCGTCACCGTCGACAGCCGGTGCGAGACGACCAGGGTCGTGCGCCCCTGGCTGGCCACCTCCAGGGCGTCCTGCACGCGCCGCTCCGAGGTGGGGTCCAGCGCCGAGGTCGCCTCGTCCAGCAGCAGGATCCGCGGGTTGCGCACCAGGGCGCGCGCGATCGCGATGCGCTGCTTCTGCCCGCCCGACATCTGGGCGCCGCGCTCGCCCACCAGCGTGTCGTAGCCCTGCGGCAGCTTCGCGATGAACTCGTGGCAGTTGGCCATGCGCGCCGCCGCCTCGACGGCCTCCTGCGAGGCGCCCGGGCAGCCGTGCCGGATGTTCTCGCCGATGGAGGCGGCGAACAGCACCGGCTCCTGGCCCACGACGCCGATCTGGGAGCGCAGCCAGCCCACGTTCAGCTCGCGCAGGTCGCGCCCGTCCAGCCGCACGGCGCCCTGCAGCGGGTCGTAGAAGCGCTGCATCAGCTGCAGGCAGGTCGACTTGCCGCAGCCCGAGGGGCCCACGAAGGCCACCGTCTGGCCGGCGCGCACGCGCAGCGAGAGCCCGCGCAGCACGGGCACGTCGGGCCGGGCGGGGTAGTGGAAGTGGAGGCCCTCGAACTCGAGCTCGCCGGCCACGCGCTCCGGGCGCGCCCCGCCCTCGTCCAGCGGGTCGATGGCCGAGCGCCGGTCGATCACGGAGAAGACCGTCTGGGCCGCGCCCCGGGCCGTGGCGAAGGCCTCCACGTGCGGCGAGGAGAAGCCGAGGTTCTGGGCGCCCATGATGATGCCGAACAGCACGATGACGAGGACGGCGGGCGTGTAGTGGCGCACCTCCTCGGCGCGGTCGGCCAGGATCAGGCCGACGCCGTACCACATGGCGACGGCGTAGCAGCAGTAGATGATGAACCACATCGTGCCCGCGCCGATGCCCGAGTAGAGGCCCTTCTTGCGGCCCGTGCGCTCGGCCGGCACCAGCAGCTGGGCGAAGCGCTCGCGCTCCTTGCGCTCCCCGCTGAAGGCCAGCACCGTGCGGATGCCGGAGAAGACCTCCTCGGCCACGGCGCCGGCGCCCGAGTACGCCTTCAGCTCCTTCTCGGTGAGCGAGCTCTGGATCTTGGCCACCATCGCCGTCGAGACGATGATGAAGGGGCAGCAGATCAGCACGACCAGGGTCAGCTTCCAGCCGTAGAAGAAGGAGGCGACCACGCCGGTCACGAACGTCATGATCAGGAACGTGAAGATCACGATCTTCTCGCCCATGCCCTCCTTCATCTTGTCGAGGTCCCTGCGAAGGCGGGGAGGTCAGCTTTGTCAGCTGTGCGAGTTAAAGGGAGGCGAACTCACTCTGTCATCTTGCTGGCGAAGTTGTTGCCGGAGCTGGTGTCGTACCAGGACATGTCCTGGCGCAGGATCGCCTCCAGGAAGAGCTTGCGGATCCTCGCTATCTGCTTCAGGGCCACGCGGTTCACGATGTCAACGGCGAGGGCGATCAGCAGCAGCTCCGCCACGGCGCCCACCAAGCTGCCCACCCCGAAGGCCACCGAGTCGTCCTTGATTGCCTGGATGTTCTCCTCGCGGCTGGCGTTCGTCCTGCAGGGAAGAAAACCATTCAGAATCATGCCCGATGCGATCACCGATCAGAAGAAACACTTACAGCTTCTGTCCGCCGCCGAAGAGCTGGAGGATGAACGTGGGCGACGAGGTGCCCACGCCCACGTTGCGGTCGATCAGGAGCGAGGTGAACTCGCCGTAGATCACGATCGAGTAGGGAACGCCGAGGGAGCCGAGCGTCGCCAGCACCATGCCGGCCAGGACCAGCCATCGTTCCCACACCGTGGCGTAGCGAAACTGAAGAAGTCACGTGAGGAAGCGTGAATAAATAGAGATCGAAATACCTACCAGCTGGAAGAACGAGAAACTTCTTGTCCTCGGACTTGGGCTCCTCGGGCGTGCTGAAATGGAATGGACAAGATTAGGAACCACGTGATCTCCAAATGAAGGACCAACAGTGTGCATAAATAGGAAAAATCAAACTTCGAAAATTCGCTTTATATCGATTATAGAGGGTCGATAGGCGCTTTTATATAGCATTTAGTCAGTCCTTTGGCCAAAAACGTGGTTTTAGGGCTAAAAACGGAAGTTCAAAAAAATCGATATGTAAAGTTTCACTATGCTAGGACGCTTAGTTACGGAGTTATGAACGTTTAAAGTTTGAATGACCACAGAATCCGCACTGATCATGCTAGAAGCTTCAAATTGAGCGCAAATGAAAGAAGACGTGTCGTAGATTATTACTGTGAAGTTCCATGTGCCTCCGTTGACAGGTTTGACCACGTGAACTCCAAATGTAGGACCATCTAGGGTGCATAAGTAGGAAACCTCTTGCCAAGTTGGAGTTCATCGTCAGAATGGAGGAGTTGATAAATTTGTTTTGTTTTCTTTCTCCAAACTACCTCGGCGGCAAATCCGAATTTTTTCTAAATAATAGGCGAACAAAGTATTCCGGAAACACCTGTTCAAGCCCTACAGATGTAGGGGACAAATGCGTAATTATGTACATAGTAGAGGTCTGGATTGTCAAGGATTGTCAAAATAGAAATGTGATTTGGTCGAAATACGACAAGGAGAAGTATGTTCGTAATATTTTTAGGTCTTTGATGTGTGCTCGGAAATTCAGATCTTGATCTCCTCTTGAAAAAATGTTCAATGTTTTTTAATGCATATTAACAATATTTAGTAAATTTTAGGGATTAAAGTCTTGTCTTTTTGGTTAAACTCCATGGAGTACGAGAACGCAATGAGCATTGGGATATGAATGTCTATTTATATTATATATTATTTTATTTTTGTTAAAGATTTAACAAATATCATCTTCGGAAATTTTTTCGTAGACTGAGTTATCAGTTTCACAAGTGGAAACACGTCTTGTTTATAATTCCGGCCTAGTTTTCCGTACAGATAATAGGTATGGATTATATCTGGTCTATATAGTGCATATTTATAGTAATGACTGTAAGTCATTTAAATATTTAGATTGCGTTACTGCACAGGTGGAAGACCAATAAAATTGGTTAAATATTTATCATGGCAATATTACACCTAAATAAATAGACAATGAAATAATATTACAACTTCTCAGAAAGATGCTATTTCAGCAGACATTTGTTGGAACTTTGGTATAAAATATTTTATCAAATGCAATGTTAGTAATCCACTAGCAGACTGATCAAATTAGTCTTCGCCACTTCTGATGAAAATAAGCAATTTGCACTTATCTCAGCTTTATCTACTCAATCTTGTTGCCACAGATGCAGCGACTGTTGGAATGAGCCATTTATGGAGATTTTGATATGATAAGGGTGAGGGAGAAACTACGAGAGCCCCATTGGCGCCTACCTGTGCCCGTTGCTGCGGAAGTCGTCGACGTCGGGCAGCGCCGTCAACTTCTTGCCCTGGACGGCGCCGGACTCCAGGGAGCTCACGGTCCTCGAGGCGTGGAAATTGCTGCTGGCCATTGCTTGAAGTGGATCGAATTTATCCGATTCGTTTCCGCGATCGATTCGCCGTCCGATCTGTGCAAAATGAAATGGGGCACTGTGACTGTAGAACTATTACGTGTGGGTCGGACACGTGCGGGACCCGGTCGGCGCCCGAGGGTCTGGGGCCATAAAAGATATATAGGAGATAAGGAGCTCCTTACGGACTTCGGTCGGCGCCTGCCGCGGCATATCTAGGCGCATCACGAGCAGATCGCCATAGGCCGCCGCGTCCTTCGAGAGCCCGACCTTGAACCTCGCTCGGACGTTAACTCTTACCTTGTTCAGGTTGCTGCTATTGTTATTGTTATTGTTTTCGGGCCCACTCGTTATCGGCGGGAACGCTCCATCAACGCGGACGAATGCACTGGCACGTGCGGCGCTCCGTCGAGCTGGACTGGACTGGACTGGATCGAACTAGCCTGGGGAACCCTGCGACACTTGTCCACTTGTCTGGCGCTGCGTCTGGGAATCTGCGTGTTTGCCGCGTTATCTCGGCTGCTCAATCTTTGGCTAAGGTTTTAATCTTTGGCGCGAATGTGGGTTCGCGACGACCGACGCGCGTCTGTGTTTCGCAATATCTGGCGCTAGACTGAAAGCATTCGACGAGCCGACGTCTAACGACAGCTCGCAGCTGCCCGAAAGTCGAGGGACCGTGGTGAAACAACGTTTGCTTTTTATTGCTGATTTATTATTAAACAATTGCACGATCGGGCGGGTCGAGATAAAGCACCTGCATTGGCCTTCTTCCTCCTCCGCCAAATGGGTCTGTTTCGTATGTTTCTAGGAAGATCGCGATTTATCGGGCTTATCGCCTTCGATCGTGCCCCGGATGATAACGGCTTACAGCTGATTCCTCGGCTCACGACAGCCTCGCGATCTGCGGCCCTCGGCTGACGGCTTTTGGCGCGAATGGCGAAATTCTCGACCCTGTTTACGGCCCCGATGCGGATGCGGTAACGAGAGACTCCCACCGGAGCCAACTCCACTCGGGCGCCAGGTGCGAGGGACGCCTTTATGGGTCTCATTCCGAGGGGTCTTTACGACCCCTAGTAACTTCGTTGCCCGTCGCTGACTGGGGAAGCAAAAGTGCTTCGTCATCCCCAGGATCGAAAAAATCGTAGATATTTCGATATCGTAAATATTTTCATTCACTTTACTCACTTGAGACCTTCTCAATCTCGATAGCAGTCAATGGAAAAATAATATACATATGTACAGAACATTGAGAGCAAGAAGAAATCGAATACTTAACAATGCCTAATTACAATGACCCTAATATAGTGATAATGTCAATATTATGTAGCATATAAATACAGATGGCGCACAGTGCCATTAATAATTAATAATGTATATGTCGCAGGTGTAGATTAATACATTTATTTATTTATCTATTTTTTAATCTGTATTTAGATTTTCTTAAATTAGTTATAATCTTCAAAATTGTTTACACATGTAATAAATTTATGTATATAAAAATGAATGTCTGTATGTATGTATGTATGTACCTTATAGAATCGTAAACTATGCATTTGATCGCGATGAAACTTTTGTGAGGTGTGGTAGGCGTGCTCGCGAAGGTTTTCAAAAAAAAAAATATCTCGAGAACGTAATAAATTACAACTTTTATAAGCAAAAAACGGCACTACAGTTCGTTACAGTTTAAATTTCACTGTAGTTCCACAGTTGGAGAAGAAAATTTAAATTTTGTAGTTTTACAGTTAGAGAACAACTGAAGAGGTAGCTTTACGCACATGCTCTTTCATTCAATGAAGAATAATTCTGTGGACTTTTGACAAAACAACTTAAGTCGAGATAAGATAATTTACAAAATTTTGTTTATCATATTAATTTATATTATTAAAATTTAATATATAACAATATTTGGAAAAAATCAAAATAAGCGACACATTTTTACTATAATACAATATTTTTACTTGTATTTAAATAAAAAAATTAGTGTACACTTTATTTTTTATTATTCGCTCTCCTCAAGAATTTTAATATCAGACATAAGTTGTTTTGTCAAAAGTCCACAGAATTGTTTAGAATTATTTTGGAACAGACAATATTGTGCGCTTTTTTATATTTGGATGCGTTTTCCGAATATTTTACGCATTGAAATATAATTTGCCATTTCAACAACGTTCCGTAAAATGTAAAGAAACCCCAGGACTCCAGAGCCGTTGAAAGCTTACTTTTCGTTTGAGCTGTATGAAATAGGTGGACCCGGCAAACCGGGGAGCGGAGCGACCCCGGTGCGCTAGTTAATGTATAAAATTTAATGTTTGTTTGTTCAAATGCATTAGACTCGCGCATCTTTCTCTCGATTTAGAGGAAACTTTAGTGATTTCTTGACGGTAGACCTGTTAGTTAAAATAATTAGAATTCATAACTTGTTGTGAGAGTTAAATATAGTATATCGATATTTCAGTTCACCTACAAAAATTGTGAAACCTTTTTCATCATACAAAAAATATTTTAAATAAAACAAAAAAACCAGCACACATTGTTTCGAAACACCTAATAACTAAATGCTTGAAAACATATCTTTCTTTATTCTATAAATAAAACGAATCTTATACCTATGTATATGTACCTATAAAGATTATGAATTAATTTTAACCCGCCAAGAAATTCAAAAAAATAAATACAATTTTTATATAATTAATATATGAAGTATATTTTTAAAAACATTTTTAATTGTATATACAAATTTATATATATATTTTTTCCAAATTCATTTTGTCAAAATATTATGTTTTTTAACCATTGACCAAAATATAAGACATATAATGATTTTATATTGTTTATTTTATATATATTTTATTTATTTATGTCATGTTTATTACTTTAGAATTATTTATTATTTATTATAAGATACAATTGTTAATACTAATTATTGTGTAACTATTGTGTATAATTATATATTGGCGCATATTGGTCTTCAGCATTTACTTGAGGGCATTTGTCTGACGCTATTACGGATCGGCCTCAATTAAGAAGAAATTTCTACAGACACATTTCCAAACAGAAATTAAACGAAAGATATAACAATAAATAACACGGGCGCAAATGGTTGAATTCCATCCTCGACCCACTCTTCAGTAGAGCATCTTCATGGCCTGGTCGTGGTAGAAGTCGCCCCTCCGCACCAGGACCTCGTAGTTGCCGAGGCGCTCCTCGCGCCCCCGGTAGGCGATGTAGAGGCAGCGGTGCGACCGCTGGACCTTCCCGGGCGTCAGGCTGCCGCAGAAGTGGGCGCGGCCCACGAACAACGGCTCGCCGGCGGAGGTGCGGCCGCCCTCGACGGCGCCGGGCGGCACGTGGCCGTCGGAGGCGGGCACCCAGTGGTAGCCCTCGCCCACGAGCACCTCGAACAGCGGCTTGTGGACCTCCTGGCCGCCGTACGCGACGTAGGCGCAGCCGCGGCTGGGCACCACCTTGCCCGGGATGAGGTCGCCGTTGTGGAAGGCGCGCCCGACGTGGATCGGGCCGAGGTCCGCGTCGTGGCCGGCGTGGACGGCGTTCGCCGGGCTGTAGCTGGCGCTGGCGTTGACCCACATGTCGCGCGACGCCGAGTGGGAGGGCGGCACGAAGACGGGAGGGGCGACCTCGCAGGGTGGCGGCGGCGGCGGCGGGACGTAGGTCGCGGCTGGCGTGTAGTTCGACTCCGGGACGTAGGACGTGGCTGGCGTGTAGTTTGGCCCAGGAGTGTACGATGTGGCGGGCTTGTAGCACGGTCCAGGGGTGTAGGAGGGAGTCTGGGGGCCAGCTCCGAAGGGGGGCGGCGGCGGCGTCGGGTCCCACGAGGGCTGCGGCTGCGGCATCAGGGAGTATGCGGGCGGGAGGCCGTGCGGCTTCGACTCCTCGGTGGGGTAGGGGCAGGGCGGCTTCTCCCAATACGACGGCGGGGGCGGGAACGAGCCGTGGAGCGGCTTCTCCTCCGGGGGCGGCGGCAGCGGCGACGTCGGCGTCGGCACGGACCAGCCCGGCTCGCGCTTCTCCGGCTCCTCGACGAGGATCTCGTACGACTCGAGGCGCCGCTCGGCCCCGCCGAAGGGGATGAAGAGGGCGCGGTGCACCGAGGAGACCTTGCCGACGGTCAGGCTGCCCTCGTAGTGGCCGCGCCCGACGTAGATCGGCTGCCCGACGGCGGTGCTGCCGCAGAGGACGGCGTTCTCGGGGATCACGTGGTCGTAGCAGTGCCGCCAGGCGAGCCGCGTGCCGCAGAGCACCTCGAAGTGGTCCTTGGGCAGCTCCTCGCCGCGCCAGGACACGAAGGCGATCTGCTTGTTCGGCACGACCTTGGCGGGCAGCAGGTCGCCGTTGTGGAAGGAGCGGCCCACGTAGAGCATGTCGCCGTCGGCGTCGTTGCCGCCCACCACGGCGTTCGGCGGCAGCGAGGAGTAGGCGGAGGAGTGGACCCACTTGTGCTCTGGAAGACACGGAGAAGACACGCTCGTTAGACAGGTGGGATGAGGGGCGTGGCAGGGCAGGGGGAGGGGAAGGGGACCCACAGAGATAAACTCGGTTGCTTTCGCTTCGCTTTCGCTTCATTTATTCTCATCTCAATCTGACTCTAATCTCTTTACAATTTGTTCGCTGGTGGTTCCTGCAGTGAGGCCCCGGCCTACTGGTGGACGAGCACCTCGTACGAGTCGATGCGGATCTCGCGGCCGCCGTACGGGATGAACAGGCAGCGCTGGGCCACCGACACGAGGCCGGGCGTCAGGCTGCCGTGGTGGTGGCCGCGGCCCACGTAGAGCGGCTCCCCGTGGCGCGAGCGGCCCGTGGAGACGGCGTTCGGCGGGACGCCGTGGTGGTGGGGCCTCACCCAGGCGTAGCCGGGGCCGGTCAGGACCTCGAAGTTGCGCTTGTTCATCTCGTAGCCGCCGTAGCAGACGTAGGCGCAGCCCTTGCTGGGGATGATCTTGGCCGGCAGCAGCTCGCCCTCGTGCATGGCGCGCCCCACGTAGATGGGGGCGCGGTCGGTGTCGTGGCCGGCGAGCACGGCGCCGGGGGGCGTGTAGTTGGGCGTCGAGGCCACCCAGTGCTCGCGCCGCTCGTGCACCAGAACCTCGTAGGTGGCGACGCGCACCTCCTGCCCGCCGAACGGGATGTAGAGGCAGCCGTGCGAGGGGTGGATCTTGCCGACGGTGAGGCTGCCCGCGTGGTGGCCGCGGCCCACGAACAGCGTCTCGCCGGAGCGGGTCGCGCCCGAGCGCACGGCGTTCGGGGGCACGCTGCCGCCGTAGCAGGGCACCCAGGCGTAGCCCTGGCCCACGAGCACCTCGTAGTGCGACTTGGGGTGCTCCTGCCCGCCCCAGGCGACGTAGGCGCAGCCCTTGCTGGGGATCACCTTGGCGGGCAGGTTGTCGCCCTCGTGGAACGAGCGCCCGACGTAGATGGGGCTGCCGTCGCAGTCGTGGCCCCCGACCACGGCGAAGGGCGGCAGCTGCGCGTACGGCGCCGAGTGCACCCAGGTGTGTTCTGCAAGAAACGAAACGAATCAGTCTCGGAGCGCCGACAGGAATCGACCGTCACTCGATCCCTCTGGCCTCTCCCCTCTGCCCTCGTACCGTAAGAAATGACGCAGCCCGACTGCGTTACGCCTGGAAGGAGGCAAACAGAAATGGGTGACTCATGAGTGCGGACCGGGTCCGATCGTCCACCAGGCGTCCGTCTCGTTCGCTCGGTCTCGGTCCCTGGCGAAAGCTTGAGTCCGCACGAAAGCTCCGGGAGCTTTCGCCGAGCCCCGCCCCGCCCCGGCCACGCCGAAGGTTCTGGACGGGCCGAGGTCTCGCTTACCCATGTTCTCTGTTCTGCGGTTCTCGGTGCTCTCCACTTGGATTCTCTCAGCTCAGTTTGTCTCTGCTTTGGCTTTCTCTGCTCAAGTTGTATCTGCTCTGCGGTAGCTCCTCGATGCGGTGGGATCTGTTTGGGGTAAGTCTTCTTCTGCTCTGGTGTGGAGTTTCGGCTCTGGTCTGGTCGCCGGCGTTGCTCTGACTGATTGCGAGTTGGTGGCCGGCCTCGCAATATAAAACTGTACGATTTGTCAGCGACTCCAGTTTATCAATAATCGACGGCCGCGAGGACCACCACTATAAGCGTGCGCCTGTGTGCGTGAGCGAGCTATAGATAAGAGACTTCGAGCACTCGACACAGCCGCCCTTGGAGTGTCGATATCGAGTCTCGAAGGGTGGGCGGAGGTCGCAGAAACCTCCAGGAGAACTTGGCTAACTCTGTACGGGATTCCTTTTCTCGATCGCAAGACACTCTTGAGCTCTTGTTTCTAACTCCCTTTCTCTTATTTGCTCCTCCCCCACCCGCTCTAATGTCTAATGTCTGGTGTCATGTCATGTCCCAGCCAAATTATCGCAAATATTTGGCCACAAATCAGTCTTCGCTGGGTCTTCGCTGTCTGCTCGGAGAGGGCTCAGGTTGTCTTGCTTTCGCTATCTTATCGCGGCCTAAGCGAACACCTATCATCAAGTGCATGACTCAAGCGAATGAAAACATTTCGCAGCGATCGATCCTGGGATTTTTCTCGTCGTTTTGTTATTGCTATTATTTATTATCGCTTATCGAAATTGCGACTCGGAGTCCTGTGCACTCCGGAGCTTTTGCAATCGATAGTCGGCGAGGGCCGTGAGAACCGGATCCACTGGGGAAGGCCTACTTTTAGGCTGCCAAGAAACGAACGGGGGCCCGGGGGACTCTCGAGAGCCCCGACACACCTGCAACTGGCGACTCATCCGCGCCTTGGCCGCCCGTCGACGGCTCATCGATGACCCCACCTGGGCCCGCCTGGTGTAACGCGACGGCTGATAGCGGCCGATAAGATAGGCGGCGTCGCTCTGAGTCAGGCGGCCCGCGGCGTTGCCCACCGCTGTCGAAACGGCGACGAAGACGGCTTGTTGGAGCAGTTTCCGTCACCGCGCGTCCGTCCGCGACGTGTGTAAATCCGTTATCGTGGCGCGACAGTGATAAGGGCGAAAGCTCCGCCGCTGAAGCACCTGGCGTACTTAAGATACTCCTAGTATCGTCCGGGCCTTCATTCGGAAGAGATCCAGAGCGTCTGCAAGAACGAACGACCACAGAAGAGTTTCACCGCGGAATCCAACGAGCGCACACAGAACAATGGGTGAGTGGGTGAGAAGGGCGGGGGGGGGGTCGCGGATGGACGTCGGCCGGATGCGGAGGATGTCGGCTAGATTTGTCGTCAACTGGGACTCGGAGCGCGCCCAGGACGCATGGACTTCGGGGGTTCGCTGCGTTGCGCAACTCCGCCGACCTCGCAACAGCAATCGATAGTCGGCAATCTAATCTGCGGAGTCGTAAACGGGCCGATCGAGGCTGGCCCGCCACGTACTGCGCACCTGACGGCGCTCGACGACGCTTCTGGGTCATTCCGTCGATTTGTCCGTGCGCTTATCGGCTGCGCTTCGAGGGCCTCGGCGTCCCCTCACTCGAGACTCGAGACGACCGGAGCTTTCGCCGGTCCTGGGATGAGCTTCGGGCCTGGTGGGGCCACCGGACGGACGGACGGACGGACGGTGGTGCTGATAACAACAACAAGCGGAAGCGGCGGAAGCTCCGTCATGCGCCAGTGGCGGGGCTTCCGAGAACCCTACATCAATTAGAGGCCTGACGCCCTAAGCCCGAGCGACGCGCGATCCATCACCGCCAGCCACTGCGCCATCGCCTCCCGCTCTTTGTCTGCATTTGAGGTGATAATTCGCACTAACGAGTCCCCTCTTCCAGAGCACACTTGGGTCCACACCAACGCCTACTCGGAGCTGCCGCCCTTCGCCATCCACGCCGGCCACGACTCGGACGGCGACGCGATCTACGTGGGCCGCGCCTACCACAACGGCGACATGCTGCCCGCCAAGGTGGTGCCCAGCAAGCAGCAGGCGTACGTCGCCTGGGGCGGGCAGGAGCACCCCAAGCACGAGTTCGAGGTGCTCACCGGCCACCACTACTGCTGGATCCCGAGCGCCGGCGGCGAGGTGCCCCCGCACGCCCTGCGCGTCGGCCAGACCTCCGACGGCGAGCCGCTGTTCGTGGGCCGCGGCCACTGGAACGGCAGCCTGACGCCCGGCAAGGTCCACCCCTCGCACGGCTGCCTCTACATCCCGTACGGCGGCGCCGAGCACAAGCTCGAGAGCTACGAGGTGCTCGTGCAGCCCGAGACCTGGATCTCCTCCTCGGGCAGCAACATCGCGCCCGGCACCATCCACGCGGGCACCGACGCCGACGGCGACGCGATCTACGTGGGGCGCGCCTACCACGACGGCGACCTGCTGCCCGCCAAGGTCATCCCCAACAAGGGCTGCGCCTACGTGGCCTACGGCGGGCACGAGCACGTCAAGCACGACTTCGAGCTGCTCGCCGGCTACGGCTACGGCTGGGTGCCCGACTCCGCCGGCCGCGTGCCGCCCGGCGCCGTGGTCTGCGGCCGCACCAGCGACGGGGAGCCGCTGTACATCGGGCGCGGCCACCACTGCGGCAGCATGACGCCCGGCAAGATCCACCCCTCGCACGGCTGCCTCTACATCCCGTTCGGCGGGCAGGAGGTGCGCCTGCACGACTACGAGGTCCTGGTGCGGGTCTGAGCGCCTGCTTCGCTGTAAGATTGTGCTCTGCTTCGAACTCAATAAATACATATTTGCTTTTTTACCAACCCACCGTGTGTTCGTTCTCCACTTATCGGTCATTCGGCAGCGGTGCCTCGCTCGCTCGCAATCGCTCCGAGAAGACGGAAATTAAGCGAAATGTTTTCTTCAATCAATAAGGGGGTCGCAGCGCCACCTGGCGGCCGCTAGGCGAACGAGTTCCATTTACCGCGAAGTAAATGCGCCTCTCTTCGTGTCGTTCTCTTCTCCGACGTGCTCGAACAACGTCGGCGGGAGAGCAAGTAAATAAATGACGCTTCTCTTGGGGACAGTGAAATGTTGGAGTGCTCCGAAATCCCCCGACCACCCCAACACACGAACCGAACTCGTTTTCTCATTCACTGCAGACGATTGGTCGAAGCTCCACCAATGACTGCGATTTCACTCGAGTCGCTTCGGGTTCTCTCTTCTTGCCGACGACCAGGCAGAGTCTCAGTATTCTTCGTGTTTCATTTTCCGTTAAAAATGTTAAATTAGTAATATTTTAGCACATTTTAACAAACGACTTTGTATAATATTTCAACATCAACCATTAAAAAACTTGTTTTCGACCGATGATCTCAGTTTATCGTTTGAGAGAGCCCAAAGTTCTGTGAAGTAAACAGTAAACCCGTTACACGAAAGAGAGAAAGAGGATGAGAAAGCGAGAGAGTTTACTCCGCCCCGATGCAGAGAGCACAGATGCAACGCTCTCTCCGACTCAAACAAGAGCGAGTGCGTTGCAAGAATCTGATGGGATGGAATTGTAAACAGTTTTCATGTTTCCTCGTGTTTTTCTTCAAAATATTTGATAACCTCAAGAGTTTTAAAAGTGACTTTTCAATTTCAACGTCTAGTAGTTAATTAGACAATAACAGATTTATAGGATTAGCAATCAAGTGATATCGTAAGTTTGATCACAAAAATTTCTCATTGAGTAAATAAAAATTAAAAATGATTATGAAAGAATTCACATTAAAAAATACCACATGTTGACATAAAAATCAGGTTTATTTCAAAACATAACAGGTATCATGGAAGAAATAACTGTAAAGTACGAAAACGGAATCCTTCGCGTGTTTTTCCACTCTCATGTTGCTGTCTTACTCAACGGAACTTCATCTTTTTTCTGATGTGAAAAATCCGTTTAAATCGCGAATAAACTTATAAAACTACATAAATCGTTCTCTAGGCTGCAAGGATATATCAATAATTGATATAGAATTGATTAAATTCGTCCTTGAACTTTAAATTCTTCCGTGTTATCCTTCTGCTGTCTTTACTCAACAGAACTTCGCGTCTGCAATGGCGGTCGGGCCGAAATCTCGGCTTCCAGAGAAGACCGTGAGGCCGGGTTTTCATCATTAAAGAACGTTATCCAAGCGTCGAGAGAATACTCATTAATAAAGTTAAGCTTTGTCTTATAGGCTTACAAAACGAACAATATCTGGATGGAGAGAGACGGAGAAGTAGGACGCCATTCTCTGTCTCAGTCGCGAACTAATCACATAAAACCCGAAAACATCATTTTGAAACACTCATCTTTATTTATAAAACGCTCGCTTGTAGCCGACGGCATCTCGCTTTCACCATCGTAATGTGTTCCGCATCGCTCCCCACCTCGTCGCAAGCTCTTCAACTGAACTTTGTTTGGGAATCCCTGAATCAACCGTAAGCATCGAGATTCTGCAGAGCATGATTCCGTTAAAAGAGAACAACAACAACAACCATATCAGGGATGCAAATATACCGGTTCGCTGTTCCAACGCAAGCAACGCGTCGTCGTCGGACGACTTCTCGGCGCAGGCAGCAGACGAGAGTCGCCAGATGCCGACGGCAAAACAAGTGCCGAGCAGCAGCTTCGGTCATTTTGGTTGTTCCAGTTATTTGGTATACAATATGTAGTTCTTTTTTCTACGAAATGGGCTTGGGAACATTTTCTGTTTGTTTTGGTAACATTTTATTATTTAATTATTTTTAATAATATTAAACCTTCGAATGCGTTCTGGGTATCCAATGAATCGATCTCCATTCGTTGGCGAGTAATGACAAACATTCGAATGTAAAAGGACTTAAAACATAGATACATACACTAATAACAAAATTTCGTGTTCAAATTTTTGGTAACTTTTTGATCACATTGTAGAACCAGATTTGTTGCAAAAACAACTTTGACGAGCGCCAACCCTCGTGTCGACCAGTTTTTTATCTCCAGTCGGCTTTTGGACTAAAGAAGAACGTGTTTCTCATAATATTAGCTTAAATGAATACCTCAAGATGTGGATTCAAGTATAATAATGTATGTATATAAAATTAGATCTTTACTCGGAAGATCGTTCGAGCAATGTCTTATTAAAATCACACACACTGGTACGAAATATTCTCAATCAAGTTCTTTGGTAGATTTCTGGTAGTGAATAGAAATCTACCAAAGAATGTGGAATTTTAATAAGAATTGCCACTATAACAAAGTTAAAGGCCGATCTTCATGTAAATTTGTTTTTAAACAACAACTTCTAAAACCATAAAAACATTCAATTTCATGAAGAAATAATGAAGAAGATACATTGTTTTAAAATAATTGTTTCCAAAAATTTTATATGTGTATATGAAAACCATGTAATTTGGTTTCAAGAAGAGCGCATGATTTCTTTTGATGACTTTTGATATTATTTGCTTTGCAAGATATTAATTTCCGCTTTTTTGAATGTGAAGGGATTCATTTGTAAATACAGTATAACGAATGATATAATGTCCAGTATTCGTTCGTTATATCGAAAATTCGTTATATCGAAATACATATTTCTTTTCATAAATATTAGCATAGTAGCACGTTGAACTCTATTCGTATTATACCAATTCATTTATTAACAAAAAACGGTAAAAAATTACAAACAGGAACAAAATTATTTATTTTTAGAAAAAAATATATTTTTTTTTGTACTAGAATTCGATATATAGAATACTTAATTTATGAACCGTTCGATATTTAGAGTCATCAATGGACTGGAAAAAGTGTTCGTTATACTGGACATTCGTCATATCGGACCACCACTGCAATGTCCAGGATTCGAGAAAAATTTACATACATGAACAAAGTTATTTATTTTTGGAACAAAAAATCATTTTTTTACTGTATTCAATATCCAAATCCAAATTCAAAAAATAAAAATTTTAATTTTGATTTTATGATTTCAATAATCCATTTTTGATAAAAAAAAAGTTTAATTAAAACAAAAACATTTTTGAAAAAAATTTAAAAAAAAATTGAATTCAGGATAAAATAATGTTATAATTTTTTGATATGTTTACTTTTTAAACATATTTCTTTCATCCAAATGAAATATAGGAAATTATCAAAACGACTGCGTGCAGTGAAGAAGAAGGAGGAGGAAACGCATTTAAGTCGCATATTTGTTTAATCCACCTGATCAAAATTGGGTAAATGCCCAAAACGGTTTTTAAATATTCAAAAGTCATCCACTTTTTTCCTGTATTTTCGCATACGGCAGATTGTACCGAGAGATAGAGTTTCATATCTCTCAATTTTATATTTGTCTCATTTCTCTTGTTTATCTTATTCACAATATACAAAATAAGAATCGTAGGAAACGTTATCATTTTGTTCAAATCGATGATGATTGAGCTGATGATGGTTCCCTTATGTAGGATTTCCATATTAAATGCCAGATGACCGATGATTAAAAGGTCCTTGACAGTATTTTTGGATTGAAATGAGTAAATGAGGGAACGAAACATTGCATTTGAAATAAAGGCCTGTTCTCCTTCACTTCCATCTTTGTGCATAGTAGATTTTAATTTTTGGTCAAAATCGGCGAAATATAAACGATTAAACAATACACAACCAACAGTCCAATTTTAGAAAAAATAAACCAGAGCTCAAATAACTTTCAATATTCGTACAAAAATACAAAACCTTAAACATGCAGGATATTCCGATCTTTGCAGGAAAATTCCAATTGACCATTGTGAGAGAATTGATGGTAAGTTCACAACGAACACAAGAGGATTTCCCGGAGAAGTTGTCCCCGTCCTCATGTCATTCCAGTTCCGAAGTAATGGGATTTCCCGAGATTTCATTGCTCGGAGTAATCATAATAATTTCCCTGGCCAGTTTCCTGGCGTGTCCCGAGCAGCCCTCGGAGCAGCGGGCGCCGTTATCAGAGCCGAGGCACACGGCCCGCCCGAAGCAACCCTCGTCAGCGCCCCGCACGACCGCTCGCGTGTGCTGCGCCGATAAAGAGCGCAGCGCAGGAAGCAGCGCAAAGCGTAGGAAGCGGAAGTCGGAGGAGGAGGGGAGCGCAGAGAATTCGTTTATAATTTAATAAGTTCGAAATTTAATGGAATTTACGAAATTTCAGGCTTTCACGGCGGCCAGAGGGCGGAAAGTCGGCCGTGTGGGGTTCGCAGCGAGACCCGGGGGTCGGAAGGACCCAAGCGAAGCAGGCGGGAATGGCTTGAACGAGGCCGAGTTAAAGCCAAGATTGGACGGCTTAGCAAAAAGCAGTCGAGGCACATGGAACACGTCCTGCCTGAGATGGCCTGCAGCAAGGAGGGCTCGAGGTGCTTCCTCTTGTTCGGCATTTAAATAAAGATTCAGCCCCTGGCGAGAAGATTCCAATAAAAACCTCACTCGTTCTCGCTCGCTCGCTCGCCCATCCTCGGCTTGGGTAAATAACGACGATGCGAGCGAGCGCAGGCGGCGGACGACGCGGCCCGAGTACATGGCCGACGACGTTCCCACCACCGAGCGAGCCGCACACCCGACCCCTTCCCAACCGCTATGTACAACCTCCTTCCACCATCCCTCTCTCGCTCACGAGGGCCACCGCTGCGATTCACTACTCTTTCGGCTGCCGCACGCACTGCGTAGTGCGCGGCTGCTCCGAATCTGCTGCGTTTCGCCGGGGTCGGAGTGTGGAGCAAATGCTGCCGAGTGGATTCGGGCAGCCGTCGGTTCCCGTGAGCGAAGCCATTTACATCGGCCAGTGATGCGGGCGCCGAGTCGGATGCGACTCGGTACCGGTTTCGGTTGCGTGTTCGGGCATCGTTCGTCGCCAGAAAACCCGATCGGGAGCGGAGCCGACTCTCTCACGTTGTGGTCCCCTCTCGGCGGGGGGTGGGGGGAACGCCCTCGGCAACTCCTCCCGGAACCAACTTCTCCAACGCATCCGGTTACTTGCAACGAGTGGCAACGACTACTCGGGAGCGCACACGAGGGCCGCAAACAGATTCGAAAAAGTACAAATATTCCTACAACGGCAGAGAGCAGCAACAACAACAACAACAACTCAGACAGCCACGTTATGTACAGTTGGTTTTTTCCGCCTCCTCCTTCTGCTTTTCCTCTTTGGCTTCCTTTTCTGCTTCGTTTTCGTTTTATTCTTCGTCGACGACGTCGTCATTGCTTTCGATTGTGCTGTTGTTGTTGTTTTTGTTGTTACTGCTGCTGCTTTGTCCGTGTCTAAAGGGAAATGTATGGAAGGTACAACAAAAACAACACGTTCGACGGTGCAGCAATGAAAAGTAATTCCATCCAGCAGCGACACCAACAACAACAAAAACGAAATCAACGCCAAACAAAGCAGTAACAAAAACAACAACAAACAACACAGCTACATCAACTACTACAGCAACAACAAAAACAACCACCATCGCATCGGCAACGAAACGAACGAAAGAAACTTCGGAAAAAATGTCAAACGAACGAATTTCCACTCCATGGCACAGCGACTGCATGGCGTTGTTGTTGCTGTTGTCTTCGTTGTTGCCTCGTCCGTCGTTGTTCGTGTATTTGTATTTGTGTAGTTGCATTACACAGCACGGCAAACAATAAAAACGACTACAGCAACAACAACAACAAGAGTACACAAGGCATACATCAGCATTCTGGGAGCATAGCGAGTCGAATTCGAAAGCAGGCCAGGGCCGCTGCTCGGCGCCCAGGGCCGGGCGGACGTCGCCGACCGGGGCCCCGGATCCACGCCTACGACCCGACCCGAACCGCTCCTGGGGCTCCCTTCCGCCCAGCCCATCGTGTCCACTGAGAGAATTTTAAAATTGGAACTCGGTGATTCAGGACCCGAACCCGGGCGACCCTCGCGCGCCCCTGTGTTCGTTGTCGCCAATGCTTATTATTCAACGGAATCGCTCATTCTGCCTAATCCCAGATCTCGTGTTGCTCCGTACGACATTCCTGCCGTTGGTCCCGCCGCACGCCACACCGACGGCTATTTACTGCCTATGTACGGCCTCCGATCCGAAGAGGACTCGCTCCTCTTTCGCTACGACTCGGTCGGCAGTCGATCCGAGGGTGGGTCGTGGTGTGAGCCGAACTCAACACGGCAACCCTGCGTCTACTACTTAGTAGTAGACCGCGTCGCGCTCTGCCACCCTGGTCCACGGCGAACATTCATTAATAACTTTTTGTTGTTTGTCGAATTCCCGTCCGTCCGTCTGTCCGTCCGTCCGTCGGTCGGCTGTGGCGTGTTTTGTCGCTGCCTCGTCTTGTCTTCGGTTCCTGCTTCTGACGCTGGCTGCTTCTGCTGCTACGCAATCGAGCTCTCGTATTTACCGCCGCCTTGTACATGGACCCATGTACTTCGGGCGCCCTTTCAGCTGGAATGAATGCGTTCGCTCGCACATGAGTGGACGGCGGATGGATGGACGGATGACGGACGGACGGAGGACGCTTGGATAAATAGGCTGCGAGCAACTGGCCCGAGCACGAGCGCTGCGCATGGAACAAGGACAAGAGGCCGTCCTGGTCGTCAGCGTCAGAGGGGTGGCCGAGGGGTTCCGAGGAACCGAGTAAATAGACGGGTTCGAGTCGAGTTGTGCGAGGAGCGAAGCGAAACATAAATAATTGGAAACATGGTGAAGACGACGACGAACAAGCGCTGGCCGGAGAGTGGGTCTCGTTCGATGAGATGAGAAGAGACGACGATGATGGTGGGGGATGAGAGCGAGAGGGCCAGGGGAGGGGGAGGAAATGAAAGCCACTCCAGAAGAGCGGCGATGGAAGATGAAAGATGAGTTGGCGTGCGGAGGAAATGGGGCGACGACTGCGAGGACGGATTGCAATTACACTAGCCGAATACATGTGCCCGATTCACACACACACACAAACACACACTCTTAGAGTACACAGTGGCAATGCGGTACATGGAGAATATGTTCTCGGCCATTTACCATTTACTACGGCGCGGTGCGTGCGTCGACTTCGCTCTCTCCGCTGCCCGAGCTGAGCGCGGACTGGGCCTCACTCTCTCTCTCTCTCTCTCTCTCCCGAGGAGGAGTTGGGGCGAACTGCGAGCAGCAGAGCGGGGCTGAGACCCCAGCAGCATCCGAGCGCCGAGTGTGGGTCCCAAGAGAGAGAGAACGAGAGAGAGAGAGAAAGACGGGGGTCCGAGAGAGCGAGCGAGCTGCAAAAACAAGACGTGCTCAGCTCATCAATTTAACATTATGGCGCTTTTTCACTTCCGGTTGGCACTTTTTGCGTCTCTCTCGTGAGTTCCCCCGCCTCGCGAGTGTCTCCCCCTCGCTCCAACCCCGAGGCAGTGGTCAACAGCAGCTCGACTCGTCCGTGGAGCCGGCCAGTTGCTAATTTGTTGCCTCCAGCGGTTGCGGATGGCGTCGGGGTTGGGGTCTGGGCTCCAATTGCATTACTCTAAATAATTAAACAGATTGTCCAGATGTTGCTGCTGCCCCGAGGCATCCGCAGCCCGGCATTAGCAGAACGTCTCGGCCGCTCTCGACGCGAAGACGCCTGCGATGACGTCTGACCGACGTCGCCCACCTCCGCTCGGCCTGCTCCGAAGCCGCGCTCGGAATGCGAACCACATGTGAGTGATGTCGCCCCCATCTCTCTCTCTCTCTCTCGTCTGTCCTCCACTTTCCTCCTTTCATCACTCTCGATTCGTTTCTTGTGGTGTCGGTCAGAGCTGGGATTTCTTCAGCCGACTGCTGCCTTGGGTGCGATTCCTGCCGTCTGGGGAGGACTTCGGACGACGGCTCCCCAAACCCCGATTCCCAGCGCCCATCGGGGTCGTCTGCCAGCACCAACAAGCCCGATGGATGCATATTTAATGGAAATGCAATCGCTACTCGAGTCCGGGAAAAGGTCGACCTGGAGTGGATTCGTTTTTCATCAAGACGGATGAGGGGAGGGGTCGGAGGAAGTCTGAGGCTCCTTCGCTCGGAGCCAACAACCTCGGGAAGCCTCGAAGGAGAGGAGCGAGTGGGGCTTCGTAATTACTTTCACGAAGCAATTACGAAACTCATTTCGCTCTCTCTCCGACGGTTCGATTGGAAACCTCTCGGCTCAGCCGAGATCAAAGTCCGAGCGCCGTCTCCGAGGCGAAGCAGCCGAAGACGACGAGGAAGTCCACAATCAAGCCAATTACAGAAGCAGCTCCGTCAATTCGCTCCATCAATAAATCAATCAGTCCATCCAGCGGGCGATCGCTTCCCGAGACCCCATCGGATCGAGCTCCTTCGCCCGCTCCCGTCGGTGGGGGAGCGGGTGGCGTTCGCAATTAAAGCCTCTTGGAGTCGCAATTGCGCGCTCCTGCGCCCTCCCCCGGCGCTCGTGCCCCCTGGCCCATTGCCAGGACCAAGGCCGGAGCGAAGGGTGGAATATGTTGACATGTCGGGTGGGAGGAAATCGCTTTAAACGACAAATAAATGGGTCTGGCTGACGGAAACATTTGCACCCTCGTAATGCGAGGCATTGTGCGGTGGTCGGCCTCGTCGTTGTCGTCGTCGCCCTCCTCGTCCTCACGTCCCTGCCTCCCCTGCCTCGCGAACCGGCGCTGGCTAAACCGCTAAATAACATTGATGGGCCAACAATCCCGCCATCGCGCACTAATTGGCAGCCCTTTGCGACACGGCCGGCTGCTGGTGATGGCGAGGGCGCTGGCGACGATGATGGCGATGCCGAGGCCGAGGATGACGTCGATGATGAATGGGAGTTTTATTAAAAACACCGGAATTCGCTCGGCGCCGGACTCCGCGCTGTTTGTTTCCGTCGATGTGTCATGTCGTGGTCGCGCCTGATGGCCGTGACGGCTTCTCCTCCCCGCCCACCTTCCGACGAGGGACCGGGGCCGTCTTCGCGGAGGACTCGCCGGGAGAGTGAAGTGGTTTCTGCCCAGCCTCCTCTCCTGGGATCGCCGTTCGTTGCGCTGGCCGGGTTCCTCGTCCACCCTTCACTCTGAGTGCGTTCGTATTCATTTCGCCCCATCCAGCGGCGAAAAATCCTGGACTCGGCCGACGTCTTCATCGTCGTCGCACAAAAGACCGGGAGCCGAGCGCCGCTCACCCCCTTCGGCCCGACTCACTCGAGCCCACTCGACGGGCACTCGACAGGGCTCGCGACTCGGTGGAGCGGAACGAAACGAGCCGGGCTGGCTGAAGATGTCGAGCCGCGGCGACGAGCTGAATGCGAACAGACAGGAGTCTGTCTGGCTGCCTCTCGCCTGATTGCCGATACCTGCCGACCGACCGACCGAGCGAAGCGAACGAGCGAGCGAGGGACGAAGGAGGTCGTGCATCGTTCCCGAAAACACATGTTGAATCCCCCGCCTCCGGACCCACCTCCGCCGCAATTCAACTTGTGCTTGGCGTGCAAATGATGTCCTCACTCGCTCGCTCTTCGCACTCAAGCGATGTCGACCGATTGCACGGCTCGCTCGTCTCGTTGGGGACGTGACGACTCTCTGTGCCCGTCACTCAGACCACTCGGAGTCCTCCGCAGAGGAGAAACCTTCCGAGCCCGAGTTGTTTATAGTGATGCCTCCGACACGGTCCATAGTGAAGGCGACGCCTTTGTCTTAGACCCTCCAGGAGAAGGGGGGCCCTTCTGATGAACACCACCTGGCCCACTCTCGTCCCACATGCACTCACATCTCATTCAGCCGAGTGCCTGGAACCATAATCCACACGGCACAAGGGCCGTAATCGGCAAACACTTGGCGACGCCGCGCATACAGATCAGATCCAATCACCCCTAACAGATCTGCCGCCACCCTCGCACCCTCCCTGAACCACCCCTGTATATAAGAACAAGCCAGAGGTTTCCATAAAAATATTTAAATTCTTTTATTCAGTTAACATTTATAAATTATCGATAAACAGTTTTGCCTACGCTACGTACAACTTACGCACTACTGCTGCATATTATTACGATATCGTATGATGATGGTACTTAGACTAATGGTACAGTATTGGTAGTTGTGGTTGTGGAATATACAAATGTGAGGGGCTGGAGATATCATATCATACACTACATGGTTGTATTTACACATCGCATCGTCGTCGTCGTCGTCGTCGTCGGTAGAACTCATCAGCTGTATCCGAGCGGCGCTATTTACAATCTTAGGCTAAGCTTAATCGAGGAGTGGAATTCACTGGAAGCAGATCGGGACGCGGGAAACTTCCCTCATCGACATTGGATGCGACGAGGTCGTCCCCGGCCCCGGGCTTCGGCGGATATGTACAGGAGCGAACGTCTGGAATTGGATTCCATTCTGTTCGGCGCTCTACTTCGTCTTCGTGGCGGGCGGCGCCTTCGACGCGGGCTGCGCCGGCACCGGAGCCGGAGCCGGAGCCGCCTGTGGAGAGCTCTTCGGGCTGGGGGCCTGCGTCAGGGCGGCGGGGCCGGCGTCGCCGAGGGCGGGCGGCTTCTCCGCTCCGGGCATGGGGCCCGGGCCGCCGGGCGCGATGACGCCGCCGCTCTTCAGCTTCTGCATGTACTCGGCGAAGGCCTCGGTGCCGGCGCGCTGCATCCGCGAGAGCTGCTCCATGATGTACGCCTGCTGGTAGTTGTACATCGAGGGCGCGAACGGCGCCATCTGGGCGGCCGCGGCGGCGTTGGCGTACGAGTAGAACATGTTCGACTGGTTGGCCTGGGCCTGCGCCTGGGCCACCTGGGCGCGCAGCAGGTTGTCCTTGAGGAACTTGCTCAGCTCGGCCTGGTTGGGCGCGACGCCGAGGTGGCCCCCGATGCCGGGCAGCGCCTGCAGCGGGTGCGGCAGCGAGGGCATCGCGGCCAGCGGGGGGTGCGCCACCAGCTTGTTCGAGGTGGGCGAGGCGGGCGCGCCGCCCACGCCGGGCGGGGAGGCGGCGGGCGTCGACTTCTTGCCCTTGCTGGCGGCTCCTGCTCCGCTGGCGCCGGCCGTGGGCGAGGACTTGGGCGAGGCGGCGGTGGGCGCGGCCGCGGTCTTCGTCGGGGCGGGCGTCGGGCCGTTGGGCGAGGTCTTGGGCGGCGCGGTCTTGGGGCCGCCGTTCGGCAGGGCGGCGGGCGGCAGCGGGGGCGACTTCTTGGTGGGCGGCACCTTCTTGCTGGCCGCGTGCACCTTGACGGCCACGCCGCTGGGCGAGGAGTAGGTGCCGATGATGCTGCCCGGCGACACCTTGGGCGGCACCACCTCGGCGATGGGCGTCGGGTTCTGGCGCGGCAGGATGTGCCGGAACTTCTTGGCCGCCTGCGCCACCGCCACCGCCGACTCCGAGTTCGGCGACTTGGGGGCCGCCTTGTTCTCGGCCTGGTCGGCGGGCGGCGCGGGCCGCTTCTCGGGACTCGGCGTCTTCTTGTCGGCGGCCGCCGGGGGCTTGTTGTTCGAGGTCGCCTGCAGGGGCGGCGGCGGCGGCATCTGCGGCTTGGGCCCGTTGGCGGGGCTCGTCTTGGTCGCGGCGCCGGCCGAGGGCGACGTGGTGCGCGCCAGCGTGTTGGTCGGCGTCACGTTGTGGATGGTCACCGAGGGCTTGCTGAAGGCGAGGCTCATGTTCTTCGCCATGGCCTGGTTGTTGGCGGGCGGGGCGGCCTTGTTCGGGGCGGGCGGCAGCATCGGGCCGGCTGGAGTCGGCGGCTCCTTCTTGGCGGGCGGCGGGTTCTGGCGCGGCGGCGACGGGCGCCGGTTCTCGGGCGCCTCCAGCGTCTGGTCCGGCAGCTTCAGGATCTCGATGTAGTTGTTCACGGGGCTCTTGTGCTTCGGGTGCGACGTGCTGTGCGACTGCGACTCGCCGTCCTCGCGCGTGATCGTGATCGACAGCGAGGAGGGGATGTTGATGTTGCACGAGGTCAGCAGCGACTTGACCTTCAGCTGCTTCTCGGGCGGGTCCTCGGCCGCGGTCGCGTTGGGGCTGGCGCTGCGGCTGGGGCTCTTCGCCGGGGCGAACGGGTAGACGCGTTTCTGCGGCTGCTGCGTCGACTGCTGCTGCACCGACTGCTGCTGCTGCTGTGGCTCTGGCTTGAGCGGGGAGTTCGCCCGCTGCACGGGCGCGTTCTCGGCCCCCGCCTTCTTGGTGGGCGGGGCCGGGAAGAGGCCCGACATCGGGCTGCTGCTGCCGCCGAGCACGCTCTGCAGGTAGCTGCTCGAGGCGCTGCTCGGCTTCGGCGTGTACTTGTAGGTGGGCATCGTGGGGATGTTGTAGTTGGGCGCGTACTGCGGCGAGCTCGGCGAGTAGATCGGCGAGTTGGGGCTGTACATGGGCGTGCGGCAGCCGGGGGGCGCCTCGTTGCCGCGCGACTTGGACGCGTTGAAGAGCGCCAGGTTCAGGTAGCTGTTGCCCGCCCCCGCCTTGTTGGCGTTGTTGCCGTTGCTGCTGGGCGGCGTCTGGCTGCGGCTGGCGGTGGCCGTGGCTGCGGCGTTGGCGTTGGTGGGGAGGGGCGCCGGGGGCGGGCCCATCGCGCCCTTGGGCCCGTAGACGACCTTGGGCGCCTCGTGGACGCTCTTGATCTCGGTGCCCGCGTCCTTCAGGATCTTGTTCACCTCGGTGGGGATGTTGGCGAAGGGGTTGGGCCGCGCCCCCTTCGGCAGGATCGGCTGGTAGCGCTTCGCGATGGGCGTGCGGTTGCCGGGCGGCGCCGGCTGCACGCCCTGCATCGGGTGCGGCGTCAGCGAGCCGGGCGGCGCGAACTTCTGCGCCGGCCGGTGCGGCTTCTTGGGCGGGCCCATGGGCGGCTTCATCGCGGCCAGGGGCGCGGTCGGCGGCGGCATCAGCGGCTTGTCGGCGGCGCTCTTCGGCGGCGGCGCGACTGGCGCGGGCGGCAGCTTGATCTTGAAGTCGTCCGGGGGCGCGGGCGCCGCGAACTTGGGCTTCTTGGGCACGGCCTTCACGGGCTCCTTGCTCTTGCGCTTCGAGGCCATGCTCGCCTTGGGCAGCACGTTGGTGGGCGGCGGCCTCATGAGCGTGTGCGCGGGGGCGGGCGGCGAGGGGCGCGTCGGGGGCGAGGCCGGCTTCTCGGGCGACTCGAGCTTCACGTCCTTGATGGGCGCCAGGGCGAACGACTTGAGGAACTGCGACTTCTGCTCCTCCTCGGTGGCGGGCGCCGGCGCCGGCGGCGGGCTCGGCTCGGAGCGCGGGCTGTGCTTGGCCAGCGGGCTGATGCGCTCGGCCTTGATGGTGAGGGGCGGCACCGTCAGCGGGCTCGGCGTCCGGCGGCGCCGCTCGCTGGTCGGCGACGACTTGGGGCTGTCGCCCTTCTCGCGCTTCGCCGCCTTCACCTTCCACTCCTTCTCGGGCTTCACCGGCTTGACGACCTCCTTGCGCTCCGGGTCGGACATGTTGATGATCGTGACGCTGTTCTGCTTCGACAGGTCGATCTTCAGCTTGATGTTCTCCACCTTGCGCTCGTCCTTGGGCGGGGCCGGCGACGCCGACTGCTCGGCCTTCTCCTTCCTCTCCTTGGCGGCGGGGCGCGGCTGCCCGGGCGACTTCAGGTCGCCGCCGGCGCGCGAGCTCTTGCTGACGATCGTGATCTTGAGCTTGTCGGTCTTGGAGAGCTCCTGGTGGGGTCCGGCGCCGCCGCTCAGGCTGGCCTGGGGCACGATCTCGAAGGTCTTCGTCTCGGCCGGCGGCTGCGGCTGCGGCTGGGGCTCCTCGGCCGCCTCCACCTTGATGTGGGCGACCGGCAGCTCCAGGGCGGGCGTCTCCGGCTCGGAGAGGACCTCCTCCTTGGCCACGAAGGGGGCGACGCGGCGGGCCTTCGCCGGCGGCCGCACGGCCTCCTTGACGCGGAAGTAGAAGCGCATCGGGGCGTCGCGCTTCCACGTGTAGATGTAGGCCACGTCCATGAGCGTGTAGTGGTCGAGCAGCACGATCGTCTTCACCTTGTACATGATGTCGATGTGGAAGAGCTGCGCGTCGATTTCGAACTTGCCGTGGACGAACTTCTTCAGGTGGGCCACGGTGCAGATCGAGGGGCACTGGAGGAACTTCGGCTTGAGCAGCTCGAGGAACTCGGACTCGGTGCTGGTGCCGATGTGTTCTCTGCAAGGACGAGAGGGGAGAGAAGAAGGCTGGAGTTAGTCACTGCGATTTTTAGGCGTAACTTGGGACTGGGATTTTGTTGAAACTATGGACATGGTGAGGTGGAGAGAGGGGCGTGAGACTTACTCGATGTCCGCGTACTCGAGCGAGAGCGACATGTACTCCGAGGGGCTGAAGATCAGGTGCTCGGTGTCGTCGCCGCGCTGCTCGGGCGTGGCCAGGGCGGCCTCCTCGGGGAAGTCCTTGTAGAAGGCGCGCTTCCGCATCAGCTCCTTCTCGTACAGCCCCGGCACCAACTTGTAGACGATGGCCTGCAGCGTGGTATCCGGCCTGGAAAGAAAGAAAAATAGGGTTAGATTGACATTAGTTGGGGGATCGGGGGAAACGTGAGAATAAACGACGCGACCTGCGGATTCGCTTCGCCTCCAGGTGCCCATTAACGACGGGTCCCAGGCAGAACTACGACCAAGTAAAGCCCAGTAAAAAAAAACTCCATTCATCACGGCCCGCCTCGCCTCAACCCCTTCTCGACAACGATTTCTATGGACAGCAGCAGCAACAACAAAGCGCTGCCTCGGCATTTCGAGCAGAGAAACTGGGAACTGGTCGTGGCAGCTCTCGCCGCTCTCTCACCACCACGACCGAGAGCACGAACGACGAGGCGAGCGCGACACGGCGACTGCACACAGACAGAACGAGAGCGAGAGAGTGAGAGAGAGACAAGTAGCGAATCAGGGGCGTGCGAGCGAGACGGAGGGCGGCTGTGGCGGAATCGCTAGAAGACGAATTAATCTTTGGCCGCGCGCGATCGTTTGTGGTGGATCGCGGAGGGAGCGAGGGGCGACAAGCGGAGCGAGTATATAATTAAAGTCGCGAGAGCAGCCGACCGACCGACTGCGAAGACAAATCGCAGCCAGCGATAAACACATGTACACAGAGCGAGCAGATAGATTATTTACTCCGCGTTGCGGCGACGTCGACGCGACCGCGGACGTCGCGCGCGGCTTCGGGCGGGGTTCGCGCGGCCGATGCGGTGGCATTTGGCGCGAAGAAACTCTCGCGGAGGCTGCGGTGGCGAAACGAGGCGTTGGTCGCCCGGGCTCGCTCGGGTCCGTGGGCAGCGGTGGCGCGTAGGATCAGATCAGGGAAAAAGCGCAATTAGCGGCCGAGCGACGAGGCGACAGACGACGACTCATCGTGAGAGATCGGCGGCTCATTAGGCAGCCGGAGGAGGCTCTGGGAGTCACCGCACGCCGTCCGCCCCTCCCCGAGACTCTTCCAAGATTCGCTCCCCGTCCCTAAATGAGCGCATTCTTCTCGGCAGCAACTGTGCCAGCGACAACAGACGGACGGACGGACAGATGGCGGCGAGCGTCTTCTCACGCAGCCGCCCGAGCCAGGGGTGACAGAGCTCGCTGGGTACAGCTAATCTTCGGCCTGATCCTCCCAGGCAGGAGGCAATCATGGGACCCGGCCGCACTCGGGACCCTCGCAACGAGCGCCCGAGCACCTCAAGAAGCCCGACCGACCCCTGATCGGCTTTCTTCCGTCGTCGTCGTCGTCGCCATCGTCTTCCACTCGGGCGCAATTAATGCGGGAACAGCTGTGCGGCGTTTGTCATAATTGCAAGCACACAACAAGCGCCGAGTGAGTGAGTGAGTGACGTCGACGATGCTGTTCTCGGCGTTGTAGTTGTTGTCTTATTATTTCGGTTGTTGTTCTTGCTGGACGAGCAGATGCACCCGAGCGGCAGACACCGAGCCAATCGAGCTCGAGGTGGTGGCGGGCGTCACTCAACGTTGCCGAACGTGGGCGACACGAACGGAGGAAGGAGGAAGAAGCCGAGGACGAAGCCGAGGACTTCCTCGTTCCCTCTCTGTCGACGCCATGTGTGCCTGTGAGAGCGGAGAGAGGAGAGACGGCAGATGACGCGAGCAGCGCTGCCTGGGCGAGGAATGTGCGAAAATCAATAAATTCCTTCGCGAACGTAGGAAGATTTATTGCCGAAAGCCGTCCCCCGAAAACGAAAACGCTTCGCATCGTGGCACACGTGGAAGCCCATCAGCCACGGAGACGTCTTCCTTGGGCTGGGGAGGGGGTCGAGCAGAGGCAGAGGGACAAGAGTCGGAGACATCAGCTGTCAATTACCCGAGCATTTGTTGTTCGCACTCGGAAATCGATACGAGGCCGACCGGTACCCGTTCCTCCTGCCGTGTTCGCTCGGTGGACAAAGCGCCCTCAGTCCGTCCATCCATCCATCCATCTGTCTGTCCGCCTATCCGTCGCTCAATGTAAACTTAAGGAGGTCGAGGGGAGGATGAAAAGAAAGAAAGAAAGAAATCGCATTTCCACACGACGACTACGCCAAGGACGAAGACGAGGCGCACAAATGAAATCATGTTCCTTCCAATTTGTCCGCAAATCCGCTTCACGGACGGCTGCTGACATTTGTCAGGATGACGACGACGACGAGGACAAGGACAAGGACGAGGACTACGCAGAACGGACCGGGAGGACGTCGGACTCCTGCGGACGACGGGACGGCAGGAAGGAAGGAGTGAATTGAAATGAAATGAAAGAAAAGACAATTCGTTGCGCTCCGGCAGTCGTCATGGCGTCCTTTGTCCCGGGCGAACGGCGAGAGGACGACGCAGTAGGACTTCCTCCGGACTCCGCCGAGCATCGGACACGTCAGGACTCGAGGGCGGCCGAGAGGACGGAGTGAGAATGATGGAGTTAGCGACCCGCCAAATCGCAGATAAGGGCCCGAATTAAGGAGTTGGAGACAATCGCAGTCGGAGCCACCCAAGCGAAACAGGACGACGGCCAGAGCCAGGGCCAGAAGGGGGCCAGGAGTCGCCACGACCAACCGAAGACGGCGCACGAGGGCCGGAATAATTGACTGGCTCTTTTCAATGAGCCGGCCACGATGGCCCGATAAGACGGCGAATACACGACGCAGGCCGTCGCTCCATCGGCCTGCGGTCGGACCCGGGTCCGGTTTGAGCAACGACAAATGAACCGTGACCAGAGCGAGAACGGGTCGGGATCGGGGCAGGGACAGAGACGGAGACGGAGACGGAGAGAGCGAGTGAAATAGACCAGGGCACGGTGCGAAGAAGAGCGAGGTGGAGGGAGACGAAAAGTCATTATGTTTTTATGAACCAATTTGAGCGTCTTATTACGATGCCGGAGTGTTTGCGGTGGGAACGACGGCGATGAAGACGAGGATGACGACGACGACGACGACTACAAGAGCCGGCCGCCAGCACTCGAGCGAAGTGCATTTGGCCAATTGTAAACAACGGCAACGGCTGAGCCAACAACAAGAGCAACAACAAACAGAGACGCCGACCGAGCAAGAGGCAACAACAGCAGTCGGCCCGACCGGCAGCGACGGCGACGAAGATTCCCAGCCATAACCATCACCATCATCGTGCTCGTCGTCATCGTCGTCATCATCATCATCATCGTCATCATCATCATCGCCGGCGTCGAGAACCGGCACCGAGATGGGATCGCGAGAGCGAACGAGCACAGGTCGGCCGTACACGGAAACACGAGGGAAACAAGACCACGGCAAACACCGACAGATGGATGGCCGGCAAGAGGGAGGGACGGGGGGATGGAGCGAGGGACGGACGGACGCGAACCAACCAAACCAAAGGCAGTCGAGTTTCGCATGCGGCTAACTAGTGGGCAAACAGAGCAGAAGAACCGAGTGGCAGAGCCGAGTGCGAGGCGAAGGCACAAAAACACACGTCGAGGAGGGCGAGGTGCAGCTAAATGCAGAATCAACATCGCCATCAGTGGCCAGGGGGGAGCAGCGCGGGGAGCGGGCGCCGATGACAGCCCATTACGAATGCACAACACACTCGAGGGCCTCGTCCCGACCCCGTCGCCGGCCCCCTCGCTTTCAACATCGGCGCAGAAGGAGTTCCCTCCGCGAGGTGCGAGGGACACACGAGAGACCGAGAGTCATCCAGCCAGCGAAGGAAGGCCCAGGAAGGAGCGAAGGAGCTCGCCTCAGCTGGCCCTGGCCCAGATGCCGGCGGCGATGCGAAGACCCGCCCGCTGATTCGCTCGCCGTCGTTGATTCGTTTTCTTGGAAGCCGCCGCCGCCGCCGTCGCCCTCGAGACGCGGTGCGGCCGAGTCCGCGTGCTCATTTGCTCACATGAGTGACTGACGACGACCACGACGACGACGACGATTGCAACAATGGAAGGCTTCTTCTCCCCCCGCGCCGGCTGCGTGTCGAGTCCTCGGTTGACGGCGGACATTGTGGCCAAGACGGAGAAGCCCTTTTAATTGCCGGTGGCCGGGCGAGGGGAGCCGCCACTATTTTACAAGTCGTTAATTGGCAGCGAGGCTTTTGTTCCATCCTCGCTCGGGTCGTCCATCGTTCGTTCGTTCGCTCGTTCGTTCGTCGCTCGCACGCTTTTTCCTCCTGCTCTCGCTCGCTCGCTCGCTCGTGTTCGCATTGTTTGCGATTGCTGTTGTTGCTGAGGGTGCTTGTTGTCATTGTTGGCTTTGTTGTTAGGTCACGTCCGACTCGCATGACTGGCCGCGGCTCCACTCCAAACCACTCCGCCCCCTCGCATCGGATCGGATCGGATGGGTCCGGGTCCGTGAGCTCGGGGTGTTAATGTGCGAAAAAATCAAATCGAATGGACTCGCAATCGGCGCCCTCGTTTTACACTTCACCAAAGGACGGACAGACAGACAGACAGACAGACGGCGGACGGACAGACGGACAGACAGACAGACAGACAGACAGACGGCGGACGGACGGACGGACGAGGAGAAATAGGATTAAATCCGTTGATGCAGCGGAAGTCAACGAGAACCCGGGGAGTGGATGAACCCTGGTTGTTGGTGGCGGCTCCCAGGGGCGCGGGGTGGTTTTAGTTTTATTGCCGCCACGGGTCTGGGCCGGGTCGAGGGCGGCGGCGGTGGTGGATTTTTCGGCCTCCCCTTCGGCCGAGATAAAAAACACAGGAGATGAGCCGAGGTGGCCGGGCGTCCTCGCAGCCATCCGGAGATAAGATCTCGCAGATATTAATCACTCTGGCGAATGCGAAAAAGGTCGACCGAGCCGCGTCCCCCGAATGGCAATAAAAACGGCATCAGGTCGTGTAATGCCCGAGTCCTCGAGGGGGTGGAAACGCAATCATCTCCTGATTAAGGAGGTCCGGGAACGTTGTCCTCGTTGTGGCCACGATTACATCTTGTTTCAAGTTCTCTCTTCGGCGAGACTTTCTTCTTTCTGGGCTAAGCTCTCGACTCTTCTCGTCTGCCAGCTACTCTCGAATGAATATTCATGCGGGTTTTACGGCCCACACCGAGTCCACGAAGGTTTTAATCTCTCGAGGAGTTCGTCTTGCGGAAGGCCGCAAGATGTTCCGCAGACACGGAGTGGAGTGGCAGAAACCACCTGTCCATGTGTCTGTCTGGCTGACCTGCGTTCAGGTTGAAGCCACAGACAGCCTCCAGACCGACCGACGGACGGACGGACGGACGGAAGGATGGTCGTATAGAGGAAGAGAAACACCTAATCAGAGGCCAGCAGCAGGCGTCGCACCCTGCGGCGGGTGTTGGAGGATGGGGGTCGGGGGTGGTGGTACTCACTTGATGTTCGGCTTGGCAGTGTTTATCATCATCTCGCAGTGGGGACAGTACTGCTTGGTCCGCAAGTGCTTCATGATGCAGCTGTGGCAAACTGGGGGCGGAGAGAGAAACTTGTTAGTTAATTGAAAATAAATAATAGAACAGCGACAAGTACAAGGCAGGGCCATAAAAGTAGTGGCAGTAGCCGGGGCGGGGGCGGGGGAGATGGAGGGGCACTCGAAATAATTAGGGGATCCGAGAGAGAACTTTATGGGCGTCGTTCCGATCGTCGAGTCGGACGCACCCACTCGTGGTCGAAACGACTCCTGTGCATGACGAGGCCGAGTCACGCGGCGTCGACGTCGACGGCAGCCTCGACTTGAACTTGTCCCCACTCGAGTGGGGGACACTCCAAACACACACAGACACACATGGCTCGGCCCCTGACAGCGCGTTGGCGTTGAATTGTTTCGGCCGTCGCCGTCGCCGGTCGTCGGCGGTGGACCCGTCGAACTCGGTCGAACGGCGGCAACAAATGATTTTCGGTTCTGGTTTTGCACTTTTCAGAACCCAATGTCGAGGCCGAGTCGGTCGCAGGAAGGCGGCGAAGGGGGCAGAAGCGGAGCTGATTACCATTTAAGCCGATTACTTGTCGGCTGATTAATTGCTCCCGGTGGTCTTGTTATTGTTATTGGCCGCATGGACTTGTTTCTCGTGTAGTTGTTGCTCGCCTCGTTGTTGCTGCATCATTCCATCCACTCAACCATCCATCCAGTTTCCGACTCGCAAATGTTTGCTGTGGGAATTCGTGCGCCTGCGACGTGTCCGGAATGGCAATTGAACGAATTGAACGACAGGACGAAGGACTTGGAGCTTTAAACCTCATCTCGGACATCGGCCGAGGCGAGGTCGGGTCGGGTCGGGTCCGATTCGATTCGAGATTTGTTAATCACATTTCAGTGTTTATGGTTGTGCCAAAGAGAAAGCCAAAAACAAGTTCAAAACACTTTCGCTTCGAAGGTCGGTCTAGACGTCTTTTTGCTCCTGGCTTCGACTTGTCGCCATCTCCGACCAGTCGCCCAACCCGCTCCCCCCGTCGTCGTGGGCCTGGCTGCCCCCAGGGCGGAAGAACATGAAAGAATTTCTGACGCGCCGAACTTTTTCGCCCCACGTCCTTGGGGAAGACGGGCCGGAGCCACCGGAGCGTCAGACACGAGCCCCGAGTGCTCGCCAGGATCGGCAGCCGGGACTTCGATCAGACCCGGGTCGTTATCGATTGCCCCGCCGCAGTGAGGCGTGGCCCCCGCCCCCAACTCCTCCGTCGTGTAGACAACTTTTTGACGCGCTCCGGAAACTTTTTATGCAAATGCACTCGAATAAATTTGCGCCGAAACAAAAGTTTCGCCGCCTCTGGAGTGCGAAAGGGATTACGGCGGCACTTGTTGAGGGCGAGAGGGAGGGCGAGAGGGAGGTGTCGGCGTTGCCACCTCCGGCGCTTGTTGAACACAACCGTCTTCCTTCCTTCCGTCAGTCTATCCTGCTTTCTTCCGGCGGCCTCGTCGGGTTCGGCCGCCCGGGTTCCGGATTCCGTCCTTTGAAGGGCTTTTAATTTTCGCCTTTCGCCCGAGGGTCGGAGGGAGTCAGATCTCGCGGCTGCTTCAGGTGTCAGCCCAGGTGGCAGCTGGCGCAAAGTGCCGTTTGTTGTCCGCCTCGATTTGCACTCGCATCAGACATCGCGCGGACTCCGCCAAAGGAGCGACAGCGAGACGAGACGAGACGCGACTCAAGTCGACGCAACACGAAGCGACTTCTGACAACTCGCCTTCGCGCTCCATCGGCCTTTGTCTGGCCAGGAACAAACGCGGCCCCTTCCTACGGATAAGGACCAAAAGACACGGGGCTTCCCCGATCCCTCCACACGACGTGATGAATCTCCGGCTATTTTATTATTTAAAGTGCTGCGAGGGCGGCGGACGCCCCGCAGACCGCCCAACGCCCCACACGGACAACTAATAAATTCGCCCGTCCCTCGTTCTCGCCCTCATCCTCATCCGAGTCCACGTGCGAGAGATTCGCTCGCAATGAATTAAATGTTCTCAACGTCGTTTTCATTAAAATCGAACACAAAAAGGCCAGTCGCAGTCGAGCCAGCCCGAACCACCCACCGTCTGTCTCTCGTTCTGTCTGTCCTTCGACATCCACCCTGGCGAAATCTGTGCAGCAACAACAAACAAACAATCAACAAACAAACATTCGTTCGTTCGTTCGCCTTCGCCCCCTCGTCTCTCGTTGGGTTCGTCCTTCATTCGCCAGCGGCAACTTTAATTTTCTCTCTCAACTGTTGTTGCTGTTGTTCCTGCTGTCGTCGTCGTAGTTCGTGTTGTTGTTGTTGTTGTTTCTGTTGCTGCTGCTCCCGGCAGCTTTAATGTCAATGCCAGCCCAGCCAGCACCATCCGACCCCAAATTTACTGCGAGCGGATGCGCCTGATGTGTGGGTGGACAGCGAATCGAGTCGAGTCGAGTCGGGTCGGTCGGTTGTGTTTGGTATCGGGTTCGGGTTCGGGTGGAGGGCGCCGCAGGGGGCGGGGCGGACGAGCGCCCCAGGACGAGAGCCGGCAGCGGAGACGGATTGCTTTGGACGAAGGCGGCTGCTGCTGCTGCTGTTTCTGTTGCTGCCATGTCCATTGCCCTAGTCCTGCAGCCGAATTAAAGCGAGACGTCGTCGCAGGTCGACTGAACCAACAGAGGGGCGGAGAGAAGGATGGACAGATGGACGGACAGACAGACGGACAGACATGCGTCATGGAATGACTGACTGGCTGCCCGGATGAATGCAAATGTGAGATTTTCACAGATTTCGTTGTCGACGGATGATGAAGCAGTCGTAACCAGCTGTTGTTGTTATTATTGTACAGGCTGTTGTTGTTGTTGTTGTTGTTTTTGTCCAAGCTGTTGCTGCTGCTGCTGCTGCTCGTTGTGGTCGTCGTTGGCAACCCTGCGACTGGGTGTGCTCATTACCTGGCGCCTCTTTGTTGCCGCCAACCTCACCATCATTGTTGTTGTTGTTGCTTCTCGCGCCGATCAGTTAATTAATACACCTCGGTACCCGACACGACACGACACGACCCGAACACAATCGAACCTCGACCTCGTGGCTCTTCGTCCTCGGGACGTGTCAAGGATAAACAACAAGAACAACAACACGAATAACCGAAGCCACACAAACCAAACCCCGTCAGACAAAACGGGTCAGGGACAAATTTGGCCGAGAACGCGATTGGATTGTGGACGGAGCATAATTTGCAATCCAAATACAGACCGAGTCGAGGAGAAGGTTCAGGGGTTGGGGAGGTTCAGGGGTGGGGGATCATGAAATAGAAGGGATACTTACACGAGTGCAGGCACTCGACGATGGTCGTCGCGTCGATGAGGTACCCGTGGCACAGGTTGCAGATGATCTGCGGGTTGACGGCGCTCAGCAGGACCGGGCGCGGCTTGGCGAACATCAGGCTGTTGGTGTCGACCGCGTCCGCGTCCTCCTCAGCGTCGTCTTTGGCGCTGGCGGCGGCGCTGACGACGCTGCTGCTGCTGGTGCTGCTGCTCTTCTTGTCGTCGCTGTTGCTGCGGCTGCGGCTTCGGCTCCTGCTCTTGGCGTTTTGGCCGGCGCTCTTGGGCGCCTCGTTCTCCTTCTCGTCGGAGGGCGAGGCAACCGCTGGTGCAGCAACAGAGGAGGAGGTCGAGGAGGACGAGGTTGGTGTGGGCGATGTCTGCGGCAACTGCTGCTGCTTCTGCTGCTGCTGGGGGCTGCTGTCGTTGGCCGGCGCGTCGTCCTCGGTCTTGATGGCCACTTCAGCGGGCGCCTCGCACTCCTCCTTGACGACGGCGGTGGCGGTGCATCTGGCGGCGATGTTCTCGCTGCTGGGGGCGGGGCAGGGGGCGTTGCTGCTGTTGCCGCCTGTTTTTGACGTGGCAGCATCTGCAAGTGTCGCCGATGTCGTTGCTGCTGTTGGTGCAGTGGAAGGAGCAGCAGGAGCTGGGACTCTTTCTTCCTTGATGGCAACGAGATTCTCGCGTTTCTCCTGCTGCTGCTGCTTTTCTTGCTTTTGTTGTTGTTTCTCCTGCTGCTGCAGCTTTTCTTGCTTTTGTTGTTGTTGTTGTTGTTGTTGCTGCTGCTTTTCTTGCTTTTGTTGTTGTTTCTCCTGCTGCTTTTCTTGCTTTTGTTGTTGTTGTTGCTGCTGCTTTTCTTGCTTCTGTTGCTGCTGCTTTTCTTGCTTCTGTTGCTGCTGCTTCTCTTGCTTTTGCTTCTGCTGTTGCTGCTGCTTTTGTTGCAGCTGTTGTTGCTGCTGTTGTTTCAGCTGTTGTTGGTGATGCTGTTGCAGTTGGTGTTGCTGCTGCAGTTGGTGTTGTTGCTGTTGCTGCAACTGCTGCTGTTGCTGCTGATGCAACTGCTGTTGCTGATGTTGATGCAGCTGTTGTTGTTGCTGTTGCTGTTGCTGATGCTGCTGCATCGTGTTCAAGTTCTTGAAGAAGTTGGCAATGAAATCCTTCCCATTGTTGTTGTTGTTGTTGTTGTTACTCATATTGTTGTTGCCGTTTCGCGACTGTTGTTGTTGTTGTTGTTGTTGCTGCCTCTCCGGCGTCGCAAGACTCAGCATCGTTCGTCCGTTGCTCTTGTTCGCCTGATTCTTGTTGTCTCCAACACTGCTGTTGTTGTTGTTGTTGCTGCTACTGTTGTTGCTGTTGCTGTTGTTGGCGGCGACCGTGACCGCTCCTTGGCTGGCCTTCTGGATCGCGTTGTTGTTGTTGTTGTTGTTGTTGCTGTTGCTGGTGCTGTTGTTATCACAGGCAGAGGCGGCAGCGGACGTCGCCGTGGCGGCTGCCGTCAACAGCGGCGTCGGACTCTGGGTCTGGGTGGGCGCCGTCGGGGGCGAGGCTCCGGGCGGCAGGGGCACGGGCGACATTATCGCTGCATGGGCGCTGAAACGAGACGAACGGCGGTTAGTTGCGGCTGACCATTTGGGGGGGGGGGGGGCGTGGCAGGGGTTGCCAAGGACGAAGGGGCGAAAACTTTGACAGTCGAGAAGCGAAATTTGATAAGAACGCGGGCGGACAGCTCTGCGACAGCCTGAAGAGGGACCGAAACTTTTTGCGAGCCACCTCGCATCATCCGAGGATGCGACTCGCACTCGGGCCGTCTGGGGCGAGGAGCAGAAAAAGTTTATTGATTGAGGGACGGAACCTTTGGCCCGGCGTCCGTCAATCCGCCCACCCGACTTCCGGCCGTAAATGACTTCTGTCCATTTCCGTTCCGTCGAAGCCCGTCCGCCGGCGACGTGAGGCCGTAAAACGGGACGCGTCCAGTGGCGGATCCAAGGGGAGGGCGTCCGTCTTCTTCTTCATTTGACTCACCCGACCGACCGACCGACCGACCGACCGACGGACGGACGGACGGACGGACGCGAGTTCGACGAAGTCTCGGGGCGGCGGGAAAACTGTTGAGCCTAATCCGGAATTCGAGGTATCGCAGCGGGGCGCCGGAGGAGGACGACGAGCCAAGAGATGGCGAGGGAGAGAGAACGAGGTAGAGCGGGAAGGAGACACCGAACGAACGAACGAACGAACGCACGAAGGACGGCACAAAGCGGGCACGGAAGAACATTAGCGGAGTTCAAAGCGAAGCCAGGAAGGAATATTTTCCACTCATTCACTCGCTCTTCGTCGTCGTCGTCGTCGTCGTTCCTCGCAGGATTGAGTCGTGGCCGTGTGCGTGTGACTCTGCATCTGTGTGCGTCACGGTACATAGGGCTCCTGTTGGTGTGTGTGTGTGTGTGTGTGTGCGAGGGTTCGCTTCGAGCTGTCGCTGCTTCGGTGGAATTTCGAATTTCGTGAGCAAAGCAAAGACCGGGACAATAAAAACTCTTTAAACTCTTCAAACTCGAGACGGAGGCGAGGCGCAGAACCCGCAGCTGGGTCGCCGAGGGCCGGAGCAGGAGGAGGAGGAGGCGAAGAGGGCACAGTGAATAGAAGAGAAGGCAACGAAGGAGGGAGCAAAGAGGACCGGCGAAGAAAATTTAAATTTAAAAACAACACAGACGACGACGATGACGATGACGACAACGACGAACGAGACGACGAAGCCGGACCTGGAGGAAGGTCAAAGGTGATTCGCTGGCGAAGCGGGATCGGAGGAACGTGGGAACACAAGAGAAATGGAAAGTCTCCCTCCGGCTGCGCAGGGGCCGACGAAGGGCGAGGGACGGAGGACGGAGGAGGTCGGGCCGTCGCTTCGGCTGTTTAAAATGCGTAAAAACGTTCAACAGCCCAGGATGCGGAATACAAATCAGGTTAAAGCGGAATCGCAAGGATTTTCACGCATCGCGACGCCGAGAATTCAATTCAGAGGAATCGGCGACTGATCGGGGTGGGGGGGGAAGGGGCGAATTGAGCTGTTCGCCGATGATTGGATCGGTCGGTCGGTCGTAAACTCGTCGTGGTCGTCAGACTGAAACCTATGAAACTACGTGCGTCTCTCTTCTGTCCGTCCCTCGACGGCGAGACAGCCGATGTCTGTCGGAGGACGAACAGACTCTCGTTCAGATTCGGCCGAGGAGTCCATCCGCCAACTGTGGGTTTCACGGTTCGGCTGACCTCGGCACTGTTTCCCGTGTGTCCGTCTGATGTTTCGGTCTCTCTTGTCCGCCTCCAGACGCCGTCTTCCATAGGTGTCTGGGTCTCCACCACCCGGCCATTTCCATCAGACTCTGCCCTCTGATTCCTCGAAATCCTCCCGGTTTCTGGTCTCTGATTTCGCTCCCAGCGGACTTGGACACGTCCCACTCCAGCTCCTGACGGCGGAAACCAGACAGACCGAGTCAACAACTGGCGCGACTTCGCAGACTCTCGGCCAAGGGAGCGATATTTCACGGCAGACCCGGACCAGGTCCGCCGAGGAGGTTGGGCCGGCAGTCGTTGGCGACTCCTCCAGGGACTCCCGGCCAGTCTGGATCGCGATTGCTTCGCAGGGACATCCATCGGGTGGTGAGAAGGATCTGCGGACAGACGGCAACCGAGCGATGGCGAGTCGCGATAAGATTCCTCCGAATTCCTGTGGCCACGACCAGGGCCCGGGCCAGCGAGGCAAACAAAAATAAACTCGAGTTGGGTTTCATTCATCGCCGCGCAGATAAGCAGAGTGGAAACGCACACAAGAAACGCAGGGGACGGAGCGATAGGGAGGAAAGTGTGGAAAGCGGAGGACTCGAGAATATTTCCACTCGCCGAAGTCAAAACAAAAGAAACACATTTCGGTCCAAGCCAGGCGGGAGCAAAACGAGCGAAGGACCGGGAGGAGGACGAGCAATAAATAACTAGAACTAGAAGGACGTGGCAAAGAGGAGTCGCCGACTAGAGCGGGAATCCCGAGGAGCGAGGAGGAGAGAACGAAGAGCTGTCGCCTCGCTCAGGTTCGGCTCGGCGCCCGATGCGATGCCGTTCGGGAACAGGAGAAGCGGCCTCCGACCAGGCGCTCAGCCGACGCCAGCAGCGACGACGACGAACGAAACATAAACGAAGCATAACGAACGAACGAACGAAGCGATCGAGGAGGCGAAAGAGAATGGGACGAAGGGCGCTCAAAGCGAAAGTCGAATACATATTCGACGAATTGGAAACGACTCGTACATAAGGAGGCACACGAAGACGGGCGAGAGCGAGAAGACAAGCCGGAGAGCAGCGAGTAGCGAGTGTGCGACGAAGGAGGGCGAACGAACGGCGACAACGAGTGGCGAATGTTGCAGGCTGCGAGCGGGCCCAGGTAGTGGAATCGGAAGGAGGCGACAGGGGCCGGGGTCGCCTTTGGTGCGTTGCAATTTGAGCAGTTGGTTTCGGCTGTGGTTCCGCGGTTCGGGACTGGGATTTCGTCAAGGTGAGATTCGCATGCGAAGGCGTCGCGCGCGAGTGGGAGGGAGGGAGAGAGAGAGAGAGGGAAGCGACTTTACCTTGGCTGCTGCGTGAGAGTCGGCGTTAATCCAATGAGGGGTACCTAATAATCCACATTTATCCGGGGTCGGATGGTTCTGGTTCAGGTCGGCTTGGCCTGAGTTTTTGTTGTTCTTAATTTACTGGTGTGTTTACGATGTTGTGTTATTTCTTTCACTACGATTCCGGGTATTTGGTCAATTAACGTATTCCTTTCACGGCTTTCTTCGTATTTATCTGCTCTTCTTCCTATGCACTTTCCTCTGAATTTCTATTTCACTGGCCGTGCTTCTTCTGCCTCAGCGCATTTCTTTATTTATTTACGCACGCACATGAACAACACACTCTCGCACACAAACACACGCACTAACGAGCGAGTGAACGTCACACGCGGGAAAGCGAAGAAATCGACGGCGACCGCTGCCCGTTGGCGCTGCTCTGCGACGGCGCGCGCAGCAACGGCGGCGACTAATCGGCCAACGGCTCACGACTCGCGGCGCTGCTCGCTATGTGCGGCAACAACAACGACTGCCACGGCTATATACCGACCGACCGATGTCTGTCTGTCTTCGCGGCTCCGAATTATTCGAAAATTTCGATTTTTTTGCTATCGCTCCACTGAACTGAACTCAAGTGCTCTGCTTTATTTACTTCGGTCTTCGCTCGGGCGAGAGTCGGGTCTCTCGAGTCGCAGGCAAACAAACGTCCGATCGCTTCAACACTTCGCGTTGAAATGAGAGCGCGCTCGGTCTCCGGCTCGGTCCCAGCCGACAACCGACAGCCGACGTCGCTGCGCCTTATGTAAGTCGGCTATGTACGAGCGCTGTTTACTCTGCGCCGAACGTGCCTTCTCGCTCCCGCTCACGACTGGTGCTGGTGGTGTGAGCGACTCGCACGGCCGTTCATTGATCTCGCCCTCCTCTCCTCGGCAGTCGTTCACGACGACGTGTTGTTGGTGTCGCTCGTAAATAAGGCTTCTTATGTGCTGTTCGTTTGCCTTGGCAGCGCAATTGCTGTGCTTTGTTGGGTTTGCTGTTGTTGTTGTCGCGCTGTGGCTGTGGTTGGCGAATGATTCGTGCGTGGACCGACGCTCGAACCTCCTGCATTCGCTGTCGAAGTCGGACTGAAGTTCCGCGCGTCGCCTGCCTCGCTGCGAGTCGTCGTCGCTTTATGTGCTTCGCCGTGTGGAGTTGTTGGTGTTATTGTTGTTGCTGCTATCGCCGTCGCTGTGGAAATGCCAGTCGTTGCTGCTGTCGCCGTCGGAGTACATATGTATCTAGAGGCTTGGGCAAATAAATATGTGTGTGGCTGCCTTGTGCTTATGTATCTGCCAGCCTTGTCGCGCCGCTCGTCGGCCGCTGCCTGCGCTCTGGTTCGCGTGATTGCCCGGCCTCGATTACAACAATAGCCTAATGAACGACGACAACAGCCGCAACAACAACAGCACGCCGTGCGCCGTGGACGAGTGACTGCGAGCCTGTCGCTCGGCGGTAAATATTTACTGCTCGCCTCGCCCCCTCGCGCCCGCTGCCGACGACGCTGACAGCCGCAGACCGGCTCCGCTGGAAGCGACGGCGCCGACGGTCGGCGCAAGTCACGCGCGCCCGCTGCGAGCGCCACCGCCGACCGCACGAGACCTGCGGCGACCTTCGCCGAGCGGCTCCCGATCGCGGACCCTCCGCTCGCGCCCTGATTGGCCTCTGCCGATCGACAGCGATGCCCGGAGCGATGGCAATTGATGAGATTGATGATGGGTGACCAGAGGAATCCGAGAAACGGGAACCTTTTTCGCAACCCACTGGAAGTGGCTCCACGATTTAGGGTTCCAGGGGTCCCGAGACTCGTTCAACGGGATCCGTTCGATGGGAACCCTGGAATGTTCGTTTCTTTTCCTCTTTTAATCCTAAAAAAAAGGTCGAAATCTCTCCATCGGGGTCTTGCAAAATGATAGCAAAATCCCAAATAGAATATTCAATGAAGACGACGACCGTTTCACTGCGGCCGCGGTGTTTTTGTCCCATTAAATTGCCTTCCCTTCGACCCCCTGCTTGCTATCTTCCCTCCCACAACCACCCCTCGTCCACCCGAGGTCGATGGGAGCCGATAAAACCGGACATGCGGCGTTTTCGTAACGACCGTCGCCGCGATTTGCGACCGAAAATAATCGGATTTGCAGAAATTGGATACTTCGGAGAAGCAGAGCCGAACTCGGCTACGGGGAGCCCATCGTGGGCCACGACGAGGGCGCTTCGGAATCGCGGGTCCACACGAGCTGGAAGCTGACGAGAAGAAGCTTCGTGCACCTGCTGCAACGAGCGGCGAGTGGAGAGAGTGCGGGAGTGGAGCGAGAGAGCGGGAGGCTTGCGTCAGCGTCAACCGCTCGGAACTCTGCGGTTTTTCCGAGAACTTCATCAGCCAGAACCATGGACCAGCGACCTGTGGAACGCGGAACCGCCGATGTTTCCCCGATTCCGAAGCTCAAGTCGGAGTTTCTCCGATTCCGAAGCTCAAGTCGGAGTTTCTCCGATTCCGAAGCTCAAGTCGGAGTTTCTCCGATTCCGAAGCTCAAGTCGGAGTTTCTCTGAGTCCGACGCTCCAGATCTGCTGCCGAGCTTCACTCCAAGATCTTCGTTGTTTTCTCGTTGAGAGAGAGTGATGAAACCCCTTCACATTGCTTCCACTCACTATCAGATTCTTCCTCTCGCCCTCCCTATCACAATCCCCCTCTCTTCATCCCACCAACGTTCTCTCCATCGACTTCCCCACTAGCCTGATGCGAGTGAAACCGATACTTTCCACGTCGAGCCACTCCAGTGGCTCCGAGGGCTCGAGATGTCACAACCAGAGATGCCGAGAACTCGTTCGTGAGGTTGTCTCGTGGCAACCGAGAGGGTGGGGTGGGGTGGTGTTGAGTGAGGAGGGGTTTGTGGGCTGGCGGTTGAGGGGGCGGGGGTCCTCGAGTCCTTCCTAATTGAAGTGCAAAATATGATATCGTCGAAATGTTCGTCGTCGTCGTCGTCGCAAGGGGCGAGATCAGGGCGAGTGTTCGGTCGTTGTGTGGTCAAGGGGAGGGGGCGGTTGTGAGGGGAGATGTTATCGCTGCGCCTGCCCATAACTCACGGCCCGGGGCAGGGGGCGCTCGCCCCAGGGGTCCTGCGACCCTCGGACGACGCGACGGACCCTCGAATGAAGTGCTCCGGCGAGGTCAACCTCAGGCCTGATGAGGTCAACTTGATATATGGGGCAAAGAAGGAAGCCAAATGGCCCCACTGTGCGCTCGACTCAGGTCGAATGGAAGCGAACTCCAGGTCAAGTCGATCCAAGATTCGCTCCCTCCTCCGATTCAAGTCACTCCCTCCTTTGGCCCATTTTCACTCACCCTTCCATTCAGGGCTCGTTTCTTTCACTGCGGGAAGTGAAGTGGGTCGGTCGGTCCACTTGAGGAGCGGCCAAGTGGCGGCTGAACGAGGCCGAGGGTCCTCGTGGCCGGAACCGAAGGGACGCGGGGCCTTTTCCAGCCCTCGGCGCGAATTCCGACTCGCATTCCGCCGGAAGCCGCGTCGAGCGCTGGTGAAAAAATCACTGCGAACGAGGGCGAGGACGAGGCCGCAGGACGAACGGAAGAATGCTGAAAAAACGAGGGAGAACTTCGCGCTCGAGTGACGACGAAGCCCTGCATCGTCAACGACGTCGCCTTCGCCCTCGGCCCCGTCCCTCGCGACCACGACCGCCCGCCGATGAACTCTTCATTAGCTTCGTTTCGATCGGATTCATTTGTCGCTCGTCCCCCTCCGACACTCCGACGATGTTCGTAATTTGTTCATCAGATTTAATTGTCGTCGTTCGCTTTCATTCGGCCGCACCGAGCCGATCCGATCCGAGTCGCGTCGTTTGAGCCGAACCGAACCGAGCCGAGCCGAAGCGGGCGAGCTCAGGACGAGCGGCGCAGCTTGCGGCCACGGCGCATGCCACGGCAGCGACAGCGGCAGCGCCAGCGAGTGGCGGAGTGAGCGAGAGGGAGATCGGGCTCGTGTGGTCCTTGTTGTTGCCGCTGCTGGTGGTGGCTTCGCACGCTACGACGCAGCTAATGTGCAACAACAGCGACGACTACGGCGGCGAGTGCGACACCTCGTGACGTCACGGCCGACAAATGAAACATTAGACGAGCGACGACGACGGCGGCGGCAGCGACGACTGCGACGGAAGACAGCGGCAGATGTTTGCGACGTTTGGCTTCTCAGCGCGAGGCGGGCGATCGCGTGCAGGGCTGCCGGCCGGACGGACGGAAAGGGACGGAACGCCTCTTCCTCTCTCCGTCACGCCAACGGCGCACGCAGGAGTCAGCGGGACGAGCAGCGAATTTTCCGCGGAAACTGGAGATGAATCGTCGGTCAAGGGTCGCGAAGGACCTTCGACGGTCCTTCGAGACGCGGCAGCCCTGCGTCTCGTTATCTGTTCATTCCAGCAGAGTAAACAACAACAATGTGTGCACGACGACATCGGTCTCTCTTGGTCTTGTTCGGCCCTTTCTTCGCTTTGCTTTCATTTCCTTCGCCTTTCCCTTTGGGTCCCTTTCGCTTCGTCTTTGTTTCATTTCGTTTCGTTTCGTTCCGTCCTTCGTTTTCATCCCCTTTGCAGCGACAACAAAAACACAACATGACTGATACCAGTGACAACAACAACAACAACAACAGCAATAAGTACAGCAACATAACAATTACAACAAAAACATAACAACTACAACAACACCATAACGACAGCAACTAAAATTACAGAAACGATGATAATAACAACAACAACAGAAGAGCGGCAGCGGCAGCAGCAGCAGCGCCAACAACAACAGCGAGCACTAAAAATAATAAATTATTAACGAACAGCGACGAGCAATGAATGAGGCGCACGAAAGCGGAGAACGAACGACGAAGGATTAAATTGAATGTGAAAGAGTGAGCGAGAGAGGGCTTGATAGTGATCGGGTGGTGGGGGGACGAAGCACGAAAGTGTGTTGGAAGGAAGAGAGGCGAAGCGAAAGCGACCGAAGCCATATGCAAGCGACGGAAGCTACGATCGGCATGAATACCTTTCAAGCATAAAAAATAATGTTTCCAAAAATGTTTCAAATCTGCTATTTTCGAGTATTTTTTGAGCAAGTTGTGGAAAAGTCAAAAAATAATATTATTTTTCTCTTCTGACAATCATAATCGGAGAATAATCGAGTCCTTTCGCCGTACATCGAGCGTTGAAAAATATTCGCAGGTAGAAGTATAAAACTATTATTCCACTTTTTGCTGACTGTAGGGTGCGGCGATAAACGAAACCAACGAACGGTCGGAGCGGAGCACGAAGTGAACTCGGAGTCAATAAGAGACGGCCGAAGAGGTTGGCAACCCTGTGAGTGCGAACGAGACGACGGCCGTGTGACGTCACGATGCCGAAAACACCCGAGCATCGGTTGGCGTGACGTCAGAGAGCGGTCTTCGTGGCCAGCGTCGGTCGCATCGCTTCGTGGCCGTTGCTGCAGGCGACGATACACACACACACACACACACACACGCTCACGAACGGCTGCACACATTAGTGTGTATCTAGATACATGGGTACATAGTCGTCTACTGCGTTGTGCCGGGGACGCGGAGGCAGCGGCTGTGGCAAATGAGCAAATAACTTTTTGTACGCACCCCGGTGACTACAGCAACAACGACGACAACAACAACAACAACAGAGTGTGGAACAACAACGCAGCAATAGCAATAAACGAAACAACAACAACAACAACAAGAATACAAGGCATTAACGATAACAAGAAGAAGGGGACGAATATTTGGAATTACATGAATTTCGAACGCAGATACTCGCCTATGTATGTATGTATGTATCCGCCAGCGTAGCTGAATCCGACGAATGTGGCCATGTACAATCTGGCGAGTGCGGCCGAATATGTATTCGCCGAATACGGCCATGTATCCGGCGAGTGTTGCCGTATGTATCGTAGCTGGCGAATGTTTCCGCAAGCGTAGCCGCATCCGACGAGGGCAGCCCATGTATCTGCTCGAGCCATGTATCTGTGGGATACATAGTGTGTATGTTTGTCGATAGATACACAGACCTGGCTATCTATGTACATATGGCGCTCTATGTATTCCTCGTGTTCTCTGCCTCGATTTCTCTTCTGTGAGCTGCGAGCGGACCCGAAGCCGACTTTGGGATTCGTTTGCCTCGCTGCGTATCGTATCCACTAGATACAATCTGCGATGCGATGATGACTATGTTGTCGTCGTTATTGTTGTTGTACTCGTTGTTGTTGTACTCGTTGTTGTCATCATTGCCGTGTTTGTTGTTGCTGCACTCATTACGATTCGTTTCTTTCATGTTTTTCACTGGGTTTTTTCGTCGCCCATCCGATTTCGTCGCAATCGGAACCCGACCGAGCGCATCCAAGGATTTTTCGCGAAGGCTGCGAAATTTCCCGAGACAAGACGGCGACCGAGGGCATCGCTCTCGGATCCTCCGTCCTCTGGCGAAGAGCTCTTGCGACTAGATTAGCAATTGAGTGCACGATTGAGTGCCCAGAAATCGTCCTTTTTATGTCGACGAATAGACAGACGAGAGCTCCAGGGGTCTCCTAGTGTAATTCAACACCTTCCGGAGGGAACGCCCGATCTGATTTCACAAGAATTTCAGGGTTTCCCAGCGGGTTGAGGACAAATTTAACTGTTTTTCACACTCAACAAACCGGGAAGATCCCCGATTCCAGCAAGAGACACTTTGAGTTAGACCTTGGGCCTTGTTTAGGAGCTACTAACAATGACGTGGTTGTCTGATTGAATTTTTCAATACGGTGAGATTTTCAAACATCACCGTACAATCTAGAATTCCTTATCAATTTCAATATTTTCTTCAATCAGGGAACGTTAAGTTCTTGTCATAAGTCGGACTAAGTTTCTATAAAATTACAAGACATATGTTAGTCTAAAATCCTACCCGAAAAATATGTTTTAAACATTAACTCGAGGGTTATTATGGAGCAATGGCTCGTATTGAATTTCGAACTCCGTCGAAACAGGCTTCGATAACTCTCGTTAATTAAGGAACAAACAGAACCCAAACTCGCACCTTTACAAGGCGATAATGAGAGCAAGAACCAGCGAGGCAAGGATAAGTTTTTTGAAACAAGGATGGGTCGGGATCCGGGATATAAATAGAACCAAGCAATAGACGAGAGTCTTCACGGTCTGGCGGAATACATAAGGAGAAGAAAGTGGAGAACTCTCTTTGGTTTCATAAAAAGTTCGACTCAGGATGGGTCCCGGTCGATCGATCCGGAATCCGTGTTATTTTATAAATTCCTTAATATATTTTAGTCGTTTCTCCAGGACACGATATTTCGTAATTTCATGACATTCATATGCTAGTTGAAATGTTACAGAAAGGTGTATGAAATGTGAAATGAATAAATAAAAATAATAATTTTTTCTTCTTGTACTAAAGAAAAATATTTAATAAATAAGTCTGCATTGAAATTTATTCGAAATTCTTGCTACTTATTATTGATTTTTATCATTAAAATTTTACCTGCTCGAAGACTTTACTGGTACAATGTCAGAAAATGAACTAAATCTGGTCAAGAGGACAAAAAGTATAGTGGAAATAGTGGAACTACATACTATTAAAGTGAAACACTTCCGATTGCAAACACGGAAGATAGGAAGGAAGATAGTCCTTTTGAAATATCATAGTAGCAAATACGATAGGTTAAGAATTTTTAATGGTTTCAACTTTTTTTCACATCACATTGAAAATTTGCCTTTCCAAACATACTTCAAAAAATTCACTATGATAACAGTTTTTCACGCCCAAACGTTGATCGGGATTTTCCCGTCTGCAGTTGTGAGATTTTACTACTATTCACACTTGACTACTATAGTAGTAAATTAGTTGCGAAATTTGAAACATTTCACCATCACTCCGATTGAATTTGATTTTTGCACTCCGTTTTTCCAACTGGTTTCTGATGCAATTATTCGCTTTTCATACAGATTAAATTATGTACTTCGAAAATTGTGGACTTCTTTTCGACAGCCAGCTCGTCTCTGAAGAGGAGTTAAACTTCGCTCAACGATTTGAGTCCTCCTCTAGGACAGGACTAATGCAAGTTCCGGGTGCATTGAGTCCGCCGGAAGCGAGATAATTCAATGGCCACAGACAGTCGGATCGGGACAAAAGGCTCAACTTCCTCCGATGCGACGATAGAGCAAAGATTCTCCATAGAACGAGGGGGAGAACGAGGGGGAGAACGAGGGGGAGAACGATGGAGAGAACGATGGGAAGAACGATATCCGACGGAAGCGAGTCCCGATGAAGAGGCGACGGTCCATTGAAGGAATCTCATTTAATCACTTAAAACGCGGCGCGAGAAGATAATTTCATAATCACAGTTCCTGCACAGTCCGAGGAAGAGGTGCCGAGGGGAGTTTTTCAGGGCTCCGTCGTCCCATTGACAAATTAAGTACTCACAGTTATGAGGCTCGGAGCCTCTGAATGGCGTCCTGAATTGAATTGAATTGAGAGCTCTTCCGCTTTCGCGTTTTTCCGTGGGCGTAGACGTGTTTTTAATCAGACTAAAAGTTGCACTCGAGCACTTTGTTCCGCGGAGCTCGGGATGGATCGAGGCTCGTGCGATTGTTCGTCTCGACTTCCAGAGGTTCTGGAGGCGACTGTGGCAGAGCGCGGAAGCCTGAAAACTGAATGGGAGTGATTCACATAGAAACGTGGCCATCGAGACGTGATTCACGGTCAGGTGCAGGCGTGTTGCATCGGGTTATGAAATGGGAGGCAAGCATGGGAAGCGTTTGAAGGAAATGCTCGCCATTGTTTTCGTCTACTGCAGGAACTCCTGGAGGGGGTGGGGAGAGTTCGGGTCGTCCTGGGAGTCGCTTCGGAACCCCTTCAAACACTTTAAGAAGCCTCATTTTGTGGAGCCTTTTTGTCCCACTGTGCCGTGGCGATTCTCGCGCTCGATCGTTCGCGGCGGACTCAAAATGGCGACAGTGGCGTCATTCGGTGACGTCATCGTCTCGCCTCGACTTCTCGATCGCGGATTTTGAGTTCCGGAATCGGATCAAATGGAGCGCCGACAAAAACAGAGAGAGGCAAAGAGATACCTCGAGTTCTATATATCTAATCGGTAATATTATCAAACGATGGGGGGTGGAAGAGCAGAAGTGGGGGGGAAGGCGGCCGAGTGGAGAAAACCCAATTAAACTCGAGGCCCAAATTAAAAACAACCTCTTCTCGACCCCTCCGTCGCTCGATGTCGGGGCCAAGAGTTGAAAAGTTATTAAATTGTGAAAATAACAAATTGTGAGAAACTCGGCAACAACATAATAACAATGACGGCAACAACATCGACATCGACTTCGCCATCGACAACAAAAGTTCAACCACAGAGGCAACAACAACAACAACAATAACAACAACAACAAGAGCAATAGCAGCGACAACACAAATTGCTGAGGTCTACGAAAAGCACAAAAGATGAATTCAAAAGTTCGGCAACAAAAGCTCGACGAGAAAAGCAAAAACAACATACATAAAAACGACCACGGAATTCAGCACACAGCACAACAACAACAACAACGACAACGACAATAACGAATACATGAACAACCAAGGCAACAACAACAACAAACAAAAGAAGATATAAGTTGAAAAATATATTTCATCAACGGAATGTGGAAATGAAATAGAAAAACAGCAGTAGCAGCAACAACAACAACAACAACAACAGCAACAATGGGAGAGAAGAAAAAACAACAACAATGGTAGAGCACAACAGAAAAAAAAAAAGACGAGAACAAGAACAACAACAATAAAAGCAATAATAACCACTAACAATGAGCCGAGAGCATCTACTACAACGCCATCCACTTATCGCGTCCCACTCACACACACACACACACACACACACAGCCACACCGACTGCTCCCATCCGCACAGGGGGCACCTGTGTGTGTGAGTGCGACCGAGTGGCGATGTGTTCGTGCGCTCGCCTGCCTCGGCCAGCAAACGAGCGAACGAGTCGGCCGCTCGCTCGTCCCCGCTCCGCGCCGACAAACGAATCGAGCTGCCCTCCGCCCTCCCGACGCCACCCCCTCGGCCAACGAGCGAACCGAATTACATTTTTGTTGCCTGGCAGTCGTCCAACTGCCGCGGCAAGTTGACTACACGAACTTGACACGAACGCGCCCCGGCCGGAACGAGTTGTGCCGATGACAGCGGGAAACGGAACCGAACTCTGCCTTCGGTTTGCAAGTTGCAACCCCAAATTCTGGTCGTGTTCTCATTATGATGATTAATTGTTCCTGGCTTTGGTGGTGTTGATCAAGGCATCTAATTTGGGTATGAATCAGGGGGGAAACCTCGTCACGACATTATATTAATTTATGGGAATACGAAATTTAATCAAATACGCTCACTCACACTTAAACTCTAATATAATTTCGTTTTTCAATACATTTTTATGAAATCATCACCGAATCTGGAACATTTTCATATCTACAAAGAAGTTGTTATAAAACTTTTTTCAACTATTTGCAATTTGACTTGTTAACTTTTAAATAGAGTATTTTCTATGAATGATTTAATTCGATTTAATGCTATTAATACAACAGGATTTATCTTATTTCGTCAAGGAGATGGAATGGTACGAAATCTAATATCATAGAAAATCACATATGTTTATATAAGTTTACAATTTTTGTAGTATATTCAAATATATCAAGTTAAAATTAATAACTCATGCGGAAATAAAAGGAAATTTTACATATTTGGAAATATGAATATAGGCCATTCCATGTTTATTTGCCTGAAAAAAAAATCACCAAGTCAAATTACTTAATTTTTTTACAATATGTGTACAAAATATGACTTCCAATATAAAAATAAAACCATGGAAGAAATTGAAGCAAAAAAATTCTAGAAACCCAACTGAAGCGGAAATGAGAAGATAATTATGATAATTTGAGAACCTCAAGACAACAAAATTCGTCTAATTTTTGGGACACACGTAACTAAATAAACTCGACGACCTCGCAGTCATCGTGTTCGCTTTTCCTGCTGGGTGCTCGCCGTAAGTGGAACACAAACAGCAACACTTCGGCTGCGGGCTCGGTCGGATTGGAATGGAGTGTAGTGGTGGAAGTGGAGAGCGGTGGAGTGGAGGGCGTTCAACGTGGTTCCGAGTGGTTCGGAGTCGTTCGACTACGTGAACTCTATTCGAATCCATTCCACTCCACTCCACTCCGACCACTCCATGCAGTGCACGGCGCTCATTACGAATTCATTTTATTCCGATTTCGTGTTGCGTCCCCGAATGGCACGAACGACGAAGACTGAAGAGAGGGAGGGAGGGCGGTGAGCACATTGTGAGTTATGGGGTGGAAACTGACTGTCGCTCAAGTGGACTTGTTTTCCCAATTAACGAGATTCAAATGGACAGGCAGCGAGGGAAACACGAAAGGTGGCCGTGTCTTCCAATAAGACTCTCCAGCGACCGGTGCAGCTGACGCGAGGTGGGGCGGAGGGCGGCCCTGGGACCCGTCAGCCAGGCCAACGGGTCCACTTGGCCCAGCCAAACCCATGAAGGTCTTCCACCATCTTCCATTTCTGCAATTTTGGAGCTTTCAACCGAAATAAACTCCAGAATGATAAATTTTCATTCCGATTTTCTGAGAGAAATATTAACGGATTCAAATATTTAAGTAGCTAATCTTCTTCCCAAAGATGAACTTGGGAGTAACTCGATAACCTCTCCATTGTCGTAAATTAGTCCAACCCTTATTTCACCAAAGGTCTCCGGGAAATCATGTAATCGTCTTTAACTATAGAAAGGTTATCTTATTTTGTATGTAGATTACAACTCCAATAGAGTTCTCAATACCAGAGGAACTCGGTGTCAGGTATCAGAATCCCTATTAAATCGGTCTCTACTTTCTTAGGTCAATTTTAATGTTTAGATATTGAAGTATGATTCTCATTAGACACTAAGTTTAATACATCATTTTGATAATATGCCTTTTTATGATGGAGCCTTGTGGTTTCAGGTCTCGTTTCCTTTGAAGAATCGTATGAAAACCCCAGTAAAAGCCAGGACAAAACTTCCGGGATCTGGACATTGGTCAGCATTTTGTTCTCCCCATGGCTGATGCTTCGACGTGACGAACCCACGCCTGGCCTTATCTTTAAAGTTGGGATTGAACTCGTTCAATCCTTGGGCAAACACAAACAGCCCTGCAGCAAACACTCGACCAGGGATTGCATCGGATCAACAACAACGTGTGGACGTGTTTATTTCGATCCTTATTTCTCTATTCCTCGTGATCTTCATATGGAACGAGTGTTGTCTCAAAGGATTAAATGCTCGCACTCCCAAATTCTTCGTTCTTTCAAATCGTATTTTTCATACAATTGACAATGGTGTTCAGTTTATGAAAAACCAACGTCGATTACCATTCTACCAGGGTGCTTTGGGCTTCTATGTGGATTCAGAATAGCAGGACAAAAACGGGTAATTGAGCAAATTACTTTCAGGTTAATTTCAATGTTTATAATCTATAGAAATTTATACAGTGGTGGTCCAGTATAACGAATGATATAATGTCCAGGATTCCTTCGTTATATCGAAACACATATTTCTTTTCATAAATATTAGCATAGAAGCAAGTTAAACTCATACATGAACAAAATTATTTATTTTTAGAAAAATTATCTTTTTACTTTGTACTGAAGTCAATATAGAATTCGATATATAGAATACTTAATTTTTGAACCATTCGTTATTTAGAGTCATCAGTGGACTAGAGAAAGGCGTTCGTTATACTGGACCACCACTGTGTTTAGATATCCGAAATTATCAGTTCGAATGAAGATTGTTTCATGGACTGAGGATTCAGTGGGTTGAATTTCGGAAGTCTCACAGGGACCCTTGATTAAGGTTCTTCTGCGAAGAAGGAAAACTTGCGGAGACAAACGGATCTTCATAATTTTGTCGTTAGAAGGCTAAGGGACCGCAGACCTCGGGAGAATGGTTTGATGTCCTGGAAAACGACAGATTTCTGAACCCTCGACCCGCCAGAGGTCGGCCATTCCTTCATCCTACGTTGACCGAATCTTTTCCAGAAGCCCGTCGGTCCCTACCAGAGGGACTGCGGCTGGATCGGAGGCTTCACGAGGCAAAGACCAAGCGACCGTCGTCGTTCTTCCGCTTCCACGTATCCGTCCACGCGGCAGCTACGCGAATGAGCGCCGCAGCGCGCACACGTCGCAGCCGCACTGGGGTGAGCCGAGCGCCTCCCTCCCTCCCGCTCACTCACACACACGCGCAGAGCACGCCGTCCCTTTCCCGCACGACGGGCGCTCGTTCGCCCAGGGAGGGCAGGGCGCCGTGCGCTTCGTGAGCGCCGAGCGACCCATGCCAAAGAAACAAAATGGACAGCTTCGGCAGTCGTCGGCTCGCCCGAAGCGGCCCGACACACACACGCAGCCAATCATGCCACACGCGGCCGAGGGTGGGCGCGGTCTGGACAGCAATGGCGAAAGGCAACGATTCGCTCTCCCGCTCGCGCCGCCGGTCGCTCCGCGTTCTCTCCGTCGCAGCCGAGCGCGTCTCGCTCTGGCCTGGTGCGAGGCCGAGCGCCCGCCGAACCGGACCCGAACCAAGCCGAGTGCTGGCTCGCTCGCAGCCGAAGTCGATCTCGCCCGAGCCGACGTCGCCGACCGTTGCCGTCGAATCAGTCGAGTGACAGAATTCGAGCGCTGCGGTCTTGACCGGAATCGCATCGCTTCGCATCGCATCGAATCGAATCGCTTGGCAACTGGAGTCGCGACGACCGACCGCCGGACGGACGGACGGCGCTTTCGAGATATCAACCAGAGCTGGAGCTCCGTGGAGCCAGCAGTGAGTGAGAAGGAGAGGGCGGAGGCCCATCGACCGAGTGCAAGACGTGTGGACCGCGAGCCGGTGGACGTCAATTGCGAACCGTGGCCGAGGCGGAAAAGCGGGCCGAGGAGGCCGTGAAGCAGTGAAAACGCCTGGACCCCGCGCCCCACCCCGCCCACAGTGGGCCTGGAGCCCCCGGCATCGACAGCAAGCAACGGGGACTTTCGACGAGATTCCGGTGAAAATCGGTCGAGATCTCGAAAAATTCGGCGGAAAAGCGTGAAATTTTCGTGTGTTTTTCTAATTCGAAAATTTCACTTTGCACTCGTTCGTTCGCTCGCTCGCTCGCGAGAGAGAGAGCCGAGGAGCGCTCGCGAGAAAGAGAGGCAGTGAGAAGAGGCGCGTGCGAGAGCGGGAGAGCGCGCGCTGGTGTGCAGAAGTAAACACACGGACACGTGTCCGTGAGCACACTGACACGTGACGGGCCTCGGTGTGCGTGCGGGCCGTGGAGGAATCTCGCCGTGTGACGTCCCGTCGTCGTCGTCGTCGTCGCCGCGGCGAATTCGCCGGACGTCGAGCAATTGTGTATCTGTGGACTGCGCGCGACGGCCGCAGCGAGCGAATAGATACAGACAGCAGACAGATACACAGACACGCGCGCTGTGGTAGATCGAACAGTGGCAACAACAACAACAGCAACCAGTGCGATAACAACAACAACAAGAACAACACGGCCCAACGAGGCGAAACGAGACGAGTCGCGCTCGTCGTCGCCGTGAGATTTTCGCCCCGTTCTCGTGCGCAGTCGCTGCGCCGCCCGCCCCCCGGCCCCATCGCAGGTCGGGCCCAAGCAGCGCGGAGCCGTCGCTTGGACCTCAGTAGCTGTCAGAGCGGCGCGTAGCGCGGTGGAAGAGTCTCGAGCCGCGTCCGAATCGAATCGAACCGAACCGAGTCGACCGACCCGACCCGATCTAATTCGAATTTCGAACCGAAGTCTCAGTCGAAGAACCGAAGTCCGCGTCGCCGAGTCGTGTGCGCGCGAGTGTTCTTCGTGTCAGTGTATGTGCGTTTGTGTGTGCGCCTAGTGCGTGCGTGTGAAAGAAAAAGAAGAATAAGAGGAGGAAGAAGAAGCCGCGACAATAACAAAGCGGACGACAATAACAAAGTGGAAAACAACAACGAGGTGGAAAACAACAACAAAGTGGAATATAAAAAACAAAAAAACAAGTGAACATCAACAACGAAGTGAAAAAGTTGAAAAGTAACAACAAAGTGAAAAACAACAAACCTGAGGATAACAACAACAACAACTATAGGAATAACATCGGATACCAACAACATCAAGCAGAAGGAAAACCAACGGAGATAAACACAGATACAGCAGATCTACGGGATACAGCCGAAAGTTTCGAACGCCCGACCGACCGACTGACAGACAAACGGACGGACGGACGGACGGACATACGTGAGCCAAACGTCAAACTCCGTTGCGTTCGCCCTGTCAGCCGTGTTTGGATCGCCCGCCGCCGGCGACCCTCGGCCCGCCCCCACGACCACCGCCCACCCCGCGCTCCCCGACGACACCACACGACACGAAACGAGCCGAGGCGAACGGAGGCGAGCGAGCAGCTCTCGTGGATTACCTTTTGCTCGCTCGTTCGTCCGTCGTTCTCGCCGCTTTCTGTGTCTGTATCTGGCTCTGGTCGCGGTGGATGAGAGCGAGCGCGAGAGAGACGGGGAGAGACGAGGAGCGCGCACACGGTTCATGGATGGATGCTCTAATGGGCTGCATTGTTGTTGTAAGTGTATTTCATAGATAGATTTTCCTAACCACACACACACACACACACACACACACTATCTCACTCACTAACTCACATTCATTATTTTTCTCGCTCTCTCTCTCTCTCTCTTTCGTCGCCTTTCCTATCTTTCCTCGCCGCCCTCGTCGTCCTCCCCCCGGCCGCCCATCGTCGGCTGTTTGTTTTGCTTTGTTTTGTTGACGATTTTGGCACTTTCCTTTGTGGCTTCGTTCGTCGCTGCTCGTGGTCGTCGCGAAGAGTCGAGTCGACTCGACATTGTTGTTGTTGTTGTTCTTCTTCTTCGTGTTCGAATTGTTGTTGTTGTTTTTGTTGTTATTGTCGTCGAGCAACGCAATGTTTTGGCTGAGATAGCGAAACTCACAGATACAAGATACACGGCGAGTCGGTCGCCCGAGTTCGTGGGCCGCTTTCGAAGTTTGGGTTCGTCTTCCCCCCCCTCCCCCTCGGTCGCCCTCCCCTTCGGTCCCTTCGCCACTTCACGTCATTCTTTCGTTGCCACGAATTTTCCTGCTTTTCGGAATTTCTTCGTTTCTTCATTTGCTCGTTTCCTCATTAGGCCGCCTGCAGTATCTAGATACACGGCCGCCAGATACGCCGCTCGCACTCCCTTCGAGCGCGACACGTTTCCCACCGACCCACCGTCCGCCCGCCCCCTTCCCCCCGGTCTCACACGCGGCGGCGTCGCACGAGCACGAGTATCTACGTATCTGTGTATCTGCGTATCCGAAGGCGGCGATTGCGGTGCTTTCGCCGATGACTCGAATCGATTCGATGCGATTCGACCCAGCGCCGGCGATTGCGATTGCGGTGGTGACGACGTCGATGGGTCCGTGATGCCGATGACGATTGGCCCCGGAGTCCTCGATGTTTATCTCGGCCACCCAGCGGTTTGTTTCGGGCCCTGAGCTTGTTTGCTTTGAGCCCTCAGCGGTTTGTTTCGGACACCCGGCGGTTTCTCTCGCAAACCCAGTGGCTTTCCAAACGTCAACACGACCAACAGCGATTCGTTGTTGCTTTCGCTGCCGCTGTCACTGCTTCTTCTGTCTCTGCTTTTGCTGTCACTGCTTCTGCTACTGCCACAAGCGATTCCGATGCTGGCTCTGCCGCTAGTTCTGCTGGTCGGGAGCCAACGACCTTTTCCCGCTCTCTCCTTCTTTCTCCCTCTCGTTCGCCTCTCTCTCCCTCTTTCTCCCTCTCGATCTCCATCGCCTTCTCCGTGTCTCCGTTTCGGTTGCTGTTTCTGCAATTGCGGTTAAGCGCTTCATCTCCATCGCCCGCCCTCCGTCGCCTTCGCCCCCTTGGGCCCAGTTGTTGCCACCTCCCTCCACGTTGAACCCACTGTTGGCCTCCTCCCTCGCCCCATTGAGCGAAGCATTTGGCGCTCGTCCTTCGCCCCACCCCAGCCCATCCTCGGCTGGACCTGCGCCCTGCGCTGACGGATTGCACGAGCTGCCGAGTGGCGGAAACGGCTGCCGAGTTGAACCGAGTCGTGTCGAGCACGCTGTATCCAGCTACACATACACACACACACTCTCAGGACGACCGACCGAACGACAGACAGAGAGACGGACAGACAGACAGACGGAGAGACGGCCACGTCCTTCCGTCCTTTAGAAAAGCTCCGGGTCGCCGAGTGCTGAGCGAAAGCTTTGCTCGCATTAAATTCTCAAATATGACGACTCGTGGCGCCTCCGACTGCGGCCGAGGCGTCGACACGAGGATCCACACGAGTGGCGAGGACGACAGGACGTCGGGGACGACGTCGTACTGCGCACACAAAGGATTAAGGACGAGGGAACAAAGCTCGGCATCCTTCAGAGGGCGCCCAAGGACTCGGGCTCGTCGGGATGTGTGGAAAACGGTCAGCATAACATATGTTTCGCTTTCACGCCCTCGTGGCCAAGGGTCTGACGGGTGTCGATTGCGATGATGACGACAGAGAGAAGGTGGGAGGAGGTTGTTGGTAGCACTAAACGAAACTCACTTTGGGTTTACGCCTCCTCGGCCTCTTTCTCAACGCCTCCTCCTTCTCATCAGTAGCATCTTCCCATCGTCTTCGTCTTCGCCCTCCCAACGACTCTCGACGAAAATCGATATGAAGAGGGACGTCGGCTCCCTGAGAAGGACCTCTCAAAAACTTCCTTCTTTCCTTCCGTCATTCCGACAATCACTGATATTAAAATGGGACAGGACTCGGGCGTCCCACTCCAAGACTTGTGTTTGAGTTGTCCCGGAGAAAGGGTTTCTCGGAAGCGGGAGGGCGGAGACTCCTCGACCCCATCTCGAAGGACATCGGTACACATTCCCCGGAGGCCATTCCCCTCACATCAATATTCCACCAGCCTCCACCTCCAACACCTCCGCCTCCCTCCCGCTTAATTCGTTACACGATCGCGTCGTAAACAGAAAGTGTAGCCGTCGCTTCGCACTCGTCTCAGGTGACGTCGGCAGCGCGTTCGACTCGATCGTCACGTGCTTCGCGCCTCCGCCGTCGCGATCGCCATCGACAACGCCATCGTCAACGCCATCGCCCGAGAGCTGCCGATCGAGACGAGATAAACCCATCCGATCGGATCCCATCTGATCGGATCGGATCCGATGTGCGGCCCTGCCGAACCCCCCCGCTGGGCCCGCGTTCGGATCTCGTCGGGTCGGGCCGCCGTTCGGGATGAGTGGATCGGATGCGCGGCTGCGCTTTCGTGTGCGGGACCCAAATGGGCATTTAAAGGGATCAATTAGTGCCTCCGAGTTGTCAGTCGTTCTGTTGTCTCGCCGTTGTTGTAGTTGTTTCTGTTGTTGTTGGAACGATTGTTGTTGTTGGAGCGATTCTTCTTGTTCGAGCGGCTGTTGCGTTGTTTGTTTAGTTTTGTTGTTGCCTCATCTCATCTCATCCCATCTCATCTCGTTTCGTCCGCCGTCCCTTTTTTTCTGTCTCTTCGCCGAGTCGGGTCGTTAATGAAGACGAATGCCACGCGATGCATAAATCCTCGGCTCGTCAAAACAATAATTGATTTGACGCCCCGAAATGATGGATGGCGAAATTTCACTTTTCGCTGCCTCCGCCGCCGCCGCCGCAACGGCATCCGAGGAATTTCTCACCTCTCGCCCTCCGCGGCAACGGTCGACGGCGGTTCGTCGTTGACAACAGGTTGTCGACGGGGAGCCAACAGCGAGTGAAATCGGCTCCCAGTCGACCGAGTCATGGCTCATTCGATGGGGTTTTTATAGTATTTTGGGCATAATCTTGGGCCTAATGTTGGGTCTAATATTGGGCATATTTAAGCCAATACTAGGCTTAAATATGGCTCTAATCTTGATGTCTTTAACAGAATTTCCGTCATCCTTCTTCGATCAATATCCATTGATCAATATCCTACTCCTGATCCCCATTGATCGACTTCCTCCCACTGATCCACTGCTTCCCTTCAAATGGGCCTCGTCTTCATACCCGGTCGGATCTCGGGTGGTTCGTAAACAAACTCGGGGCCTACGATCGTTTATCGACTGCGATCTCTCGCCCGATCTGTGCGGCTTCTGTTCTCGGCCTCGCAGCCCGATCGAATGGTAAACAAACCACTCGAGCGGGATCCGATTCGCGCGACGATCGACGACGACTTCTGCTCATTAGCATCCCCATAATCATTACCGCCGACTCCTCGGAGATCGTGAGTCTCCGCAGACGGACGGACAGACAGCTAGATGGACGGACGGACAGACGGCGGCGCGCCGTTTATCGAATTATGATGATTTTGATTTCGTTTTCATCCGCCCCCCGCGCCCCTCGGACTCTCCGGCGATCGAACCAGGGCCTGCTGTCGGCCGATCGCGTTCCACAAACTCTCAACCCAATCGGAGCAGAGCAGTCGACGTCGGCAGCGGCAGCGACGCGTGCAGCGGTCTACAGCGGCGACGGTCGGCGCGCTCAAAACGAGCCGCGAGTGTCGACATTTTTGTTGTTATTTGATGTTGCTTTTGTTGTTATTGTTTTCTCCCCTCGATCGCTTCTATCTAATCTCCAGCGTGCTCATGTGAGGATGTAGTGGTTGTTATGGTCGATAATGTTGTTGTTGTTGTTGCACAGTTGTTATTGTTGTTTCATATATTTTTTTTTTTGTTGTTTCATAGTTGTCTATGTTTTGTTGTTGTTGTTGTTGTTGCACAATTCTTGTTGTTTTTGTTGTTGTTGTTCGCTGCCATTGAAGTGTCGATCGCTCCACGTCCGCCTGATCGTCGATCGCTGATCGCGCCGAACGCCGATCGTTCGTTCGGTCGTTCGTTCGCTCGGTCGGCCCCGTATGGAAATTATTAGGCTCGCGTTAATTTTATTCCTCGATTTCGTTTCATGTCGACGTCTGTCTTCCTCTCCCTGCCTCGCGCAGTTCCTTTTCGCCTTTGTCGTTCTCTTCATTGATATTTTAATTTATGATCCATTTGCTGCTGCCCGTCTGCTGCTCTCGCTGTGGCTTGTGTTGGATTTCAAAGCCAAACGGAGACGAAGACGGAGCCAGACGTCGGCTGCGAAGTGTGTCCCGGGTCTGTGAGAAATGAAGATGTCTTCTGGCTTAATGGCTCCTCGCGCCGATGTTTCGCGATCCCTCGACGGAGAGCGGGCCAGGGTCGAGCGGGGGGCCAACAGAAGTGAACGGCTACTGATCGTCTCATCAGCTTTGCTAACTGGCCATCGGGAAGCCAAATGTTCGCCTGGCCTCCTGATAACCGACCGATGGTGGTCGTATAACGATGGGGTTCCCCGCTTCCTCGGCCATAATTGGAGACAGTTCCATTCGAGCCGACGTTTTATGGCGATTACTTGGGTCGTAATCTTGTACTCATATGTCTTGGCACTTTTATATCTTTCCTTCTCTTCCCTCTATGACTTCCTTCTTCCACATCTTTCCACTATGTTTTGGGTCTTCCACATCTGTCGTCTCCCACTCCGACTTCCTTCTTCCATATTTCTACGTTCTATATTTTATCTGTATTCATTTAATCCATTTACACTCCGTCTTCCCTTCTCCATATCTTCTCACTTCCCATTCTCGACTCTTAACTCTTCTATATTTATCAATTATGTGTTCGTTTTTGATATCATCCCACTATATCTTCCTATTTCCATATCTTTCTATATCTTCGCTCCTCTTCCCCTGGGACGACTTCTTCTCGCTCGTTCCTCTCGCTGCCTCTGACAAATCGACAAATGATGAACCCTCCTCCTGCTTCCGGCGAGCGGTGCCACTGACAGCAGCACCGCCTCCCCCGTCCCTCGCCCCCTCCAGCGACCCTAATTTCGAATTCCCTCCGCGAGCGGGCGAGCGACACGTCGTTAGTTCGCAGGATGTCGGTCGTGGGTCGTCGGCTGTCGGTGTCGGTCGTCCTCGAGTGAGCCGAGTTCTATTTTGGGCGCTTCCGCATGACATAACAACGGCGTCAGGACGTGCGGCGACGTCGACAGCGACAGCGACAGCGACGAAGGACGGATGGCGTTCGTATTCAGTGCACGACGAGCGCCTCCGTTCGTTCGTTCGTTCGTCTCTGCCTCCCTCCATCCCTCGAAGGTTCCCGGTTGACGTCGGCTCCATTTTTATGCGCGCGCATCGCATCGTTTTTTCCTCGTTGTCGACGTCGTTTTTCCTTCCTTCCTTCGTCCGCCCGCCTCCTCATTCGCGAGTACAGAAAATATGCTGCACATCACGGCTCTGACGTGGGCCGAGCCCCCGCCCCTCGCTCCCGCAGGACCCCGGACAAACGCCCGGTTGTCATATCAAGTGTCACCGCGTGCGTAGACGATCAAAACACGGCCTCCGTCGCCCTTCGCGCCCTCTGGCGAGAGTCGTTCGTTCGTCTGTCCACCCGTCGCTAGCAGAGGGTGGTTGCCGCATGCCGGGCGAGCGTGTTTTTAATGAAATTACCTCAATTCCGGCGCTGCAGCCACCCTGCGTGCGCCCGCGGGGTGGAATTCCATTTCGATATTAAACCCCAGTCGAACCAAAGTGAGTCGCATTCGTCCTTCATGTCAGACCCCGTCCTCCCGCAACAGATGCGTCGATGGACGGACGGACAGTTGGATGGAGAGAACGAGGCCGGATTAAGCCGTGTACTGACGGATTTGTTGTAATCTCGTCGCCGTGCTCGCCGTTAATTGCCGCCATTCGGAGGACGCTCTGTTTGCGGAAGCGATTGGCCCGAGGTCCTCTCCTCTCGGTACCTGCGACCTCCGTCCGGTCTCGATAAGGTTCCACGAACCCAGGCTGCGAGAGGCTGATATCGCGCACTGATGTCTTCCTCAGACCGCGAGCGAGCGAGCGAGTTTTTTGTTTGACTTGCGAGAGTTTTCTGTTTGGCTCGTTTCACATTCCCACCCAAACCACCTGCGAGTTGCGGAGGCCCCTCGGCCTGACCTGACCTCACACCGAGTTCGCGCATGTGGAGCGATGAACTCGGAGCGGTTGCGGTTTCGCGGAAACCGAGCGCGGAACCGACGGCGGCCTCCCCCCGAGGGGCGGACGTCGGTCGTAACTTCTGCAGCGAGCACAAACGACGACGATCTGCCGAAGGTGCGCCGGCTGCTGCGGGGTCGAGGGGCGGGCGTCGGCTGTCAATTGCACGACTCCGCGGCTGCCGCCTGTCAGACGGCGGCGATGATTTAAGACGAGTCGTTGCGTCACAGCGCTCCGGCAACGCTGCTCCCGCTCGCGCCCCTCCGTCTGGCAGCCACGATCCGCTTGGGGTTCCCCTCCCCGACCCTCTCCGCGGTCCCTCGCAGCCTTTTATTGGGCCGTTAAGCGGCAATCACTACCGTCCTGCTGTCGCTTCCTTATCTTTACGGCCCGCGATCGTGGGCTTTTACGACCCCGCTTTTTGCTCCTCCTCGGCGCTCAATATATCAATCAATCAATCTCATCTCGTTCCGTTGCAGGCGCATCCCGAGACCAGTTTACGAAGTGCTAATTAGGAGCGTGCAGAGGCTTTTCTGGCGACCCGATCGCCCAACCGAAGGCGATCCCCACTCAGCCCAGTGGAATCCGAGGCAATCGAACTCAACCGAAGCCTACTGGACTCGACTCCTCCAAGCTATTGGACCCAAACCCTTTGAACTCAACTGTAATTTACTCATCGAAGCAGAGATGCAGGCCCTGAGGGACTCCCAGCACCAGCCGGCGGGCCGGCAGCGACGCCGCCTGCAGGTCCAGGAGCTCAACGAGGCCCTCACGTGCCCCCTGTGCGGCGGCTACCTGGTCAACCCCACCACGATCAACCACTGCATGCACTCCTGTAAGTATCCGTCATTCGTTCGGTGATTCGGTGAGGTGAGGGGATCGGGAGTGGACAGGGGTCCACTTCGAGTCGATGCATTGGGGTCTCCAGCGCAGACGGCACGACGCACAGTGGTTTGAAAAAATTTTGTTTTTAATTTTATTTTGTTTAGTATTCTATTTTGTTCGGGCTAGTCACTTAGTCAGGGCTTACAAAAATGTTTCTTAATTTTTTTGTTTCATATTTATGTTTTATACCTTATTTTGGAAAAAATTCAAAATTCCAAATTTTTTGCATTTGTTTTTTATTTTTACGTTTTACTCTGTTTTTGGTAGATTAGGCATTTATTCAGAGCATTACCAAATTTCAAATTTTTTAAAAAAAAAAAAGTTTTTTAGGTGTACAATTTTTTTTTTGATAAATGCCTAATTCGGGTTTTAAAAATAAATATAAAATTTTTTTTTTTTAAATGTTTTCTGATTTTCACTATTTATATTTTATTTTGTCCAAAAATTTACTTGTTATACTTTATTCGGAGTGATTTTACTACGGCGTATACGAAAAATTGTTATATTTTTCTTATATATTTGTTGCACTTCATTTTGGGCTTTTCACTCGGTGTTGAAAACAAAAAACAAATAATTTAATTGAAATTTTTTTTGAATTTTTTTGCATTTTTCATTTCATCATTTTTATTTTTAGAGTATTGTAGAGTTACTACATTTGGGTTGAATGTATTTTTTTCAAAAAATATTTTTATATTTTTAATTTAAGCCTTCATATTTGACAAAAAATTGAACAATAGAAAAAACAAACATTTTTTAATTATGTCAATATGTCAAAGTATTACCAATCTGAAAAAATTTATAGACTTTCACTGCTCGCCCACAGAAATTGAAGAAATTTGAAATACGCTATTAAAACATTTGGAGACTAGGATTGAAAAACGAAAAACGAAAATGTTGACATACAAAATTTATTTAATTCCATCAAATATATAATTTAATCCGATTCGAACCACTGTGCGCCGCACATGTGCGTGGGCCAGGCTGATTTATGTCTGGCCCTGTGCGCGGAGCTCATTTGTATGCATCGTTAGTGTTGGGGGGGAACTCGGGGGACTCTCGCGAATTTAGCCCAGCTCCTCTGACGAATGCGAACGCTCTTTCCAGACTGCCGCAGCTGCATCGTGCACTACCTCCAGACGCAGAACCAGTGCCCGCAGTGCGCGCCCGCTGAGGCGAAGGACGTGAGCCACGCCAACCTGAAGTAAGCAGCTCGGGGTGGGCGGGTACCTCGGTGGGCGGTCGCTTTAACTCTCTCTCTCTCTCTCTTCGCTCTTCTTCCAGGTCGGACGAGGCCCTGCGCAGGCTGCTGTACAAACTCGTGCCCGGGCTCTACCAGCAGGAGCGCGAGCGCATGCTCCAGTTCTCGGCGAAGCTCCAGCAGACGCCGGACCAGGACCAGAACCAGAACGAGCCGGGCATCTGCGAGCTGGACGAGGAGTTCTTCCTGCCGGCGGAAGCCGATCAGGTAATGAACCATTGGCCCCTTTAATTAAACCCTTTGACCATGTTCCTAACTTTTGGTATTCCCTCTGACCATCTTTGTCTTCGTCACTTCTCTCTTCCTCTGCAGTCTGTCATTGGAATATCATCCGGCGCTGTTGGCCGCCTGCAGCCAGGACGAGGTGCCGCCCGTGCGCTACCTCCAGTGCCCGGCCGGCGTGACCGTGCACCACCTGAAGCGCTTCCTCTGCTCCAAGTACGACATCGACCCCGACAACCGCCAGGTGGACATCGAGATCATCTACGAGGAGGAGGTGCTGCCCAACGACTTCACGCTGATGGACGTCGGCTACTGCTACGCCTGGAAGAGGGTAAGTTCTGCTCACCGCCCTGCCCTCCACAGCCACCCCCCCGATGACCCCGAAACCCCCAACTAACCGCGGCCTTCGTCTCTCTCTCTCTCTCTCTCATGGTCAGAACGGACCCATGCGCTTCACGTACCGCATCCTGATCCACAGCGAGACGACGCGCGACCTCGCCGAGATCCAGACGAACGCCCGACCGAGTCTCGAGGACGGCCCGCAGCCGCCGGCCAAGGGACGCGCGGCGTCGCAGTCGGCGCCCCAGAAGACCGTGCGCTTCGCCGACGACCACCTGACCTTCAGTACAAAGCTCGACAACTCGCTGCCGCCGCCCATGACGTACACGGTGTTCAAGTCGAAGGCCCAGGAGCATCGGTTGGGCGTCCAGAACAACAACAATAACAACAATAACAACAACAACCAGAAGCCGAACGCGGAGGAGGCGAACGGACCCGTGAAGGTGATCATCGCCCGCAAGCCGGCGGCCGAGGGCAAGAAGAGCTCGCCGAAGCGCGCCGAGGAGGCCTCGTACATGGTGGCCAACGACTTCAAGAGCCTGCGCAGCAACGACATGCGCTACAGCGACTACACGGTGACCTCGACCACGTCGGCGACGCCCAACGCGGCCAAGGCCAAGCAGCGGGCGCCGCGGTCGCCGCCCCAGGGCGAGGCCGCCAAGGTGCCCATCGTGGTGAGCATCCCGCAGTCGCAGCTGCCGCGCTCGCCCTCCTCCGAGGAGGCCGTCTCGCTCGCCCAGCTGAAGACGGCCAACAAGAAGTCGCCGTCGGCCAAGAGCCGCAACGTGCCGAAGCTGAAGATCGAGCTGGGCAGCCTCAAGACGAAGATCTCGATCCCGAAGCCGCGCTCGGCCGACGTGGGCGGCGAGGCCGAGGCCGAGCCCGAGCACAAGCGCCCGAAGCACCGCAAGTACTCGTTGGACGAGGGCGGGGCGGGGATCGGGTCGGACAAGGTGGACCTCGAGACCTACGCGAAGCACATCGGGCTGAAGCCCATCGAGGTGCTGACGGGGCCCGAGCCGGGGGAGGCCGGCGACAAGGGGGACAAGGGCAGCCCCGACGCCTCGCCGATGTCGTCGGGCTCCTCGACGACCTCCTCCTCGGCCTCGAACGGCGGCGGCGGCAGCTTCGTCTTCTCGGCCGCCTGCCGCCGCCGCCTCCTCGGCGGAGATCACGTCGTCGTCGTCGTCGTCCTCGCACAAGAAGCGCAAGAAGAAGCACTCGCGCGACCCGAAGGACTCGAGCGGGAAGCGGCGCAAGCTGCACGCCGAGATCTCCTCGCAGCCGGCGGACGAGAGCCTCAAGATGAAGGTGAAGATCACGGCGGCGCACAACCACAAGCAGCACCGCATCGACAGCCGGCGGGCGGCCGAGGACGCGGCGGCGAAGGCCCTGGCGGCGACGGCCCCGCCCCCCGCCGAACCATCCCCCAAAGCCCCCGAGGCCGGGGGCGAGAGCTCGACCAATTCCAACTCCAACTCCACCAACAACAACAACAACTCGGTCTCTGTGAACATGAGCTCGCTGAACAAGGCGCTCTCGGAGGAGTCCTCGACCATCAACAGCCTGATGATGGCCCAGGCGGGCCCCACCAGCCCCGCCCTGCCCGCGAAGCCCCTCGAGAGCTTCGCCCTGGCGCTGCCGGCGAAGTCCGCGGGCCCGGCGCCGCTGCCGAAGCCGCTGGCCAGCATCAAGGAGATGAAGATCCCCTCGTCGCCGCCCCTGCCGCCGAGCCTCTTCAAGACCACGCCCCTCACGCTCACGACCGCCACGCCGCCGGCCGCCTCGGTGGCCGCGAAGGGCGCGCCCCCGCTCGCCCCGAAGCCCGTCGCGCCGGCCCCGAAGACGACGGCCCCGAAGCCGCTCGCCCCGGCGCCCCCCAAGGGCCAGGGCTTCGCGGTGCCGAACCCGCCGCGCTCGCTGCCCAGCTCGCCGAAGGTCTGCGCCATGCCCGCCTCGATCGCCAGCGCGGCGAACAAGCAGCTGGGCGCCCACCTGAAGCGCTCCGCCTCGCTCGACGACCCGCTGCCCGCGAAGCACCCGGCGCGGAAGCCGTCGTTCGGCGCCCTGGTGGCCGCCGCGCCCGCGCGCCCCTTCAACGGGCTCGGGCAGCGCGAGAGCACGCCCCCCGGCCAGGGCAGGGGCGGCGAGAAGGGCGGCTTCTACTCGAGCATGGCCAGCGCCTACACGCACGAGGTGGCCAAGCGCAAGCTGCTGCCGATGAACCTGCCGCTCTCCTCGATCAGCGTCTCCAAGATCAACGAGGCCTTCCCGATCTACGCGAGCGCGCGCTCCTCCGCGCAGCCGGCGCTCACGATCACCAGCCACCCGAAGCAGACGGCGGCCCAGCAGATGATCAACTTCCTGCCGTATGCGCCGCTGAACAAGCCCGCCCTGGAGATCGTGCGCATCACCTCGAACCAGGTGCCGGCCGACAAGCAGCCGCTGCCCCCGCTGAGCCCCCCGAGGCAGGCGCGCCCGCCCCAGCCGCCCATCCCGCTGCTCAAGATCAAGAAGCCGGGCCAGCAGGCCGCGACCGCGACCACGCCCTCGCCACCGGCCCCGCAGCCGAAGGCGCAGTCGTCGCCGCCGGCGCTGGTCAACATGCGCAACACGATCCCGCTCAGCCTGGCCAACAAGGCGCCGACGGCCCAGGCTAAGGAGGCCAAGGCGACCAACGGCGGCCCGGCGGAGAAGCCCAAGGCGAGTCTGCGCGACTTCCGGCCCGCCTCGAAGGACGGCAGCGTCGAGATCCTCGACCTGTCCGCGCCCAGCAAGCCGCAGGAGGCCCCCAAGGCCAAGGCCACGCCCCCGCCGACCGCCACCGCCACCTCGGCCCCGGTCTCGAGTCCCCCCGGCTCCAGCAGCAGCAGCAGCCTGGAGGCGGCCCTCAACAAGATCAAGCAGAACATGACCTCGTGCACCGTCTCCGACAGCCTGCAGTCGAGCAAGCTGCAGGCGGCCAAGGCCAGCAGCGACGACCTGCAGAACCTGCACCTGCTCTCGGAGTCGGCCACCAGCCGCGAGAAGATCGCCATCAAGCCCCAGCCGAAGCTCTACGAGATGCCGAAGGCCCAGCAGCAGGGCGTCGTGCGCCAGCAGAACGCCTCGGTGCGCAACATCCCGAACCCCTCGGCGCTCGCCTTCCGCAACCAGCCCTCGCTCTCGATGCTCGCCTCGGTCGCCAGCCCGCCCTCGGCCCAGCTGAACCCGCCCTCGCCGTCGCCGTCGGCCTCGGTCTCGGCTGCCGCGTCGGGGCCGCCCTCGGCCGAGCCGAAGACCCTGTCGCCGCCCGCGCTCTTCGTCAGCTCGCCGAAGAGTCCGGGCGCCTCGCACCAGGTCTCGCCTCGGGCCAAGAAGCTCACGTCCATCGACCAGGTGGCCGCCAGCCTCAACATCCGGGCGGCGGCTGCGGAGGCCGAAGCATCAGCGGCCAAGGCGGCGTCCGGCGAGGAGTCCGCCCAGGTCTCCTCCAACTCGGAGGCCAAACCGACTCTCGCCGAGCCTGCGTCCGGGCCCCGATCCGAGGTGGAGGCCTCGTCGACGACGGTCTCGTCGTCTGCCGCCGTCAGCTCGACCACCACCACGACGACGGCCGCCGAGGCCAGCTCCACCACGATGACGGCGACAGCGGCGGCGGCGGCTGCGACGACAACCCCGACAACTCCGTCGCCTGCGAGCGTCCCCAGCCCCAGCGCGAGTCTGCCGAAGACGTCGTTCAAGAGCATCTCCTCCCTGGTGGCGAGCACCGCGTCCCAGCCGAGCGCCGTGGCCAGCTCTGTTTAAGGTAGGTAACGATCCCTCTCTCTCTCCTCCTAGACATTCTTCCCCTTCCCTCAATTCCATTCTCGATCCCCCTTTCATGATAGTGCCATGCGAAAATATCGCGACGCTAAGTGTTTGATCAGCAAATGTGTGGGTCTAGAGACAGATAGACAGATGGACGGACGGATGGAGGGAAGGGCGGGGGACGGTGGCACTTGTGGCCACTCGGAGTCGCAAATATTTGCCCAGTGCGCCGAGTGGGGCTCAGCGGGGGACCCACTTCAATCGATGGGCGACGAGACGATGTCCGACGATGTCCGACGATGTCCGACGATGTCCGACGATGTCCGACGATGTCCGATGTCCGCACGCAAACCCATCGTGTTTCCACCCGATTGAGCTCCGCGATCGGCCGCCATTTCGGTGCCAGAGCGCCCTCCGTAGCAACCCCCCCCCCCCCCCCCGCATCTGGGCTCTTCTGCGAATTGGCATCCGCTCGCTGAAACCGAACCGAACCGAACCTCGGCGCGGAACCCGACACCGTTTGAAAGGCCGCGTCGATCCGATCGGCCGACCCCGACTCCAGATCGAGACGATCGCGGACGACGTGCGTGGATTCGGTTCGTTTGGCTACTGGGAGGGACGGAAGCTGCACGAGTCAGGGTCAGGAGCAGCATCGGAGTCCAGTTTGCTTCTTGGGCTTGCGATTCCGGCATCTCAGAGATTCTGGCGAGTCCGAGATTCCGAAGTCTCTGTGATTTCGCATTCTCCGAGATTCCATCGAGTCCGAGGCGATTTCGCGCGTCGACTTGTGGTTGATTAAGAGACGAGCTTCCATGGCCCGAATCCTCCCCTCCTTTGGAAGCCTGATTTGGCAAAGGAGCGACCTCCGGCATACGTCGAGATTACACGATTTACGACTCTGTTGCGGGTTCCGGCTCTGCCTCGACGCTCGTTCGGCTGCCATTCGTCTGTCGTTTTCCGTCGTCAGCCGCCCTCGGTCCTCGTCTCTCCGTCCGTCCGTCTGCGACTCGTCCGTGTTCTGCGTTGGCGTCGGACACGTGAGGCTGATGGAGAGATGGACCGACCGAGTGACCAGAAACGAGCCGTGGGCCGCTCGTTCCGCGACGACGACGACGTCGACAGCGACAGCGACATGGAGCGGCTCTTGTTCTTGTTCTGGAACTCGTTGTTCCCATTGTGGTCGCGCCGTGTTCGCTGGATCTCGAGTGTTTTTCGTCTTCACCCCCTGATGGGGCTTTTTCCGTGTGCCTTTCGCTGTAGCGGTTTTTATGGTCATTCACACACACACACACATGGAGCACACACACTCACACTCGTGCAATTGCGAACTGTTTTGTTTCGTTTGGCGAGTGGTTTTCGTTGCCCGCCTCTGCCCGCAGCGGGTCGGCAGCGTCTGACGATTTGGTGAATTAATAACTGGCACAAGGTGCAAATTAAATTGTCAACGTCACGAACCAGCAGCAGCAGTGGCAGCAGAACAACAAAAACAAAAACAACAACATCAACACAAACAAAAACAACTACAGCAGCATCAGCATCATCAATGATGCCAACAACGATAACCACAGCGCCAATGATGGCCATAACAATGATAACAACAATAACATCATCGTCGGCCCCACGACGTCAGACACGACGACGTTTGACGTTCGACGTTTGACGTCGTGGCGGCGCTTTGTGGGTCGCGATGGGGCCGAGCGGCGGCCGCGAGTGTCGAATTGAGACTTCACAGGTCTCGACTATTGACACATGCGTCAGTTGATGATGATGTTGTTGTTGTGGATGTTCTCTTCTTGTTGTTGTTTATGTTTGTTGGTGCAACTGTTGCTATTGCCTTTTTCGTTGTTGCTGTTGCCGTTGCCGTTGTTGTTGTGGCCTTTGTTGTCGCTCTCGTGTAATCCGGCGAAGAGTCAGAGCTGCCAACAAGGCAGAAGACAACGCGAGAAGAAAAGCAAACAAAACGCGAGCAAAGTGCGCAGTGCACGAACGGCCTCCGCTCTTCTGCCCTCCCCTCTTCACCCCTGCCCTCCTCTCCTCGTCCTCGTCCTCGTCCTCATCCGCCGAGTCAAGCCAAATCCCCTGATGCTAATGCCGTTTAAGCGCGCGCCATCCCCGGCCCCGTCCGTCCGACCGTCCCCTCGTCCCGACCTCGGTTTTGCTCGGCAAACAAATCGCTCTTCCGCTGCTGCAGCCGCTGCCCGGGGCGGGGGTTGCGCTGGCTGCAGCGACACGAGGGTGGCTTCTGCCTCGATGCGGAACCACCCCGGACTCGCCGTGTGTGTGTTTGTGTGTATTATCGGTGAGTGTCACTCACACGACCGAATAAAGTGCTCGCGTTTCGTCCTCGACTCATCGGAGGCGGCAGCAACAAAGCCTTTTAATTACATGGCGTCGCTTCCGCTTCTTCTGCCAGCACTTCGAGCTCTTCCACAAGCCCTTCCACTCCATTCTTGGTATTCATCTTCCTCTGCCCACCCCCTTCCCTTTGTCTTCCCATTTAATAATATTTCGCCTCGCATGTAAATTAATTCGATTTCTCCTCTCGCTTCTCTTCCGCAGGATGCTCCTCTGAGTGGGTGGCACACCAGGACCGGACGGAAGGATGGATGGATGGATGGATGGAAGGAAGGACGATCCGGCCTCATGCATAATTCATCCCAGAAGCGGACTCAATTTCGGCTCGAGCTCCCGGGCCACCTCCCCGCGGAGACGCCGGCCGCAAACTCAATGCCAAGAAGCGTGCGGTTTGTTCCCCGAGAGCTCAATTAGTTCGTGTCTCCGGGACTTCCCCTTGTAAATAGAACCCCCGAATCCGGCCCCAGCGCGCGATGCAGCACGCGATCGGCCGACAGAACGTTTGGAGCCGCCGGGATCCGATCAGCGCACAAATTATGCAATTTATTGACAACGCACACTCTCGCCCCAACCTCGTGGCGCCCATCAGTCGGAGGAGAAGCGACAAAACGACCGAGACTCAACGCATGATGCCGCGAGTTCGGCATCAGCAGGGCTGCCACCTGCCAATCGAAAAGTAATCAGTGTTATTTGCCGGCCCCATTCCTGGCGGCAACCCCGGCTCGAGCGACGATAATGGGATTCCGCAGAACGTGCGACGGCCGGCGGAGTCGGAGGACCCAAAGTAGAGTAAACAGAGATAAATCTTGATGCCGGCCACAGCGGGCGCCCAATGCTTTAAATGTCCGTGCACACTTTGTAACCATGCATCCGAGCAGGTGTGTGTGTGTGTATGTGTGTGCGGCGCACACTCTCGCACGCACACCGCCTAGTACTAAGCTGTATCATAAATTATTAATTTTATTTTTAAACGCATTCATTACCACTCGCGTTCGTAATTATTTGAATGCGAACGCGGCGAGCAGATTCCACTGTCTCGGCCTCTGTCTGTGTGTGTGTGTGTGTGTGAGTGTCTGTGCGCCTGTGTGGGTGGGTGGCGAGACGATGCCCCAAGGAGACTAGGCGCGGGGCCGGAGACTGTTTATTAACTCGCTGTAATCGATATTTATGCAATTTTAATTACTGCGGCTTCTCGCTCGCTCGCTCGCTCTTCTCGTCTCTCCGACCGCACTCACACCAGCAGCGACACCCACACACAGACACAGGCACAGGCAGCAGCCACACGATGTCGACACCCGGGTGTCGCGCGTGTTTCCGATTCTATTTTTGTTATTCGCACTCGAGTCTACTCCATTCCGTTTATTCGTTGATTTGACGGCTTTCTTCGTCGGAGCTTGTATTTTTATTTTGTTTCACTACTATTATTACTCCACTCACACCATATCCACAGTGTGTGTGTGTGTGTGCGTGTGCGCGCTGTGTTTTGCTCTATGAGTTGTTTGTTTATTAGTTTGTTTGTTTGTTTGTTTGTCGGGCCGAAGGAATTCCTCGCCCAGTGTATTTGTATCTAGATTTTACTCGAACGTTGCAATGGTTTTCAAAACATTTACTTAGTTCTAAGATTGTACCCGTAGCAGTAGCGAATATGAAGCAAATGATATTTTACTATAACCTAGATATTGTAAATTCAACCACTATTAATTTTAGTATTTACACCTACCGTACGAAGGTATCCGTGGACTACACACTATCCACACACATACATTGATATAATGCTATTTGATAAACTCCCTGGAACAATAATAGAAAAATTTAAAGCCAATAAATATGTGAATTTAGACAGAATGTACACGGCAGTTGTTTTCATTTCATTTCCGGGGTCGGGTTGGGCTCGGCCTCGTCCTTGGTGTGGCCTTTGGTTCTGCCTCCGCCTCCAGTTCTGGTCCTGGTTTTCCGCTCGTTAAGGGTTGAACACCCTCCGCTCAACTCTTCGGCTCTTCGTTTACGAAAATTCCACTCTTACCGAAAACGAGAAACGTTTTCGTTTTGGATTCGACTTTCCATTCACTCGGCGAGAATCGAGTTTTGTTTCTTTCTCTTTGAAAAAACCCTGGTACTTTCAAAATTAAACATTTGTCAACCTCCCTCATCGCTGTCATAATTTGGTACGGTAAGGTTTGGTCCCAGTACGGTTTTTAATCAACAATGAGTTCCCTGCTATTACAGTGGCATGGTAAGTAATTGTGGAAATTTGACCCTTCTCACAAAAAACCCACTTTAATTGTGGCAAAACAACAAATATTTCAAAACATAGAAAAGGTTACAAATGGAGTAAAAAGTATCATCAATATTGTAAATCGTGCAACATAAACGATAAAAAATATGAACGAATATACGAAAAAATCATGAAAAATCTCAATATTTACTATACAGCATATAGAACATCAGGCTATATTTGAAAATTTGAATCAATGGGAATGAAAATACTCTTGTTATAGAATGTGAACTCATTGAGCATATAGTATTTTATATGTTGAGTGATTATCGGTAAATTTTCATCATAAGGTCTTGAATATACTACTCTATCTCGACTGTTCTCATAATGCATGATTCTTTCTGTGGTAATTTTTTATATTCGAACTTCGGTCTTCGAATTCCAGGGTCAATTTAGGAATTTATATATTTTAACTCCGCATTCAATAATTCCATTCATCTGTGTGCTTGGTACGAACTTTGTAAATGGGTTATAAAAATATCGAACCATTGTCCATCTCTCCAAATAATACAGACCAGAGACTTATTGAGCATTGTTGAGATGCCTTCAGAGAAACGAAATAAGGTGTTAATTCGGTTGTCGGCAACCTTGACGAAGTGATTGTGTACATTAGTTCTAGCCTCTTGTTTCCTCAAGCAGTAACGTGGAGAAATACGTAAACAGATTAGTAATTTCTTAAACAAAACCATATATTCGTTAATTATAAACATTTCAGTCGGTGCTGTCGTCCGTGAATATCCCAGGTTGGCTGCACCGTGCACAATTATGCGAGGTCATTACTAGGACCATACTTAATTTTTATTTCCCTTGACTTTGAAACGACATTGTTCTGTCGTTAGTGTCCTCTTCTCCGGGTCCGTGTCCTCTCTTTCGCGACGATTTCCTACTTTTTAGGACACATCGGCCGCGTAGGATGGGCTCCTTTGTTGGCCGTTAGAACTATGACAAGGGTCAGGACGTGGAACGAATTTATGGGCACTACGAAAACAAATAGACGCGATGGTATCGCGGACCACGACCGCTGTTTATGAGCCATTGTTTCCGGGCTCGGGTTGTTCGGGTTGACAGAGTCGTCCGGGGCTGACGGCGGCCGTGTGGAATGAGAGTGCGGGCCATTCGGAATTCTGTTAACGGGTCCTAAACGCTCATTTGCAGGCGGGAATCCGCTGGCCAGCGAGGCCTGTGGGAATACGACTTGCTCCGGCAATAAATGTGGCGCCCTTCGCCCCACCTTGGCGTGTGAGGTGAAACCCAAGACGAGGCCGTGTATCACGTTTCAGCCTTCACCCCTAATTGCACGTTTTCGCACTGTGATTTCGGTTTTAACTTTGTATCGACAGCAAACAGGAACAGCAGCAGCAGCAACAAAGACAACAAAGACGACGACGATGACAACAATAACAACATATGCTAATCCGAAACCAAAGCTGCCACGTGTCCCGTTTCCTTTGACGCAACACTCCAGGCGCTCACACACATTCGCATCCACACACGCACCACGGGAGCGAACGAGAGCGACCGACAGACGGGGAGGATTGAGCAAGGCCTGGTCCACGAAGCCAGGCCGTACCTCGTGCTTTGTGGACCGGGTTCCATTGGCCAGGCGTGCCGGAGATGGCTATCGGGCGTCGGGCTGGTGATTAAGATGCATTAACAGCGAAGTAAAGTGTTTGATTAAACGGGATCTCCTCCTCGACAAAATCGCATTGTTCTGCATTTGGCACAAAGAGCTCTGCAAATCGTTGTCGGCCAGGATCGTGGCGGAGTTTGTCTGGATTGGAAGCCGGTTCCGATTGCGATCAGAGGGGATAATGTCATGAAAGCAGCTCATTAGCACCGTCGGAAAGGAGATCGAAAGCTTCCTGGTGGGTCTTTTCATCGCACTCGTGCCACTGTGACCTGGGCTGCGAAAGTTTCCTAGGGGTAGAATCAGTTCCAAGGATGGGCCATTGAGTGAAGCTTTCGAGAATAGAGCATGAATACTGAGTTATGTTAGTGGTAAGAAGGATGAACGGGACGGCGATTATCACGAGTAGCAGTCGTGGTAAATTTGGTTTACGATGACATCATAAATATGATGATGGCGCCATAAATATTTATTAAGAGCGAGCCAGAGAATTATGAATGCTGCCAATCGGAGCGAGGCCCAGAGGAGCCGTCGAGTTCGCTGTCGAACTCGATGCTCGAGTGGAGAGTCAACTGTTTTACGATTCCCACGAGGCTGCTGGGCTCTGATTCTCGAAGTTGTTCTGCAGATTTACCCCATCCTTCTCCTCTCCATCCTTCCCCCGAGGTCTCCCCAAACGCGTTCGAGCTATTTTACGATGCAACGAGGGCCGCATCGGCATTCAAATCGTGTCTGATTGCATCCGCAGCATTCTCGGAAGCCACTCGGCCCCCGAGCCCCCATCGTGGCCCTCTTCCTCCGCTCTGGCTCCTTCCGTCCCGCGACCGAAATCAAATTACGACTTGCAGCGCGAAACTTTTGCACGTAGCTTTCATTTCCAAAACGAGTCGGAATTCGCAATGGGCGCTGGGCGACGAGGTGGCGAGGTGGCGAGGAGGTGGAGGGGGCGGGGGCCGTTGGCAAAAGCGCAGCCGACGGCGTGTGTATCTGCCGGAGCGTGTGTGCTTCGATCCATGTCGTCGTCGTCGTCGTCTCCTCCTCTTCCCCCGTTCTTCGTCGCCTGTTGCTGCTCCTCGCTGGCAATTTGCCATTTTGCACGGCGAGAGCGGCTCCGTCGGATGCCAAATGGGGTCGCAGCGTGGCTCCGACTTCGACTGAGACTGTGGGTTTGAGATGCCCGTGGAGTGCGGTGCGAACCCGACCCGAGCGCCTCGGACCCAGGGCAGACGGCTCTACCTGCTGCCTGCATCGGTTTCTGTTTGCTCTGCGACGTGGCTGGCGATGCGTTCGTTCGTTCGTTCGTTCGCCGGCGGCGCTCGGCGAGAGCCCAACCGCAGCTACGCAAGGTGGGCGGAACTCGACTCGACGACGGCCCAGGAGCGGCCGACTCGGCGGAGTGGAACTTGCCAATTGGTGTGGTTCTCAGCCGTCGTTCGGGGATGTTCGCCGCATCAAATCGCATTAAAATTTCAATTATCCGCGAGGCCCGCGTTCGAAGGCGGCATCGACTCTGCGTCCGGACCCGGGATGGAGGCTGCCACGGAAGCTGAGTCGGCGGAAAGAACGCTGCGGGCCAGCGAAGTCGACCCGGGTCTCGCGGCCAGGGACTCCGCATGTGTAGAACAACGAGGTGTTCCTCCGCGTTAAGGGTGGTTTCCTCTCATCTCAGTATTTTACAACTAATTAAGGCTAATTTCCCTGGTGTAATACCCAGCATTTTATAGTCAAAACACTAAAAGCCCCTGCGATGGATGGAGAAACGAAGCGAATCCCCAGCTCACGGCGATGACGAAGCTTTGATTTGGACCTTCCGAAGGGTTCAAAGGACAAGTTAAGGTTGGGTACCGGGGAGAAGGAGAAAAGGATTCATCGAAGAACCATCGTGAGACCTTCCGGACCTCAACCGAAGGAGGGTTTTCAACGGTCTCCTCGCAACGAGGGCGTGGTTCCATCGACGTCGTCAGAGCCCCAAGTATGCAGCTCCATTTGCACCCGAAGCAGGGCGCGTGGAACATCATTCAATGCCATGGACTGGGGAGAACGAGAAGGGCATGAAGGGGATGATGCGGCGCGATCGCCCTCCTGGAATAGATGTTTATTTTCGTGATTATTTATTAACTCATGACTGGGCGATGAAAGCAGGGTTTCGCGAGTGCAGCCCGGGCCATGCCGTGGCTGCGATTCAAAGGGAGCCTCGTCCATAAATCGCAAAGTGCTCCCCGCGTCCCTCGAGCGCCCGCGTTTTTCTGCGGTGGATTTACGAGCGCAGAGTCGTAATTATGCGCCGAGTTGCCCATTAAATTGACTGACAATGACTCTACACTAGCAACAACAACAACATCGACAACAACAATAGTGACAAGTACAACAACAACAATAAGTACAGCAACAACTAGCACAACCACGAATCGCGCAGTTGCCACAACTCAACAACCTCAAATGACACAAAAAGCAACGAAGAAGAAGAAATCGACGACGACGACGAAGCGAGCGGTGTGAAGGGACGAGGGTCGGGAGGGGGGTTCGGACGAGGAAGTAAAAAGAAAACATTTTAGAATCTAATTTCATATAATTAGAGCTGACATGCAACAACTGCGTCCCGTCCATTAACTCGGATGGGAGGCTTGGGCTTCGACATCGACGTCGGCGGCATCGGCCCGGCTCCGAATGGGCCGAACCGACTCGGACTTGGAGCGGAGTGGACTGGGCTGGGAGCGGGCCGGGCCGGGTCTGAGCAGGGCTGAGTCGAGCCGAGCGAGCGAGGGAGCGACGGGAGCTTCGCGTCCGGCCGCGACCCCGTGGCCCTGAGCGGAATGCGAAATTGCGATTGCGAATGAGAGGCGCGGAGCAGCAGCGGACACAAATTACGTTTCGCCACGAGGGGGGCGGCGGGAGGCGCGGCGCGAGGGCTGCGACAGGCGAATGGGAGCGCAACGTGACGTGCACGCTACGCCGAGCACAGACAGGCTGAGCAAACAAAGCGCCCGAGTGACGCAAGCCGAGCCCCGAGCCGACGAGGAAAATGGAAACGGGGAAAACGCGAAGCCACGCGAACGAGAGCTCGACAAGAGAGAGAGAGAGAGCGAGTGGCTCTGACAGCCTCCCTCCCTCCCACACTTCGCCCCGCCGCCCATCGTCGTGGGTCCCCAGCGCCGTTCACCGTTTGGCGACGAGGTGATAAATGGCGACTCCGACCCGACCCGACTCCACTCCACTCCATCAGCCGCCATCAGTCGTCAGTCGTCGAGCTCCGAGTCTCTTGCGTGGCTCCGCACTCAATTTTCCAGACTCCACTCGGTTCCTGGTCTCGCTTGTGGAATCCGCTGCTTCCGGGCTCTTCGTGGTCATCCAGCTCGTCGATCTTTGGGAGTGCAATCAATAGCTTGTGTCCAAAATAGACTCATGACAAAATACCAAAACGACGTTGGCGGAGGCTCCAGCTCCAGCTTCAGCTCCGACTCCTGCCCTTTGGGTGCCGTCTTCTCCAGAGACAGCAGCGAGAACTCGTGTCTGATTAATTTGAAGTCATTTCCCTCGCTTCGCTCCGGTTTTTATGCTCGAAAAGCTGCTCCGTGGGCTGCGCTCCGGTCGATTGCGAAGTGTTTTCTAAGCGGATTAGGGAAATATGTGCCTCTTACACCGCGGCGACGTGAGCGACGACATCGAAAGCATTCCCAGCGAGAAACGAAAAATCATGCTTCCACTCCCCGCTCACCCCCTCGCGCTTTCCCTGGTCGCTTTGTCTTCAGCTTCCGCAGCGACGAATGTCTTTTTGGAAACTTTGCAGACTCGTAACTTCCCGAGTTCGCCGGCGTGAAGCATTGTTACAAATTTTATTGACTGCACTCGCAGCAGGTGCGGGGGAAAAGTTTTTATTTCCGGCCAGGAAGGAAGGAGAAGGTTCCTCAGAAGTTAATACGCCCGACTAACGACGGCCTAATCCCCTCCTGAGCCTCGATCCCTTACCAACGTCGGGTTCTGTTCACTCTGAGCCCTGTGGATTAGGACAATAAGCAATCCAATTAGGTGTCGCTTCATTGGGAATCTTCACGCCGTCAGATGAAGTCAGAAAGTCTTATATTTGAGGCTGTAGAAGAGGAAAACATCGAAAAGTGTTTGGATCTGGCGTTTTTAGCGAGCAAATACCGACCTGTGAAGTGGGATTCCAAGCGAGGACGGCCATCTTCATGGGTTTTTCGCATGTGGAGGGCTCGGATGGGTCTGGACAAGGCGTGACAGTCGATTGGACATCGCCTGGACGCCGCTGAACCCCGTAGGCGAGGTGCCAACTGTTTTACGATCCGCCAAATGGAGTGGCGGCAAATAATGCGATGAGGAATGGAAGAAACCACTTGAGCCTGTTTACCTAAGAAGCTATTAAATGTGTTTGTTTGTGGAAGAGAATCTTATCTTTCGCCACTTCAGCAAAGTTTGTCGAATGCCAACAAGAACAACAACGGGCGCGCGTTAGCAGCAAAACCAAAAAACAGCAACAACCAACGATGACGACGACGCCGACGACGACGACTACGGCAAGAACCAGACAACAGCGTATTGAAATTTAAGCAAATATTTTTAGCTTTCCGCGCGTCGTCGTCGTCGTCGCGGGGCTTCGGCCGATGTGGCGACCCCGCAGCCGCTCCACCGCACGAGCAGTCGTGGCCGAGCGGTTAAGGCGTCTGACTAGAAATCAGATTCCCTCTGGGAGCGTAGGTTCGAATCCTACCGACTGCGGGACGCCGTTATTTTATTCCCGATCTCCCCACTGCGTCCGTCTTGGTCGTGGTTTCGGGATTCGCCAACCGCAGAATTTTAATCGCCTCCGCTGTTGCTCCCCCTTCTCCAGCTTCCTCCTCCTGTTGTTTTTGCTGCTGTCTCCATTGAGTTTCATCATGTTTCTCGCACTCGCTTGCGGATGAATCCACCCACATATCGGGTGTGTTTTGTGAAGCCGTCGTCGTCGTCGTCGTCGTCGTGTTGTTGTTGGGGCATGGTGGTTTTGTTGTTGGTTCCGAGCGGCGGACGAGGTGAGCCAATAATAGCAACAACAACTGCTGCGAGTCACAGGCCGTGGTCCAGGCCAGGTAGACAGAAAGAAAGAAAGACAGCCAACGTATGTCAGCGGCTCAAAAGGTCTCGGGCCTCGCATCTCGATCCGGACCCGGAGTCTGCGGTTTCGGCTTGGGTCTCGGTCGCCGCTCCGACTGTTGTTGCCTCACTTTTTCCTCTTCCCATCCCATTGTCTCGCTCTCCGTCCGTCGGCCGCCTGCTGCTGGTCAGTCGCCGGCGCTGAATGGCCCCGTGCAGCGGACGGACGGCGAGGCCTCGGATCATTTGTGTTTTACCTGCGTCATCTGCGGCGGCCGGGCCGCATCTCCGACTCCGTCTTCGAGTGGCTCCGAGACGAACAACGGGCAATCGCCATTTTTAAAGTTCCGATGGGAAACGCGTTTTAATATCTTCGCCGATGTCTCTGCGGCCGGCCGGGCTCCGCTGGGGACGCGGCCCTAATGACCGCTCTCTGAAGTACCGACAGCCACTGCTCCGGGAAACGACACCTACCGCAGGTTGTTGCAGTTCAGCTCTTCCACAGAGCCCTCTTTATTAGATGATTAATCAATTTGGCCATCGTTGGGAACTCTGGGCTGGGCTGGGGCTCCGTGGGGGAATTAACTGCGCTTTCAGCATCAATTATCGCCACTCGCCCCTCGCGGAAGCGGAAACCGTATTCATCAGTCTCCAATGTCCCCATTGATTATTAATTACACTTCCTTCGTTTTACAATAATGTAAATAAAAAATTAGATAATAAATTACAAAATAATTAATTAGTCATAAGTTATAATTTAATAAGTTTTTCACAAAAGGAAGAAATTCCATAGCAAAGTATTTCCCACCTTTAATTAAAATGCCTTCGCTTTACATTTGTTGCAAAAAATCCTACAGTAAGAAATGCAAAATTGTCCGAAACGCAATTTCTGCCATTAATTAAATATAATTTCTAATTAAATAAACAATTCGTTGGTTTTGCTTAAAATGTAATATTTTTGTAATATTTTCGACATCCTAGAAATGTCTTCCCGTTCTCTTTGTCTCCCTTTGTTAAGAGAGAAGAAATGCGAAAAATTCGAAATTTTCAAAACGTAATTTCCCCCATTGCCTTCGTCACGTTTCATGCTTTTAATTTGCTGCATCGTCGGAAAAGTTTATGTTGGCCTTCATAAATCGTTTGTAATTATTTTCCCTGTCAGGTTTCGTCTGCGACGTGGAAAACTCTCCTGCCCAGTGATGTTGGCGTCATCCATGGGAAGGAGAATAGTGTGCAAATTAAGCTTTTTTGTGTGTGAAACATGGTGAATTGAAGTCTAAAAGGAATAGTCATATCTCCAAAATGCAGACTGTTCCTACATAACTCTGGTGTAAATTGATTGTTTTGCAGAATTACTTAAATAAGTTTTGTTACATTACGCCGGTGGATATTACAATTTACTCTAATTTGTTGAACGGCTGTTTATTGAAACAATTTGTAAGAAAAACATCAGTTTGCCAAATTGAAATGCAAATAAAGAAACATAACAACACAAACATTAATTGTATTAATTATTTAAGGAAAATAAGGACTAAGTTTACACGACTATTTAATGATATAGTAGAGGTTCTTCCCCAAAAAGTTGGTAAAAGTTAAAGCTTCTTTAATATAAATAAATATTTATACCGATTCGAGCCCTGACAATGTTGTCCAAGGAGTCACGCAGTGAAATTAAATTAAAAATTATAAACGCCAAGGAAAAAGCAAAAAATAAAACCGGAGTCGCCACAGACCGGAACTTTCCCGCCACTGCTCAGGAGCGAATGCCGGCAACGAGGACCACATTTTGCGGAAGCGGAAACATAAATTCGTGACCTTTTCTAATTGCAAGATGGGACGACATCGTCTTTAAACGGAAATCCAATTAAAAAATTAAATAACAAATGATAAATAATGAATTATTAAGAATTTATCATAAAATAATTTACTCTTAAATAATGTCCGAGAGATAAGAATTTCTTTTTTCATGAGAAATTTAATGCAGAAATATTTTACGCCTTATTATTTTTTATTCTTTCGCATCCCTTTGCACCCCCCCCCCCTAAAAATTAAAAAGGGGCATCACAAATTTTCAAAATTGCAACCCTGCAGCTAAAAAATTATAACAAATTCGTGAGTTTATGAAACGTCATTTCTGTCATTGCAATCGTCGCTTTTAATTTATTGCATCGTTGAAGAAAGTGAAAATCGCGCGATTTAAGGAAATTCGTTTAAGTAATCTTCGTCCGTAAATGTTTTCTCCCTCCTCGGGTTTCGTCTGAGACGTGGAAAGTTCGCGAGGGCGGCATTTTTGGGGGGGGGCGAGAAAAGTGTGAAAATAGGAAATTGAAGTGTTTTTGTGCGTGCAAATCGCGGAGTGAAAGTCGCGGAGAAGCGAAATTCCCATCATTTATTCGGTTAATCCGCAAATTATCATAAATTAAATCGGAAGCCGCCAGCTAAGGCGAAAATGAAATCACAACGAGCCATGCAAATTCTCGCTGGAAGTCGTGCGAAAAATACCGGGTGCGGCGGCAAATATTTCAAAAGTGTTTTCGGTTTCGGTTTTTCGTGAGTTCGGTTCAGTGTGTGTGTGTGTGATTCGGTTGTGTGTTTGTGAAATATCCTCTCAAGGCGACGAATCCCTGATTAATTTTCCAGTGATTGAATGAGGCGTTTGTTGAGAACTCTAAAATACAGGGTTCGTCAAGTCGCCAAGTGAAAGTGTGTAGAGGAAGCACGTATTTCTTTGGTGAAGGAAATGAAAGTTCAGTTAAATAAATCGAATCATTGGAAATGTTTATTCAAAGTGAGTGATTGCAGTGCATTTTTTTTATAATTATAGCACGAAGTGAAATGGGTGAGTAATGATTAAATTGCTTTATCAATCAAATTACATAAACTAAGTTGAATACTTCAAGGAGAGTACAGATTTTCCCCCCTCAATTTTACTCTATATTTTTCCATATTATATGAACATATTTTTATTGATTTTTTACAATTTATTACCATTAATTATCAGTTATTATATCTTGCTTCATAAGGATGCTTTGGCTGAGGGTTTTTAAGCGTTTTACAGCTTCCCAACTCAAATTAGTTTCATGTAATGTAATGATTGTGATATATTGGTCATTATTTCCCAATGACAATTTCCCTGTCTGCCAGTCATTCAATTTGAAACCTAATGCATTCCAATCAGCTAACCTCTGTCACGAATCGCGGACTTCCTCCATCCGTGGCCTCCAATCGAGGGACGCTCGCCTTGTATCTCGCTATCTTGCATGCATAATTTCCCCATCTCGAGGGAGAGACAGAAGAGGGCGGGAGAGGGAGACTGGGAAACAATGGAGATCTCGAATTGGATTTGATGATCGCTAATTCATGATCCTCGTATATAATTTGGAAATTGGGAATCGATTATGCGGTTCGTTTTCATGACTGCAGACCGTTGATTGAGGAATCGGCGCGAAGGGACGAAGGAAGCGACGAAGGAAGAACTCTTCTTCATTGATGGATCGATCGACGATCGTCGGTCGCAGGGTCCGGAGGTCCGTCGCTTGGTCTGGCGTGGAGGGAACGGACCGATCGTTTTCATTTTCTCATATCATATCGAATGCGCGAATTGGGTGCGAGTGTGTGTGTGTGTGTGTGTGTGTGCGTTGTTGTTGTTGTCATAATGTATCTCGTGCATATTGATCACGTCACCGTTGACCATGGCTCGAACGGGCAGAGAACAACCGCGCGCCGAACGAGTACAAGTAGCGACGCTTGCAAGCACTTCGTACGTAAATAAATCAATTGCAGATCGCCGCCGAGTCCGCCGAGATCGCAGCGAGACGTATGTTTATTTGGCGCGATCTCCCCCCCTCGAACCTCGTCCCTTCGCCCCCCGACATCGGGCGTGCACCCCATCTCGCTTGCTCGTACGTCAGCGAACAATTCTTCATAAATAATTTATACTTTTTGTTGTCGCAGTCTGCGCCTTCGTGGCGATTCTTGTGCGGCGATCGGAGTGGATCGCATCGGCGCGATCGCGATCGGGTGATCCAACAAGGCCGCCGCAAGCAGAGCGTGTGGAGCTTGGGACGAATCTTTCGGCGCTATAAATAGCCCCGCGGACCAACAGGCTTCACTCCACTTCACCTCGGTCTGGGCTGCCCTGGCCCGGCCTGGCTTGGCGCGTATCCACTGGGGCTAGCTGGTGGTCGTTGGTATGCGAATGTCGGGTTTTATTGACCATTCAATGTGGTCATCATCGTCGGCGATGCCGCCGCTCGCCGGTGACGAGGCGGTGATTGAGGAGCAGCAGCAAAGTCCAGCCGACTGGATCCCAACCGATCCCATCCGATCCGGGACGTGAAACGAGATTTCTTGCGGTGGAATCGATGCGAAAGCAAGTGGAATTGGAGGCGACAAAGGGCCGAGCGGCGACTACCGGCGGCCGCATTGGCTCCTGTCACGCGCTGCTGACCAATAAATCTGTCGTCCGCTGCTCTGCGGTTTCGTGGTTTCGTGCTGTCGGCGCTGCCGGTGTTGGCGGTTTTCTCAGGCTTTCTCTCGGCGTCATCGGAATACATTACTTTGCGCCAACAGATCCCTGATCGGTCGCTCGTCCCAAAGGGCACGGGGGGGGGGTCGAGTCAAATTGTTGTGAGAGAGCCTTCGTGGCCGCCGATGCAATCCGTGCCTCGGACCTCTGTTCGGGCCAAGCAGACTCGTATAATTTAACGAGGCTCTCGCGGCATCGCCCGCGGCCATCGACGGCCCCTCGCGATGTTAATTTCGAGCAACAGTAGCAGCATCCCGGCGCATCGGCATCGTCATCGGGATCGGGATCGGAGGCAACCTGTTCCTGTTGTTGCACGAATGAAAAAGTGGAGGCAGTCGTTTCGTTTCTGGATGGGCAGGAAATTCTGGTTTGCTTCTCGGAGCGCTGGCCCGCGAATTCACATCACATCGCGGCGCATGCCCCGCGCCCCTCCCCGCCGCCGGTGACCAAAGAGTGCGCCGCGTCACATTCGTTTCGCAGCTCCACGACGACGACGACTCCTTCGCCCTGGGCTCTGGACCGCTTCCTCTCGCGCTCGGCTGCGGCGCGATATCTCAAATTGAATCGCAATTAAATTTTATTTGGTCGCAAGTATTTTTTAATTAGCAACGTGCAACTGTTGTTCGTTGTTCGCCGTTGACGCTGTCGCTGTCGTCGTCGCTGTCGCCGTCGTCGCTGGCTATCTGCGGTTGTATCTGCGGTCTAAGTAGGTGCAGCGAACGCGAGCGCGGCACTGGGTGCCATCAGGGATACGAATGCTCCCCTGCTTCTTATTCACATCAGATGCATGTATCTCCATTTACGTGGAGCTCCGCAGCTCCGACATGGACTTGTTCCGTATCTGGGCTCGTTGCGAGCGAAATGACGAAGTATCTTGTGGGCACAATATCGTGTCTCGGCCCAGCTCGCAGCTCGCGGCTCGGGGCTCGGGGCTCTTTGCGGCGACTGACAGCTTAGAAACGCGATTGGAAAGACGTCGTCGGGAGGGGCGGCGGACGACAAGGGCTCCACACGATATCCGGAACGACTCGTTAAATTCTGATTCGCGTAGGTTGTGCGATGGAAGCAGTCGACGGGCTGCAGCGGGCTCCTCGTGCATTAACTTTTACTGGGGGATCGCCAATAAGAGCAGCACGCGAAGAAGGTCTTCGAGCAATTACGGAATAGTTCTGAATTCATTAAAGCGGCAACTTCTGCAATGATGAAAAAGTTTTCGCCCCCTCCTCCTCCTCCTCCCCCGAGAGCGACCGAAAATTCCTTGCTAACTTCGAAGACGGCAGCGAAAAGTTTTCGCAGCAACAGCCACAACTTTTGATTTCCTCCGAGTAGGAAAGTGTCGGCGAGAAAAATGGGCGCGCTCATATCAAGATCCGGCGGGGAGTGGGAGGCGTGCCAGCCCTGAACCTGGTGATGTGCGTGAAATTAAACAGTTCTCTCCTAATTAAATTCCTATGATGGGTGCTTCAACCAAAGGAAAGGTTTGCGAAAGGTTTGACTCGACTTCCATCGTAAAATAATTGCAAATATCAATTATTAGGTTTTCCTCTTGCCACTGCGGTGCACCTGAGGTGGGCGAGAAGCACAATTAAGATATCCTTCGCATCCACCCATTCAGCTGGCCGAGGTGCAATTAAAACTTTGACCTTTCGCTGCGGATAGTGCAATTAGGGCCAGCCGAGGTCAGCGGCAATCTAGGATCAATTGTGTTGTGTCATTCGATCGCCTTGGCAACGCCGCTCGCCAGGATACAGCTAATTGTATCCTGCCAGCACGGTAAAAAGTTAAGCGCTACCCAAACCTTCAATTATCCCCAGCACATGGAAGTTTCCTACGCCCGAAAGCGGCTATTGTGCTAATGTTTTGATGGGTTTTGTTGGCAGTTTTACGACGAAACCATAAAGACCCAGGGACCACCGACGAGGCTGGCGTCGCTCGTGTATGGGCAACAACAATGCGGATCAATTCGATTATCCATCGGAATGAAATTATAAATGGTGTTTTGATTCCCCACGGCCCTCAGGGACGACCCAGAGCATATTTTTCATTAACGAGAAGCGTGAAAATCGAATCACCCCAAGCGTAACACGGCTGTTTTTATGGATATCAGGCGAGCACACGGAGCATCCAAACTCTTGCGAATGCCCACACAGACATGTGTGCAAAAGGAGAACCCTCTCACTCGCACGCACGCAATCTCCCTCACTCTCACTCGCACATTTGCGCTCTCAATCAGTCATCGCTCACAATTATCCTTCGGAAAGCTTTTAGAGTGAAATGCATTACTTCAGCGAGTCTCTGGGGAGATCGAGGACTCAGCTCGGCGTTGCCAATTTCCATATTGTGCGCTCTCGCCCAGTGAAAGGGGTGAACACACGCGAGTCCTTGCTCGGTAACCTCTAAATATTCGTCTCTGTGTGTGTATCCTGTCTCTCTCGCCGTGTGTATGGGTGTGTGTGTGTGAGTGTATGCTTGTGAAGGGTGTATTTCGAAACATTTCGTATATACAGAAATTTCCATTTTTCTATTTTCGAAGTCGGGAAAAGAGAACACGAGCCGAAAGACAAGAGAAAGAAAATAATGAAACTTCAGCTGAACTCATTCTCCATTTTGTCCTTGTCGACAAGGTGGCCAGGCGTAGAAATGTAGTTGATGAAATTATCGATTTTTTGTGATATACCAGAATTTATTTAAATGAAAGGAAGTTAACGTTTTTTTAAATACCAGTTAAAACAGTGATAAAATATAAGTTAGCAAGTAGTGTTAAGTGTTTTTATGTAATGTAAACTCAATTGTAAAAGTGAAAAAATTAATATACCTTATTGATTATACAATACAAATGTAAAAAAGAATCAAAAGCAATCAAACAATTAAAATTTAATTTTTTATATTTATATATTTTTCTAATAAGGAACGCGTATGTAGAAATGTCAAGGAATAAAACATTTTTCTAAAAATACACATTTTCAAGGCTGATGCAAGGAATTTCAAGTTGCCTCGGGAAAACGTCGATATTTTTCGCCGCTATCTGGTCACCCTGCGCACAACATGTCGCAGTACGAACTTTTGCCAGAATGAAAAACTTTTGTTTTGTTTCTGCCCTGTCAGCAGTTTTCAGTGTTGCACTTGACGTCGACTGTTCGTTGCTGCTCGAGCGGTTTATTAAAAGAGCCCTCACACACACACACACACACACACTGACGCCCGCCTCCCCTGCGAACACACACACACACAAACAATCACTTGGCAATACACATGTGCACAGCAACGTGGCGAAATGCGCGGTGGCCGGGGTGGGGATGGGTCGGATCGGGTCGAGATGGGACGGAACCGAGCGGGGGAAGCAACGTTTAGCGCCGTGGCAATGAGGGCGCCTGGGCTCGGCCGAGGGAGTGGAGTTGGTGGTGGTGGTTGCCAATGATTCTTGATTTGCCATGAGGACTTTTTCCCACTTTGTGTACATATAATATATTTCGCTATTGTTGTTGTTCTGTTCTGTTCTGTTCTCTTCTGTTGTGTTGTGTTGCGGGTTCCAGAGGCCGCCGCCAGCGATGGAGAATGGATTTCAACTCAGGCCGCCGATGGGGTGGAATTCCTCATTTCGCTTCCATTTCCGATACGACTGAATTCATTTTTTCTCTTCGCTTTCCTTTGAGGCTTTTGTTCGTTTTCCATTTCGCCGCTGCGACGATTGTAATTATGCGAATGAGGGATTGGCAGGGTTTTCGACAGCCCACAGGGTTCCCACACCAAGCACTTGTTTGTATGTATTGCCTGCGGTGGTCTGTATTTATTTATTTATTTATTCCCGATGCTGGTATCTGTATGTACTCGGTATATAAATGTAAATAAACACAGATCTCTGTCGGAATTGGAAACCGCTTCGTATGCAAATCGACACAACTTTCGACATCGACATCGACAATACAGCGAAGCAACAGCCGGGAACACTCAATGCCGTGCATTATCTCAGCGATATTTGTTGTTGCAGAAAGTCGCTGAGTGGCATTTATTTTTGTTATAATTTTTAGGGTTTCATGTGATAAGACGGCTAATCAACTCGGCAGCCCGAGACCGCGACTCGCAATCACAACAAACTTTAAAACAATCGGATCGTGTGAGTCATTCGCAAAATGCGATTACTGATCATGTTTTCATTTGGTACGCCATACAGACACTTGTTCCAGGAAATATTTTTTCGTATTCCCTTCAATTAATGAATTAGGTTGAATAGTTTCATGGTAATAGGATATCTTTCCAACCGAGCGAAATGCATTCAATATTCCGTTTATGTTCTGTAGGGCAGATTGTATATTGTTTTTACAATATCTTTATTTCGATTTGTTGTATTGTTTTTTATTGAAATGAATTGCATCACGGAGTTTCCGGGAATCTCTTGGCATATGAGTTCCATCACTGACTTCATACTTTTTTTTTGACATGTGGAAAAACATCGTACTTTCGAAAACAAATTACGCCATATATTTTTTTGTAGATTGTACAGGTGTTTTCGATATTGATATGAGGTAATAATGTTGACAGAATGGTTGGAATTTAATTTGTAATTAAAAAAAGTAAAAAGTTCCTCACAAAAAACCAACACAGAACTTAGTTATCACGCTTCAATCATTAGATATAATTCGGTCAAACCAGTCTTTTGCTTATATTTCTCATCAATATTCAAATTCATCTTACAAAAAGAAATAAAGAAATATACAGAGTTAAATAAATAAGTTAAATAAAGATGGTAATAGGATTTTATTAATGAAAAAGAAAAGATCAGATAAGATTATCAGAATTCACTTGATTGTATTTATTGACTTGTGTGAAAGAAGTTGTATTTTATATATGTTTAATTGTGTTGTATGTTTGAAGTTTGTTCTTAATCCCATTGAAAGTTAAAAGTTTTATTTCGTTATGGAAACGAAAATTTTAACACTGTTATCCAGTTGATATAGTGGTTCAGTCACCAATAGTACAGAAATATAGAAAAACCACGTTGATTCGCTTAAATTGGTCTTAAAATTTGTTCAATCTAATGAACAAGTTATAAATTTTAACTCATTTCTATATTATCTACTCGTTGTAGTACTCACAAAGTTGAAAGATATTGAAATAATAGCCTTGTCTGCTGACAGATTTCCATCTTTTTAATATTTTTAAATTAAAGAAATAGAACCTATGTGTCTATGTAGTTTACGTATAGTAAAAAAGAGTAAAATATAAAACAAATAGTATGAAAGAAAAATAATCGAATGTATTCTCTTGAAAACTCATCGATATGTTTTTCACAAAAATTTTGTCGAATATGAATATTTTTAATTAAAAACGTAAAATTTATATTTTATGAATTTTTTTTTCAAACGACCATGATTACTAAAAAACGACTTTATTCTTTGCAATGTAACATTGTCATATTTAATAATTCTTTATATTAATAAATCATAATAATCAAAAATATTTTTAAATTATCGTTCCTGTTCCCGTTCTTAAAAGGTTTTGTTTATTCAATATATGTTGATACTATTACTTATGTGATTAAGAATTTTTGAAATCCCAAATATTTTTACTAATTCCGGATTTTTCCTTCATTATTGTGGTTCAATACTTCGTTCAATAGGGATTGACTGCAGGTACTAAAATGCAATCAGGGGTGGAACGTTTCCATGTTGTAACTTCTCCATACGATAAATGTGTTTGGCGTTTCATGGTTTTAATGGGTTTCTCATTTGCCACAAAACTTTTCAAATCCAAGTATGTAGTCTGATGGAAAGTAGTTTTAGCAGATTGGGTGATGAAACTGCCATAAAGTTCACGACTTCAGCGTGGACAATAAATTTTACAGCCATCTATTAAAAAAGGTCCTCAGTTCTGGAATTGTCACACCATAAAGAAACACATGTGTCCGGTTATCCCGGGATTTGTTGTCGACGTTTATTGACAGAAGCCGAATTTGCATTTCGGTTTCAAGTGAATTTGTTCGGAGTTCATTAGTTATTCATATTCGAGCTGGATCCAAAAATCAATAAACTGTGTATTTTTTCTTCGTACTTTTGCTTAAAGTTGCAATAAAATTTATAACCAATTACGTGATGCGATCCAGACGGAGAGAGAGAGAAAAAGCGTCGGGCCGCTCGGAGTGAATAAATTTCAGGCGATTTCGAGTTGACAATCGGCTAAAATGTCGCCACCAAAAAGCCGTCTGGAAATAAAATAATAAACCTTGCGCAAAATGAAACCGGTTTCAAAGCCCAGTCGCTGCGGCTGTGGCGGTTGTTTGGGCCCGACCGATGGCCGGAGTCCCAGCGGCTCCCTGGAAGTGGCTCAGGTTTCGCTTCGTGGAGATGAAGCCGGCCTGAGTTCGTCGAGAAGCGAGAGACCACAACAGAAACAGAGGAAAACAAAGCAATTTCACGAAACATTAAAATTAGAAACGATGTTCAATGTATTTCGTGAACACGCTCTAAGCGCTGAGTGTTTCTATCGGAGCCACGAGGCTCAGGTTGGCCTGCTTGGAGCGTCGACGTCACGTGATTTCAAATGCGACGCACGAATACTCGGCGGCGAACGTGTATCTACGAAATGTGAATACACAGCGCGAAATCAATTTACAAACGAAACCTATTTAGATGCAAATATTTGTTCACACATTTCCCTCCGTTCGGCGAGCGGTTCTAAGGTCGTTTCGAAAAAATGCTCGGGTCCCAAAAACAAACAGCGCGGCCGCATGTGGATGTGTTTCGCTCCTCTTATTTTCGGCCGATTTGTTTTCATAAAGATCAGTCCGCCGGAATCCGCTCTAGAATATTTTCCGCAGTTAATAAACCTCATCAGATGAATGAGAAATTATCATGTGATTTCCACAGATGCGGGTCCGCGCTCGTTTGGCGGCGAGCGGCGAGCGAGCCGACTTCATTAATCACGGGCCTGATGGAGTCGATAGAGTCGAGTTGGCTCCCGCGTCCGCGTCCGTCCGCGCGTGGCGGGCACAAATGTTTTCATTATTCCAGTGCCATGTATGGAGAAACGCACATTCATGTGGATGCTGTGCTCCAATCGACTCCGGGCCCCCGCTCCCGGCCACCAGGGACAGGGGCCGCGTGTCGTGGTTCTAACAGCACATTTGCTGCCGAGTCGCAGCAACAAAAATGGAGAATAGTTGAGCGACGCTCGCTGACTCGCTCCTTCCTTCGCTGGCACGGCTGCCCGGCAGACAATGAAACAAAGCCACCCACTCGCCAGCCTTATCTGTCCGTCCTGCGTCTGTCTGTCCGCCGCCTGTGCGCCGTCCGTCCTTCGGCTCTTCTGTGGATTCGACGGCTGGCCTTCTGTCTGACTCATTCGACGTCGTTCACTCTGCTAATTTGTATCGCATGCTCTGGCTCGGCACACAGCGCTGTACACTGCGGACGGCGCTGTGTACCCGGCGTTGTACTCGTTTCGATTCTGCGCCCCAGATGAAAACTCTTTGTTCGCGCTCCACGTCCGACTGCGAATGAATAGCTACAAAGCAAACAAAGCCAGCAACGCCAAAGAAGGTGGCGAAATGACTGCGTTGGAGCACGTCTCGGGGAAAATTACTGGTGTTTTGCAAATTGGAATTACCTGCAGGTCCCTGGCATCCCCCGGCATGGAGCATGAACTTCATCGCAGATTCTGATTTCCTCATAATTTCGACACCTCGGCGCGAACTGAAGGTTCATTTGGAAACGTGAAATGTTCCACACATCTATTTGCATTATTCAAGCCGACTTTTTCAAGCAATTTCGCACATATTTTAATGCATCCTGTTTACATTTTTAAGTTAGAATATGTTTTGTCATTAATATTAAATATTAATTAATAAATTCACTATACTTATAAAAACCTATGACTCCTTGATTTAGTTATTCGCTCTGTTACACAATATCTGTTATGTACTGAATTAATGGGTGGACTTATAAATAAGAACAACTCATCTGAAAAAATACACATTGTTATTTTATGTAATGAACGTGTGTTCGTCGGCGGGACGCCTGCAACTTGTAGTGGCGTACTAAAACCTACACGGCCTTAAAAGGAAAACCCCGCGGGCGACCAGACTTTATGAGGGGGTTGTGTTGAAATCGATCAACAGGATTTAATAAAGGAGATGCGAATCTGCAGACTTTACTTTGCGCATTTTACACTCCCTCGGTCTGATGTTTTATGTTCTCTTCGGCGCCTTCGGGTGCTTTGACTGTGGTGTTAACTGAAAATAGTCTTTATTTTCTATTATAGTCATCGTCATCACCACTCGTCCGTAAATTTTCTCCCTTTTATTAATTTTATGCTAAAGTAAACAATTGCAAAGATTTGAATTCATAACGAAAATAGAGCCTAAAAAAAATTGAGTACTTTGGAACCAATAGCTATGGTTTCATCAGATGTCAAGTACATTTAAACATTTACTTTCTACATTATCTGAAATTGCGATTGTTTCCAAGATAGATATTACAAAACACTACTTCGATCGACAGATGATGATTGCCTGAAATGAGAAAGTGTTTTGACGGATTACCGCGTCTTTGGAATAATGTGTTTTAATTTGGGACGATGTGAGAAAGTGTGTTACGAAGATCAATGCAGAGAGAGAGAGAGAGAAGAAAGAAAAAATGTCATTAAATAGAGAGTATGCAATCCACTGCAATTGCGAGCAAACTAATCCCGGATTATATTTCCTCAGCAGAAACAAATGAAGTCTTTGTTCAATGGCACTCGTCCGTGGTTCGACAAAAAGGAAAACCACGGCAACGACAACTGTCTCCGTTGACAACCGACCTGCCGTTCCTTTATTCAAAGACATGTCGTAATCCTAGCATTTAATTCGGATGAATTGAATTCCAACCTTTCGTCATTTCGCAGGGCAAAAAGATGAATCTACTCCTTCGAGCCGGATTTGAACCAGCGACCTATGGATGTCTACCAGACAGAGCGCCAAAGCTCTTGCTCACACTACAGTCCACCGCTCTACCAACTGAGCTATCGAAGGTCTGCGAGTTCGGTCGGGAAACAAGATCATATCAATGCGGTTCTCGAGCGAACTATGGAGGAACCTGTGTCTGTCTCTCTCTCTGTGTGTGTGTGTGTGTGTGTGTGTGTGCACTTGCTGCCTCCGTCGACGTCTACTGCGCATTATTAAAGATGAGGAATTCGCCCCGGGTAACGACGGCTCCTAAGCGATTTCCTAGATTTCTAAGCGAACGCAAACCAATAAAATTTTAATGTCGCTATTTTTATAACGCGCCGTCGGTTCGACAGCTCGACGTTTAGTGCTTATCGCGCCAGCGGGTCTTTAATCGCTCCTCCATCGCTCGGCCTCCCTCACTCCCGTGCGATTTGCGGACTCGTGCCACCGACCTTCGCCAGCTCGGTTGGTGGAGCAGACTGAGGTGGTGAGGAGGAGGGGGGGGGGAGACGCACACGGACACAGCCACAGCCGCAGACATCCATGGGTCGCCGGTTCAAATCCGGCTCGAAGGAACGGAGTCTGGTTTTTTGCGCTCCGTCGTCGCATTTCTCTCGCCCGAGAGCGATTCCTCGGCAGAAAATTCAGACATTTTCCGGACAATTTAACAAAGAGCGTGCGGAGAGCAGGCAGCGGACAGCGACTGAGCAGCGGCGACGGCGGCGGTGGCGGCGAAGTGCGAACGAAAGGCGACGCGAGGCAACGGCGCGCCAACGAGCCGGGCAATGATTTGTTGTTGGTCCATTTGGCAGCGCGCGTCGTCATTCCCGTGACGACAAAAGGATTGCGAACGAGCTGGGCGAGGGCGGGCGGCGTGTGTCGGTGACATTTTGAAATGGTTGCTCGGCCGAAGCCAGAGCGGCGGAAGCCGGTGTCCCGGAGCACGAATGAAGTCGTTCGACAGGCGAGCCGAGCGGGGAGGCGGGAAAGGGGAGGTCGGTTGTTGCCCGGCGACGAGGAGCACACCAAACACTCGCGTGTCCACGGAAGCTGTCTGAAGTGTTATTAATGACGTCCTGCTGTTCACTTTGTTTCCACTGAATGTGCGGACCTCTCTCTCAGCTCCCGCTCCCGCTCCTGCCGCTGAAGCTGCTCCAATTGGGAAGATTTCAGAGTTTAAGATTGGTCGTGCGACAGCAAAATCGGGGCTAATGAGAGGGGCTCCATCCGTCTCCATCCGTCTAATTTGTTTTTTACCTTCTGTTCACACATTGGACGTTCTTTGCGAGCCGACTTCCATCCGTCAATCAGCCTATTATTGGTTTCCTTCGCAATAATAGGGATTATCGCAGGATTTATTGCTGCTGCTAGCATCCCATTCATCTCGTCGCTCCGTCCTCGCCCCCCGATTCTCACCCTTGTCCCCCTCCCCTTCTTCTCACGAGCGTGCGAGTGCTGTGCGAACTCTTCCACCCTTGTTTGTTTTTTCCTGTGGGTTTTGTTTCAATTGGGTTTTATTTCGGCTGACTTGTGTGCGTGGCGTGTGTACGAGTGTGCTGGCCGGAGTCTGGCCGCCCTTCCTTGTTTCTGCACCACCCATCGCTAAGTACCGTTACATTGGCAACTAGAGCAATTACGCAAGTAGTTTATGGAATAAATGTCATTATGTCGGGCTGACGGGCGTAGCAGCTCAGTGCAAGTGGATTGTGGTCGAGGGGCTCTGCGGCCAGGTCAAACCGTGCCGTGTGCGTCGCGGGCCGAGGGTGTCAGGGCAGGACATCGGCCAGTCCATGATAAATGGCGTGCCGTTAACGTCTTATTGTCAATTTGAACAGATTGTTGGACGATGTTGGTTTTGCCCTTTGCTCTCCGTGCATTTCACACAGTTACTTATGAAGAATGCGCCCGTTTTTCCCGACATATTTTGCATATTTTTACCTTGGAATTGTAGAATTCTTCATGGTGAACACAACAGACGATAATGCGACGGACACACGCAAACTCTGTTTTGACAAATTCCTCAACGTGAACAACTACTGTTGGGGCGTCGGACCAGTTTCACTACAACTTGGTCTTCCACTTGTTTTCTTCTTCTCAGTGGAAATCCTGTCTGACCAGCTTCCGATCATGGTTTATGCATAGCGGAATCCATAAAGTGTTGAGCTAATTGTTTCTGACACCGCTTCAAAGCCGATCTCCATCCACGGTGGTGGCCACTATCGAGAAAATGGCGATTCTTATCGGGGCTTCATGCGTTGTCAACAGTCCCGCTTGGCAAAGTCGAAACAAGTCGTATCGCAATCTACTTTGCAGTTGCGTCTTGAGTGTGGAACATGCGATGCGCTATTTTATGCATCATATTGCTCTTACGGATTTTCAAAATGCAATTATTTTGGTATGTGTTAACAATTTCGTAATATCAGCATTCGTGATTCTTAAGTTATAATGTGATACTTCGTACTTAGTTTACTACTATGCTATTGGAAAACAGAATTTATATTTTTAAATGAAATAAAGTACATTTTAGCTCATGTCCAAATATAAGATGAGTATGCAGGATTTGTAATAAATGAATGGGAAAGAAGGATAAGTCAACATAAAGAACGCCCATTAATAAAGCAAAGCATAGACGAAGGTCTCGGAATTATCCGACATTTTTAAGTAAATGAGAAAACAATTAGTTAAAGCTGTTAAATAGCAATAAATCAGAAAATATGTTTGTATGTAACAATAATAATGAACTTTTCGATGAATGGCAGCAGGTTTTATTGTACAAGAATATATTAAATAGAACAATGGTTTTCAAAAAGGAAACCTACTACAAATGTCTATTGTTGTTTACCGAAATTTTCCTGGGAAGCAATTATATTTTTTCTCCTTTCTACTAAAAGATGAATTACATGTACTTTGTTGGGTTTTTCGTTTTTAATTCTAAGATTTTAAACATACCTACTTGCATTCTGTATTTGGCTTCTGTATACCAACATTTGCATTCTATATTTGTGAAAATTGTCGCTGAGTACTACGTCCTCAACATTTTTGTTACCGTTCTGCAAACAATGGCAAACTTTCCTTACTTCATAATTACCTAGATATGAAAATGTTTTCACTCTTTCCGTACAGCGAAATTTAATATTTTTCTGTTATGTAAAAATTATATAAATTTTTGTTGTTTGAATTTTTTTTGGAAATATTGCAATATATGCAAAATATACACATACACAAAAGTGGGAAATAAAAAATAAATTTTACGGATTTTGACATTTGAAATTTGTTACTCTCAAATCAATTTTTATCCAATATCAAATGATAGTTCAAATTTTAATTTATCTCGATGTTTTGAGCCTCATAAAAGTGTAAAAGAAAATATTTTTGAATGAGTAATCAAAGAAAAGTCGTTCTCATGCTTAGATATTTTCGTACTCAGCCATAATTTAGTTGCAATATGCAACGTGTTTTATGTGTTTGTGATGAAACCGCAATGTTTTCTGTGAATCATTAAATAATTGTATACCAAACTTTTCTCATGTTGTCTGAACTTCACCGAGTTCGTGGTCATAACTCGGGCGCATTTTCATATCTCGCTCACCTTTACAAGTTCATATTAAGGTTTTTGTGTAGAAATGAAATCGCTTCAACTAATATGGGAGCTACAAATTGGGCTACATGGATGAGTTCCATTTTCAACGCATATGGCAATGACTACTTTATTGGTATTGGAAGCTCATGTGGCTCAGTGGGATGTTTTGTCGTTTCTGTGCAATAAAATGAGAAACACATGTTCTATCTACAAAAAACGTTTAGAAATAAAATGGAATAAATGGTCCCAAGTGATGCAATGATTGTATTTTTTGTTCAAGATGTTTTCAAATGTAATAAATGGCTAAAATGGATTTTCAAAATGTCCGATGGATTCACGATTCCTTCTCTAAGATCCCTTTAATGAATGAAAATTATCTCCAAGCGATGAAGCAACTTCATATTACATGTTAATGCTTCATTAGACGACTAATAGAAATTAATCTCAGTACTTCATTTGCCATGATTCTCGGAAAGATCTAAACACAAAGGAAAGAGCCTCTCGAAGCGTTGGTTCGCCGTAATTACATGTTCGTGAAGTGAGCACGAGGCTTAATTGGGTGACGCCTCCTATGGATTATGTGGTCGTCCTACTACTGCATCGATTTTTTACCACCAAGGTGACTGAGTGGCTTCGTGGAAGGGCTATCGACATTAATGAATGATCCACATGCCGGCCAGACTCGGTTGACACAAGAACTTAGGACAAAAACAATGGCCGGCGTTCGAGTACAAGAGCAAACAGAGTGCGGGGCTTTGTGGGGTCTTCTCCATCTCCTGTTTGCTACCTTCAACTGAGCTCCGTGTCGTGGAGTTCGGATGGTCAGACAAGTGGGCGGGGTCCAGGGTCAGTTCATGACGAGCAGAACCCAGAAAACTCGAGGAAAACTGTTTGGAATTTGGCCGAAGCCGCCTTGTGTCCCCGTATATGGGAAAAGGGGCCAATGAACACGACTACGTCGATGGAGAGTGCTCGTGAACCTTTTGCGGACAATTGCACTGGAAGAGGAGACGAGATCGCTGGTTCACTTGGCAATTTGGGGTCTGAGGCCTGAATTCCGAGGAAGATCGCACTTGGTACTCCCCACTTGAGAGGAGAGGAGCTAGAGGTGCGATGGATATCGGAGTGAAATCACGTCCAATTGTTCAAATGATTTCCGCCGTGGAGAGCGGGACGGCGGGGCGGGCGGAGGGAGACAGGGAGATGTGCGGAGCGATAAAAGCCGTGCGTCGTTGCCACGTTTCAGTTAAAGCTCGCACGTAATTTGTGCTAAAAAATTCCGACGCAGCGACGGCCGAGGAGCCGAAGAAGCGAGGAGCGATGTCGACGTCGACAACGACGAAAAATTCCGCGCTTTAAATTGTACTTATTTCGCTCTTTCACTCGCCCGTTCGTCGTTCGGCTCCCGTTCGGCTTTCGTCGGGTCTCGTAGTGATTTTCTTCGGGGCGAAATGAGCGCCAAAATCATTGCACGCACACACTCGCGCACACTCGCTCACTCACACACACGCAAGGTCGCGTCGGCAGAGCGCCAGAGGGAGAGAGCGCGAGCGAGCGAGCGAGTGAGTGAGAGGGGGAGCGAGAGCGCGCACGAACACAAGCCCACTCGCGGCGAATTCGGCGCGAGTGTGTGCGTGATGTGTATCTGCGCGATACATGTTCGAATTCGAACAAAATATTGGCTTCGAATGAGATAATTTATGCGGAGAGGTTGGGGACTGGGGTTCGGGTGGTCGGTGGTCGGCGGGCGACGAGGCGAGGCGAAGCGACTTCAATCGAAGCCTATTCTTGTTTTTGCGTTTCGCCCGACGCAGCGAAAAAGGTCATACATCCACGAGATACCAAACGGCGCCGCGTTGCCAAGTTTCGCTGCACTCGAACTTTCAGAGCAAATAAACTTTTCGCTTCGTGGCCCCTCTTTGTTGTTGCTGCTGCTGCTGCTGAAAACACTCGAGTGGTCTGCGTGGCAGAGGGAAAAGTGCGATTGCGACTGTTGGTATCTCTGTTTGTGTGTGTGTGTGTGTGTGTGAGTGTGTATCTGTGGAAAAGTTTTCGCCAAATTATGAAACCTCACGATAGATGTGCTCTGCTCGGCGCCTCCGATGTTCGTGGCTCGTTTCGTTTGGATTTCAATGACGATGTTGACTGATGTTGGTTGCTCATGCTCATTTGCACTGTTTTTGTTGCGGCTGGCATCATTAGCGCCGTTCGCACCCATGACGTAACCCCAAAAACACGGCTGGAAAAACGCACCACGTAAAAAGCCCTCGTCCGACGTCGTCCCATCAGCCGTGCGTCTCCGTCGTGGTCGGAAGCGACGCCATATTGAAATCGACAACCGTCAACTTCGACCTCGACTCATGACAACGACGAAGACAATGTCTATCTGCTATCCACTTGTCTGAGAGTCTCCACAGGCAGTTCGCAATAACATGGGTGGTCTCGATAACTCCTGATGTTCCATTGATAACGCCAGTATAATGGAGGAGTCCCATCGACCACATGTTATAGAAACATCTGCACTTTCGATATAAAACATTAGCGTCGATATCGGCGTCAGCAACGACTCATCGATGGACATTGATTCACAGAACCTTCGGAAGCTATTTCAGTGTGCTGCGCTCAGAGGCGCCATCGGCATTGAAATGGAGGATTGCGCTGACCACACATTATTGGCAACACTCCAACCATTGAGTTCTTTATGGGCCGTTGCCGTGTGGTTTGATCTCACCTTGCTTGGGGATGGCGCCACCATCTGTGGGATTATTGCGAACTCTGCGCCAAAAAACTTTTGTCGGCACCAACATCATAAACATAATTTGCACTGTGTATCAGAAGTCGAATTTGTTTGGAATATTTATTTTAAATACATTTTGGTAAATTTAGTAAAATAACTACAAACACAATATTTTGTCTATAAGCATGGTTATTTTTTATTATTTGAAGATATTATTGGATAAACTCTTATTTATAGATTACAATTTATATTTTAGGATAAATATTTAGGTTAAAAAAATAGTTTTTTTTTTCTTATGTATGTTTTCTATGTTCAGATTTAAATATAAATAAATTTTAATCTAATTAATTAATTTTTACATTTTTTGTTTTTGATTTTTTTTTTGCAAATATTATTTGGTAATGTAATGTAGACTAAAACCGTTTATTATTATCTACATATAAAAATTCCATAAAGGGTAAAAATTACTAAACAAACACAATACAAATCTTGAGGCCGTGAACAACCTTGAAACACTTGTTTACAGACTTGGTCTAGGAGAGCGGAATAACTTAAGACTTCGTAATCGAATCCATGGAAAATAATAAATTTCTTAAAACTATAATTATATTGCTCCACTGTAATTTTCTAGGAATAATTAAAGATTTATCTATGTAAATTTTGTTGAAACTCCACTGAGAAAATTTAACACCATGGGATTTATGCGGTTGCGGTGGTACTTGACTAATGTATTGTTCCCCTATATGAGCCCATCGAGTGATTTCGCCGAGGCCATCGCGAAGGAGAATCGGCAACCTGCCACGTCACTGCCTAGTGTGCTAGGAACGGCCAGACCATTAATCTACCGACTTCATTACGAGGCACAATTAGGTTCACGGTGGGTGAACATCCGTAGGTAGGGAGGGAAGGCGAGGTTCTCACTCATCGGGGATTTCTGGAATTTCACCTCTTGGCCCCTGAAGTTCTGAAGGAGCAGCCAAAACCGTGTCCATCTGATATTTGTGTTCTCTCCTATCGAATAAGCTCGCAATGGATGACTTTCATTTTACCTTCCACTCGCCGTTTTGATTCAATTTCGACACAATCAGGTCTCTATCGTTCCAGCCGTCTAATGAATTTGCAATACGAAAACCCCAGTGAAAGCTTAACGGTATTGTGACTGAAACATGTGTGTGTGTGTGCTCATTAACGTGGCTCAAAGAGGTTTTCCTATCACCGCGGGAAGTTTGGCAACGTGGCTCTTGTGAATGGAAGACCAAAGAAGAGTGGAAATCAAACGGCGAAAGCGAAAGAAAGTGCCAAAGCGATAAGAAGAGAGGTGAATAGAGGAGAATTGAATATGGGAAACAATTTAGAAAGACGATGCGATTCTCCAACAAAGGGTCAAAGGCCAAGAATAATAAATAAATATGAAAGAGTCTCATATTCGATGCCACATTCTGATTTGGTATGATCTCCTAAAGGCATACAAATAATAAAAAGCGTGGAGACCCAAATCGAGTCGCCTTCCATGGGCCAACAATGCTCGACGTCAAAAGCCATTTTTAATTTGACGAGTTCGAAAATGGAGACCGGCCAACGGCAGCGGGCAGGGCGCAGCAACAGTGCGGCGTCCGCACAGCGCAGCCGAACCTGCCGAGCAGCCGGTTAGCGCGCGACTGACGTGTCTGACTGTACCTCCGACCGGGCCGGCGAGCGAGCGAGCGAGCGTCGACGGACTTCCTCCGCGCCGAGCCGGGGTGTGCCTCATCCACGGCGCGGCGCGAGCGGCGACATGGATTGGCTGCTGCGGCGCGGCCGAGCCGAGCGCTGCCCGAAGAGCGCAGGGGCCGCACGCAATTGGTCGACGGAGCGTTTCGAGCGAGCCGAGTGCGCCCGAAGTCGCCTCGGCAGCCGTCTCCACTTCTCTCCCCAGACTGCAGCGACTCTGTTGCGGCAACAGCGATGGGGACGGACAGCGCTTCTGCTCCACCTCTGGCGTCTGGCTGGAGTCGGGGAGGCTGTTGGACATGAGGGCGTTCTTCAAGTCGGAGCTCGCGGGTCCGTAGGAGGCCTCGTTATGTCTGCGGAGAAGGTGGGGTTGACGGCTCTTTTGACTCCAATTCTCTTGGCGACATGTTGATTCCCGATGATGCTGCGAATATTTATGGTATGATAATAACTAGCTGCAATAGAGATTCTTAATTATACCCGAAGACTTCAGAGAATAACCAAAGGAATGTTAATCAAGACGATCGACCTTCATTGGATCGCATTCATAGCAGAAGGGGTTCCCCATGTTCCCTCGGAGCCACTTGAGAGCCAAGAACAATCACAGTCAGAATCAGGGTCAGATGAGACGAGCGCGAAACGTTTCCTTGAGGTACAAATGGAACCTCGCTGCGGCATTCAACCGATGCCAAGTAGTTGCTCTGTTGCTGTTGTTGTTTCTTGGCAGAGTTGTTTTGTGTTTGCATGCGCAGGCCTTGTGTGTGTGTGTATTGTGGTGATAATGTTGCCACCTTTTGCCACATGATTTCGCAGAGCACAAATGACAACACTTGGTTCACCACTCTCTCGAATCGTGGTGGCAACACTGCTGTCTCGGGTCTGGGATTGGAAATTTAAGCCTGGTGGCAACTGGCGGAAGCATGAGGGTACTGTTTTTTTCCGCCAGATGTCTCTGCGACATCATTCATGTCATCATCCACCGTATCTCTCCCGGATTTGAGCATAGACAAGACCCGTTGCTGCCTTTGGGATTGAGTCTATAAGTGTTGCCAAAAGTTCGTTTAAGTTCATTTATTTCACTTTGAGGTTCTTTGAAAGTTTGAAAGTTGTTTATTTAATACTTAAAATATTTAGAACTGTTGTTGATGCCACATTTATTTCTTGGACATCGGCGGCACAGCAACGTGGCCGCTTCTACCGCGGCTCAAAAACCTGGAATTGGTGAAAAACATATTAATTTAACGTCGAAAAGATTCGATGTAGTATATATTTTGGGGATTTCCCCTTTCGTCCTACTCCATTCGATTCCACTACCTGCCTCCTCCGAGTGTTTCAACCCCGCCGCCGTCGAACCGCCCGGACTCGTCACATTGTCAATAATAATAATAATTAATAATCGACCATTATTAAAGAAAAGGGAGGCAATTGAAAATTATTTGTGATTTAAAAAAAAAAATCAAATTTAAATAGGGTTCCTCAAATCAGCTTTATTTATTCTAATTCGACTTGTAATCTTTTTGGATTTGAATATTTTCAATATCCACTTTGTTCAAAGTTTTCGTCGCATTTGGACAACATAAATGAAAGAAGAAAAAAGTTCTTAGACACCTCTTATGGCTAAACGGAGCCTCTAATCGTAAATCCGACTGTAATTTGAAGTCATTAGAAATTATGATAATTTTGAATTGGCCTCGCTTCGATTTAGGTACCGGATCGATCTCGGTCTCTCTCGTGTTTGATTTGTTTGTAATAATTTTGATTTCTGCGACCATCGATTGCTCTGCCTGCGGTCCCCTCATCCTCATGGTGACGTCACGCAACCAGTCGCAAATCCACTTTTCCTAATGAGCGAGTGATGGATTCCGAGTTAATGGACGAACCCGGGAAGGTCGGCCGTCGACAGCCGCGGGCGAGGATCTGCCCGAATCACGTGCTCGCGTGGATTGCGACGACGGCTACGGCGACTGAGGGAGGGTTGGAGGAGGCGGCGTGTCACAAGAGCACCCTTGAATCAGTGTACATGACAACAACAAGGACAACAGTACAACGTGTCTGTCGTTCGTTCGTCCGTCCGTCCGTCCGCCTGTGTTGAACGAATTTATTAAAAATCGATTTCATATTTGCGCCCCCGACGACCCCGGGGCCACTGCAAGGCGAACGCAGTCGAGTGTGGAAGGGTCCTCAACCCGACACACACACACACACACATATATATATACACGAAGACCACCGGCCATATTGTGTGCGTTGGCTGCACAAACATTGCTGCAATATGTCGCCGGGGTCCGAGCAGACGGCGTGGCGGTCAGCTGACGCCGCAGTCCTTGTGGACGCTGGACGTCGGGAGATCTCGGCTTGCCGTCGTCATCGTCGTCGTTGTTGTTATCGTTGCCGAGCTGTCGTTTTCGTTGTTGTCGCTGTCGTGGCCGTTGTCGCTGTTGTTGCGCTTGTTGTTTATTTGTTTGCCCGCGCTTCGACGTCCGCGGGACGAGACCCGCCTAATGGACGCCGGGAGGGGCGGGGGCGGCAGGGGTTTCCATTCGATTTTGGCCGCGTCGCAGGTTGTCGTTTGCGTTGCGTTGGCAACACTTTGGTCGCTCCGCTCCACCGACCGACCAGCCTCGAAAGGCACTCGGCGTCGTCAACGCAGTGGCCGCAGGCAAACAGGATCGGCCGAGAGGTGGGCAGCTGGAGGTCGGGGTGGTCGCTGCGTCTGGGCCGCGAGCTCCGTGTGGGTCGGAAAACAACCTTGATTCCGCCCTTGCGAAGCTGGCTTTTTTAATTCTTAAGTTACTGGCCGGCGGCGCTGCGTCCCACTGTCGTCAATGTTGTTGCTGCTGAACGTGTCATTTGGCAATTTCGTTAAAATCATGTTCCATCATCGATGATGCGTCCACTTCGGCGACGCGCGCTCCCCCGAATCCTTTGGCAGCCCCAGCCAACCGCTCTTCCGACGGGTGAAAAGCGCCGGAAAATATGGTCGTCCAGACAACAAATTGATATTCATGCATTGCCGGGTCCCCGCCGGCTGTCGGCCGATCGGGGAGGCTGAGCGAACGATGGACTGGGGACTGGGGGCGGCCGGAACCGAGTGTTTGGGGCGTGCAGAGCAAATATTTCGAGCGCACATTTAAAATACTTCTCAGGCAACTGCTCTGCTCAGCCTTTGGGACCTGGGCAAATATTTATTTTAATTTTTCCCTCGTCCCCGCCGAACGATTCCCAACTTTTTCCTTTTCGATAAACGCAGCATGTGTTTCGTTGTTGTTGTTGGGAATGTCCTCAAGCCGCGGGCGCTTTGATTTGAAATTTGTTTCCATTTCAGCCGCTTGTGGTCGGTTCGGCCCGTTTTGGGCCCGCAATCGGGCGTCGGTCGGGCCCGGCCGATGTTTGTTTCATCGATTTATTTTAATTGATACTCGGCGAAACAAACTGTGTTTGCCAAATACCGGGTTTCCCAATTCGGCCCCGAGCGGCCGTCGGGCTGGGTGCGAATATCGAAAATTCGAAATGAATTCCCATCGATTTTTCGCCTTGCGGTCGCATTTGCATGCGGCGGACGAGGGGAGCCGCAACGACCCTGAGCCGAGCCTAATCCGGGAACGAGGTCTCCCAGGCCTCCTAGCTCGGAATTGCGCAGAGTTCATAACTTTTAAAATTTAGTTTCCGCCCGGAGCCGAGTTCCCACATGCGCCCACTCTCGCCGCCACGCCCACACACTCGAGACGCAGACCCCGAAGAGCTCTTTGGACCGACGCCGGAAGTGAGAAGTTCCCGCAGCCATTGCTTTGTGAGGACAGACGGACGGACGGACGGAGCAAGCGATAAAATGCTTTTAATTAAGCAATGAAAAACAGCTCACGGCCCGGAGGAGAAGAGGGCGGGCGGGACAAGGGTTGTGTGCTCAAGGAAGCGCCTGGAGAAGATGATGTTCCGAATTGCTATTGCTATTGCGATTGCTACAAGAGGATGCGGAAATGCTCGAGAGCTCCTTTATGAATTGTTTGTTCATTTATTTAGGGACAAAAGTTTCCGCTTCTGCTTCCGCTTCCGCCGTCACTTCCTCGGGCGAGCGAGAAGACGACCGACCGAGGAGCGATGGAGCGGAGAAAACGAATGAGTCGGACGGGCATTTGACAAAGAATAATATTATGTGAAGACGCTGGCGCTCCGGGTTAGAGGGATTTGGCCACACATCGGCGGGTGGGGCCGAGCGAATTGTGGAAGCGCATTACGGCGCATTTGTTGTCGTTCGGGGGGCGGCGAGGGGAGGGAGCCCTTTGTTCGGGCGCCTCGGATGTCGCAGGACATCGTTAAGTGGGCTTTGTCATCGGTGTCGGTCGGGTCGGGTCGGGGGCGAGAACGAAAACGAGGCGAAGTTCGGGGGCCATTGTGACCTGATGTGCTGGGAAATTGCGCGCGATTGTTTGCGCCGTAATCCTTCGGGGGGCGACGGCGGAGGGCGGCTGCAATTCCGGGATAATGTTTAAAATTTCAAAGAATCCAACTTTCGCTCGGACCATTCCGGCGGCTTTGCGTTTCACAAAAGGACGTCCCGTGGCGAGGGTCTCAATGTCCTTCATCTTGCAGGACTTCGGGCTCCTTCCGCCGCGCGCCACTTTAAGCTGACTTCGGCCCTCGGATGCGACCCCGACCCCGGCCCACTCCCGGCGCCCGATCGATGGATTTGAATGTCCTTGCGGAGCGATTCGGCAGTCGTTTCCAGCCCGTTCTGCGGTCCGTGCGCCGGGGTGGGCGGGCGTCTGCAGCGCCTCAGATAAGCGCACGCCCTCCCCGGCGCCCTCGTTAGCCGTGCGCTTTGAACATTCGAAATTGCGAAATTAAAAATCAACGGGCGACAGGTTCAGGGAATTCCGAAGCAAGCTCTCGAGGGCGCCGGGCGAACCCTTCAACGATTTGAGTTCCCAAGCGACGAAATGCAACGGGGTGGGTGGGCAACAACAACAACAACAACACAACCAACAACAGGGCGCAGTTCACGCCACTTGAAGGAACTCAAATCGCTGCCGAGGTTGTTGTCGTTGTCGTTGTTGTTGCTCTAATATGTCAGACTGGGAATGTTCACTTTTGACAGCTTCAATTCCCGGGCCGCCCGCCACCCGGCGGATCAGTCACAGCATGCACGTTCCTTCAATAAAACTACAACAGCAACGACACTGAGAGTACACCAACAACACCAAGAGCATACCAACAACATCAAGTATTCCAACAATAGCTACAGCAATAACAACGAAACCAAAGTGGAACGAACGAGCGCCGAAGAAGCCACGGCACGAAGGACGTCGAACGGATGGCGAAGGCAAAGACGAGGGGCCGGGGGCGACTGCAGAAAAATACAATTTCCTTTTTTATGCTTATTCAATTTGCCACCCGCCAGCAGCTGCTGCGCCTCAGCCACGCCCCCTCCCCTCCCCGTCCCCGTCCCCGCCCGCTCTGGGCTCCCGTGCGAGCGATTAGTGCTGAGGTCGTGTCGAGGTCCTTATCGCCGAGAAGTTCGTCCACACGACCTCCATCCGCCGCTCCGAGGGTTGCGAATTTTTCCGCTCTCCGTCGGTTTGTTTTCCTTCTGGCCCGGGGCGGGGCGGCCACCCGTCGTCGTGGCCCAAACTGTTAATCGCAGCAGTAGCAACTGTTGGTTGCAGTCGTCGTCGTCGCCGCTTGACATGTGAACAAGAAGCAGAAGCAGAAGAAGGCGCCCCGCGTGTTATTGTTATTGTTATTCCGCTGTGTTGCTGTTAATTGTCGACTTAATGACCGTTTAATTAAATCGCCCGACTCGTCCGCCCGGTTCGCCGCAGCGCACTCGAGCCGCGGGCACTTGTCGTTCCACCCCCGAACCCGCGTCCTCGCCACTCGACACAGCCGGAGCGGGACATGGGCCACGAACTGGTGCGTGTTTACTTTGGCCGCGACCCCCCGCCGACTCGAGGGCCTCGTGCGGGGCGAGGGGCGGCTTCGAGTGCGCGCACTCGCGACAAATTGTTCTTCTGGACCATTTGGCGTTAATGGGATTACGTATCCGGGCCCATGGAGCCCGATCGGTTCACGGACCCCACCGGCGACAACGACAACGACAACAACCTCGACCACGACACGAGGAGGCCGTCGTCTAAATTGATTTTGCTCTTATTGCTTTTGCGGCCCGCAGAAGACAGGACCGCAGGCCATGAATGCGAACGAAATCCAGGCGACATCGGCCCAGCGCGTCTTCCGCTCGGCCGACTTCCGGCTCCGGCTGCGCCACGCCTCCCTTTGAGCCCGGTGCGCCTCAGTGGACACGGCCGCTCCAAAGTGGCGTGAATTTTTAATTGCTCTCGGCCCACGCCCTCCGCCCGCCGGCCACGCAGCGCTGGCCTGCGCGTTTAATTGAAAGTGGCAACACTGGTCAGCGCGCCTACCTTTTAATGTTTGCATTTAATCAAATGGAAAAACTCCCAATAATTGAAACAACAATGTTTTTGGTACTTTTTATTTCATCATTTGCTTTGTTTTTGACAATGTTTTTGTTGTTGCTTTTGCCTTTGCTTTCGCTTTGAATTTGCCTCTGTTTCATTTAAATTTCGACTGCGATTCTCTCTTGTTCTACCTTTATTCACGTTTGCTTTTATTTGTTTTCATTTCTCTTGTTCCGTAAACTAAAATTTTATTTGCCTTGCATTTGTTTCACATTCGTTTTCACATTTGTGTCGCTGCCTTCGCATGGCACATCCATGCTGTGTATTAGTGTGTGTATATATATATCTATATCTGTGTGTATATGTTTCGATATTCGATATTTCATAGAGTTCGATAAAATTTCCATGCAACCATTGGCTGTGTTCGTACATTAAGAGGAGTAAAAAGCCATTCTGCATGTGTGTGTGTGAGTGAGTGAGTGAGAGGTGAGAGTGAGTGCAAGAGAACAATTGATTAAGTGAGTGTGAGTAAGAGAGAACGAACAAAATCACATTTATTTGGTTTAAATCTACCTTAGACTAGTTTTGCCACCTTCATCCGATTCGATTCGATTGGATTCGATTGGATTCGTGCTTTAAATTTCAATTGTTGCTGCCTCGGGTTGGGTTTTTATTTACATTCATTGGGCCGCGGTGTGCGTGTGCGTGTGTGTGTGTGTGCGAGTCAGTGGGTGAGTGTGTGTGCGTGCGCTTTGACACGTAATTAAAATGGGGCATTTACGCGGCTTTGCGCGCTGTCAGAAACAGTCAATGTTTCCACTGGTTTCACGGTTACCGCCGGAGTTTGTACTGCATTAAAACACGATAAATTGAACAACGATGCGCTTGTCGGTAATCCGTGCCCGGGGGCGAGGGTGGGGGCGTGGTCGGTTGGGGTCGGTTGGAGTCGGGTCAGCAGGAGCCACACGGTCACGACGTTAGCGCTTAGCCTAGATCCTTAGAGACAGACAGTGAATACACACACAGTTACACAGTTACACAGTTACAGTGAGAGTCGATAAGTTGCATTAACCACACAGATACACGAACGGAGAGTGGAGTAAAACAGACAGAAACACATGGTACAGTCGACACTTTATTATAGATTCTCATTAGGTGTGAGTAGGTTAAGATTAGTTTGCTTTGGTTTGGTTTGTCCTTAAGTAGTAGGTTGCTATCGCATAGTATTAGATCAAGAAAAAGGAGGTCGTCGTGGGCGAGCCACCGTCAACGGAGGGAAACAATAACGTGCGTAAAATCTCGGAAACGAAATACTCTATTGCGGCTAAAAGGAGCCCTGGTCGGGCCAAACGATTGCACTAAGGTAACTAAACTAAAACTGATAAGGCTCCCGCGCCCCTCGGCGGTCTCCAGGAACGCCCTCAGGGGGCCTTAGTTGCGGCGGCCGAGGGGGCGGGGGTGAGGAAAAGAGTTGGTAATGACTGCATGGATATCTTACAAATAATCGCCTTAAATGACATACATAAATAGACCTCTTACAAACGCACTTAAAATATCAATATACATATATAAATATCTATGTTCTACATTAACTAGCTCTCTATATCATGAGTGTATAAAAATTTACCCAATCTAACAGACGTCAATAATTGAGACAACATTAAAAATGCCCCTCCTCCTCCTCCCGCTGAGTCTGATCTCATTCTCATCCTCATCCTAGGGACATTCGGCTTAAGACTAGGAAAAATATGTTACAATCATAATATTCTATATTCTATCTACGGTAGTGGGCGTGTGTGTGTTGCGTTTGCTTAGTTGTTCTTGTTTTTTGTTGTTGTTGTTGCTGTTGTTGTAGTGGGCGGCACAACTGCCAAACATTAAGACTAAAACACTTCCATATACATAGTATTTGTGCGCATGGGACTGGGGTCGATCAACAGTGAGTTCACAACAGGTATTCGAGGATCCTCCGATCAGATCCTAATGACTAGTGAGCGGTTGCTCCGGAGTTCGTACGTATTTCGGGTTCCACCTTGAGTTCCTTCAGATGTACTTGCCCAGGTCCTCGTGGAAGTCCTGCAGGTAGGCCAGCAGCTGCGGGAACGAGGGCCGCTGCTTGGGGTCCACCAGCCAGCAGCAGGACATCACAGTGAAGCTGAGCGAGGAAAGAGAAGAGAAGAGAAGAGGAGAGAGAGAAGGGAGCCATGGGTCGGTGGCTTGGACAAAATCTGAACGAGGAAACTTACAATTCGTCCGGGCAGTTGATCGGCTGCCCGAGCCGGAAGCCGTCGGCCAGGTACGGCGTCAGCTCGAAGATGTCGACCTCCTCGAAGGGCGTCATCGCCAGCGTGGCCAGCTCCCAGAAGAGCACGCCCAGGCTCCAGACGTCGCTGGCGCCCGTGTAGTACTTCTTCTGCAGCGTCTCGAGCGCCATCCACTTGAGCGGGCGGTTCTCGTTGTCGCCCAGGCAGTGGTAGTCGTCGGGGAAGAGGTCGCGCGAGAGGGCGCTATCGCAGATCTTCACGTAGCAGTCGGCGTCCAGGCTGGGGGGAGCAAGAGTCAGACCCGATCGTTGTAAAATCAACACCCAATACTCACTAGCAGTTGCGGGTGGCCACGTCCTTGTGCACGACGCCCAGCGAGTGCAGGTGCGCCAGGCCCTGGGTCACGTGCAGCCCGAACTCGACCAGCTGGCGGGTGCTCAGCGGCGAGTTCATCTCGCGCGACTTCTGGAGGAATCTGCGAGCAGCGAATAAGAAATGTTTTCTAAGAACTAGGAAGTAAATCTACTCACATCTTGAGGTTGCCCTTGGCGGGGTTCGGGTACGCGATCTCGGGCGGGCCCGGCAGCTCCGTGTTGGCCACCATCGGCGCCAGGACGTTGTGGTGGCTGACGCCGATCAGCATCGAGGCGTCCTGCAGCAGGCAGGCCACCTGCGTGAGCGAGGCGCCGTCGACGACCGTCTTGATCAGCACGTCGCAGGACTCGCCCAGCCGGCCGGCGTAGATGCGGCCGTAGGTGCCCTCCTTGACCAGGTGCTGGCAGACGAGGGCGCCCGGCTGCACGCTCGGGATGCGCCGCAGCTTCTCCTTGGGGTCGACGGTGCCGACCCCGCTGCCGCCGCCGGTGCTGGCGCCGCCGACGACGCTGCCGTTGCCGCGGCTGCTCTTCGGGGTGGACATGCTGTAGACCTGCAACGATCGGATCGGATGGAAACTCAATTATCGGCGTCGACGTCGTGGGCTGTCAAATGGAATTATGATAATCGCGCGACGAATGCGAGCAGGGGAGGCGACGATTGCGGAGCGCACACATGTTCGGATTCCCGGATGTCGTTCGACGTCTCAATTTGCTCGGAGTTATGTAAATTCGCTCCTGAGCGGTCGTCGATGACTCGGCGCCGGCAACGAATCCCCGAGGAATGTGCGAGCGAGGGTGGGCGGGCGTCAAGGTGCGAGGGTGCGAGCCGGGAATGCGAACCCTTATTTGTTGTGGCGTGAAAACACAACATTATGAAGTGTTCGTGTTCGCATCCGGCCGCCTTCGATTGGAATTAGAGTGGGATGGGACCGGGACCGGGACCAGGGATCGGGTTCGGTTTCGGTTTCGCCTCGGGATCGGGTCCCTGCCTTGGTCGAGGGCGCATTCCAAGGTCGCCGAACCCGACCCGGCCCGGTTGACAAAGCGAGAAGCAGAGCGGCGCCAAGATTTATGCCCACCAGCTCTGCGTTTTCGTCTCCTTCGTCGTTTTGCGTCCATCCCGGGGTTCGTTTATCAATGATTTACACTGCGAGGAATGTCAGAATGTGGGCGTGGCCCGTGGGCGGGTCGCGCAGGCTGCCGGCAGCTCTGTTGATAATGTGAATTATTCATAAGCCGGCCGAAGGGGGCGGGAGGAGGGCGGCGAGGACGAGCCGGAGGACGCTTTAATTTGCGACTGAGCGACCGGGCTTTCAAGTGCAAATTGCCTCCGCCCGGACTCGGGTTGTCAGAAACATCACTCGCACGCGGCCCGAACATGAAACGATCCCTCGCCCACGCCTCCTCACGCACACATGCGGCGAGCGACCTCCGCACACGGGACCGGGGCCGGGGCCGGGACCGAGACCCGGCGGGCACAATTTGCTCCCTAATGTGAGAATGAAACCGTTTAGCAGGGGAATATCCCCAACTCAAACAGGACCGAGCCGCAGTCGAGAACAGCATCAGCAGCAGCCTTTCTTCCCAGGATCCACCTCGAGTCGAGTCGAAGTCGTTCGGCCAATGGAGATGTTGCGTCGGGACCGAGATCGGGACCTGCGTCCATTGGCCATTGGCCAGTGAGCACTGGCTTCGGGCGTAAATCACCGGTGGCCACAAATTGCGCTCCCCCGGCCCCGAATCCGGCTGGAGCCACTTTAAACGTGACAAATTCACGGAAACAATAAACGCGGAAGCGACGGCGACGCCGACGGTAAGAAAAACAATAAAACACAATAACATTGACAACGATTTAATTTATTAAAAAGAACAACCGCAATATGGAAAATTTATTTGTGTTGCGCCGCAGAAGCGATGTCGATGGCCGGTGGCCTGCGGTGCCGATGTCCACAACAAGAGCAGCAACAGCGCAGCAGCAGCAACAGCAGCAGGAGCAGCAGGAAGACCACAACAACCACCGCAGGAGCAATAATAACAGTAGTCGGAGTCCTTGTGGTGTTTTAGTTGCTGTTGTTGCTGTTGTCATTTCCGCTGCCGGTTGTGTAGTTGTAGTTGCGGTCGTTATTGTTGCTCTTGTCGTGTCGTTATTGTTGCTGTTATTCTGTTATTCTGTTGTTATTGTTTTTGTTGCTATTGTAGCAACATGTTTCGTTGCGTTCACAAAGAAAATTTCAATTAAAGTGAAACAATGCATACTTTATCATCGTGCTTTGGCAGCACTGTACAGCGGTGGTCGGTGATAAATCTTTGTCGCCGAATATACGAACCTCATCCCCTACATCGCCCCACCACCCCCCAGACACCCACCCACCCACTCACACACACACACATCCATCCGTCCATCCCTAGACCACACTCCCTCTCACGTGTGTATGTGCGGCCGCAGAGCTCGGTGTCCGTTGCCAGCGAATGAATCGGTCGACGGGGGGCGAGGACGGGGGGCGGTTGGAGGGCGAGCAGCGAAAGTGTAATTAAAACTTTGACTAACGATAACGCGCCCCACCAGATGTCGCCCCCCTGACCCTCTTTTGTCCTGTGGCGAGGATGCAACTCACGGAAATCATAATTTAAATCTTTAATAAAGTCCTTCAGTCCGCAGCCCGGAGTCGGACGTCGAGAGTCGAGAAATTAGCAGTCGTCGCCTTGCAACGGCGCCCTGCACACGTCCATGTGAGACCGCAATCCGCACAGGGGGCGTGGCAGGCGCAGCCGGAGTCGTCATTAACCCAGTTTTAATGAGCTCCCTGCCCTCGGCGCCCTCGTCTCAATCCCATCCCAAACCCATTCGCAATTGGCAACCGGAGTCTCCTCAAGGACTCGGAGTGAACTGCTGTCGTGTGAGGTGGACGGCAAGAGAGAGAGAGAGAGAGAGAGAGACGAACGAGAGAGTGATGAGAGAGAGGGAAATGCAGGCTGTGATTATAATGTCTCCACTTTGGGTTTAATTAAATTTAATGCAGCCACAACTAAACAGTCCTGGAGCCTCACGACGGATGCTCTCGTCCTCGTCTTCGCTCTGCTGCTGCTGTTGTGACAAATAAAATTCAATAAATCACACTCGGATTAGAAGCAGTCGGAGAGACGAGGGGTGGAGAAGAGAACGAGGTGGGGGGGGGGGGGGGGGTGGTTGAGGGCATCCATCGTGCTGGCATCCAGTTGATGTTGCTCTGCGGTGGATGAACCAGCCGGACCTGTGAGCGACAGGCGGGGAGCGGGTTGAGACGCGAGTGTCACTCGCATATCAGGAATCAACAAAAGCCGAAGCGCACTTGACATGCATCTGACTCGTGCGTCGAAGGTGCGTCTCGCCGCACCACCGAAAGGACTCTCACAACAACAACAAGGACACCCCGGGATTGAATGCCGACCGAAGTAACAACATGCAGTTGGGGCGACGAAGCAAGGGCGACATAGAGATAGAGGAAGAGATAGAGGCAGAGATAGAGATAGAGGAAGAGACGAGACAGCGCCAGTTGCTGTGACAACCGAAAACAAAAGAGATCAGGGCGACATCCAATAAACTTTGCAACCGAACCCAACTCTTCCTCTGCCACCCCGCCCCGCCCAGCACGAGTCGCAGCCTCCTGCTGACATCGGTCTGTCTATCTATCTCCCCCTGTCTGTCCTCCCATCTCCCTGTCCGTCTGTCTGTGTGCGGAATGTTAAGCGGGCTGCGACGTGCGTCGATCACCCTCTGCCGGCGGGAGATGCAACCGACTGGGGCAAGGGTTGGAGTTGACCAGGGGCGTCGAGGGGTGACAGGACTCGAGTGCGACGCGCGGGGTGGCGAACAGTGGAGAGCGACGAGGATGGGGTTCTGTCGAAACTCGGTTGTCGCCCCGAAATTACTCGTAATTATGTGCTTGGCGAAATCTTTACGACGAGCATGGCGGCGGGATAGCAAATTGCGAAACACGACCGCCCCGCCCCCAACGCCCACGCCCCCTGCAGTCGATTTGCCGCTCGCTCAATAAACATAAATTAGGCAGGTGTTGCCAAGGTGTTGCTTCTGCCGTTGTTGTTATTGTTAATGGTGGAGTTGTTTCCGTGTTGTTGGAATCCCATTATTGTTGTTACTGCCGAGCGAACTCCATTGGGTGCTTCACACCTCATTCGAGTTCGAGTTGGAGTTCCTTCTCCCCTCCCCTCCACCTGGAGTGCAATTATATTTCAATTTGCACGAGCAACGACTGTCGCCGGAGTTGATTTGCGCCCTCGGGGACCCCGGGTTTCCCTCGTCACGAGTCGGGCGGAATTTTAAAGTATGCGAGGTTTCGGCGAACCCGGGCCGCGCGGGACCCGCGGTCCTCACAACCGGAGCATTAAAAATGCGGAACCTTCCTCGCGCCCGGTTTGTAATTAACTCCTCCAGGACTGAGGGCTGTAATTAATTCCCATTTCGGGACGTGCCGACGACGCGGATTCGGGGCTTCTTCGGGCCTGGACTCGAGGTGACTGCGAGGAGACAGCAAACAAACAAACGACGACTCTAATGGCGTCAACGGGAGTTTAACGAAATCACTCAGCGACATCGCGAAGATTACAGATTACACAAGGCCTTTAATCAGGATCCCCGCCCATTCCAGCCCCATTCGAACAATTGGCGCTCAGCCGCCGTGACGCTCATCAATTATGAACCGAGCCACGTTCCGATGGGTTCGAATCGAATCCTTCTCGCCTTTCGTTTGTCGTGCAATTGCCCACCTCGGTTTAATTTCCGCCCTTGGCTTAATTGAAATTATTTCCTAGTCCAGGGACAGCCACGGATCCGGATCGATTTTCGACTAAATCTTCCGGACTCGCTCCGTCCACCGTCCGCCGCCCGCTGAGAATCGGGCTGAGCACGCAATTGATTCCGATTCCACGCGCACTCCGCCCCCCTCGGCACGGTCGGCAAATTCAATTTCCGCCGCCGTTTCGTCCTCCGCAATCACGTCCTTTTGCCGCCTCCCCCGACCCGCGTCCGCCCCTCGCACCGAGGTCGGGCCGTCGTAAAGGAGGACACTTCATAATTTCGCCTCTTCTCTGGCCACAAGTGTCGGTCCTTCGTCGCGCCGTAACTTCGTTTGGCCTGCTTTTTATGGAGCTGGTGTTTATCGTTCTCCTTCCCGCTCGCTCCGACTGCCATTCGGATGTCTCTTTCTATGTCTTTGTCTGTGTCTATTTCTCCGTCGTTTTCTCTATCTTTGTCTACTTCTGTTTCTCTGTCTTGTTCTCTGCCTTTGTCTCGGCCTCCATCTCAGTCTGCGCCTGGGTCTCGGTCGCGTTCGGTGTCTTGACCCAATTTCGTGGGGTTTTATGGCCAACACTTTGTCTCTATTACTTTCAACCACTTCGTGCGGATCCTCGATCCTTGGCTGGAGGAGGACAGGCCCGATGTCGCTCTCTCCTCCCCCCCTCCATACACACACTTAAGGCCCGGTCGTAACAACCGAGGACAACATGGCTAGAAACAATATCCACAACAACAACAACTGCAATAAAAACCAACATTCCAACTCCGACAGCAAACACAACAATGAATAAAATAACATCGTGTCTACCGCAGTCTGAGGGGCCGGGTTGGTGGAGCTCTGTGGAAGGGGGGTCGGCACATGTCCGCCCCACACCCTCATGTCCGCCCCATTCCGCCCCCACATGACATCGAGTTGGCGGCGCACACGTCCCCCGACTCAGACTGTGGCTGCTGCCAAATCCGGAGTTGCCATGGCCGTGGCCCTGAAGCGAGGCGAGGCGAGGCCTGGGCTCTCATCTGCCTTGGAATCGAAAACCGCACAGAATAACATCCGTTACCGCCGCAGGACCCCCGACCATCCGACCGACCGATTGTCTGAGGTTGACAGGAAGTCATCAATAGTGTAATGGCGTACAATGGAGTCGCCGACAACGGCTCCGACGGCAGCGACGGCGGCGGCGACTGGCCGAGGAGTGAAAAAGTCACAATGGCCGGACAGCCGGAGTGGGCAGGAGGGGGGCGGCGGCGGAGGCGGAGGCGGGCCGAAGGTTAGACGAATGGCTCCGCAATTTGTCAGACCCCGGTCGGACAATGCAGACGTCGTGGCCAATCCCCCCTCACCATCTCCCCGTCGACTCTTATTATTCGAGCTGCAGCTCATTAATATCTATGAGGCGATTCTTGGTCAACCCAGACACTCATTGTTCCCTGATCTTTTTACTGGGATTTTGATTTATTCCCTTGACTTACGGCGGAACCCGTAATTTATGTGGGATGCGTTGTAATTGAACATCGGGCGGCAGATGGCGCAGACAGGATCCGAACGGAGAAGCCGACTGAGGGAGGGAGAAACAGAGAGAGGGAAAAGAAAACCGACACGATTTGCATTCCTCCGGCAGGATGTGGAGAGGTCGGAGTCGCATCCTTCGAACTGACATCCCGTTTTTGTCGACTGCACGGAATTATTCACAGACTTTTTGTCGCCTGACCTGGTTGTCGGACTTTTTCCGACCGGACTCCGACCCGCATCTGGGTGGAGGAAAGTCAACCGGTGGTCGTTTCCTCTGGTGGGACAATTGCAACGTAATCGCCGAGTCCGACGTGGAGGAGTCCTTTCAACTCGTTCCCGGGCAGCTTCCGACAGGACGTCCGACTTCCGGCTCCTCAATGACAGGCAAAAGACATCCCGAGATCCGCCGCGATAGCGATCCGGGGCTCAAACTTTTTCCACAAGTCCCCGTTTCCGCCCCCAAGGTCGGACGACGCCATCTGCCGCCCCCTTTGGAGCTCCTGCCGTTCGCAGGTCGTACCGTAAAAATCTTTAATGAGGCGACAACATTTTTAATTAGCACCTGCTATTCGGCATTAACTCAGCCCAGGGGGAGGAGGCCGAGTGGAAGAGGGTCGTGATGCTGCTGGCGGTGGTTGGGATTCGCCGCCGTTAAATTAATTGCGAGCCCGCTACATGTCGTACTTCGCCTAATGTTTGCATTCAATTACTATTCGACTCTTGGCAGCCGAAACGATAACAAAAACACGCTCACTCTCCGTTAATTGGTGCCGTGGAGGGGGTGAAAATGCCGAACCCTCCCCTGGCCCTAACGAGGCAGACGTTCCCGGCCCTTTGTCGTCCTCGTTTCCACTCTGTTGCTTCGATTGCTCCGCTCATTTGGGTCTTGCTCTCATTTAATTCGTTACTTGTGTATGTCTGTCTGTCCTTCTCCATCTTACTGTCTGCATCTCTGTCTGCCTCTCTATCTGTCTGTCTGTCTGTCTGTCTGTCGGTTGCTGTTGCTCTTGCTGTCTATTATTATTGTAGCTGCTTCTTCTGCTGCTGTTCTTCCTGTTGCCGCGTCCTCAGCCCTCGTTCTTGTCGTCGTCGTCCCTGCCGAATCAGGAGGAAAAAGAGATCCAAGTTCTGTTGCAGCCGTCGTCTTTGTCTTTGCCCTTGCTCGTTATTGTTTTTGTTGCTATTGTTCTTATGCTCCTTGTCCTGATACTCCTTCTCCTTGTTCTTATACTCCATCTCCTTGTGCTTCATCTGCTTCTCCTTGTGCTTCTTCCTGTTGTGCTTGTTGTACTTTATGTTCTCACATGGATGGCGGTTTCGTTTCTACCCCCCCAATCCTCAATCCGAACCCCCCTCGCAGAAGTGGGGAAGCAATTTCCAGCGTTTATGGACTGATTTAATAAAAAGCGAATGAAGGGCGGTTGGGGTGGGGCGTAATTCGAGGGGGAAAAACAACAATTACTGCAGTACGATTTACTCCACTCCGGCGGAGAGAAATTCATTTAATTCCCTTCCGACCGGTTGATTCTCGAGCATATCTATGTGTATGAGTATGTGTGTGAGTGCGTGTGGGTATGCGTGTGTGTGTGTGTGTGTGTCGGAATGCTGCAAGTGGGTCGCACCGGGTGTTCGAGGAGCGAGGGTGGAAGCGGAGTAATCGGAAATTAAGGTCGACGCTTGCCGTCCGCTCGAATGTTTAAAGTTCACGACTTGAGTAACGGTAATTAAAGTTCGGTGGGGCGGTCGGAGGAGGATGGACTCCTCCCTCGGACTTAAGAGGTCCTGCCCATGGGCCATGGTTTAGTTATGAGCTTGTGGGAACCACCGCGCACGGAGCCAGGGCTGCATCGGCTGCGCGCCTTCGTGGCGGATAAACGTCTATTTATACGCCAGTTGCCACCTCGTGCTCACGCGAGACGCTGGCCCCGTCTTCGTCCCCGTCCCCGACCCCAGGCCTCACCAGACCCGGCCCCGATAACGAAACCCACCCTCGCCCCGTCTGGCCCCAGAGAAGCACGACGTCGAAGGCTTTTCGGGGCACGACTCCTGATAATTTCTGAGGTTTGATACGAATCTGCCTTCCTCAGCCTCCACCATCGGGCCGTGGTTCCCTGGCTACGGCGGTGGCTGCGGCATGAAAATGTAAATTAAAATTATCGTCTGGAAGTTTGTCCTCGTGCTGCCTCGGAGTCGTCCTCCTGCTTGCCACGAGCCAGAGCCCGAGCCCGAGCACACGCACGAGCTCCGTCGTCTCTGCGACTGAGTGTCTATGTGTTTATCTCTCGAGTGAGTGAGTGAGTAAATGTGTGTGTTTGAGAGAGTGCGGTATTATAATAAGAAACGCTTTATTGCTTATCTAAACATGTACATAATTCAGCCGGCGCCCCGCACGTCTCCCAAGGGTGCTCTTCCCGGCACGAGTTGAGACAATGTATTTATTACGGAGCGCCCGACTCGGGGTGGGACGAGGAGCGCGGTATCAGCGCCAACATAAACCAGTTAGGGTTTTATCTGACGAATTAGTACCTTGGCTGAGCTCCCGGCTCCACCGCCCCGGGCCCTCCACCTCACGAAGGACGACTTCGAGAGTCCTTCGCGGCTGCCCGAGATCCCGCAGCACGCGTCTCAATCGAAGTCGCCGAAATTAAGTCGTCGAAATCGGACCAAATCTGGCCGCTCGACGAGGGTGAGGTAAATTCAGGGAAGGTGGGGTGAGTTTGATGAGGGTGGGGTGCATTTGGCTAAGAGTGAGTTCGGTGAGGGTTGCGGACGTACCTGGGTGAGCTGCGAGGACGCGTAGTAGGAAATCCTCGAGGGACAGATCGACTCCGGCTTCGAGTAGATGGTCTCCGCGACCTGGTCGCCCATCGGCAGCAGGGCCGTGGCGTACGGCGAGGGCGTCGGCGAGCTGCGGAACCCTGCAATAGATAGAGAGGGAGAGATAGCAATTAATGCGGGAACGGTGGGTGCGGTGCGGCAGATGGTGGGAACGGCAACCTACGGTCGAAAATGTTGCAGGACTTCTTGGACTCCAGGGGGTACTTGTTGAGGCTGGCGATGGTGGCGTACGAGCCGCTGTTCACACTCGGCGGCCGCCCCAGGGGATCGAGTCGGATGAACACGTTCTGGTGGCTGCCGTAGGCCGCGGTCGTGAAGCTGGTGCTGCGGGCGAGACAAGAAGAGAGAGAAGCGGTTAGTTACCAAGAAGCCAAGGGTGCGATGCGATCGCGGCCCGTCGGACGTCTGCCTCGACCACTCAATCAAAGTCGGCGGTTCCTCGTTCATCTATCTGTCCCTCTACCGTCCGTCCATCTGTCCCTGGTCCGTCCGTTTTTCTCTCGTTCGTCCCTCCGTCCATGTGTCCCTCGTCCTCTCAATCCTGACCACGTCGGAAGGACACCTGCCGTGTGCGTCCGTCGGTGATGAACGACGAATTTTAAATTGAATCCTTGTTTCACGTTTGCAAAATAAATGTTTGCGCTCGCCGCTCGCCCCTAACGAGTGTTTGTGTATTTGCCCCGCACGTTCCTTCGGCCCTCTGTCTGTCCCTCCGTTCCTTCCTCCCTCCCTCCCTCCATCCTTCCGTCCGTCTGTCCTCGGTGTGTCCTGGAGGTACGTTTCAATTTACGGCCCAATTCCGCCATGACGTGGCGCCCATCCGTCATCCGGGCGACTGCTGTGCGCGGAACCCGAGTCTGAACCGGTGACGGAGCAGGAGCCGGGGCGAGTCGTAGTCGGAGCCTCCGCCGTCGCGTGGCCTTGCCTGGGGGGCGGGGAGAGCGAGGGCGGCGACGGGGCCGAGCCCAACCTGTTCGACATCGCACCGGCTTCATTTGAATTTCAAATTTCCTGCAGCATAGGTTGTTGTCACAGTGACGAAGTGCCTGCGAGCCGGGAGTCGACGACTGCGCACGACGGCCATCGGTCGGTCGGATGGGACGAGGGACGAGGGATGGCTGAGGGAGGGGACGCGGGAGGACCGGAGGATGGGAGAGAATATGTTAAATATGGTGTCAAGTGCGGTTGTGAAGCCGGCGGAAAGCATTAAGAGTTATTGTTATGATTTTATTGCGGCCCATCGTCCTTGTCGTCGTTTATTTCCCAGGACACGAGACACAGGACACGCTTGTCACTGGGTCGCCGACCGACAGACGGACGGACGGACGGACGGTCGTCGGTCCCGAAATGATTATCGATTGGCTTCGATGACCCGGTCGTACTTACTGCAGCGAGTCCTGGCGGATCTGCTTCCGCGCCCGCACGTACATCGCGCTGGCGATCAGGCCGACGACGAGCACCAGGCCGAGGGCGCAGGCGGCGGCGCCCAGAAGCGCGGGGCCCTGCGAGGGCGCCTGGGCGGGGGCGGGCGACTGGTTGGGGGCCGGGTAGAGACCTAAAAGAGGGAGAGAGTTGTCAATCATCGTTCGATCAATTTGCAATTATAACTGAATCAATTCGCAATCATCGTCCGATCAATGCGCAATCATCGCTCGATCAATTCTTAATCATCGCTCGATCGATTCGCAATCATCCCTTGATCACAGCGCAATCGTCACTCGATCATTGCTCAATCATCGCTCGATAAATTCCCAATCAGGACACTAACGAACCTTTCAGACAGATCTTGTTGCGCTTGAAGTTCAGCCGGGTGTCGTTGGTGCGGGGCGGGCCGCGCACGAGGAGGTTCACGCTGAGCGGCACCTGGGCGCTGGCGTTGCCCGTGCAGGGCAGGTGCACCGCGAAGGTCTCGATGTGCTGGGGCACGTAGCCCTTGGCCGGGATGCTGAGCGCGGGAGCGGCCAGCGCCTCCTGCTCCGCAGCGTACTCGATGCTGATGGAGTACGGCAGCTGCAATGGAGAGAGCGAGAGAGTGGAAGTGAGTGGATGAGGGTTGGCCGGTGGCTGGCTTCTACTTACCGGGTAGGTCGTGAGGCTCTGCCAGGAGAACTCCAGGTCGTGGATGTCGGCGGGCACAGGTACGGTGAAGTGCATGGCGTATGTGTTAATCGCTCCCTCGTGGACGTAGAAGAGGTCGGCTTCCAGGCCTGCGTCGATTGAGTTATTGCCCAGGGACCGAGGGCACGGGTGCGTGAAAAGAGTCAGGGGTGAACGGAAGGGAAGGGCAGGGAGAGATGACAAGAAAAGAGAAGAGAAGAGATGAGAAAAAGCGGAGATGAGAAAAATAAATAAAACGAGGTATTATATTGCAATTTGCTCCTGTATCACTTTTCAAAGCGGATGCCAAACGCATTTGGCTGCTCTGCGGGGGCGAGAGAAAGAGAGGGAGATGGAAGACATCCTCGATGGGATTGAGTGACTGCTAGAGTGCTCGGAGCGCGCACAAAGGACTCGAGACTCGACGCAGGACTCGGGACGCGGCATCCGATTCCTTCCGGGGCGAACAAAAACATTCCGATTCGATTGAAGTGCGAGCGAAGTAGTTCGTTCAAGATGTTTATTTATCGAGTCTGCGTTTTAATAGTGTTTGTCTTCTTCCGAGGACGAGGACGAGGCGAGGGCGGGCGGATGGGGGAGGTTGTGTGTGCGGAGATGCAAGCATTAGGAATGAATAATCCCATTGTTCGCTGGTGTCGACAGCGGGTGGGGGACGGGGGCGGTCAGGTGGGGTTTGGGCCCCCAGTGCGAAATGGAGCCCTTCAGGGATCTCGTTGCCGATCTCGTCGCTCGCTCTCGTCGCTCTCCTCGGCGGGTATTTAATTTCAAGGAGTGTATTTCTGAAAGCTGGTTCGCAAACAAATTACTGAAATCCTCCTCGAGCAGCAGACTCGAGTGTCGGGTTCCAAGAAGCAGCGTGCGCTAATAATGGGATTCCAGAGACTCCGAGGAGCCCCCATCTTCGAGCCCGAGTCCTTTGAAGCGCCCGGTGCCAACGCCCTGGCGGCGAGGCGCCAAAGGCTGCGAGAGCGCATCGGGAGTCGTGACATCTGAGTCGAACCGGATTCGACTGGGGCTGGAGTGTTGGGGCGGTGGTGAAAGGGCGAGCCTCAATGGTGATGGAACCTCGTCTCCGCTCAAGCGCTGCAAATGAGCTTCCGCAATAATACGTGCTCCAGCACCGCCCTCGCCCCCAGCCCCGCCCTCGCCCCCAGCCCCGCCCTTCTTCACGCCAACCTCGTCCGGTCGTGTTTCATTAAAATGTCATAAACTTAAACGATTCATAAATCAGTGTTGCCAGATCCACTTTGCTTTTATTCAGCTGCCAAAAGTGAGGCCCAGGGTGGGCGGGAAAGGGGCGTGTTTAGGGCGTAAGTGGCTCTCGACGACCACTCGCCGGATAAGTTGCTGCAAATGGTTATTGTTGTTGAAGTTGTTGTCGCTGTTTTCGAGATGAAAGTGAAATTTTGATGTCACTCAAAACTCGACAATTGACATTTAAGGGTGCTCTCGATTGTCCTCGTCCTCGCCCAGCCCCGCCCCCTTCATTTCCCTCGCCCACGATGTCGATGTCGTCCTTGTCGTTGTTCTTGTAACGGGGTCCTTTCTGCATTCTACGCACTGTCACACAGCAGACAAACAGATGGACGGACGGACAGACAGACAGACGAAAGGACAGACAAACAGAAGGATGGACGGACAGACACCCGGAGAGACAGAAGAGATCCGGGATAAGATGAGCGAGTTCTTCTTCCCCCCTCTCCTTGTTGCGAATTGCGATTTTTTATTTGTACTCGCCTTGTTTCCCCAATATTTATTCGCATCGAGTTCAGCGAATGACATTTGAATCCCTGTCGTCGACGGCGTCGTCTCCATCTCCGGCGTTGTCGCTGTCTCTGTCGACATCGACTCGTCGTCGTCGTTCCCATCGTCGTCGTATTTCGCTCGATATCCTTTGCTGGCGCGGGAATAAGTGAATTACGGAATCTCCTTTGTAACGGAGACGCGGGACCGAAAGCGGGACCAGCACCAGGACGACGTCGAGTGCGGCGATGGGAACGAGAACGAGGACGAGTGCGAGGATGGGATCCTTTCAGAGTGAAAGACATGAAATTAAATTTTTTACTGCTTTATTTACTCATTGGGATCATTGCTAATCCCTCGCTTTCGCATTGGCAACAGCCACGGCGGCAACAACAATAACACCATCATCCACCACAGTAACAGAGACACCAACAACAACAACAACGACACCAGCATCGCCAACAACCCGCCCTGAGCAGGAAGCGCGTGTGCCGGAAAGAGAAAGGGAGAGAGAGAGAGAGCGAAAGCGATGAATGGTCGCATAAACGAAGTTTGTTGCGTTTCCTAGGGGGCTGTCGCAGGCAGGCGGGCGGTCGATGCACGAAGGGAGGGTAGGGGAAATGGAATAGATTCGTAAATAGAACAAAGCGAACGTTTTCGAAACAATTTTAAATCCAATTACGGAACAGGGAAAAGCATTCGAGCCAGCTTTCATCTTGTCACATTCATTTATGTTCCATTTTTTATTTCGTTTTCGATTCCGCCCCTCCCCTCCACTCCGCTTAACCCCCATCGGGGCCCCTCTCTTTCCACCCCGTCATTTATGGGCCTCGTGTGCTGAGCTCTCTGTTAGAGAATTCATCATCTGGGTTTAGAGTTTAAACCGCAGAAAGGGTCGTCGGCTCGGCTCGACTCGGCTCGAGGGGAGGGGGAGGAAATATGTTCTTTAATATTCATTGCACTCCTGCAATTCTCATCTCATTTTCACACTCTATTTCACGCTCTCCAGCGGATCCCGTCGCAGCCACAACGAGGTGGTCGGGGCTGCTCGTTTGGCAGTCGCTGCCTCCGTTTGACGTTTGTTTGTTGCCCTTTGCGCCTCAAATCCCGCCATCTGGCCTTTAGAGAATCTCATAAAAGCAGCTTAGTTTTTTAAAATGTCATCGTCGCTCGCAATTTAACCTAAATATGTTTTATCCTTTCAGCAAATCCTTCTGGGACAATGGAAGCTCAGTCGATCGCAGCCGAGGACGTCGAGCACAAAGGTAGGAATTATAATTTAGTAGAATTAATTCAATCTGTCTATTTCAATTGCAAATATGCTCTGCACATTGTTTGCTCCATTCTGTATTCTCGCCCTTTTATCCTGTGTCCTTACGTTTTAATTTCCTGATGGAAATCTGCAAATTGGGTGACGAAACTCGAGAGGTGGGCGATTGAGGTCATGGTGAATATCTCGAAAATCAATTTTTCCTTGGGCTTGTTTCGAAAACGCCTTTGACATTTAATTCTCCGAATCCCAACTGGTATTTCTTAATTACGCCTTAATTATTCTGCAATTGGTTTCGAATTATTTTAGAAATCTTTTCATGGCATGTTCCAAGAATTTGTCAACAGAGATTCCTCGGATAAGAACAAGTCTCTTTCATTCACCTACTGCCACAGCTGACAGCCCACATTTTCATTGTTGTGCTCCGATAAATTGTTGAAATGAATTCAGACCACAAGGATTCGTCCATTGATCCATCCGACGTTTTCCACACATCGGAGGCCGGAGTTCCGAGAAGCCGAGTGTGCGAGGGGTGGAGGCAAATGGAAGAGCCTCCCGCACATGTGTGGCCCGAGCCCAGGCTGGCGACGCCCTCTTTATGACAAATTCATTGGATTCGGAGTGTTTCATGGGCCGTCTAATTGGTTTCGATCCCGGGCCCGTCGAAGCCGAGCTGCGGGTAATTGGGTCAAAAGTCTCAATTAGAAGAAGCCAATTCTCGTGCCTCGACCTCCCCACCCGGCCTCGTTTAATTATTTTCCATCAGACATTTGTTTATTAGTCCTCCGTCCATTCGCAGTTTCCTCGGGGTCGGCGTCCCCATGGCAGGCCCCACCCCGCGATGGGTTTCTTTCGATTAATTTCGAGTGATGGTGGGGGACGAAGTACAAAGATGGGTGAGGGCTTCCTTGAGTCGTGTCGTCGGGCAATCGACAGCCGAGCGGAAAATCAAACAGCCTCCCATACGGCGGCGTTGCCCGGATGCCGCCGAGTGGAAGACGCGTGGATGCTGCGAGTCGCATTTTTCAAATGGCTCAACTTGGCGACGTGGAACGTGAGACGACGCACTTCGGCGAGGGGCGGTTGGTATCCGGGCAGCAACCGCGCCCCTCCGTCGACCTTCGTCTTGAGCACGTTCGGGCGCAAACAAAATTAAACGATTGCATTGCAATTATTTACCAATCGTCAACTTGTTACGGCGGAGGTAGAAAAATCACAACAAATTCCTTCGTATCTCGGGGGGACTCGAGCCAGGGGTGCGTGAGGCTCCTTTGAAGTCCTGGGGCTTCGTTGGAGCGGGGTGGGGGCAAAAAAAAACCTCTGATTTTCGGCCCATTAAAATTCTGTGATTTTGTTTATTTTGCGATAGCATCTGGACGGAGGGCGATGGAAGGTGGATGGTGAAAGGGGGAGGGGATGTGAGAAGAGCGGGGGCAGTTTCCAATCGAGAGGGCGACTGTTGCTCCCGGCGACTCCTCGGTATCGATTTTTTCGCTCCCCCGGGCCCTTGAGAACCAGGGACACTTTTTCCCGAAGCCATTTCTCGCAGCAAGTTATTTTTTCTCCTTCCTTGCGCCCACGTCTCCGTTTCTCTGTCATTGACCCAGTCAACTTATGAAGTTCTTCCGCCCCTCGTCAGCTGCATCTCCCTGACCCTCGCCCCTCGCGAACTGCGCTCGAAGCGCACTCGTTGAAGCCATGTTTACGAGCGCCGGATATCCGGAATCGCACTCCGCTAATCACGCACCCTGGGACAATGGGGCGGAAGGTCGCGGTGCGTGGGGAGGTGTCAGAGTCGTAACCGAGAAGTGTCGAGCGTGAGAGGGGGGGGGGGTCGTCGAGTGGCGCCTGATCCCCAGCACCCGGAGCGAGTGCACAAGTTGCTCGGATAATTACGCTAATTATCTGTTTAAAAGTTCATGCGATAGTTTCGCGTTTTGGCTGATGCGAGCGCTTTTAGTTTACCGCTAAGTCACGTAGAGGGAGCGGGACAAAGGGAGCTGGAGCCAGAGAAAGAGATAGCGAGTGTTGGAAGCTGGGATTGGCGAGGACTAACGAGCGACGCGCGAACGAGCGGCGCATTACATGAGGGTTTTACGAGCTCTCCCTCGACACTCGTGCTCTTGAGTTCTCCGGCAGGAATCGTCGGCTCGGAAGCTGGGGAGCCATACCTGGGATCCAGCTTTGCATACAACCCACCCTCGGGGGCGAAGGAGGGAGGGACCCAGAGACAATCGCCGCCGAGGACTCGAAGGAGCACTTGTGGCCTCACTCAATCGGCGAACTTGTATCGCAGTTCTTTGCCACAATCTCTTCGTTATTCCTCTTCCTCAGCTTTTTTTTTTTTTTTTCTGTCTGTCTCTCTAGCTGTGCGTCCGTCTGGCGCAGAGCTCATCGCGCTGCGTTGGCTCAACTCGCACTGGGTTGAGCGGACTCTCGGGGCGAGCGGGGCCGGCTCTCGTCGGGTCGTGTGAGAGCGGCCATTAACTAATTGGCGTTACGTGATTTGGCAGCGCCGTCTCCGCCGTCACGTTACTCCACTTAGCGTTCGGCCGCGCTAAGTTGCTCCACGTCGGCGGGCTTCTCGAGGCTCGTTGAGCCACTTCCGCAATTATTGCCAAATGACAGGAAATATTATGCAAGTAGGACAGCGAAGTTTCAGCACTCGGGCCATTAATCAATTTCGGATTTGGATTCCGACCTGAAGCGGAGTTGGAATCTGAGCGCTGTCCTCCTCCCCTCCTAAGAATGCGGCTCGTCCTCCCGCCGAAGACGAAGGACGAAGGGGTCGGCGTCCGGAGGATGGAGCTGAGCCAGGCAAATAATAGCAGCTGCCAAAATAAAACAAAAGGACATTAATATCAGCTCTTCTCGTGAGTCGCTCCGCCCCCTTCGCCGCCTCCTCTGGCTCTTGATTGCTTTTTTCATTACTTCGTTAGACGTCTCTTTCCCTTGGTTCTTTTGGTAGTGATTGTTGTTGCAGTAGTGATTCCGATTGTGGTTGTCCTTGTAGTTGCTTTTGTTGTATTCACTGTCGTGGCGGTAATAGTTCGAGCAGTCGGCACGAAAACGGAAAAGGAAATGGAAATCGATTTCGCTTCCGGCCCCTGTGCGACTCTCACACACGCTCACACGGTGCGAGTGTGAGAGTGAGTGTGGGGCGGGAAGACAAGGAAGACAAGAGCTTTATTGTAATTTGTTCTGGCACAAAGAGCCGCTCGGTGTCATCCATCTGTTGGGCTGCGGCTGCTGATAAATGAAGTGCGTGTCCGGCAGGATGATTGCGGATTACGTGGACCCGGGTTCGACCCACTAATTCGCAATCGTTTCCGGCCGCCGCCGAATCAATTTGGCCGGCGTAAACCATTCATTACACGTCGCCCGAATCCGGCCGAGGCCGCCGATAATCCTCGAGGAGCTCCGGATTAGTCGCTCACTGCATCCCGCTGCAGGCGCCGCCCCCCCTGTGCGAGTGTTCGAAAACCAATTACCGTTATCGCGCCACAATCGCCATCCTAATTACGTTATCGCCCCTCCACGCCACGCCCCCCGTCGTCGTCGTCGGGCCCTCGTTGAATAATTATTCTTTTAGGAGCTCTTCCGGCCGCGAGATTAATTATGAGCGATAGCCGGCCGCGAATCTGATCCGCCGCCCCACGATTTATGGCCGAGTGCATCCGCCGCCCGGGCCCAACCGTTATCGTCGGCCCCACCCTTCTGGCCACCTCACACACACACTTACCCATTAGTTTCATGACCTCCTTGTGGCTAATGAACACGTTCAGATACCCGTCGGCCAGGAGCGGGTACCACGCCACCAGCGTCCCCCAGAAGTAGATCCAGAACTTGGCCATGGCGGACGACGGCGACGATGCTTTCAAAGTGCGACCACGGGTCGGTCGGTGTTGTCGGGATGAGGAGTGCGGCGGGTTTTTGCTGCTCGCCGGCAGCTCGAAGCCAATTTAAAGTCGTGCGGTGCGGTTTTTTGTCGCCGACTCGTCGTGGGGTTTAATTCCAGGTTTCGGGTTCCCGGACTCGGTCTCGGGTTTCCGCCGGCCGTTGGGTGGGGCTGGGCTCTGTCTATACCGCTGGTGGCTAGTCTAGCGTCTGTCTGGCTGTCTGTCTGCCTCCTATCGACGGCGCTCCGGCGATGACCACATGACAGCCGGGCATCAGCTCCGGCGCGTCCTCCGGGGGGCGAAAAAGACGATGGCTGTGACTGTGATTTGAATGGCGTTCGTTTGGCTCTTCATCAAGTGGTTTTGTTGCTCCTATACTTTTGTTGTTGTTGTTCTTGGTTTTGTTGCTCGGAAGGGGAAAACTCGATGGACGACGACGAGGCGACTTCAACTTGTCATCCGGGTGTCCGAGGGACTCGTTTCGGCGCGCACAATGCACAGGACACGTTGATGAACACGACCGGATTCGCAGGATTCGCTGTGCTCGCAGGATTCGCAGGATCTACTGGCTTCTGTCATCGTCCTGTGGCCGGGATTTCGGTGTGTCCTGCGGAGCTTTTTTCACCATTCGGTCGTTATCGTATTCTAGTCCTTCTGCTCCTTTTTCTTGTTGTCCTTGTTTTTTTTGCTGAAGCTCTGCAGAGTCAACGAAACTGTGGGGATCGTGCCTGAAAAAGAGAGAGAGGGAGTGTGAGTAAGAGATGGGAGAAGTTGCAAACTTTTATAGAAAATCTCTCTGTGGTGTTGGAGGTTAAGTGTGTGTTAGTGTTCGTGTTCGAGTGTGTGTGAGGTGTTGGTTTGTGCATGTGTGCATATGTCACTTGCACCAACAGCCAGAACATAAATAAAACACAGCTACAACAAGAACAATAACAACAACAAGAATAGAAGACCGACGACCAACAACAACAACAACTTCTAAACAATTTATGAATGATTTAAACTTCTTGAAAAAGTAATTAAAAAGTTGAAAAGATTAACAATCTTTGTACAACGTGCACCACAAGTTTTCTCCGCCCACGACACGCCCCATTTTCTTCTTCTTCTTCTTCGGTTTTGGTAGCTGTGATGGTCCTCGATCTTTCTGCTGTTGTTGCTGCTGCTCTTATTCCGTTTTGATGTCTTCCTCCATCTGCTGCTCTTTGTTTTGCCCAAAAAGAGTCTGCATGAGTGTGTGTGAATGACTGACTGTCTGACTCGGTGAGAGTGAGAGAGTGAGTGTGTGGTTGCGAGTGTACACGAGTGTCTATGCGAGTGTGTGTGTGTGTCTGTGTGTGAGTCGAACACTTTTGCGGGTTTTTTGGAATAAACTTTCTGATCAAGTTATAAAACAGCAAATTTCTGTGAAATTGTGGCTGGAAAATGAAATTTCTGTGTTTTTCGAACAACAGCCAGCCGAACGGAAGCCGAACGGGCGGCGGCAGAGGAAGCCCCACGTCGCCCCCGAATCTCTCCGCCTCGGCCATCCATCGTCTCCATGGAAAAACACAACCGACTCCTGCTCCTCCAGCCTTCTGTAAAACTTCGCAAATTTGCGTCGAGTTCAGTCGACGACGGCCCGCCTGGAAGTGGGTCGACAAGGACGCAGGACGACGAGCGGAGGGGGAGCGGGTGTGAAGGCGTCCGATCAATTATCGCAAGCTCATCGCGCCTCGGCGAAATTACGTCCTTCAAAGTGAAGTGATGAAGACGAAGATTGAGGAGGACAGCAGGAGTGGATGGAGATGACGACGACGGCCGTCCTCCATCTATCCCTCGTTCGGAGTCATGGGAATTTCTGCACCGGCCGTGTGTCGAGACTTCGGAGAAGGAAGAAGGACCTCTCAGCGCCCGTGTCCTTTCGATCCTCCCGACGGCTGAGTGAGAATCCTGCAATCGCATGCCATCGGGCCATGAACTGAAGCCGGCATATTGCGCCGTCCCACCGCGGATGCATGAAGGGGGCGGCGGGTGCAGGGGCGTGGCCTCGTCGTGTTCCGTTCCGCAGTCCATTAGTCCCGCGCGCCCGCCTGCGCCCCGGATGATTTGCATAATCACTGTGATTGGGAGCAGATTGAGGCATGGATCCATCCCGGGACCGAGGATAATTTGTCATTTTCAAAGAATTCTCCGCTCCCGTTTGATGTACCATCTCCCTTTCTCACTCTAGCGCTCTCTCTCTCTGTCGCTCGCTGTCACTCTCAGTCGCCATCGCCCCCCAGGAGCCGAGGCAGCACTAAACGACGGAAAAGTTTGCTTAATTTTCTAAATGGAAATGGGAACAGAAGGAACAGAGCCTGGTCTGCGGTCGGGACGACGGACAGACAGACGGGCGGACAGACGAGCGAGGAGATGAAATTGTGTGTCACAGGGAAATCCAATGATTAGATCGATCATCGCTGTGGCTGCAGCAAACAGTCTCCCAGGGAGGATTGCTGGAATGTCTCCTCGGCTTCATTAATAATTCAAAGGACAAATTGAACATCCACCCGACGGGACAGAGGGGGGCGTAGCGAATGGGCTGGCAACGACGATGGCGACGACGACGACGTTGGGGATGCTTTGATGGAGCCCGGGACACGACCGCTCACAGACACATCCCCAGCACGCACGGCAGGCGGACCTCGTCGTCATCGGCATCGGCATCGCATCGGAATCGTCTTCGGCATCATCGTTACTGCGAGGCCGGGGCAGGCGTGGGCAACATCAGCTGGCGGGCGGTCGCTTGCACATTAGTCATGCGTCCTCGACGCGTTCGCACGCACTCGACCGCCGTCTGTCCGACGGTTCGCCTGCGTGGGATAATGATATGCATCGGCGGCGAGGGACGAGAGACGAGACAAGGGTGGGCGGGGCACGCAATACTTTTCAATTAACACAGAGGACATTTTCATCGTCCTGTCGACGGCGGCGGCCGCAACGTCGTCGTCTCCCAGTCGTTGGCGACGTCGTCGTCGTCATGGAGCTAATGAATAATAATTGCGCACCAATGACGATTGTTGTTGTTGTTGTTGTTGCCATTAATGTCAACGTTGTTGTTGTTGCTCTTAATGTCATCGTTGTTGCTTTTATTGGGATTGTTGCTTTTTTCCTTGTTGTTATTTGCGTCGTAGTTGTTGTTGTTGTTATCGTCCTTGTTGTTGTGTATGTTGTTGTGATTGTTATTGTTGTCAATGTATTTGTTGTCATTGCTGTAGACGTCGATTTCGATTGGCAATAATTTGGACGGCATCGGAAATTACTTCCGGTCGTTGGGCGCAGCGATAAAAATGAGCAAACGGCAAACGAAACGCAGTCACCGTGCGCTGCTTCCTCTTCTTCCCCTCGTTCGCGTTCTCGTCCTCGTCCTCATCCTCGCCCTGGTCCACCCCCTTTCAAGGAGCTCGGCAGACGTTCCGGGGGCGGGTCTCAGCGGGACGGTGGGAGCGAGGAGGACGAGGGCACGAAATTAAAATGGATTCGGCCGGGAGCAAGGGAAGCGGAAGCACTTCAGTTACAGAATCAATTTTCGGATGTTTATGCAAACTCCGGAGCCAGTTCTTCCCCCTTCTCTGTAGTTTCCACACTCTAATCTGTCCCTTTCTACCTCTCCACCCTCTCTCTTTCTACCACTCCATGCTCTCTCTCTCTACCAAACGTCCTAGCTCTTTGAGGGTGTGCGTGAGCCGGGGTCTGGAGTGCAAACAATTTGTTGATTCGGCCGAACTTTGCGAATAATTAAATAACGCATCGCTTTAACCAGGACTTCCTCGTTGTTGACGCAGGGCAAACTCCACTCAGTCTTCTACAGCGTCGGCGACAGTTGCTCCTCGCCCTTGGTTTTCCTGCCCATGCCACGGACCTTGGCCCTGACTGAACCCTTGTGCCTATCGACCCCTTGTGGGAACTGAGAATATGCAATCTTCAAATGGATTCCAATTTCGATTCGATCACCCGGATCTCCAATAGGAAGAAATCGAATACACAACAAATACTGGAGATCGTTTGGATCCTCTGTCTCCGGATCGGAAGCAATTAGAAGAAGACGAGCAAACGGCAGCCAGGAGCCAGAAAGACTCCGAGTACCAGAGGGACCCAGAGATGGTCGTGAATTCCGGAACCGAGATGGAATCCATGGCTTCCATTCGTACCAATTATGTTTCAATTAGCCTCCGAGTTCTTCGTCTCTGGCTCCGAATTCATTTCTGGTTCAGACTTCGTCTCCGAGTCGGACCGATTATAAGGCAATTAAGAATTCATCAGGATAACGATTGACATATTAAAAGCCATTTAGGATCACTGGGAATTTTTGAGTAGCTCAGACAGAGATGTATATATATAGAGATATATAGAAAGAGATAGTCAAGAGAAAAAGGGGTTTGCATTGCGAATGAGTGGAGGAGAAACGAATGGAGTCCTTGAATGGGTTGCCAAAGGAGTTTCGACGAAGCCACACGTGGCTCCTGCGGGGCCGGGCAGCAGACGACGGCGAGGACGACGACGGCGACTGGGGACGACACACGGCTGCGTCGCGCAAGCAACAGACGGAGGAGAAGGATGGGAGATTGCAATAAAACATTTTGGCAGTTGCTTTGTGCGGAAAAAGGAAACAACTTGTGTCCCGGAATGAATAAATTTAAATTCGCCGACGACGACGGAGACGATGACGATGACGACGGGAGGCGACGGGAGGCGACTGAAGCTCACATGAACGTCAGTCGGCGACGGTCGCGTCGTCTGTCGTCAGGCGTCCTGCGTCTGTCGCCGTCGTCTGTCGTTCTCTGCTGTTGTCCTGAGTCCTGCGTCGTCGTCGTCGTCGCTACTGTCTTTGTCTTTGACGTTATCGCGCTGTTGCTGTCTCCGTCCATGTCTCTATCTCTATCCATGTTCCGCGGTGTCTTCTTCTACTCTTTCTCCCCCTCTTTGTCTTCCACCCCAGTCTTTCTCTCTCTTTGTTGCTGTGTTCGCCATCACCTCGCTCGAATTCTGCAGTTTTCGCGAGCTCGGAGTCAGGGACAATTTGTCGCTGGAGTAAATACATCCCATCTTCATCTCGAGCCGCGTCCACCCGTGAGTCCTCGCGAACCTCGTGCTTCACAGGATCCACTCGTCCCCTCTCCCTCTCGCCCCTCCCTGCTTTGCTGGTGACGTAATCATCATTGTCATCATTACCATTACTGATGAAGTGGAGTTGTGTCTGAACTTTTTCGCAGCGGAAGCGGACGTTGCGCAGACAGCAGAGCAAACCGTTTCCGCTCGCCTTTTATTTGTTTCTTCGGCTGCCTCCGTCTGGGCGCAACTCTAACTTTTCTGCCCCGGTGGCTGATTGTTTTGAGTGCCAACAGCAGAGGGGCGGGGCGGTGCGGGGCGGGCGTGGTCGGAAACGGCTAAGCAAACACCAAACGGAGAGATAATAAGTTTTCCCTCCCCGCCCCTCGTCGCCGCCTTCGCCGCTCGCTGCAGTTCGCGAAAACCCTTCGAGGATCGCAATTTTAATTAGTTTCCCTTTTCGGCGCCCCGGCGCCTGGGGGGCGAAAGCTGAAGGGGGCGAGGCGTTCGTGCTCGTCGCTGATGAGAGTGGAATTTGATTCACACACAAATGAACCGCGAACACCGACGACCAACTGTCTCTCCGTCCGTCCTGTTGTCTGTCTGTCTGTCTGTGGCTTCGAAGTCATCGCTCGCGGAAGGTGTTCGCGGCGATTGACTGCTCCCCCGAGCCCCGCCCCCCGTCGCTTGGCGGTCCCCACTTCTTGATCTCGTCACAACAACGGCAGCGAGATTCCTCGGCTCCGAGAGGTCTCGTGTCCAGGGGCGACGAGTCCTCGGGGTCCTTTCGCAGCTAGAATAGCAATCAGGAGTTCGACGAATCTCGATCCCACTCTCTTTCACTCCCTCTCTTAGCGCCAAGGATCTTCCTCTCTCTTCCTCCCTCTCTGAGCGCCAAGGATCTTCCTCTCTCTTTCTCTCTCTATGAGCCCCCAGTATCTTCCTCTCTCTTTCTCTGTGAGCTCCAAGAGTGTTCCTTCCTCGACTTCCTGAGTGGATCAGGGTGTTGTGACCTCGCCCCCATCTCCGCTCCCCGGGCCTGGTCGGAGGCCCTTCTGTGGTTGCGGCTGCAAATGGATGGCTTTGGCTCATGTAAATCATGGCAAATGTCCTGATATATGTCTTTGTAATGCCGTTTCCAAGGAATAAATTCCGATTACGACCTGATGGCGTCTCCTTCCGTATGTCTCGCTCTCTCTCTCTCTCTCTCTTCGTGTCACTGACGCCGTCGCCGCCACCAGCTGCCGACAGAGTAAACAAAATTCATAATTGAGGAAAATCAAAATCTGATGTTGTTGTTCTTGTGATGACGATGATGATGGCGATGATGGTGTTGTTCTAACTGTTGTTGTTGTTGTTCTTACTATTGTTATTGTTGTTGCTTTGCATAGACTACAATGTTTATTGTTTAATCATAATTAATTAGAGTCATTTGTACTGGGAGTTTATGCGGCGCACACCAACACAAACGCACAGAGACACACGCACAGGGCCAGAGACCGTTAGAGACACAGCCACACGCAGGTGCTTCCGCTTCCGGCCTCGCCGCGCCCTTCGCTCTTCGCCGCCCCCATCGTCGCCGATGGCAAATTGCATCGAGAAGCCCCCGACAGCTGGGGCGGGGCCTCCTCCGGCCCAGCTTCCGGGCTCCGCTCGCATTGTGCAATAAATATTTCACCATAAATTAAAAATAACGATCCGCAGCAAATTATTCGGCTTCCGGAGGCTGCCGGCCCGAGGCCACGCCCCCACCCCGGCCCCCGGCGGTTTCACTTTCGGCGGCCCCGAGTCGGAGGACGTCCTGCCGGAAGTGGCGTCCCCTGGTGGCCGGAAGCTGGCTTCGACCGACCGCACTTCGCATTCAAATTACAACAAATTGGCTTTAAATAATCCACAGAGGATCCTCCGTCCCTCGGCCCCTCGGCCCACCGAGCGAAGTGGGTCGATTTGCCGCAAACAGCACTCGAAAGTTGCGAATCGGGATCCGCGCCCTGGAAAATAACAACCGGCACTTGGCCGCAGAGCGTATTAAAAACATGTTTCGGCCCAGTTATTAGGATCCGTCGCCGCTCGCAGAACTTCATCCCCCCCATGCTCAGCTGTTAATCTCCATCTCGAGCCCGTTCGACAGCGCCCAGGACCGTGGAGTGGCCGTCGCCCTGACGACGACGACGAGCAGCACCAGCAGCAGCAGCAGCAACAAAAGGCGCAGGAACAAAAACAATCGGAGCAGCCGCTGCCCTCGGAAGCGAGGCAATAATTTTTTATTTTATTTTTATGTGCGGTGTCGAATGGCATCGCTTGTCGGGCCCCACTCGACCCGCACCCTCCGGCTGGGCGGCCCTCGAGTGGCCTCGGCTCGGCCTCAGACCCGGACCGACGGCCGCCGGGTGCGCGCTCCATGTGGATGTTTATCCTGCGAGAGGTGATGACATCGCCACATAATTTTTGTAACAGGTTTTTTGCCTCCTGCTCGCCCGGTGGGGCGCCCTGACAACGGCGGGGGGCTGAGAAGGGGACGGCGGGACAATTTGCAATAACGTTTGATTTATGGCACTTTGTTATTAAAATGAAATTTAAGGTTCGCCGAAGAAGTTGACGTAGGTGCCGGGGGACCCGGGGGACACTCGGGCGCTCAGATAACAATGTAGTAACGCGAGCTTTTATCAATACGACGAGGCGACGTCGCGCTGACGCGGCGTATGTGCGATTTTATGCTGGTTTAAAGCCCGTTGGTGTTGTTATTATTGCCTTTGCCGCCGGAGAAAGTTTCGTTGAAGAGGGGTTGACACGAGCCTCGGATGCCTGTGGTGTCCGGGCACGCGAGTCCAAGTGAATCGCATTCATTCCTGCGGCGATCGGCTCCTCGGACTCGCTGATAAAATGGGCGGCCATAAATTTTAAAGTTGTGCCGCGGCGGGGCGGAAGGATGCGACAGCCGATAGAGACGCAGGTCTGTCTGTCTCCCCCTCTGTCTGTCTGTCCGTCCGTCCGTCGGATGGCGACGAGATGGAGCCGTAAAGGCAATTTAAGTTATTGTCACCGGGCGGAGAGGGGGCAGAGGCCGTTTTTATGACCCACTTTTTCGGCAGGATGTGATTTACCGGGCTCTGAAAAGGTGCTCGCGTCATAAAAGGCCCGCATCGCTTCCTTCGGGAAATCGTCCCGCTTTTTCCGAGGTTGTTTAAACTCGATTTTAATGATTTAATGGCGGGCGAGGGAAGGGGATCCCCCTGGCCACGGCATCATTATGGAGCTAATCGGAAGAGGTTTATGTTTTCCAGAAGCTGTGCGTGTGCTCCAAACGCGATTTTAATGAAACGATGGCTCACCAGGGAGACCGGGAGCAAATCTGAACCTGAGACATTCAAAGACGACCGAAAGGGAGGAAGGTCTGAAACTGAGGTCTCAGAGGGACGGACGAAGGACGAATCCCTCATGTTCGAGTCCTCTCGTGTTGATGGCTGCCGAGCACACATTTAATCACGAGAGATTCGAGACGAGATTCCTGGTTGCATGTCATCCTCATCGTTGTCATTATTAAAGATCTCTCTCTCTCTCTCTGTGTCTCCCTCTCACCCCTCCCTCTGAGGATTCTCCGAACTCGACTTTAATAAATGAATGACTGACAGAAAGACAAACAGACAGACAGCAAACAAAGGACAGACACTCGACTCCGGGGTTGGGGTGCAACCGGATCGGATCGTCCTGCGGCCCGTCGATTGAGGGACGGAGGGAGGGAGGGTTGAGGGGTGGCCTCCCGTGGCGAGCTGTCCGTCGAGTGGTGCTCGTCTGATGTTTGGCAATTTGATTTATCTCCATTTCAGGCCGCCGGGGCCTCGCGACCCTCTCTCGCCGTCCTCGCCGTGCTCACGGATGCGTGGCAACGTCGCCAGTGTGTGTGTGAGTGCTGGGTGCATTTGTATGCGTGTGTAGAGGGTGCATGTGTGAGTGTTGGGTGCATGTGGCAGTGCGATTGAGCGAGTTGCAGTAAAAACAGCGATAATAAATTTAACTTGAATTAATTAAATTATTTGTCGCGCAGTTTAATGAGCCTCTGACTGATGCGCGCCACGGACTCGACTCCTCGATGGGCCGAGGGTCGTCGCGGGGTCCGCGATGCATTTCAATTAGCAGTGCACCACCACAGACACAGAGACACACACTCACTCACGCACTCACTCACACAGACGCCGGTCGCATGAGGCGGACTGATAATGAAATTCACAAAATGATTTCCAAATGTCCTCGCGCTTATCGGACCCGCACGCAATCGGCCGCGGCGCGGAGGGCGGGGCGTGGCTGGGTCGGGGGCGAAGCGGCCGAAGGACACTCGGCCCAAAGTGGCCACTTCTTCGGGGGCGGGGAGGCGGGAGGGTGGACTGGGGCCAGGGGTGTCGATGAGTGGCATGAAAAACACATTAAATCCTTACTTATCAAAGCGCAATCAGCTTAAATGGCCTGCTGCGGTCCGCTCAGTTGGGCTGGGCGTGGAAAGGCCCTCGAACGGCCGCAAACGATATCCTTTTTATCCTTTCTGGGAAATTCGACACGCACACACGCACGCACACACCGAAGGCGTCGTTATCCCTGTCAACGCACGGCTCGGCTCGGCTCGGCGCCGTCTTCTTCGAGTCCTTCGCACAATGAGCAACACTTATCCCCGTGATTCCGCACTTTCAGCCGGATGGTATTTCACACAGCAAGAGGACTCACTCACACTCGCACAGGGCCGAACAGCGAACGACACCGGAGTCACTGCTGTTGTTGCTGTTCACACGATCCTCGGGGCCCTCTAATCCTTTTGATCCCCGGCGACTGCGACTGCGGCCGACCGCGCGTGACGACAGCCGCTTATGGTCTTAATGAGGCGCAGGACTCGCAGGGCCTTGATTGAAATTGCGCCACCCGAAACGCGACGACGATCGCTCCGACCGATGGACGGACGGACGGACAGTTCACTGAAAGTCGACTCTGGGGAAGATCCTCGAAGTCGACAGCGGCGCGCGCGAGCTCCAGGAGAGGGCGAGAGAGCGGGACAGCGACAGAGCGGGCGCGAGGACGCGGAAGTGGCGAAGGGCGAGGGCCGGAAATGAAGTGTCTAGTAGAGTGAATGAAGTAGTGTGTAGAGAGGAACTGCGAGTGGCGCGACTCGACTCGACTCGGGGCGTCCGCGGCGACGACCGTTGGCTCCAGGACCTTGCGACGAACTGAGCCGACCCGCTCGGCAATGCGGGCTCGCGACCACGAAGCACGACTCGGCAGGGCGCACGAGCCACACGAGCCGCAGGAGGGCGGACGAGCGGCCTTTGTTTACATAACAACGAGCCGCAGAGGTCACATGCGCAGTCGCCGGGGTGGAAGAGAGCGCTCTCTCGATCTCTCTCTCTCGGCTCTCCGGGTGTTGCCGCGGCCTCGGGAGAGCGAGCGGCCGCCTGGCAACCCTGGTGCGAGTCGTCAAAACAATCGACGAGAGCAACTGTTGCGCATTTTTTCCTCCCCGGCCGAGGAGAGAGAGAGAGAGCGCCCGACTCTCTCGAGTCGTGGTGAGTCCGCCGGAGGGCCGGGGCCGGGGGGCGGCCGAGTGGAGCTGAGCACGTCCTAAATGCGAAATAAACAAAAATGTTTGCGCTTCAAATTATGAACACCATTTGTGCGAAATTCACACTCGGGCCGGATCAACGAGGAGAGTTTTACATCCACGTCTTCGCCTCCGTCCCCGGGGCGCACATGCGAGCACCGGCACCTGGCAGGACGGGCGACAAGGACGAACAGGAGACGAGAAGTGAAAGAACTCATCGACGACTCCTCCGAACTCCGGCGAGGCTCCTTCGGCGCGAGGGCTCGAAAGTCCATTAAAAGTCCTTTGTAATTTAATTACTCCGCTTGTGCGATGCAGGGGCGTCGGCGGAGAGGGGGAAGGGGGGAGATCTCGAGGGGGCCGTGCGAACGAAAAACGTTTAATTCGATGTCTCGGCCATTTCCGGCGAGGCCCCGGGCCCACGTCCTCCTCGCCGTGCGACACATAATGGCCAATTACAATGATTGGGTGTGACGAATCCTGGCCCGATCCGAGTCCCGGGATCTTCGGGCCCGCGTCGCCCCAGGCGAGGCCCTAATTTTTGAGCAAACACAAAGGCCGACGCCGAAGGTCCTGTCAATTGAAATTCGAAATTTTTTAATTAAATAAGTTTGGCGCGAACCTTTGTTCGGCGAGTCCCACTGGCGCTGATGGATGGCCGGGTCGGGGTGGGGCCAGAGCGCGGAGAGAACTTTGATTAATTTCCATGCGCCCAGCCTGACAACCCGGCAAATCCAGGCGCCCCGGTCGGCCAAGTTGAGTGAAATGTTCGGGTTTCTCGCTCACACGATCCTTCCGCCTGCTTCTCGCCCGTCGCCCGCCCCCACTCACACGCCCCATCGCCCATGTGAGTGAGCTCACTCGTCCTGTCGCCCATCACGGCGTGCGAAACCAGGGCAGCCGCCGAGATGTCGACAGGAGGGGCGAAGTTCACTTCATTACTTCCGGTCTGCCACCGGGACCCGCACCAGCGCCCTGCCCGCCTCCCCCGGCCAACGGCCTTCGTCCTTCGACCTGGAGCCGGAAACTAACCCTTGCCATGGTGGGCGACGGTGTGGGCGTCTCTCAGTTTGACGCGCGAGGACGTTTTAAAAGCTTTTCGCTTGCACTTCGCACCGTCCAAACAGCATCCGCCCCGCCGCCCTGGGCCCAAGTCGTGCGCTCCCCGGAATAACTCAAAATTAATTGGTGAATTTCGTTAAATAATCCCCTCCGGAGGGGGTGGGGGGAGGACATTTCCATAAAATTAAAAATGTCACTTGCAGCGCTCGACCGGGTCCTGCCGAGATTCGTGTTGACTGGCGGAGGGCGGGGGTCCTGTTGCTGGATTAAGGACGACGAGAACGAGGACAACGACGACGACGACTATGACGAGCCCTGCGGCCGAGGTGTGGGCGATGCCGTAAGAGGCTTGTAGTGTCTATGTTTACAGAGGAGACACGTGTTAACGCGGCTCAAAGGGTGCGGGGTGGACGGAGGTCGCAGCTCTTCCTTCTCAAGTCGGCGTCGGAATCGTAGTCGGAGTTAGAGTCGAAGGCAATAAAAACGCCCGACACTGATTTGCGCCGCCGTCGCCGTGATGAGGCTTCGACGCTCCCCGAAGGATGTCGCGACACACACACACACACACGCGTTCATATCCGAACCCGAACCCACACTGACACGAGTCGTCGGTGAAAATGGAAAAATGGGCGAACGAGTGGGCGATAATGCGAGTGCATTATTCCGTGATTACGAGCCACTAATCTACCCCAAATTCACCCGGCGCCGGGACGAGCGAGTGATGGACGCAGGAGCAGCGAAAGGACGCACTTATCTGCAGCGCAAACATCCATCGCACCCACTTAATGAGAGACGGACAGACGGACGGATGGATGGCGAGGGGTGTTCGGCTGGACCGCGGCTGCACGGGAACCGAAACGGAAACGGAAAAAAGGTCGCTCGCATGTGTGCAGCGGAGCAAATCCACCGGAAGACGAGCCACGAGCGCGCAGGGATGACGCCGAGGGTGGGAGCGGGGAACGAGGATGCGAAGGGAAGCGACAAAGTGCGAAAGTTCTCACCAACCCCCGGTGCGCAAATAACGGCAAATAAAGGACTCGTCCTCGCGGTGTCGGCGACGGCGGCGGCGGGCGTCTCGTGACATGCGGCGGACTACACGATACACAGCAACAGTAACAACAATAATAAACAAACAGTAATAACAACAATGCAGATAGTAACAACTACAACAAAAACAAATGGAATCAATTCGCAATCGCAATCGCAATAAAATGAAATCCTTCAATGCGAAATGTAAACAGAACGAGCACGTGACTAAGTCTTTTGTCGGCGGGCAGACAGACAGACAAACAGAAGACGGACGGACGGACGGACTAGACAGACAGGCCGCTCGTCCCACGGCAGGACGAGCGAGGAGGGCGTCCTCAATGGAGAGCTGCCTCAACACAAGAGAGCACAAAACACATTGCACAACACGGCAGACGGACAGATGGAAGGACGCCTCGTTCTTCGGCTCAAGAGCAATCGCTGGACATGACAGTGCAAGAAACGGCTCTCAGCCGGGGCTTAAGCGACCCTCTGTTGCACGACGATGACGCCGCCGCCGATGAAAGCGGATTGGAGTCGTCGCCATTAGGACCAACGGTTGGGGTGGTGAACACGGGAGACGCCCACCGGTACGAGTGGGGCGTCCGAATAAGCCATCGAGTCGAAAGTGTCGCCGGCCCATCTAACGACCTGGCCGGCAACATTGTCAATGCGAGAATGTGTTGCTCGCGATAATCAGCGTGCGGCCGCCGTCCCCGAGGTGAAATTTAATTTCTGCTGATAATTTCCAATCTCATTGCGGTAAATCGGGGCTTGGTCGCCAGATTAGGGTCCAGAATGAACCACTGTAATCAATAATAGTCGTAGATATTTCCGTCGTCCCCATTCATAATTATAATACATTTTTTATAAATCTCTCTTCTAATGTGTATTTAAAAGTTAAACTGACAAATGTGTGCTTCCAAACTCTTTGCTCGATTTTATGAAACTTTTACAGAATATTCCTGACCACCACGAGAATGGAATGGACTATACATACATTGTTTGTTTCAAATAATAATTCAAAGAATTTACGTTACGAACTAATTTTCCGAATAAGACTTGCTTTACGAATGTATGCGATAGTCAACCGATTTCAGACGATTACTTTAGATATATTTCTAATTTGACACGACGACAGGCGACAATTGTTAAAATATTTTCTTTTCTCTCATTATTTCTGAAATTTTGTTTGTAAGCGGGAATATTGACTTTTATACGCTTAATAAGATTTTTTGATCTGGTCAATATTTTTTGTATTATTCAAGTTTCAGAGGTCGCTGAAGCGACTGTTCTAAAGTTGTCATTGCGCCACCTGTGCGAAAATTTTAGAACTTTGAAACTTTCAAATTACAACGATATTGGATTCCTGTATTTACATATTATCCACCATTTCTGTTTTTATTCTTCTGATATAAGAACTCTGTCCCGATTGAGTCTCAGCCATGGAGCTTCCAGAACTAGTGGACAACTTTCTCAAAGATTTATTTCCGAAAGTGACCTTGAAGAACCAAATTGTTGTCGTAGATCCGGGCGTTCCCGCGTCTGGAGACTTTTGCATCGAACGTGTGGCGAAACCAATTCAAGGAAGTTAACATCGAGTTCTTTCCTTTGAGGGAGAATGCGCGCTTGAGGTGTGGTATATTTATAAATGAGCTAGATACAGAACTGCATAATGGGAAATTCCTGAAAATGCACGTAAATTTCGTTGAAACCACATTAAATGCATCGGATTTTAACATATTTTTGAAGAATATCCGCGATTTTGTTGAAATCATGTTCATTGGAGGTTTGTCTCGAACCGTGTTTGATGTACTTAGGGCCTATTGTTATCCCGAATTGGTAAACTTTGCATTCAAAGAAGCTTACAGAGGCTGTATCAAAGATAAGAATATAGTTCATTTGGTTCAAATAATGCCTAACCTACAACAATTTTATTCAGAAGGAGAGCTCACAGGGCACCACTTTAACAGGATGAAGAATTTACAGAGCGTTTTTCCGTGATTCACTCGAACTTCCCTATTCTGTGCTCCAAGTTATTTGCTCCGAAGTAAGTTAATTGCATTTTTTTCATAGCAATCTAATTTCACTGCAAAAGCTTTTCTCATACTGTCCATTCTTGGAGATGATTAACTTCCAATACATACAAGATTCATACCTTTTGGACAATAATCTCATAAGTCAAATAAAGAATAGAGGCATTAAAGTAGTTTTGTACCCCGATTTCATATACAATGGAGTACTTTTTTCAGAACTCATCGGGGCCTCTGTCGAGGAATACCCGATTCCTAGAAACCATAACTATTTTTTTAATATATTTTTCGAATGGGGAACAAATATTTCTAAACCCGCTTAAATGTATGAAACATATTTTGCTGATTATTTGTTGAATATTTTGTTGATTCAACTTTAATTATTTGCTTTTTCACATACTCCCATCGCACAACGTAACAATTTTCGTTTAATCGTTTAACTTTATGAATAAATACTTTTTTGATTGTATTAAATTTTAATTGTTTTCTTTTTTCACAATTATATTACAATTATTTTTGAAACCCTTTAAATGTATGAATAAATATTATCTTGATTGAAATCTGACTTTGTTTCCTTTTTTATTACTCTGGTTGCTTTGGCTGGTTGCTTTCGATATAAGGAATCGTATCATTTAAACGTGATGGCGCTGATGGACGAGAGTCGTTGGTCTTATTTAACCATAGATAAATGTTCTCAGCAGGTTAAAGTGCAAATTTTTTATTATTTAAAGAACAAATGTGTTTCTTTTTTTCGAACATTTATTTTATATTTCGATATATTCGCCGACAGACGAATATATTCTCGGAGCAGTTATTGATGAAACTATGTGGGTGCGATAGAGTGATCGCATGCATTTCATTTGGCAAGAAGTATTTTGCGAACTTTTCTATATATCCCACTAATCACATGGAAATGCGTAACGAATTTCTTTTGGTCAGGCGTCTGGTGTTTTCCGGGCCCATATTCCACCCCTTGGGCCGTCCCCTTGATGAGTTCAGACTGATGTCCTTTGAGGTGCGCGAGTTGCACTTCTTTTCTTGCGATCTATATCCACAAAAACTACTATTGTCATCCTGCTCAACCTTGGAGTTGATTAACTTACAGAACATACGAACAGATTTATATATGGACGATGATCTTATAGGAACATTAAAGAGTAGCTCCATTAGAGTAGTCTTCTCTAGTATCCAGATTTTATATGGAATGGAGAACAATTTTCAGCACTGGTTGGAGCCACAGTGGAGAGATGCGTGACTCCGTTTATTTCTCCTGACCACTATTGTATGAGTGTTGATTTCGATTAGCGGGAAAAACATGTGTAACAGTTTAAATGTCTGCATGAACATCATTTTAGAACCAATAAATTTTGTTAATATTTTCTATATCACTTAATTTTGGTTGCTGTTCTCAGGTTGATTTGGGAGTGAAATGTTTGTTCTACACTTGTATATATTTGTAGATTTCCTCCCTTCGATTTCCATTATAAATTTATACGAAAATGTCGAAGAGAAGGATCAATAGCGATGGCTGACCCCCGATTCAATGAGTTGAGTTGGGCGCCACCGAGTGGAAATTGTCACCGGTCCCTTCGAAGGGTCCGACGGCGGCTGATGACCTGGCCGCAACAGGCTCCGCTGTCTGTCCGTCCGCTCCTCCGTCCGTCTGTCGCGCATTGTCAATGCGACAATGTGTTGCCCGCGATAATCAGCGCGCGGCCGCCGTCCCCGAGGTGAAATTTAATTTCTGCTGATAATTTCCAATCTCATTGCGGTAAATTAGTGGCCCGCCCCCGGACGCCCCCGGAGTGCTCAATGGCCGGCTGTAATCGATGCTGGCCGTGGCCATGGCTGTGGCTGCCGCCGTCTGTCTGTTCGTCCGTCCGTCCGTCTGTCTGTCTCGCCTCCCACCCGAACGCCTGGCTCGAAGCCTTTTAATTCCGTCCGCCCGAATCATAAAACGAGCATAACAATGTCTGCCTCGCCATGATTTTGTTATTTTATTATGATGCCTCCTCCTCCAGGCCGCTCTGGGGCCGGGTCGCGTCGGCCGCCGCGTCATGTGGAGGCCGGGCGCCCGGCTCCAGCTCGCTTTGCAAATGCAATTTTCATTCCGATTCATTTCGAAGCGAGTTCCCGATGCCAATGTTGTTGGGCATGGGGTAGTTGTTTGTGTTGTAGTGGTGGTAGTAGTGGTAGTTGTTGTAATTGGAGAGTCCTGCCGTGGAGCCGGCAGTAGACGCCCCCGTCCCGTCGCCGGCCCCGACCTTCGCCACCCGACCACGTGACGTACATTATGAACTTTTCCGGGAATGTCGAGAGGGAGCCGGAGGAGTGGGGCCTGGAGAATTTCTCTCTGTCAATGCGAGTTTATTTCATATTTTTTCCCGCAGACACAGGAACTAACGACCTCTGCACGAGGAGAAGAAAGCAAATGTGATTTCGCTCCCTTTCCGTTTTTTGGCTATTTAAAGTCAGCACTCGGGGGGAGGGAAGGGAGGAGCGGGCGGCCGATCACTATCAGCAAATTGACTCGTACACGACGGCAACGAGCCCTGGAAGCGCTCCAACCAAACGAAAGTGGCCGGGCCCGTGCAGTCGGTTCAGCTCCGGCGAGGAATAGTCGGGAGCCGCGTTGGAGCCAGACGAGGATCGGGAAGGGGCCACATAAAAAAGAGGCCCCAATTGGGGACCCTCGCGATCCGAACTTTGAGGTCTCGGGAGCCACGATTGTGAGTTGTGTGTAATCCCAAGAGAGCGCGACTTCCTCGAGAGATCTTCAAACCATTCGTCCTGTGACCTGGACTCGCGTCCCACTTGCGGCGAGGAAAGTCCTCCAAATCCCACCATTCCATCTGGCCGTCTGTCTTCATCACTCCGACAACTATCGCTCTGTATCTCCATCCCTTCCTATGTCTATCTTTCCACGTCGTCGTCCGTCTCGCTCCGCTCCTCCCCCGGAGTCAGATGTCAGAAGTGGAGTCGCCTTGAAAAATGTTCGCTCCTTACGTTTGACTTCGCGCTCACAGGACTCCGCCGCTTCCGCTTGGAACTATTTCTGTTCCTCCACCTTTCGCATCTCCCTCTCTCTCTCTCTCTTTCACTCCCTCGCTCATTCTCTCCCTGTCTCCGTCTTTCGTCGACGGCTTCTTCGCATTCGTTTTTATGGTTGAAATTATGAAGTTTCAGAGATAATAATGCGCCAACACTTTATTCTTGGCATCAATTCAGATCTCAACCACTCCGGCAACTGCCACCACACTAGCACACCAACAACAACAATTGCTACTCTAACAACAACAACAACAACAATATCTACTCCTCAGAAGAAGAAGAAGAACAACTACACTATCGGAACAATCGGAGTCTGTTTGCCAACCTCGATGCCATGCGATGCGACTCATTGTTAAAGGAGTTTATTAAAGAATATCTATGCGCAGAGGGGCGACGGAGGGGGAATGGGGCGTGGCGGCGGTGGCTGCTCTATCGGCGTGGCTCCATTATCTGCGTCGGAGATGTCATAAAAATCACATTTGGATATTATTGCTACGCGGATGACGCCAGCAAATTGTTCCGCACAGGACCCCAACTCCTACTACAAACCCCCCGAACTCCGCCCCTCTCCGCGCCCATGGTGTCAACAGTGATGGCGACAACTGCGGCGATGCCATCGCCATCGCCAGCGACAACGACAACGATGACTATGACGACGACGGCGAAGGCGATGACGACGACACAAACTTTCGAGTTTCCAAAAAACTTTCCTCCCAATATGAGAAATTTCAAAGTCATGTCCTGACGGCGACGGGGCGGGGCAAGTGGAGGGCGGAGGGGGGCTGAGTTCGGAAAGAGGAGAAGGGGCGGGGGCTGCTGCGGCGCTTGTTGACACCCAGTTGGGCTGGATTTGCATCGAAATCGTTCGCCGGTCGGCTGGAGCTCCGTCCGACCGGGTTGTGGAGGAGGAGGAGGAGGCGGCGGAAGGGGCGGGCCGTGGATGTCGGGGCGGTCCCCCTGATCCCGTCGATGTCGACTGAGACGACGACATCGGCTGGGAGTAAATGAAGCGTGACGCTTTGTTTTCTTTTGATTTAGTTTTATGAGTCTCCGTCGGATGTAATTGAATTATGCAAGTTGGCGCCGACGCCGCCAACAAAAACAACAACGACGACTACGAGGACTATCCTCATATCGGCAACAACAAGAGCAGTCTCAGACGACTTTATTAGCATTCGATCACTGGGTCCCCCGCTTCCACCCGCCACACATGGAGCCCATGGAGCAGGACGACGAGGACTCGCTCGTCGACATGTGAGTGGGGGAAATGAGTTGGAAAATATGCTCTTGCGGGGGGCGGGAGGAGAGCCGGCGATGTTGGATAATAGAGGAAACTGTCGGAGCTGACGAGGAGCGCGAGAAGAAGGTGGAAGAGTCGAGGAGGCCGTGGAGCAGCGCGTGTCCTCGGAGTGCGAATTGCGAACTGCGAACGGCGAATCCTCGGCGTTAATTACGCCCGGCGTTCGACGTCGCTGTCACCGTCGCCGTTGCCGTCGTCGTCATCAACCACCCCCCGCCCCTCATTACAGGCATTTGCTCTCAGGGCCCTCGGGGGAGTGCATGGAAAATCGATTTATCAAATCGAGGAACTAAAATTCATACGAATCAGGGCGGGCCGATTGGATTGGGACGAGGTGGGGTGAACTCGGCTGCTTGTTATCGGGGATCAATGAGTGACAGAAGCCGCAGTCGCCGCTCGTCATCGACGTCGTCCTGGTGCCCAATTTCGATTCCATCGATTTCTTGACATTTGCTCAGCCTCCCGTCGAGTGTGGACCGCGGTCCGGGGTCGGTTTCGGGATCGGGATCGGGGGTGGCAACTTGACACAGGCCGCCGTCGACTCACACACTCACACACACACGGGTCCGCGACTCGTGTCCAATTACTCTTTACAAACATGTCAGTCAGGACGAAGCCGAGGCCGAGGACGAAATGAGCCGGCGACGTCGACGGCAACAGGGACCGAGTGTGGAACAAATTGCACGAGTCCGGGTCGGGCCACGCACGTTGCGAAACCCGATCGCCGGCCGAGACATCGATGAACTACTCGAGAAGCGCATTAATACACTTAACAGAACCCCACCCTGTCTCCCCCTCTCTCTCTCTTTGCAGCGCTGTCTTTCTCACCTCCACCCTGTGACACCAACACCAACAAGGAAGCGAGCGGACGGCCACACGAGCCGCATACCAATTGGATAACTGACCATCCGGCTGTCGAACGAAAGTGCGTTGAGAGGAAGGTGAAGGGAAGAGCAAGAATGGAGGGAGAGTGGAGGAAGGGAGCCGAGGAATAGGAAGGGAATTAAAGAGAAAGAGAGACAGAAAGAAGGACGGACTCCCTCGAACGTCTCTCGGAGTCTCGGCAGGTATCAATGAATTTCTGGCTCGCATTTTCCAGTTCGATGCGATTCGCAAAATTTCTCACGTTTGACGTACGTGATCCGAGTCCGTCGGGGGTCTGTGGGGAGGAGCTGAAACCGACTCGAGGACTGCGAGGACGAGGACCTGGGTCGAGTGAGTGATGGCTTAAAAAGTTTACAGCAAAGTTTGTGCTGAAAAACGGTGGCATCGCAAAAAATGAGAGCACGAGGAAGCCTCGCATAATGAACGACGAAAGGGACGACGGACGGACGGACGGACGGACGGAGGTCTGAAATATTAAATGTTGCGAAACTCGGGACGTGGGCCGGATTTAGGGGGCGAGGGGAGGGAGCGGACGAGGGGGGTCGCGTTATGAAGAAAGCGGCGCGCGGACAGATAGCGGACAGCTAATGGAAGGGATTTAGCGACTAAATGGAGGCGTGCATGTGCCGGACGGACCGCGCCCCCTTTTTTTCGCTTCCTTCGGGCGGCGGCATTCGTATGCAGAGCGCGATTCGCCGCCTCCGACGCTTCTGGTCGCCAGCTGTTCGGTGGGTTGGTCGAAGCGGGGAGGAGTGAAGGGGGCCGAAGACGCGGAAATCGATACAAAATAAATTTCACGCTGTCGCTCAGCGTAGCGCGGCCATTAGACGACGGCGAAGGCGAGGAGGTGGACGATGGTGAGGAGGACGACGGGAACGACAAGGACGACGATGACGCCGACGTCGAGGACAACGACGGCGACGGTGTCTCCCCCGACGCTAATGGATTCCTTAATGGATCATTAGGTCAGTGAAGTGGATTCGGAGACCTCGCCTCCCCCCTCCGTCCCTCGGCCCTTCGACTGAGGGCGAACTTAACCCAGTCCGCGTGCTGCGTGGTCAGTGTTAATTATGGGCCTCCAGTGCGCCGCGACGATTGCGCCACGCCCACAACATTTCAATACAAATCGCCGACATCAACCTGTTATTTCGGCGATTGTTGTTCCGACCTCGCGATTGTTGTTGCTGCCCCTTCAGCCCATTGTTGTTGTTGCTGTTGATGTTGTCCGAGGGTGAGCTGGGGATTTACACGTGTCGGCTATAAATAACTCGGTCGGAACCTCCCCCCAAACCTCGCCCAACCCCGCCCCGCCCCGCCCCGCCGAGGTCGATCGCATTTTTTCGCCATGTTTGCATTTCGACCGTGGTCGGGGTCCGTCGGCCCCACCCTGGCGGGGGGAGTCGCTATCTGTCTGTCCGTCCGCCGTCTGTCTGTCTGCCTGTCTATCGGGGTCGTAAATTAGAGGACCGGACCCTCGCCAGCCGAGGGGCCGCCGCGGATTCCTCGCATACTCCTCCTGACCCAAATATGCGGCGGTCGGCGCGAGATTTACGATAAGACGGCCTCCTCAAGACGGTCGCGGAGGGCGGCGGGGGGCGTGGCGCGTCTTCCCTACCCAGCCAGGCCCGACCAGGCCGCCTGCTGACTAATTGAAATTTATTTGCTGGCCGTCGTGTCCTCCTGTCTGCGGCGGACGATGGGCGGAGGTCGGTGGAGCCGGCCGCTGGTTCAATATTAAAACCTAATTCTTTGTAATTAAATTTCGCGGGACGCGGCCGGCTGGGGCGTTGGCGACGAGGGGGCGTGGCCGGCGGTGGCCGCAGTGTTCGATGCACACTTCAGAAGTTTGCCTTCTTCGGCGTTTCCGGTCACGTTCTTGTTAGCGCTCGTTTTTAATTAAAATTTAAAACTTCTCTGCGACTTAACAAACAACAACTGAACAACAACAACAGCAATAATAATAAAAATACCAACAGCAGCAATCTCAACAACAATAAGATTAACAACAACACGACCACGATGACGACGGCGATGACTACGAGGACGACTACATTAAGTGGAAAGAGCCGAAGGATGGGAGAGTGAGGCGGCAACAGGAGCAGCATCAGCAAGGACATAAATACAACAACGATCGGCAACAACACGTTCCACGTCGACGTCGACGAGGATGAGGCGTTGAAAACAAGAACAACCACAGCAACAAGGAGAAATTCAATTACACCGAGGAAATCAGAAATAAAATCCTGTTGCGTATTTTTTGTCACTTGGCATTTATTTCGCTTTTTATTCGTTCCTTCGACCGTTTTTTCAATTAAGCAACGTCTTCCCAGGACGACGGGGAGTCGGCCGCTCGTCCTTGTCGTCTTCGTCCCTCTCGCCCTCGTCCCCCACCCTGTTGTCGCGCTGATGGATGGCGCCGTTTAGCGACGCCTTCGCCCTGGCTTCGGGCCCGAGTCCGAGGCTCCCCTGATGAACTGCAAATTGCGGATTTGGTTTACTTTCGTTCCATGTCGGCGACGTCCACACGAGGGGAGGGTGAGCGAAGAGGCTAGAGGAGAGATAAAGAGAGATAACGTATTCTGACACAACCTCCACTCGCAAGTCCATCTGTCTCCGGTGCTCCGAACAAAGGCTGATGAGCTTCGGTCCAAGGACTCGGAAGACTCTCGTCTCGGAAGAACATTTCCCTTCTCCTCTTGTCTCTTCCCTCTCCTCTTCACCCTTCTCTTCCGTCTCTCCTCCTCGTTCCTGCTCTCGACACTTGCTTAATTCCTTGGAAGGCATCCTTCGAGTGCTTCGTTATTCTCGTGTCTCTGCTTTAATCCGAATTCTCGTCCTCGGAGACAACATGTTCCAGATGCCTTCGTTTTTAGTTGTAGTTTTTATTGTTGTTGTTGTTGATGTTGTTGTTTATGGAAATTATTGAAATCCAAACATGTCCCTCATCCTCATGCGACATCAGGGCCGGGGCGAGGATCTTCGAAGGAGTTGGATTATTAATAGCTGGCTGGGTAATTATTGATGTTTTCTATTTTAACCCGGCCGACGGAGCTTCTTTTCCGCATCACTGGCTGCTCGGCTTTAAAGGAGTCTTCCTTCCTTCCTTCATTCCTTCCTTTCTGTCGACTCTCCGTCCCCCTCTCTCTCTCTCTTCACAACAACAACCGCTTCCTGTGTCTTCCTCGGAGGTCCCTCGACGCAAAACCTCGGCCTCGACATCAGCCCAAACGCACACAGCCACAACCTACACACACACACACAGTCGGGTCGCCTGTTGTGTCTTTGTTGTTCTGTCCTTGGTGTCTTTCTTGTTGTTTTTATCATTGTTGTTGTTGTCGTTGTTGTCATTGTGTGTTGTTGCCCTGTGCGGCCCTTGTCGGAACTGCTATAAACCAAGATCTATTGTTGACATAATGAGAAATTCCTTGCCGAACTGAGCTAAATGTGTGAAAAAGATTACGTGTCGCTCAACCGCCCGCCCCCCGTCAACGCCCTCCTCCCCTGCGGCCCCCCGCTGTCCTGGGGCATCCGGGCGACGAGGGCCGAGCGGCGCGAACGCCTCGATGCCCATAAATTTGCACCACCACCAACACGAGGCCGACACTCGCAACACAACAGAAACTCCCACCCACCCACACACACTCAACTCCAGCCGAGTCCACACATGCACCGAGGATAATGCGACAGCCACTAGTCGGCCCGCCTCCGCCGCGACCCGGGCTCCGAGCAGTTTACAAGTGTAAACTAAACGCAATCCTCTTAGGGCTTGTACGGCGTTCCGGCCGGAAGGCATCGGACCAGCCAGCCTTCGAGGGCCTCGTGAGGCCCGACTCCGAGGGAGGTCGACGGCTGTTGTTTTTCCGCCCTCAATTTCGTCTTCTCCCGCGTTCTCTTCCTCGTCCTCTCTCGTCGTCATCGTCCTCGAATGGGGGCGATCGTTGAAGCCAATTAATTAAATCAGTCGCATCGAATTAATTGCAGCTGAAATATTTATGCGCTGTTTTGCGGGCTTCCATCCATCCATCGGAGGAAGAGTGGGCCAATGAGTTGGGGTCATAACTCGGCAATCGTAAACGCTCGCTGATGTCCTCGCTGTCGTCCTAATGGGGCTCGTAAACGCTTATGGCCAACAACGGGGGGGTCGTCGGAGTCAGAGGTCGGGTTCCAATAAAAGTCGCAGCCTCCCGGGCGCGGTCGACCCTAATTTCGCGAACATTTGCTTATCGTGGGTCCATGAGACGGAGTGGGGCCGTGAACAATGGGCAGAGTGAGGCCAAGAGCAACAGACGGAGGGGGCGGGGTCGTGATTGAAGGCACCCCAGCAGACGGATGACATCATCTGCTTCGATTTGAACGGACCGACAGACAGACTCGGAGAGCTCCATCGGAGAGAAGTCCGACGTCCATCTGACGCAAATCCAGAGTTAATCACTGATCATCCCGATTGTTCGAGAATCGGCGAGGAGTGACAGCCAGAATAGATGCAATCAGCGAGTGGACACTCGACGAGGCATCGATCCGGATACGGATCCGGAGCACTTCCGGAGTGAACCCGATCCACCCGCTCCGAAGCGTCGAACACAAATCCCGTGTTAGTCCACGCCTCATCGTCATAGGATGGGTTGGGGCCGGATGGAGCTCGACGTTAATTGCTTAATTTCGTTACGTTTCGTTACGTTCTTTCCCAACGACGGCGACGACGACGACGACGTGTCCAATTGGCATGTGGGGATCGTGTGACGATGTCGTCGCCGTTGCCACCGCCTCGGTTGCTGTCGATGGAGTTGTTGATAGAGTGCAAGTGGTTGTTATTATTGTTGTTTGTGCTTTTATTTGTTGTTGGACTTGTTTTTGTTGTTGCATTTGTTGCTTGTTCTGATTCCAAAGGCTGTTATTTGACTCTCACTCAGCTCGTTGCGACTCGAACAATTTAATTTGGGCCCCGCGAATGTCGCCCCGCCGTCGAAACGGAAGCACGCAGAGGAGCCGCCGCACGAACCCCAATCGCCCCAATCGCAGCCGGCACAAGGACGACGAGAGGGGCGAGTGGGGCGACGGGGGTCCAACAACACAAAAACGATCCTGCCGATAATTAACCATCTACATACGTTCAATTAGGCCAACTAAACGCCGCCGGAGCCGCACGCACGCCCCGCCTCCCGTCGACGGCGGCTTTTAAATTTCTTAATTAACCGCCGACGCTGCCGCTGGAAGCGACTGGAAGCGTGTCTGGCGCCCTGGAAGCGGGCTTCGTGCCGACGCGACCTCGGATCGGGGTCCGATGCACGCCCCGGACCTCGGGCCGCGGTTCGGAAGCCGGCCCAGACACGAGAACATGCGAAATTTCAACACCCTTTGCTTGTAGCGACTTCCTGTCTGCGAGTGCTGGTGTGTGTGAGTGAGATGGAGAGAGAGAGAGGGCCACGTGAGAGTGAGATGTAGAGCGGGGCGTGTGTCTGAGAGTGGGGCGTGTGAGTGAGAGGGGCGTGCGTGTGTTTAAAGTGACGATGTTGTAAATAAACCAATGCAATTACATGTTTGCAGCAGCAGCGACAACAACTTGAGCCGCTCACGAGCCGAGGAGCCTTCGAGACACGAGCTGGCGCCAACCCCACCCCGAGGGGGAGCGGGTGAGGGTGTGGGGGTCAACGGGTTGGGGCCGACCGAGGGCAGATGCTTCTCGGGGCTTACATGTCACACGGCCATAAAACGCTCCTCGCCTCCGACATGAACCGAAAACAATTTGCATAATTTTCCACTGGCTTACAACTTAATTTGGACGAATCGTGGAGCACAAAAAGCGAAGAAGGGGAGGCGGAGGGGGTCGTCCAATATTGGGTTTCCGTTTTAGCGTAATTGCGTGCCTGCGCATTCGAAGCCAGTTGAGGCCAGTCGAAGGGATCTGGGATCACGAGATGGGACGAAAGGAAGCGAATGGAGGCGAATCGTGGTGGAGGGAAAAGAGACAAAGCGGAATGAAAAGCGAACGGAACGAGGAAATGGAACGAACGATGCGTTTTTCCGTAATTTTATTAGACACTCGTCGTCGTCCTCGTCGTCGATCCATTTGTCTGCGGGGACGACGGACGCACGCATACTTAATTTGCCTAAAAGGGTTGCGCTCGCCTCGTGTCCCGAGGCATATCGGCCACGCCCCCCACCCCCATCCGACGCTCAGCATCCACACGTCGTGTCGGGTCCGAAGCCGGGGCTCCGAGCTTCATCATTCATTTTAATGCGCGTGTAAAACAATCATCGTTGTTGTCGTTGGTCTTGTTCTTGTAGCTGATGTTGTTGTGAATGATGTTGTAATTGTTGTTGTTGTTGTTCTTGCTAATTTTCTTGTTGTAAAGTTGGACTAAGGCAGCCTCCCAGCTCACGTCCTGACCCCCGAGCAGCGGGCGCCATTTGGAAAGTGTCAAAAGGAAGTCGGCGACCGACCTCGATTGAGTAGCGAGAGGAGGGGGGAGGTAGGGAGCTAGGGGGCGTGGCAAATGGGGGCACCTCCGCACCTCGTTGAGCTGCACGCAGCGTTGCATGCCTCGGATTACGGAGAACCCCTTTCGTCTCCTCCATCGTCGCCTCCTCTCGCGCCCAAGGCTGCTGCTGCTGCTTGAAAAGCAATTTATTTTCTGTCTTGTGCAACGTCGTTGCCTCGGCTGCTGGTGCTGCTGCGGCGGTGGCGACTTTTGACTGACGCCATCTTCGCAGCAACATTTCCATCACGCCACACCACGCCTCTCCCGCCCCCGGCCGCCCTGTTGCTCCAGCTCCAGCTGCTGCTGTCGCTCCCTTGACTGGCGCATAATTTTTCACCTCGTTATGAGTCCGGCTTCGGCTCCGCTCTCGGTTCCGGCGAATGGAAAGAGGAGGTGAGAGGAGGGTGGAGGGGATTGCAGGAGAGGGGAGTGAGGAAGAAAGAGCGAAGAACCTTCTTCGATTACGTTTCTCCGTGTTAACGTGGCCTCGTCCACCTCTGGAGTGCGGTCCAGTTTCGTGTCCGAACCGCCCGAAGTCACATCGGACCGGATTTAAATCTGGCCAGGAGTTTCTTCCCCCCCTCCAGTTCTCTTTGTCCTCTTTCTCTGTGACCTCTCCTCACTCCTCCATACTTCCATCCCTCCCCCATATCATTTCCATGTCATCCGAGTGAAAGAAACTCGAAAGCGACTCCAAGAAGAAGACGCAGGCCATTCGTCGCGAAGTCAAAGGATGCGGTTTCGTGTTGCTCGTCCTGAAGTGGATTTATGGTCGTTATCCGGTGGAAGCAGGGGGGAGAGGGGAAGGGAAAAGGGGAGGGCAGAGTGGATTTCTGACGGACTGCTTTAGATTGCTGTGGTCGGCTTCTCCACTCTTCTCGCAACTCCACATCTTGTGCTCAAACTCGTCTTCCTCGTAATTTCGCTGCATTGGATTCGGAATAATTGCGCCTCGTTTTTGCTCTCGCTGTCTCACTTTCCCTGTGTCTCTTTCTCTCCTTGTGGCTCGTTCTTCTTCCCCTTTATACCTCTATCAGTACCTCTTTCTGTACCTCTTTCTCTCCTTCTATCTAATCCTGTATCTCCTTCTCCCCTCCCAATGGACGTGTTGAACAAAGCGAATGACGGCTGCACCCGACTGAGCAGCGCATCCTGTCATCCTCTCGCCCCCGTTCATGCCCACTGCCCCCCATCTGACGAAGTGTTTTTCAATTTCCACTCGCAAGGACTCGCGAACACTGCCGAAGGACATGTGGCGAGAACGATGTAACGATGTCGACGACAAGGAAGACGATAATGAAGACGAAAACGATGGAGATGAAAACGATGAAGACGAAGATGAGGTCGAGGCCGAGTCGACGCGGAGATGGAGCCGGAGCTTTGATGACGACGACGGCGTTGATGGCGGATGGCGGATGGTGACGATGGAGACGGCTCCCCTTCATTCGCCCAGCCCGCCACCAACGCATAATTAGCATAATCAAGTCAAAACGACGGCCCTGAACCGCTGCCTCCCCTCCCCCCTGATCCTCCGCCACCTCCTCCCCCTCAACCCGAGCGCCACCACTCGAAATATTAACACTTTTATTCACTCGAGCCGAGGGTGGGTGGGGGATGGAAATTCAAAGCCCTCGTTAACCGCCCAATGAGTGGGGTGGGGAGGAGGCCGAGTACCACAATGAGGTGGAGAGGGGGGGTGGGGTGCGTGGAGAATCCAATTTGATGTGCGGCAACGCAGAAAGTGTTGAAACTCAATTTCAACCCCGCTCCGCACTTCGTCCGCCACCCCTCGGTCCACAATATTTCAAGTGCGAAATTAATTTCCTCACCAGACACCACCGGCCGGCCGGAGAAGGGCAGGGGGCGTGAGGGAGGGGAGGGTGTGTTACAAGAGACTTAATCATACATCTCAATTCACAGCGAAACATGGCAATGACAGGCGTTGAGTTAGAGGTGAGGGAAGGGCAAGAGGAGGGCGTGGCGAGAGGAGTTGAGAGGAGGAGGAGGAGGAGCCTTGGGCGGAGGTTGGGGTCGGTTGTTTCAGGGGCCTCTCGAAACGGACAGGAGGGATTGGATCAGGTTCAGCCTCGGATCAGGTGAACGGAGGCAGGGTGGGAAGTCGTCTCGAAGGACAATGTGAGAGGTTTCTTGAGGATGAGAAGAAGCTCCTCAAGAGCGAAGACGGAAACGGAAACGATTCCTTCTTCCGGTCCCCACCTCCCGAGCGAAGATTCGTTGTCATCTCTGTCGTCGTTGAATTCCCATTGGGACTCGAGCGGAAGAGGATCCTCTCATGAATTTAAAAAATGCAATAAAAAGTCAATTACAATCAGTTTCGCAGTCGCTTCTCCGCCTTTCTTTCTTTCTTTCTTTCTTTCTTTCTATCTCTCTGTCTTTGACTGTCTTTATCTCTTGTTCTTTGTCTCTCTGTCTCTAGAAAACCCGATCCCCCTCCCCGGGGGCGCCTCTGGCCCGTTGACGTCGCGAATTCCGGGCGAAACTTTAAAATTCCTCGCGCTCGAACTTTAAATGAACTTTTTCGCAATTTCTATTAAAACAATTACCCGAACATTCAACAAACACAAGGAGTCGCTCTTGTTATTATTGTTATTGTTGTTGTTGCTACTTCATCTGTTGTTATTCCTTCTTGTGTTGTTGTTCCTTCTTCTGTTGTTGCAGCTGCAGCAGAAGCAGAAGCAGAAGCAACAACAAAGGGCAGGAGCAGCAGCTGTCAGTCTTTGAGCAGCTCGAATTGCGAGTTGTTTCGCGCTTGCCAATAATAAACTGCACGAGGGGCGAGGGACGAGGGGCGGGGCACCGAACGCAGCATCAGCAGAAAGTTTATTGCAGCCCCCGCCACGCCCCCTTCTTCCCTTCCCCTCATCGCGCCCTCGACATTTGAATCAAAGTTAAAACAAGCGGAAACTGCAACTTGCTCCGATTGGCATCGCGTCGCTCGGCCACAAAGCGCAAGTTGTCGTCAAGTTCTCGAGCAGCTCCCGGTGCCGCGGCCCACGGGCGCCAAGGGGGGCGTGGCGGAGTCGGGGGCGGGGACGGGGACGGCGGCAACGCACAACATGGCGCCAAGCGAATTTAATTTTCTCACAGCTCTGCGTGCGGCAAATTCTCCACTTTGACTTGGGCGAAACCTTTGCGCGCGCTGCCCGCAGTCGCCCCGGAGTTTCCCTGGTTTTCCTTTGATCTGGCGCTGGGCGGCGTCGGGAAGGGGGCGGGGCGGCGTCGGGTGCTGCTTTGAAGGCGAAACTTGGCAAAAATTTAAATTACACGAAATGAGTTTCTTCGCATTTTCCTCCTCCTCCCCCTCGTTGGCCCAATTCGCAATTGTGTTTCCAAGATTCGCCAGTGGCCAAGGGAGGAGGCGGTCGGCGCCTGGGGCGGGGATCGCGGAAGGTCATCCGATGCCCCTCGAAGCCACATCGAACTTGGAGCGAATTCCATCGACTGCGACGACGATGGTTTGATTAAGCGCTTGCGAAAGTTGTGGCATTGAAGGAGAGGAGAAAGGAACGGAATCGAAATATGTTCGCAAATTGGGAAATAATTGCCGCAAGGAAACTTTCGGCTCCAGCCCCCGTCTCTCTGTCTCCTCCGTCCCGTCTCAGCCTCGCTTCCGGATCCGGCTGCCGAGTGTCGACTGAGGCATGGATGACGGCAGATGAACGATGATGATGGAAGCATTTGTCCCAACTCGTGCTGCAGCCGTAGTTACTTTTTCTCCAATTTGCAATTTGTTGCCATCTCCAACCGACTCGGCCCAACCCCCTCCCCGCCCTGGTGTGTCGCACAATGTTGTTGCCATGGCGCGTTAATATGAAATTTCGTGTTTATTTGCAGAGAGTGGAAAGTGCTCGAGACGAGGCGGCGGACGAGGACGAGGGCGGGGTGGCATTGGAAAACAGGATAATGTTTAATATTGCCACTCGAGATCCATCCCGGCTCATCACTCGTCCGTCTGTCCAATCCATCTGTCTATCTATCCGGGCAACCAACAATTTCCCCAGTCCATCTGTTTTTTCCTCTGTCCTTCCTTCCTTCCTTTCGTCTGTCCGTCTGTCCGTCCGTCCGTCTGTCTAACCGAATAAATGTACAAGTACCGAATTTTACGCAATAAACGAACTGTTGCCGTGGCAACCCGGCTGCTGCTGCTTCTTCTTCTTCTTCGCTCCGGCATCCGAGAGCGAGCTGAATTCACTCATGCACATGAGCGCCGCCTGAACGCACCCAGGGAGAGGGGTGAAGGGGGCCGAAATGGGGGGCGCCACTGCATCGGGCGGTGGGTGTCGAGTCGAGTCTCCCCTTGGACTCCACCTGAAGGAGTCACCACCATCCGTCCTCGGCATCTCTGCTGCTGACGTGGAGCTTGGAGTGGATGAAATTGAATTCGAGTGGGTTCCGGGTGCTCATACATGGAGTGCATCGTGGGGGGGGGGGAGGGGAGCTAGAACGAAGGGGCGACGGAGGGGGACGCCTGCCGCCTGACGGATGGCGGCAACTGCGATCGAGGCGTGGACGGCGCGGGGCGTGGCAGACATCGTCGTTTTAGTGTTGTTCATGATGTTGTTTGCGGTGCTCTTGTTGTTGATGGTGTTCCTGTAGTTGTTCTTGTTGATTCTGCTGATGTACTAGTTGTTGTTGTTGTTGTTTTTGTTGCTTATAATGTTGTTGTCGTTTTAGTTGTTGTTTATAAAATTATTGTTTACATTGTTGTTGTATAACGTTGTTGTTGCTGTTTCTCTTCCTCACTCTCTGTAATGAATAATTACGACGTCGAGGATTCCGCTCGCAATCCACGAGTCAAAGGATCCACACACGGCGAACTTTGCTTCCACCAAAGAGGGGCGAGGGGCGGAGGGAGGTGGTTGATTAGGGCGAGTGGACCAGGGGGGCGTGGCAGACACTCGATCATCAGGCAGTTAATGAATTCCAAGCGATGTGGCTGCGTTTGTTAATTTATCGTTCGTTCGTTCTGTCGGCCGAACAGATCGAGACAGACCGAGACTACGCAGCTGCCGCAGACAAGAAGAGGATGAGGGAAAAAAGGGGGAGGTATAAAGACAGAGAGAGTCATATAGAGAGACAGAGATAGAGAGATTTAGACAGAGACAGACGGACACTTGGCCAAGACGTATCATCTCGGAACATAACTCATCGGGAGGCTCGTCGGCATCATCTGACTGAAGGTCCTTAAACGAGACTCCAGCGAGGTCCTTTCAATCCTCGTCCAGCGCGATTTACTCAGGCTCAGGGGGGCGGGGCAGGGGGCGTGTCTTAATGGCCGCCAATTGCTGTCTGTGTCTGTCGAGCTGCCGCACGAGGCTCGACTTTCGCACCCCGGCCCCATCCGTGGATCCCCAACAAGCGCGCTGCGGATGAAACGAGGCGAGTTTTATTTTTAAACAAAAGCCGACGGGGGGCGTGGTGGGGATGGGAGACAGCATGTGTGTGTGTGTGTTTGTGTGTGGCGGGTGCCAAAATCCCATTCGCACACAAAGAAATTAATTTCATGCACCGCAGAACTTAAATTGAAAATAATTGTTTGAAAGTTTATCACAGTGCGACCTCGCGGCGCCCCGGACGGACAGAGTGCGGAGAGGGGAAGAGAAAGAGAGGGGAGATGGGTGGGGGGGAGAGGTCTGAATGAAAAAAAGAAGGTGCTGAAATCCTTCGAAATTGTTTCGCTTCCGCCGCCGACTCGATTCGATTCGTTTCGTATCGATCCGCCCCGATCTGATTCTCTTTATCTTTTTCTATTCGCTCCACTCGGAGATTTTGCATCCCTCCCGTTCACACTCGTGCCACACCCCCAACGCCCCCATCCTCTCACCCACGCTGGACATCGAGTCGGAAAAGTTTGAGCAAAAACTTTGCTCAAAGCAACCGATGACGAGGGCGAGGATGGCGAATGGAAGGCGGAGGATGTGGAAGCGGATTCAGTCAAATTCCTGACAAATGTCGGCGGCGCCTCGTCCTCCACCTCCTCCCTGGTTGTCCTTGGACACGATCTTCGCTTTGGGACGGTTTTAATGAAATTCCTGTCACTCGTCGTCCTGCGTCCGTCCGTCTGGCTGCTGACAATTTGACAGGAAGCGTAAGTAGCCGGTTGTCATTTTATTTCGATTTCCATTCGACTTCGTTTCCGCTCCACAATTGATTCTCCATCCCTCAAATCTGCCTCTCCCTCTGCCCTGGCCGGAAGCAAGAAATTTGCATAAATTACCTCCGGCCAAAGGGTTCTTCTAATAACAGGTCTCGCAGGCGATTCCGCCCCAACCATGTTGTTACCAACTTTTGCCAACTTCGAGTCTAATTCGCCCCCAACCGTTTCTAATTCCAGGAAGCCCCCGGCCCTGTGTGTGGATCCCTTCGATGTTGCAGGATGGAAGGAGAAGTTCGGTAAGTCTATTTAAATCTAAAACGATGGACCCAACTCAGGCGATGGGTATTTGATTTGGTTTGGTGGGATGGGGGACAAATTCATTTTTAATACACCATCAATCTGAATCCACTAGATGAATCCCCGATTTTCAATCAAGGCCACGACTTCCGAGCAAGCATTAGAGAACTTATTGGTTCATGTGTGGATCGAAGACGGGTTCTCAGAGGCCGGACCCGGTTCGCGATTGATTTCAAGACGCCCGAGTGCTGAGTATGCAAAACAAGGATGACGAGTGCGATCCTGGTTCCGCCCTCTGTTCCACTTCTCGGTCCCTTCTGCTTCTCCATCTCCTCCGTCTCCTCGGTGACTCTTCAACTTCCGACGAACTCGACTCGAAGTCGATGTCGGTCGGCGGTGGAGGCCCGATGGGGCGTGAATTATTAACTGCGCCAATATGACGAGGCGAAAAAGTCCCCTCTAAGCACGGGATTACGCATTCCCTTTGAGCACGAGCAAGGGGGCGCGACGCGGGGGCGACGGCGTCGGTCATGGTCTATTGAACGAGGAGAATGGTTCGCGCATCGATTGAATTCGCGATGCAAATTCATGTGCGACCGCGGCCACCTGAGAAACCACGACGGAGCCCAAGACGGGGGCGCCCTCAATCAGAACCCGCCGATGGACGTCGTGGTGTCGACGCGGAAGGGGGAGGGGGCGGGGCGGCGAAGGGGCGAAGGAGCGAAGCACAAGGACTCGCCGCGGCACGTGGGAAACGCGCAGCTGACGCGCGACTCCGCACAAAGGAGCGGCCACGACCAGGGTTCGATGGAAGAGCGTCCGAAGGAAGAGAGTTCGTTGGAAGAGGGTTCGATGTGAAGTCGGGGGAGGGGGCTTCGGTGTAATTCCCATTGTTGTCGCGTCAGTGGCTGTTGCTGCTGCTCCGCGGGAATGTGGCCGATGCCAGACTTCGGCTGGGGTCGAGACGAAAACAACGATGACGACGAAACGGGAACGAAGACTACGAAAGCTCTAATGAAGAGACTGCGAGACTCCGATGAACGCAAGGATAGACAAGAGAGGGAGATGGACAGGAAGAGAGACAGAGATGGATGTGGAGAGAGAGAGAGAGAGAGCGAGCTGGAGACAGACTCCTGGACAAACTCTTGGACAGATGGACGACGATGACGAGGTCGCAAAAACCGAAGCAGACAGACGAGCTCGTCTTGGCTCTCGTTAGGATGCATGTTATGTTGTCTTTGTGCAGTATCGTCTTTGTTTTTGTTGTTGTTGTTGTTATTGTAATTGCCACTCGGACCATTGTTCTGACCCGGACACGCCTCCTCCTCCCCGCCCCCTTTTTTTACTCTATCGTCCCTTGCTTATCTCCGTTCGGGCGAGATTTATCCTTTATTGCCGGCGACGCCGTTAGTTTTTGAGAATTATTGCCGCCTTCCTGCCGTCGCCCACACCCTCCTCTTTTATTTAACCCCTTCCTTCCCCCCCCCCCCCCCCCCCTCCACCGTCACCCTTCACCGTTTGCCTGATGTTTTTGCCGGCCACTCCTCGGTCCTCGGCCAATTTGAATGCGAGGCCCAGTCGTAAACCGGCCACCTGTGACATTCCTGGCCATAACTCTCGCTTCAGATAAGCGACGGCCCCTCCTCCACGCCCCTTCGGTGTTGTCTCGGCCCCCCTTCGTTGTAGCCAACCCCCCTTGGGCTTGAGTCAAGGTTCCCTGACGTTTTAATGCAGTGCCCGAAGCTCCAGCCGAATTCCTGGGAAGCCTCTGCGTGGCCCCGGGTGAATTCTTCGAGGTCCCCGACCTCGGGTGACTGCCGCTGGGGCGGGGCAGTGGAGGGCGGACTCCGGGCCCACCGGACACCAGGCAGATTTACGTCCTCGCGACACAGATATCGAGAGAGGCGTCGCATCGATTGCGGGAGGGCGGAGGATTCGAACGAGTCCGGCGAGTTGCGGTCGTGGGCGGTTGGGGTTCGTCCTCGATTCACCGAAAGAACGAAATCGCCGATGACGATGTCCCAGATGGCCTCGCATCCCGTTCTTTGGGCCAGAAATCATCCGGAGCTCTTACGCAAATCCAATGTTTATCCTCGTTCCGATTATTTTTATCCACGACTCAAGTTAATTATGTTCGCTCTCAGTCTTTTTCTCTTTCTGTCTGTCTGTCTGTCTGTCTTTCGCTCGTGTTCGTCGTAAATCTGCTCTAATCCCGCCACCGCAACGAGCCACAATTTCGGGGATTTACCAATTTAGGCCCTCGTTCCCTCGTCTGGCTCGTCATCTGGCGGTTTGTCGTCCTTCAGCCGTCGCTCAAGCCACATCCTTCCATCCGGCGTTTAGTCCATCCACGACATCAAGCTCAAAGACCAACTGCGCAGTGGAGTGGGCGAGGGAGAAGAAAAAAGAGATAAAGAAGGAGAACAGGAAGGCGAAAAAGAAGGCCACGGAGAAGTCGAAGAGACGTGAAGAAAGCGGGACGAAGTCGAAGCGGATTGAGAAACAGCGAAAGAAGGAGAGCGCCGAAGACGAAACTAAAAATTCACTTTGACTGCTGTCGGAGCGGCATTAGTGTTGAGTGTGCGCCACGCCCACCGCCCACTGGATGCCCCCACCTCACTGTCTGGGGATTTCCGGGCCAACCGCGAAAACCCCGCCCCCTGACCTCGCCACTTCCCCTTTCTCGCCCTCCACTGCGCCACATTCGTCTTGCCTAATGGAGTTCCCGCCACTCGTGGCTCGTGGTCCTCGTGAATCCCTCTCGACCCCCATCGGCCCCTGGTCGTTCTCGTTGTTGTCGCCGTCATCGTTGTTATTGTTGTTCCTATTTTGGTGGTTGCTGCTCTTGTTGTTGGCGGCTTCCCTTTTGGCCGGGGCTTTGAACAGATTTTTACGATATTGCAGCGCATAAAATTTTATGAGCTGAAGAATCACTTTGCTTTGTGAGCCCGAGCTCGACGCCGTCCAACCCGTCGTCGACCCGACGCTGGAGCCCCACGGCCCCCCGGATCCATCCACCCCCAGTCGCCCCCCGTTCGCTCCACGACCCACGCTTGCACTCTATTTCAATAAAAGTAATAATGTTGTTGTTGTTGTTGGTGGCGATGGTGGTGGGATGACAATTGTTGTTGTTTTTGCCCTCGCTGCGTTTTGGTGACTTTGATTGTTTTGAACCGCGGCGGCCATTGTTCTGCCCTGCCCTGCCTGCGTCGTCCCATCCTGTTTCCGTTTCCGCTTCCGCTCCATCGTCTTTGCTTTGTTTCCCCCTCCCCCGTTTGGTCCTCGCTCCACTGTTGTTTGTCTAATTTATTGGATTATTTTTTTATACGCTCCTCACCCTTCGATCCCCTCAGACCCTTCGTCCGCGGGGGCCACTTGCGCGACATGACGACGAATATGTTTTATTCAGCGACATTTTGTATGATAATAGGATTAATAGCAACAACTTCTACTAGCACAATAACAACATCAACAAGAACAACAACAACGACATCCACTTCATCAACAGCAACATCTTCCGGCTCCTTTGAACCCCAACCCCCCCAAACTCAAACCATTTGAATTTTTCGCCGCCATCTCGGCCTCCGCTAATTTTCTGACTCATTTCCGGCGGAGTCCGAGGCTGAGACGAACGAGTCGGCCGATTAGGGCCGCGGAAGGATTAGGCCGAGATTCGCAGGCCGCACGGTGACACTTTCAACTTCGCCGACTTCCGGCCGACTCCGGCCCCACTCCCGACCGACTCCGGCCCCACTCCCGACCGAATTCCGGGCCGCAAAAAGTCCCGAAGGAAAGCGATAAAATATGCAAATTCACGGAGGGGACGAGGACGAGGATGAGGTCGAGGCCTGAAGCGGTTGTCCCTTTATTCGTCCTCGATACGTGGGTGTCTCCGTCAATGTGCGAGGGTGGCTGTGTGTGTGTGGCTGTGTGTGTGTGTGAGGGTGGTCGTCGTCGTCCACCTCGGGGTGCCCCACGAGGGTGCCGTCGATGTCGTCGTCATCCATTGGCGAGGGTTAAAATATGCGAGGGGAATCTCCCTAATTTCGCAGAAACACAAACAGAGCCAAAGTGATTCAATACAACAACCACATGAAAACATTCAAAACATTTACAACAACATTCACGATATTACCAACAACATTAACAACATTTCCAACAACATTAACAACTCGATAAACAACAACGTATTACAACAACAACATCAGCGGGCAATTTCCCGCAATTTCGCACAGACTGCGATCGGACCGCTTTTAATGGCCGCGTGGGAGGCGGCGGCTGGTGGACGAGCACGAGGAGGGGGCGTGGGCAGGAAGGGGGGTGCGGAGGTCGGCTTGCGGCGAGGTCAACTGACAACGTTTTAATTTCCGTCAACTGCGAGGCGGAGGCGAGAGAGGGCGGGCGGGGCTCGATTGGGTTGAGCGGTGGTTGAGCAGATGACTAACGAGACATTTAAAGAGCGGATGGACAGAAGGACAAACGGACGGACGGACGTGCGGGTGGATGGACAGTTGGCTGGAGCGGTCGAGCGACAAATGGTCAAAGCGATTTATGCGCTGATAACGTCGACAAAAACAAAACAACGCCAACAACAACAACAACACTCCCAACGAGATGAGCCACGAGCAGGACGAAGGGGTCGGGGGGATGTGTGGATAAAGGAAGGAGGAGGACCTGGAAAAAACCGCCCCGACCTGGACGGAAACGAGCTGCGAATCGAAATCCCTGTCGCAGTCCATTCGCACATCATAAACAGAGACACGGATACAGACAGCCACACAGACACTCACACAAACACACACACACACACAGGAACTCGCTCCGGTGTGTTTTAATGCTGCAAGGATTTCGAGCTCCTTCTTCTTCTTCTGCGGAAAGCAGGACCAACTGGCTTTCTCTGTCTCCCTCTCCCTCTCTCTCTCTCTCTCTCTCTCTCTCCCTCTGGTTGTCGCACTCACTTAGGTTGATGCAATAATGCAGCCTCGTCTGTCCCTCTGTCTGTCCGCCCGTCTGTCTGTCTGGGTGCGGTTAACTGTGAGTGTCCATGCGTGCGAGTGTGTGCTCATCTGTGTGTGAGCTCGTGTATGAGTGGTCGTGTGAGTGACCATGTGTGTGTGTGTGTGGTGTGCGTGTTGCTGACCCTTTTGAGTCGTCAAATAAAATTGTTAATTTGCAATCAAAGCCAATTTGAGTCGCAGATGGCGGGGGCAGCAGCGTGCGGTTTGCGGCCTTCATCCCCGACTTCCTCCGACTCCCACCCCCTCATCCACCACCAATCGCCCCCTTCCGCCCCGTCTGGCCTGCTAATTGAGTGGATGGAATATTTTTAAATGAATCGAAAATGAAATTTCGAATCGTTCGAAGCCATCGAGCGATTGACTTAATATCGCTCGATATGGAGCTCTTATCGCTGCGAGCACCCTCCACGAACGAATGCCGTCGTCGTCGTCGTCAAAGTCACCCCCTCGGCCCCGCCCCCGGCCGGCCAACCCGCGGCGTTATCTCCGGGCCCTCGATTGTTTCATGATTCATTGGAAATTCTTAAATTAGTTTCCTCTTCCGCCTCGCTGCACCCGCACTTGTCTGTGTGTGTCTCTGTGTGACTCCGTGTGAGTGTCTCTGTGTGCGTGCGTCCGTTGGGCTGCCTGTCAGTGTGTCTGTGTAATGTGTGTGCATCCCGAAGATGCTATCTGTCGACAGTCTGCGAAACAATTCCATCAATTTACTTCCGTTCGATTGGTCTCAGTTTCCTCCTCATCCTCAGCCCCACCCCCGTCAGCGCGTTGACGACCCCCTCCCCCCTGGAAAAGTGAATTCTTGCCATTCCGCCCCCGCTCCACATCTCCAAACATTTGTCTCGCACCCAACGGACTCCTCCGGCTCCTGCTGGGAATCAGGGCTCCGCACTCGGCTCTCAGGATACGGAAACCCAGGCTTCCCCGCAGGCTGGAGTCATGTGGCAACCGCAGACGCCGCCTCCTCCTCGTCTCCCCCGCCTTCCGTCTCGCCCACCGCCTTCTGCTGGTTGTTTACATTTGCTCTCAGCCTGTTTTGCATCCTCAAACAGCGCCGGTCGCCGCCCATCGTTCGATCCCAGGTTCGCTCCGAGCCAGGAGCCTAAGACATCAACTTCAATATTGTCCCAAATTAAACTCGCAAACATGGCCAGTGGCCAACGGCCCCCCCTCTCGACTCCCCCTCGCCCACCCCCATCTGCTCTCGTCGAGCCTGCTTCGAGTGTTTTGGAATTTGCTTCGTTGATCTTGTTCGTCCAGATGGCGTTAGTGATTCCGATGCGGTTGGCCTTGTTGCTGTTGTTGGCGTCTGCTCGTCCACCCGCACATGCGGGAAGGTGGGCAGGGCGGACCCAGGCTGGGTGGACAGGATGTCGGACAGGATATGAAAAATTGATTAGCCCGAAGGACGGATAACGAAGTCGGCGGCTGTCGCAGGACTCCTCGAGGTTGTGCCCCGGAAAATCGTCACCAGCACCAAGGGGCGGGGCGGGGCGGTAAATCCACGAATCAACGGACTTCGGACGGACGGCCAGGTCGTCAGACCGCAGAGCGCCCAAAGCATTGACGCGCTCTTTCACCAGGCGACAGACAACAGACGACCGACCGACAGCCACGTGACAAATGATCGGAGCGACCGCTCTGATTTATCGACTGACGGGAACGTCTTGGCGACGCGACCGCCGGCCCCGACGTCCATTCATCAAAAATCGCCTCGCTACATGACAGGAGACAGAAGATTAAATGGGCCACGGAGGACCCTCGCCGATGAATTAGAAAACAGGACTCGTTTGGAAATCAAACTCACTTCCATGCTTGATTTCTCGCCGCCAACTGCGACGATGGATGGATTAGTGAGACGATTCCTTCCTCCACCATTTCGTGTTTTGAATTCCTTGCTTCATCACATCCAGTCTATTTTCAACTGTTGGACCAACTGTTCGCCAGGACAATAACAAGGACACAAACCATTCCAAGCTCAAAAATTATTTAGAGCTCCAACAAAAGCTCTAAATAAAGCTTCCAAATTCCAATAGTTATTTCGAGAAAAGGACCTTAATTCGGAACGACCTCTAATTTTTTGAAATTTTCATAATTCTGACAAATTTTGGGAAAATCTTTAAATGGCCATAAATCCGTAAATAAGCGTTATTTCGAGAAAAGGACCTTAATTCGGAACGACCTCTAATTTTTTGAAATTTTCATAATTTTGTCAAATTTCTGGAGTAAAATCTTTAAATGGCCATAAATCCGTAAATAAGCGTTATTTCGAGAAAAGGACCTTAATTCGGAACGACCTCTAATTTTTTTAAATTTTCATAATTCTGGCAGATTTTGGGGTAAAATCTTAAATTGGCCATAAATCCGTAAATAAGCGTTATTTCGAGAAAAGGACCTTAATTCGGAACGACCCCTCATTTTTTGAAATTTTCATAATTCTGGCAAATTTTGGGGTAAAATCTTAAATTGGCCATAAATCCGTAAATAAGCGTTATTTCGAGAAAAGGACCTTAATTCGGAACGACCTCTAATTTTTTTAAATTTTCATAATTCTGGCAAATTTTTGGGAAAAATCTTTAATTGGCCATAAATCCGTAAATAAGAGTTATTTCGAGAAAAGGACCTTAATTCGGAACGACCTCTAATTTTTTGAAATTTTCATAATTCTGACAAATTTTGGGAAAATCTTTAAATGGCCATAAATCCGTAAATAAGCGTTATTTCGAGAAAAGGACCTTAATTCGGAACGACCTCTAATTTTTTGAAATTTTCATAATTTTGTCAAATTTCTGGAGTAAAATCTTTAAATGGCCATAAATCCGTAAATAAGCGTTATTTCGAGAAAAGGACCTTAATTCGGAACGACCTCTAATTTTTTTAAATTTTCATAATTCTGGCAGATTTTGGGGTAAAATCTTAAATTGGCCATAAATCCGTAAATAAGCGTTATTTCGAGAAAAGGACCTTAATTCGGAACGACCCCTAATTTTTTGAAATTTTCATAATTCTGGCAAATTTTGGGGTAAAATCTTAAATTGGCCATAAATCCGTAAATAAGCGTTATTTCGAGAAAAGGACCTTAATTCGGAACGACCTCTAATTTTTTTAAATTTTCATAATTCTGGCAAATTTTTGGGAAAAATCTTTAATTGGCCATAAATCCGTAAATAAGCGTTATTTCGAGAAAAGGACCTTAATTCGGAACGACCTCTAATTTTTTTAAATTTTCATAATTCTGGCAAATTTTTGGGAAAAATCTTTAATTGGCCATAAATCCGTAAATAAGCGTTATTTCGAGAAAAGGACCTTAATTCGGAACGACCTCTAATTTTTTTAAAATTTTCATAATTTGGCAGATTTTGGGGTAAAATCTTTAAATGGCTATAAATCCGTAAATAAGCGTTATTTCGAGAAAAGGACCTTAATTCGGAACGACCTCTAATTTTTTTAAATTTTCATAATTCTGGCAAATTTTTGGGAAAAATCTTTAATTGGCCATAAATCCGTAAATAAGCGTTATTTCGAGAAAAGGACCTTAATTCGGAACGACCTCTAATTTTTTGAAATTTTCATAATTCTGTCAAATTTCTGGAGTAAAATCTTTAAATGGCCATAAATCCGTAAATACGCGTTATTTCGAGAAAAGGACCTCAATTCGGAACGACCCCTAATTTTTTGAAATTTTCATAATTCTGGCAGATTTTGGGGTAAAATCTTAAATTGGCCATAAATCCGTAAATAAGCGTTATTTCGAGAAAAGGACCTTAATTCGGAACGACCTCTAATTTTTTTAAATTTTCATAATTTGGCAGATTTTGGGGTAAAATCTTTAAATGGCCATAAATCCGTAAATACGCGTTATTTCGAGAAAAGGACCTCAATTCGGAACGACCCCTAATTTTTTGAAATTTTCATAATTCTGGCAGATTTTGGGGTAAAATCTTAAATTGGCCATAAATCCGTAAATAAGCGTTATTTCGAGAAAAGGACCTTAATTCGGAACGACCTCTAATTTTTTTAAATTTTCATAATTTGGCAGATTTTGGGGTAAAATCTTTAAATGGCCATAAATCCGTAAATACGCGTTATTTCGAGAAAAGGACCTTAATTCGGAACGACCTCTAATTTTCTGAAATTTTCATAATTTTGTCAAATTTCTGGAGTAAAATCTTTAAATGGCCATAAATCCGTAAATAAGCGTTATTTCGAGAAAAGGACCTTAATTCGTAACGACCTCTAATTCTTTGAAATTTTCATAATTCTGTCAAATTTTGGGGTAAAATCTTTAAATGGCCATAAATCCGTAAATACGCGTTATTTCGAGAAAAGGACCTCAATTCGGAACGACCCCTAATTTTTTGAAATTTTCATAATTCTGGCAGATTTTGGGGTAAAATCTTAAATTGGCCATAAATCCGTAAATAAGCGTTATTTCGAGAAAAGGACCTTAATTCGGAACGACCTCTAATTTTTTTAAATTTTCATAATTTGGCAGATTTTGGGGTAAAATCTTTAAATGGCCATAAATCCGTAAATAAGCGTTATTTCGAGAAAAGGACCTTAATTCGGAACGACCTCTAATTTTTTGAAATTTTCATAATTTTGTCAAATTTCTGGAGTAAAATCTTTAAATGGCCATAAATCCGTAAATAAACGTTATTTCGAGAAAAGGACCTTAATTCGTAACGACCTCTAATTCTTTGAAATTTTCATAATTCTGGCAAATTTTTGGGAAAAATCTTTAATTGGCCATAAATCCGTAAATAAGCGTTATTTCGAGAAAAGGACCTCAATTCGGAACGACCTCTAATTTTTTGAAATTTTCATAATTCTGTCAAATTTTGGGGTAAAATCTTTAAATGGCCATAAATCCGTAAATACGCGTTATTTCGAGAAAAGGACCTCAATTCGGAACGACCCCTAATTTTTTGAAATTTTCATAATTCTGGCAGATTTTGGGGTAAAATCTTAAATTGGCCATAAATCCGTAAATAAGCGTTATTTCGAGAAAAGGACCTTAATTCGGAACGACCTCTAATTTTTTTAAATTTTCATAATTCTCAAAATTCAAAAATTTTCAAAAATAAACGTTATTTCGAGAAAAGGACCTCAATTCGGAACGACCTCTAATTTTTTTAAAATTTTCATAATTTGGCAGATTTTGGGGTAAAATCTTTAAATGGCTATAAATCCGTAAATAAACGTTATTTCGAGAAAAGGACCTTAATTCGGAACGACCTCTAATTTTTTGAAATTTTCGTAATTCTGGAAATTTTTGGGAAAAATCTTTAATTGGCCATAAATCCGTAAATAAACGTTATTTCGAGAAAAGGACCTTAATTCGGAACGACCTTTAATTTTTTGAAATTTTCATAATTCTGGCAAATTTTTGGGAAAAATCTTTAATTGGCCATAAATCCGTAAATAAACGATATTTCGAGAAAAGGACCTTAATTCGGAACGACCTGTAATTTTTTGAAATTTTCATAATTCTGGCAAATTTTGGGGAAAATCTTTAAATGGCCATAAATCCGTAAATAGGCGTTATTTCGAGAAAAGGAAAAGGATTCGGAACGACATCTAATTTTTTGAAATTTTCATAATTCTGGCAGATTTTGGGGTAAAATCTTTAAATGGCCATAAATCCGTAAATAAGCGTTATTTTGAGAAAAGGACCTTAATTCGGAACGACCTCTAATTTTTTGAAATTTTTATAATTCTGGCAAATTTTGGGGAAAGATCTTTAATTGGCCATAAATCCGTAAATACGCGTTATTTCGAGAAAAGGACCTCAATTCGGAACGACCCCTAATTTTTTGAAATTTTCATAATTCTGGCAGATTTTGGGGTAAAATCTTAAATTGGCCATAAATCCGTAAATAAGCGTTATTTCGAGAAAAGGACCTTAATTCGGAACGACCTCTAATTTTTTGAAATTTTCATAATTTGGCAGATTTTGGGGTAAAATCTTTAAATGGCCATAAATCCGTAAATACGCGTTATTTCGAGAAAAGGACCTCAATTCGGAACGACCTCTAATTTTTTTAAATTTTCATAATTCTGGCAAATTTTTGGGAAAAATCTTTAATTGGCCATAAATCCGTAAATACGCGTTATTTCGAGAAAAGGACCTTAATTCGTAACGACCTCTAATTCTTTGAAATTTTCATAATTCTGGCAAATTTTTGGGAAAAATCTTTAATTGGCCATAAATCCGTAAATATGCGTTATTTCGAGAAAAGGACCTTAATTCGGAACGACCTCTAATTTTTTGAAATTTTCATAATTTGGCAGATTTTGGGGTAAAATCTTTAAATGGCCATAAATCCGTAAATACGCGTTATTTCGAGAAAAGGACCTCAATTCGGAACGACCCCTAATTTTTTGAAATTTTCATAATTCTGGCAGATTTTGGGGTAAAATCTTAAATTGGCCATAAATCCGTAAATAAGCGTTATTTCGAGAAAAGGACCTTAATTCGGAACGACCTCTAATTTTTTTAAATTTTCATAATTCTGGCAAATTTTTGGGAAAAATCTTTAATTGGCCATAAATCCGTAAATAAGCGTTATTTCGAGAAAAGGACCTTAATTCGGAACGACCTCTAATTTTTTGAAATTTTCATAATTCTGGCAAATTTTTGGGAAAAATCTTTAATTGGCCATAAATCCGTAAATAAACGTTATTTCGAGAAAAGGACCTCAATTCGGAACGACCTCTAATTTTTTGAAATTTTCATAATTTGGCAGATTTTGGGGTAAAATCTTTAAATGGCTATAAATCCGTAAATAAGCGTTATTTCGAGAAAAGGACCTTAATTCGGAACGACCTCTAATTTTTTGAAATTTTCGTAATTCTGGAAATTTTTGGGAAAAATCTTTAATTGGCCATAAATCCGTAAATAAACGTTATTTCGAGAAAAGGACCTTAATTCGGAACGACCTTTAATTTTTTGAAATTTTCATAATTCTGGCAAATTTTGGGTAAAATCTTTAAATGGCCATAAATCCGTAAATAGGCGTTATTTCGAGAAAAGGACCTTAATTCGGAACGACCTCTAATTTTTTGAAATTTTCATAATTCTGGCAAATTTTGGGGAAAGATCTTTAAATGGCCATAAATCCGTAAATAAGCGTTATTTCGAGAAAAGGAAAAGGATTCGGAACGACATCTAATTTTTTGAAATTTTCATAATTCTGGCAGATTTTGGGGTAAAATCTTTAAATGGCCATAAATCCGTAAATAAGCGTTATTTTGAGAAAAGGACCTTAATTCGGAACGACCTCTAATTTTTTGAAATTTTTATAATTCTGGCAAATTTTGGGGAAAGATCTTTAAATGGCCATAAATCCGTAAATAAGCGTTATTTCGAGAAAAGGACCTTAATTCGGAACGACCCCGTAAATAAGCGTTATTTCGAGAAAAGGACCTTAATTCGGAACGACCTCTAATTTTTTGAAATATTCATAATTCTGACAAATTTTGGGGAAAATCTTTAAATGGCCATAAATCCGTAAATAAGCGTTATTTCGAGAAAAGGATCTTAATTCGGAACGACCTCTAATTTTTTGAAATTTTCATAATTCTGGCAGATTTTGGGGAAAAATCTTTAAATGGCCATAAATCCGTAAATAAGCGTTATTTCGAGAAAAGGACCTTAATTCGGAACGACCTCTAATTCTTTGAAATTTTCATAATTCTGTCAAATTTTGGGGTAAAATCTTTAAATGGCCATAAATCCGTAAATAAGCGTTAATTCGAGAAAAGGACCTTAATTCGGAACGACCTCTAATTTTTTGAAATTTTCATAATTCTGGCAGATTTTGGGGTAAAATCTTTAAATGGCCATAAATCCGTAAATAAGCGATATTTCGAGAAAAGGACCTTAATTCGGAACGACCTCTAATTTTTTGAAATTTTCATAATTCTGGCTTATTTTGGGGTAAAATCTTTAATTGGCCATAAATCCGTAAATACGTTATTTCGAGAAAACGACCGTAATTCGTAGCGACCTCTAATTTTTTTGGAAAAATAGTATTCGCAATAAAGGTACACATCAATTTAATTACTATAGATTAGATTTATTTTCAATAAACTTACTGTCGAATTAAGTTGGCAAAACGCTTTGAATAGGAATTACGGAAACTCGTCAAAAGAACAGATTCAGAAAACCCCGTCCCGACCCTCGAGTAAAACGCGAATAAAACTACGGAAAACTAAATCTGGCAACGCATGGATTTGGTCCATTTTCAGCCGGAGCGGAAGCCCGCGCTAGTCCGACGACGGCCCCGACGGTTACAACGACCGGCGGCGCTGATATGTGAGGAGCAGGAGCGGCGCCAGGCCCAGGACGAGTTGGGCGATGCCGACCCCGGTGCGCGGGAGGCCGCCGGCGGGGGCTGCGGCGCCGCGGCCGACGTTGCAGAGCGACTTCTCGCAGCACGAGGTGCAGGCGTAGAGCTTCGTGCGCTCGCCGATCACGATGCAGCCGGCCTCGCAGTTGACGGCGCAGCGCCGGTCCAGGGACCACATCTTGGGCGAGCTGGTCGAGTTCTCCGTGCTGGTCGTGTACGAGAAGCGCTTGACCTGGAATTGAGGGGACGGTTAAGACAAGGATCACCTCGGACTTCGAGTCGGTGCTTGCCATGCAGATGAACTCCTCGCCGGAGCACTTCTTGATGAAGGCCGAGTTGTTGCGCGCCGCGACGTCGACGCAGGCCTCGCCGACCTCCATCGTGTCGCACTCGTAGCACCAGAGGTCGTTCACGCGCTCCGTGGCCGCCTGCGTCCGGTGGATGGCGTTGGTCAGCGACTGGCCTCCAGCTGGACGAAGAGGAATCGTTATTGATTTTTCGAACAGAGGACTGTTCCCAAAGGACGAAGGACAGGACGTCCTTCGCACTCACCTGCCAAAGAGCTCAGGGTCAGGAGGAGCACGCTCACGGGAACCACGAACACGAGACACATTTCCACATACACTTCGCTCACTCACTTCGCTCCGGCGGGTCCTCGATGACGAGTCGTCCACTCGGGTCGTCCTCTGTTTACGGCCGACTCCGAGGATGCTCCTGACAGCGTCTGACAGGCGGAGGACATGCGCAGAGTCGCTTCCTGGAGTTGCGAGGAGAAGCGACCGAAAGAGGGCGCTGCGGAGTTCTGTTCGTGTCCTGGGATGAGGACCAGAGCGACATCTGCCGGCACTTTGCAGGAAAGGGAGTGAGAGAGAGAGAAAGATTCCCGGATCCTCCCCCGTTGAACTCTCCCTCACTCGACCGAATTTAAATTTCATTTTGTTATTAGAGAGACGAAAGTGCAGCCTGCGACCTCGTGCTCCGCGGGTTCATTCACTGCCTCTCGGTTCAGGGATGGCCAGGGGTGAAGAGGGATGAGGGACGAGCTCGCAATGAAGTATCATGGAAAGTAATTAACTTTTCGGAGAACTTCCGCGGGCCATTCAGCCATGACGAGTGTCAATGGAGACGCACAATGGACGACGACTTCGCACTGGAGATGACTTCATAATCGCCTCGCCCTCCCCTCTCCGCCGCGCCACGCCCCCCGTGACTCGGCGCTTCCGTGTCGAGTGTCCTGGCCGTGTCCTGGCTCCCGATCGGCCGGAGTTAACGAACCGTCGCTCGTCGGCCGTCGCTCGGGCGTGTCTCGGCCGGGCTGCAATTTATCAACCCGTAATAGATTTGTTTGCCATGTACGCCGGCCACTTGGCAGGTCCTCGAGCTGCTCGTCCTGGTTGTCCCGTCTCTCTCTGTTCGGTCCTTGTCAGGTGGGGGAGGCTGCGTTTCTGCGTGTCCTCGTCCGTCGAGAGCCCTTGGCCCAAGACGATGACGTCCTCGATGGAACGAAGCGTGTTTTGATCGACTCCGGAGCACGCTTGACCTGCAATAAAACAAGTCCCGTCCCCGTCGACGCCGCCCAGGACACGCCCACCTAATTTGTATCTCCGAAGCACCGAGCGAGAATCATGCATTCGCTTAACTTCGTTTCCAAGTCATGAGCAACGTCTTCGAACGCCCCACGACCCACGACCCACGCCTCCGTCGTCCTTGCGACGAGCGAAATTTGATTTAAAATCCAAACAAGGACGAACGGAAAATAAAGACAGCGCGGCACCAGTGGAGCAGGCGCCCGCGGGGAGGGGCCTCGGGGCGGTGAGGACCACGGAGTCGGACCGAGCGACTACACTGAGCGAAAAGCGCCAAGTATCCGAGCGACATATCGCCGGGCGCATCTCGGATTTCGCCGGACACACACTTCGACGCCGATGGCTCAATAACAAATGGATCCTCGGTTATTAATGACCGCTCGGCGAGTGGCTGACGTCACCGTCGCCTGCCACGGACACTTATCTCGACGACGGACCAAGCACCAGGACCTCCTTCGGTCCCTCCCTCCTTCCCTCGAAGTTCTCCTTCTTCGTCTTCGTTGGATCCCCTGGACCGGAGGACTTCGGCCTTATCTGTCCCTTCCGGGACTGATTTATTTGTCATCGGACACGTCGTCATCTGTCGTCCCACCGCAGCCGGAGGCCGAGCTTTTTTCGCTCAGTGCAGAGCGTGTGTGTGTGTGTGTGTGGAGCCTGTTTATTTTGCGTCAAAGTTTCGCAACTTCTGCATAAAATCACAATGGTTTAACGACTCCACACAGACACGACGAACACACACACACACACACATACGTTAATACACACGCGACAAATGGCCATGTCCAGGGAGCAACAAAGATGCGGAGTTCGGCGACAGGACGACGCCGCCGACGCCCGATGGAGCGATGAAGGCCTTGCAATTGTTTAATTGAAATTAATTCCACTCCCGATGAAATTAACACAATCGCAAACGCACTTATCTGCGATCCGATCCGACCCGCCAAGGACGCGCGGAGCCAGACTCCGATTGCGACTCCTGCCGCCGCGCCAGGACATCAAAGGCGACCGCACAAAGGACGACGACGACGACGACGACGTCCTTGAGTGGGGTGGGCCAAGTGAGAGTGGGATGGGGAATAGAAAACGAAAGCGAGCGACAAAATCCGGTCGACGGGGGCGGCCACGATTTGTTTACATCAACAGAAAGAGGATTCAGAACTAACCACAGACAACAACAAGCAGAGCACGACAGCAACAACAGCAACAACAGCAACAACAGCAACAACAACAACAACTGAGAGCAAGATAAGGACAACGTCAACAAAGCAGAGCGGAGCAAAGCAAAACACTCGGAATACCATGGAGCAGCAGCGAAGGAGCCATCGGATCAAGTCTCACGAAAGCGGGGGCAGAGGGCGTGGGGGGAGGGGCGTGGTTGGGTTCGGGGAAACTTTCGCACCTAAGGACATGTTCGTGTTCAACAATCGAAAGTCAAAGCGAGCGAAAAAGTTCGACAACTGCGGAGGAGGCGGACTTGGAGGAAAAGTAGCAGGAGACGCAAGAGGAGCAGAAGACGATGAAGAGATGAAGATGAACACGATGCGGGGGCGAGGTTGGGGGCGGCGGCGCACGAGGAGCGGGTTTAATGAAGCGGCAACAAATCGAAACGTGGCGGGCGGAGGCGCGGACGGACAGAGGGAGGTGTCAGGAGGGTTGAAGGGAGGCGAAGAGGGTTGAAGAGGACTGAAGAGGAGGACAGAAGTGAGCCGAAGAGGTGCTCGACGAGAAGTGAAATCGAAACTAAATTGAGAAAGTTGTTGTTTGTCCAATTAGACGGTTGGAGCCACGTGAAGCCCACGGACAGACGGACGGACGGACGGACGGACGGACGGAAGACCCGGAGGCCTCTGTCTATTGTGGTCACCTCATTCCATTATTGTTGTTCCATTTCTATTGCCCATTGTTGTTCCCCCTTGCTGTTGTCTCATTCTTGTTCCTCCTTTTGTTGTAGTCTCATTCTTCTTCCACCCTCGATGTTGTCTTCTCCCATTGTTGCTGTTGACCTGAGACTCCTCGTCTTTGTTCGACTCCTGAGACCAAAGCTCGGAACGTCGTCAAGAGTCACGAAAGCGTTCGGATGGACGTCAAGGGTCGACCTCTGTCCCGCCCGCTCAAGATCCGAGTTTAACGACTTAAGCGACTTAAGGACGCACCTCTCCAAAAGCCCCACAACCCGCCCCCCTCGAGTCCTCGGTCGTTGTCTCCTGCGGTGGGTCGGGTTCGCCGCAATTAAACTTAATATTGCGGCATCCGAGGGCTCTCGAGCTGACACGAATCCTCGCCGAGCACCACGTGACGAGACATCCCTTATTCATTACGTACAAATAAACGAAAGCCCCCTTCGACTCCCGGGAGCCTGTTGTTCGTCCGCTCGTTCGTGCGGTGCATGTTGCATTTTTCATGGGGCGCTTTGCATTCCCCCACTTGTCAGCCCGCCGAGGCCGACCCCGACCACAAGACGACAAGACTCACGCCCGACCGACCTCGAGGAGTGGATTCAAATCACAGTCGGCGTCGTCGGAGTCTGGCCGGCGCTGTCAACTGCAGGCTTCTCGGCCTCTCGCAGGCGGCGCACGTGAGCGCTCCACGTGACACGAGGACCCGGCCCCACTCGGCTCGGTTCAGATCGGTGCATCAGCCGAGGGGCGGAGGGAGGGAGGCTCGCTTTCATTACGACGAAGGCCTTCGTGGCCCACCCGGCCCTGGCTAAAAATACCTCGACAGGGCCCGCGGAGACTGCGGATCCCCGCTCGCAGTCGTGGCTGCCATCAAAAGGATTTCACTTCGGGGCCGGCCGAGTGGAGTGGAGTGGAATGGCGCATGATGGACGCCGAGGAGCAGAGGTCGAGAGGTCACGCTAGACATTGACATATTTGCGGCCGTCCGATGTCCGATGTCCGACAGCCCGACCTGACCCGACCTGAGTGGGCTCTGTTTAAGAGGCTCCAGTCAAGTGTTGTTTGGCCTCCATTATTGATGAGGCAGACAAATTGCCGCAGGACGAGTAGAACGGAAGCGAACACAACCCAACCCAACTCAACCCGGCCTGAACTGAACTGATTTTGATGAGGCCTTTCGCTTCGCCTCCTTGAGCCCGGGACTCGAGTCTTTGCCGGGATTTAATAGATTCAGCGACTACAACAAAGAGGCGGAAGTTTGCCGAGTGAGCGAGGGAGCGTTAAAGCAATAGTTCATCTCGTTTCCGGCCCACGAAGCCGCATAAAAACCCGCTGAGGAGCCCGAGAAGAGTCCTTGTCGTCCTGCCCCGGACCCGAGCGCCCCGCGTCTTCACGGAATTCATTATCATCCACACAAATTATATAAATTACAGCTATTCCACGCTCAACTCAAGCACAGCCCGTTCTTCTCAAGCAGATCCCACTCTCCCTTTCTCTCGATCCTCTCCATCCTCCCACTCGTTCTGTGTCTCTCGTAATCCTAATCCTTGCACTTTCGCCGCCAACGAGGACCCGTCAGCGCCACTCACACCCACACACACCCTCAGTCCCCCCTCCTCCCCACTTGGATAAACTTCGCCGCGCGTCTGCGAGTGACAGACGAGTGCAGCCGCTGCACGCCCCCCGCCCCGCCCCCAAGGAGGGCGATAAAAAGTATATCCTTTCGAGTGTTTAGCATTTTTCATCGTTTACGGTCTTCACTTTCCGTTCCTTTACGTTCGGCTCGGTTCGGTTCCGATCCGCGGAACCCGCCCGACTTCCGGCCCCCGTTTAAATTGTCTCGGAATGCGTTCTTTCACGGCGCCGTCTGTCCGTCCGTCCGTCCGTCTTTCGGTTCGGAAAGGTCAAGGAATACATTCGAACGGAAGCGCATTTATTTACTTTTTCCTTCTCTTTCGCACGCGCAGGTTTTCTCCTCGTTGTCGTTGTTGTCGTTGTTGTTGTTGTTGTCGGTGGCCCACTTTGAAGCACCGCATGCGAACGAGTGTCTTCGGGAAAACTTCAGACCCAACTCAAGGAGGATCCCCAAAAGCCTCGCCGCACAGTGGGCCCCACGGGGAGAACGGGGTTCGACGCGACGTGAGAATCTTCACAAAAATCGATAACCTCGAAGACGAACTCGAGTCGCCCCCGCCCCCGGGTTCCGGGTTCCCCTGGAGACCTCTCATTAAAGGAGCGGGCGCTTCAAAGGCCGGGATCAAGGTGTAATCCCTCCGCCCACGGCCACGCCGACGCCACACCCCCAATCCTATTCGCCGAGGAATTCGTTGGAATTTCAAACAAATTCCCTGTCTGTCTGTCTGTCTGATTGTTTGCCTATCTGTCTAAATGTGTGTTTGTCTAAATGTCTGTTCCTCCGTCTGTCTGAGGGCTCAGCGGAGCCTCATTTGTGGCCGCCTCGTGTCTGCCACTGTTTTACATAATAATAATAACAATACAACCGACGCCCTCCATCACTTCGCTCTCCATCAGTGGTCGATTGTAGTCCACGACCTCCGTTCGCCTGTCGACGTCCCGGATGTCGGTGTGGGGCGGTCTGGAGCTGCCCGGAGCTTCCCACGGACAGGCAGACGGACGGATGGACAGCTTCC